>OX454526.1:103464029-104064029 GCA_949715645.1 Portevinia maculata
CACGACCTTTATTTCCATTCTTTGAAAAACCGTTTTTCACCAAAAGCGTTGAAGTCTTAATTTTTATTTGTAACCGAAGTAGAAAATGTGACCAGAGTATGACAATGCCAAAACCCACAAACTCCTTCAAAGAAACAGGAAATCTGTTTCGATGTTGGTGGGATGGAATTGCTTACTGGACACAATTAACTAAGGAACAACAAAATGAAAATGCATCTTACTATTGACGACTTATGCAGAAGCTGCGGTGGTGAAGAAACTCACGAGCATACCCTCCACTTTCTGTGTCACTGCCCAGGCCTGAGCCAGTTGAGAAAAATAAATTTTGGAAATTTACCGAAATCCACTATAATCTAGCAAAAACCGGATGGCTGCTAAATGAACATCACCAACCAGGCGAAGGAAGATACCACAAACACGTGCACCCCACTATGGGCTCACAATGGGTTGGTTGGTTGAAAACCGGCCCTCGATGAGGATGCACTTAGACCAGAAGTAGGTCCATTGTGCTGTCGATGTGTAAGGTGGGTGGGTCACCCTCTTACTCAGGGAACCATTTGCTCCTCTGAATGAAGGAGCTAATCCTTGCTGTGCAGGCGTTGTTAAGATCGTTTATCGTATTTCGAGTTATATTTCGAAAGGGTTCCTCTCTTATGCCTCAGAAGTCCGATGGACCTGGATTTGTTTAATGTCGGCCAGAGTAGCCTTGCGGTGTTGCACTGGTCGAGTTGGTGCCAACGATGGTTGGCTTCGTTCACCGCATTGGTGTCTATGAGGTTTTTAACATAAGACGTTGGCGCCTCGATGTCGGTGACGCTTATGCTATTTAAACCAGAAGAGCCTCGTCGGGCCAGTTCGTCAGCTTCACAATTCCCTCGTATGTCACAGTGACCCGCCACCCAGCAAAGGGTGAGGCTATACTGACCGGCTATCTCGTTAAGAGATGCACGGCAGTCTTTCACTGCCTTGGATCTTGTAATGCTGGATGCAAGGGATTTGATGGCCGCCTGACTGTCGATGTATATTACAATATCTGATTTCGATATCGTATTAACCGACAGCCAGGCAGCGGCTTGGCGGACGGCGGTGACTTCGGCCTGAAAAACGCTGCAGTGTTCTGGAAGGTTAAAGGAGAGGTGAATGTCCAGGTCTTCAGAGAAGACTCCGGCACCGACTCCGTCCTCCGTTTTGGACCCATCCGTAAAAATTGACAGCGATTCGTGGTGTAGGACATGGCGTTGTGTCCACTCGGTTCTGTCTGGGATTTGATGTTTGTAGCCCAGGTTGAAGTTGTATTCAGTGGGCAGGTGGTCGGTGACCTTAGGGAGATGTCGATACATCGATAGTAAATTGGCATGTCAAGTTTGTTGCTCTTTCCATTGTTTGGAGCTTCTCAGTCTTATTGCTGAGCTGGTAGCCAACTGTTTGCCGACGATGTCGGTCGGGAGAAGGTGGAGCATGGCTTGGAGCGCCGCAGTGGGAGAGGTTCTCAGCGCACCGGTGATGCTGAGGCATGCAACTCGTTGAGTTTTGTCCAGCAAGGTTAGGTTGGACTTCTTCTCCAAGGCGGGCCACCAGACCAGTACTCCATAGAAGAGAATCGGTTTAACTACCGACATGTATAACCAGTGCATAATTTTTGGTTGTAGGCCCCACGTGGGGCCTACCGCCTTTCTGCAAATGTAAAGAGCAGCTAGGGATTTCCTGGCACGTTCGACTACATTTTCCCTCCAAAGTAGCTTGCGATCAAGCTTCAGGCCTAAATAGCTAGCGCTATTTGAGAGTGCCAGAGGAGTGCCTCTAATCTTCGGGGGAGTGAACTCAGGGAGTTTATGTCTTCGTGTGAACAGGACCAGCTCAGTCTTTGTTGGATTGACTGACAGGCCGCATCTTTCGGTCCAACCTGTCAATATGTTGATAGCAGATTGCATGACATCGGCCAGCGTCTGCGGGTAGTTCCCTGTTACAAGTATCGCGACGTCGTCCGCATAGGCGATAACTTTGCATCCAGTATATTCAATGTTCAGAAGGGCTTCGTTGAGCACTAGATTCCACAGTAGCGGAGACAATACTCCCCCTTGGGGGGTGCCTCTGTGTGCACGTCGTTTGACAGTGCTACTTCCGAAGGATGCGGTTATTACCCTGCTTTTGAGCATGTATTCCACAAATCAGCAGATTGAGTCGTCGATGTTGAGCCTACGTAGGGCGTTGGTAATCGAATTGGTTTCAACGTTGTTGAAAGCTCCCTCTATGTCGAGAAATGTCACTAAAGCAAGTTCTTTGATAGAAAGGGATTTTTCGACGTGGTAGACGATAGAGTGCAAGGCCGTTTCAACAGATTTACCTTTTTGGTAAGCGTGTTGTGACGTGGATAGCAAGTTGCTATCAATGGTGGCCTTAATGTGAAGATCTAGAATTCTTTCTAGAATCTTGAGAAGGAAGGATGTTAGGCTTATGGGTCTAAGGTCCTTCGGGGAAGTGTGCGATGTTTTTCCTGCCTTGGCTCACAATGGGTTAACATTGACCTGCGTGTCATGAGGAAGTACCACTCCTTCACTAACCCACCAAACTAACCTAACCTAACTCTGGACATCTCTTCGACTCATACATAGGCTGACCTTCGACCTCACTTGCAGTTGCTCATCGAGCAGCTATGACATGTCGCGTTTAGTTATCTAATATACAAACAACATCAAAATTAAGTATGTATTAACTTTCCATTGCAAGGGTAAGAACAACAAAATATTTCTTTGAGAGATGTCTTTTTGCATATTTTAATATTATTAACTTTTTTCGACATTTAATTTTTGGGCATTTTGATTTTCGAGATTTTTGGTTTAGAAATTCTTTTTTAAATTTTCGATTTTTTTTCCAGATTTTGTTCTTTCGTCATTCGGTGCTTTCCCCTCCCCGTCCCTAGTGATGGCGTTGCCTTTGATGTACTGTTAATACAAGAGCTAAAGTAGTTGCATGCACCCAGAAGTACTGAGAAGCACATTCTTAAACCCAATAAATCCCGGCTCCTCTTATCAGCTAACACAAACAGAACTTCTCCGTTTCGGAACATCCCAATCTCCCGCAATATATTTGTTTATTCAAATAACGATATTTATCGCCTCAGTTATTATGTGCAAATTTCACAATTTAAATAAGAATAAGTTCCACACTTATATTCTGCTCCTTGCGGCTGGGACTTTCGTGAAAATCGATATTTTAATCAGGGCATTTAGAATGCTTATCCGTAAGATTAGCTTTCTTGATTTCTTATGGGAATGAAGTGTACACAAAATTCGATGATTGTACAAAACTCCCCCAGCTCCTAGTTAAATTTAGGAATAAATCCGTTTAAATTGTGTTTGTTGATATTGTATGTATTTGTGAAATTGGATTAACAATTCAATTCGTTGGCTAAATTAGGTTGTTATCAAATTTGCAAGTTTGTATGTACATTTATTAGGTACCTATAGCTTCAAAGTCCTTTAAATGCAAATTTGAATCAAATCGAAACACCAGAGCTATAATGCTATATTAAATGGTAAGTTGTCTGTTAATGACTTATGAATATCTACGTTATTATATTTGTTCATTATATCCTAAAGCAGCTCATTTAGATGTTTAAATCAAGTTTATAAATTTATGAAGAAGCAAGGAAATAATTCTTTATGAGGAGTATGTGCGGGTTCAAAATAATATCTCCGAAATTTACAGAAATAACACAGATAACAGGAATCTCTTCGGCAGCACACAAAACCCAAATTTATGTTGGCAGTAAATTGTTTATCATCGCCCTTACTTCAGGTTTCTCCATAAACTTCAAGAAAAGTCACGTACCGATACTGCTTCGTTTGTGTGTCGATAAATCCCAAACAGAGATCCGAATGCAGAGGGAGTTAAATGTATTTCTCTGCATCTGATCTGCTGTGACACCTTAATTTGATAATTATTTTTAGTAAATAAATGATAATTTGTTTATGGGTGTTGGCAACAGACACAAATTATGTTTTTTCAACTCGATTGAAATCGAATAAATATTTTGTTATAGTATGCCATAAATATTACTTTTCGAACGGCAACACTGGTTTTTATAAGTCGCACACTTGTGGTTAGTAGGTACAAATGGCAAATGAAAACATTAAGCATATAGTATCTTTACAACATAATATAACTAGAACGCAATATCGAAGAACAAAGAATAAAAAGAATTATAACGTTGTTAAAAGCACAAAGGAAAAACGCCTTTTGATTAAGTATTTCGATTTTGCGATTTTTTCGATGCCAACGACCTTGCCACGTCGAATCAATCGGTCCTCATTCGATCACCGCAATTGAACGACGTATGGCGTGGTTAGTACTTAGATGGGGGACCACTTGGGAATACCGCGTGTTGTTGGCACCTCTTGCGAACGACTGACAAACATCCAAGAGTATCAAATTGTCAAAAGCTTCTCAAATTTGCCGTTCGGATTCGGCGTAAAACTGTAGGTCCCCTCCACTTCGCATGAAAGTGGTTGGAGAAGCTAAGTTCAGGCCTGTGTGGTTCTGCACGGGCCGTTAAGGCCTAATATGTATGTATGTATTCGATGTTGCAGATAAAAGTGATCATTTAATTGGTAGTCATACTGATCCTATCATCAACACAAAAGGGAGTTTGGCTGAGAAAAAACAATTGCAATATGAGTGACATTGAAAAATTTGTATTTACAAACACAGAGGGGTAATGAAACAACTAAACAGTTTTTATCCCAACGGATTTTCAATGACCGATCGGCCATAAAATCCGCGGTAACAAAACGACACTCGCCAGCCATACCATCGAAGCGAATCTCAACCCAGACTTTGCCAAGGCTTTCATCCTTCAGACGGATACGAAAACCTCGAAACGCTATACACTCGAGATACTACACATAATGAACAATAGGAATAACATGAACAGAAAAAAAGGACATCTAGAACATATCAGCTATATATAGGTCCACAGTCCAAGCTAAACTAAAATTCAACTTAAGCGTTTTCTATTTGTTAATTTACATTTTCATTCATTTAATTGTTTGGTTGCTTCTTGCTCAGGTTAAAACACTCTGTGTATCTTAGATAAACACATTTGTACCTCATTGAGTAAGTTCTAATGTACACTTTCGACTCCACATTTGTCTTTATGTCGTATTTCTTATGTTTTCTAATAAAGAACCCCTGAAGAAGACAGGAAACCCCGCTGAAACGTCGGGACAGTACATATGATAACCAGTTCCATTGACTAACATACTCGTATGATCAAAAAAGCCAACGGAAATATAAGTTCCTTTAACAAACACATATACATTAAATTGGTCAAGCATTTTACACATAAAATATGTTATATACTTCTTTCAAAATATTTGAACACTTTCGACCCGGAATGCTTACTTGAAACAATAATGTTGTGTCTTGATCTGATCAAATCACTTACTTTTAGCACATTTTAAGCAAACAATTTCCAAAATTTGTAAGTAAGGGTCGCTGGGGGTGCCGGGACTTGTGTCCCATCTGACGTTCAAATTACAGATTTTCACTTACCCTTAGTAAAACATCCAATCTCCACAACCTTATAAATGTGAATCAACGCGATAATATTGGCACAGTTGGTACTAAGTATGGTAATAGCTACACAGGGCGGACGTTAAGGATATTAGGATAAGAACAATAGGAGAGATGCCGATGCAGGTTGGTTTTAAATGTTTGTAGGTACATAATATGAAGGAAAAATAGAGCGTGTAAGGGTATTCCACATTCGTGTTGTACGGCTGAGGAAAGATTCTTTGAACTTCACTGTATGTCCGATAACAGGCTTGAGGATGCATTTTTTTTTTTTTTTTTTCAATTCAATTCAAAAATTTATTGGTAGAGTACAAGTAAGACCAAGTGTCTTTTATAGTACATTAACAATTTAAATAAAAGAAAAAACATTGGTACTAAGAGAAGTTAAGTTTAAAATAAAAATTAAATGAATTTTAAATGATTATACAATTAAGGAACTTTAAATACATATTTGGAGAAAGGAATGGAGGGACAGGGTTAACAAGAGAACAGAAAAGAGGAGAAAGTTACGATAGATAAAGAATAGTAGAGTGAAGTAAGAAAGAAAAGAAGAATATGCAATGATTACAATTAGGCGAAGTGGGCAAATAGAGCTCTTTTAAATCTTTCAGCTCCTATTATTTGTTTAATGGCGACAGGTAGAGAGTTCCAAAGTCTGGCAGTGTGGACTAGAAAGAGGCGCGACGTATTCAAGTAGTTGGAAGGTGGCGTTATAAGATTGAAAGTTCGCTGCGACTGAACAAATTGTAATTTCTGGAAAAGATAGAGCGGAGACTGGTCACGTATGATCTTGTGCATGAACACACAACATCTTATTTCCCAAAAATCCTGAAGGGAACAGCCGAGGACGAGTTTGTGGTAACTGGATATATGTTCATATCTTCTTATCCCAAATACATATCGCACCATATCATTAAAAGCAACAAGTAGTTTGTGCTGAGAACGGGAATCTAATTTTGGATAGACAACAATGGCATAGTCAAAGATTGGAACAAATAAGGACTTAACCAACCTTAATTTAGTATCAACGGGTGTGAAACTAGAAAATAAATACAGCTTACGTAAGCCTGCATAGATACGTCCCACAATATAATTTGCATGGTCAATAGCGGAAAGAGATCGATTCAATTTGTACCCAAGGTTTGTTACAGTATCTGAAAACTTAAGCATCGTAGAATTGAGATAAACAGGCGGTATCACTTCAGTGTCGTACAATGTTTTTGAAATCAGAATCAATTGACTTTTCATTGGGTTTAAGATCAGACCATTATTTTGAGACCATTTAACTATTGAGGAAAGATCAGAATTAAATCTACTCACGAGATCCTCAACCAGTCCAATTAGCCTAGAAAGGTATATCTGTGCGTCGTCAGCATAAAGATGAATAGATGCATTGCAGCATGCTTGAGGAAGGTCATTTATATACAAACAAAAAAGGATTGGGCCAAGAATTGAACCCTGCGGCACTCCAGAAAGGATACTTTTTGGTCGAGAATATTTTTGGTCAATATAAACCCTTTGAGAGCGATTTGAAAGATAGTTTCTTATTAGACACAAAGAGTGTTCGCTAAAACCAAAGTAAAGCTTTAATTTCCTACATAAAATGTCATGATTTGCCGTGTCAAAGGCCTTAGAGAAGTCAAGTAAGCAGAGCAGCGTAAGATAGTCCTTATCATATTCTACTCTGATGTTGTCAAGAACTTTGACCAAAGCCGTGGAGCAGCTATGTTGGGCACGGAAACCAGACTGCACAGGCGTCAATAAATTAAAACGATTAAGGTGACAAGAAATCTGCTTGGCAATGATTTTTTCAAAAACCTTAGACAGGCATGGTAAAATGCTTATGGGACGGAAATCGGAGGTCGATAAGGCTCTGGATTTTTTTGGTACAGGGATAATTTTAGCTCTTTTCCAGCAGTCAGGAAAAGTAGAGGAAGTAATACAAAAATTAATTAAATGTGTGATACAACTAATAATATGGGGAAGTAACATTTTAACGAAGCGAAGATGTAATCCATCCTCACCAATTGCATTCGACTTAAGATTTCGGATATAATGTATCACATCCGCTTCCGTGAAATGATGAGCATTACTTGCAGGGCGGGTATTGCGGTTTAAATGTGCAAGGGTTGGAATGCAACTGGCTATTTCGTTTGAGCTCTCATGTTGGAAGTAACGATAAAATAACGAAAGACAGGAGACATTACGACGATGACTAAGAGTGTCAATCGTCTCGCGATGTCTCGGTCGCCAATGAGTTTTATCGCGCGTTTTTGGATCCTGTGAAGTAGCTCCAAATAAGCTATTATTGTACCAGGCCAGATATGAGCGTTATACAAGGTGGCGCAAAAGTCATCATCCTATCGGAAGAAGCTATAATTTTTGCAAATGGCGGCAAATGTAAATTCTACTTTGACATTTGTGAAGTTAACTATACAGAAAAAACTTAAGACACCAATTAACATAATCCAAAAGCAGAACCAACGTTTTTCATTCATAAAAAAAATTACAGCGAAAGAACATCGGGTGACAACTTTTGCGCCACCTGACAACTTTTGCGCCACCTTGTACTAGAGTTTCGGATAAAACAATTTAATATGAGGCATTAACGGCCTCTTTGCGAAGTGGAAGGGATCTACAATTTTAAGTCGAATCCGAACGGCAAATTTGAGAAGCTTCTCATGACAATTGATACTCTTGAATGTTTGTCAGACGTTCGCAAGAGGTGGGGCAGTGGAAAAAAAACTCTAGATATTACTTGGCCCCGGCGGGAATTGAACCAGGAACCTTTCTATTAGTAGTCCGACACACTAACCATTGAGCCACTGCGCCCGACCGAGTTGCGAATAAACGCTTTATAAATTCTAGCCAGATCAGAATGGGTGAAATATTTTTTACATCGGTAAGGAAGCCTAGACATTTCGCAGCGTTCTTGGCGACATCGAATATGTGGCCATTCGAAGAAGAGGGGCGTGACCCAAGAAATGGATATGAGAAGCTGAGGGTACTGCCATCAGCGAAGAAGTGGATTGGATTAGAAGTAACACACCGGAGATCATTTATAAAAATGAGAAATAGGGATAGAACAGAGCCTTGGGGAACACCAGCATTTATTTGGTGAGTTGCAGACTTGAAACCGTTCAAAACAATTTGAATTGAACGGTCCGAAAGTAATTTCTAATCCATTGAAGAAGATTATCATCGATTTCAAGGTAGAAGAAGATTCAACTATATTTGGAACAGGCTGGACAAATGGTGTTTTCCATCTCTTCGGAGAGAGCCCTGAAGGATAGGACAGATAGAAAAGCTTACGCAGTGGTTTTGGCAGCGCAGAAGATCATCTGGCATTAACGATTTCATCATTAAAGCCAGCCCCAATGGCATCGCAATGGACCTACCTTAGTCTTAGTGTATTTCATCGACCATCCAACCAAGAAGCGAACTGGCAGCTCTTGGGAAGTACAAAAGACCTTAAAGCTAAGTGCTTGTTGTCTTTCGCTGACCCCGATTCAAAATCAATTCAATAACATAGTGACAAAATATTAAATTTCGATTGATAACTGTATATATTTATAAGATAATTTATTCATATTTACTTTTCATACTCCCTACCAAATTTCAAACTTTGTGGGTGGATTACACCTTTAATTTCAATGATTATTACTCGATACTATACTTACCAAGAAGCTTTAACATTTACTCTTCTAATTACCTTCAAATACCGACACGACATATGTCAAATTCAATTGAAATTTATCATCCCACAGTTTTCGATCTAAGAAAACAAAATTGGAATTCACCTGAACCGCATAACTGTGCTTAAAAATGTCAATTTCCCTCAGGATTCGATTCTTATTTTAGAATGCCACACTCATGTGAAATATGTTTATATATTAAATGAAAGTAAACACAATAGAGAATTCTATGGCCTTCAAGTCGGAAATATCTTGAAAAAATATTTGCGAAACACATGACAATAAATGACGGTTAGGGAAAAAAACGTGGAGTTTTTAAAGCCTTACAAATTATTTTATTTTTCAAATACACATTACAAAATTAAAAACTCTTTCCTTTTCTTCACATACGCCTGGAGGTGGAGGAATCTTTTAAAGATACCTATGGCCCGTACCATTGGCTATGCCCGATTCATATACCTGATCCTGACGAGTCAGCCGATACATGCCTAAACCCCACCCCTCAGACAGGCACTATGAGAACCGGCCGCGAGTGCACATAATAGTAGGAGATAAGATACTCTCATGTAAAAACTAGGCCTTAACTGAACCTAGAGATCTGAAATTCTAACTCTCTAGGGGCCCGAAATAATGAAGTTTAAGAATTTTTGAAATCCGCCCACAGACACAGACAAACTCAAAAAACAAATTTATCGAAAAAATCGAATTTTGGGCTAGATAGCTCAAATTTTTTTATATAATGTTATATAACAAAATATGTAGAGCGTTCTTAACAATTCAACCATACTTACACTTTTATCACGTCCACTTATGGGCGATAGGAATAAGAATAGGGTATCCAACAGCTCGTACAAGCGGACTGTAGCACGTCCCTATGTTTATACCCTATTCTAAGGGTATATTAATTTTGGCGCATAGTGTGTAACATACCCCTTAAAGTTACTATATTTATGATCAGCATTGATAATAATGTCGATCTAAAAATTAGGCCTTTAAACTGTACCTAGAGAGCTGAAATTGTAACCATATACTCTCTAGGGTCCCGAAATAATCAAGTTTAAGAATTTTTAAAATCCGCCGACGGACACGCCCACAAACTAAAAAAAAACAAATTTTTGGAAAAAATCGAATTTTGAGCTAGAAAGCTGAAATTTTTTATATATAATCTATGGCTCCTAAAACTGCTCGCGAGACAAAATTTTTAAAATCCACTAACTGATACGCCCATAATTAAATAAAACAATTTTATTGAAAAGTCAAAGTTTGAGCTAGGAAGCTGAAATTTATAATATATACTTTCCATGGGCCCTTTATGCTCATGTGGAAATATTTTTAAAATCCGCCTACTCACACGCACACAATTTAATAAAAAAAGCTTTTTTTGAAAATCCAAAGTTTGAGCTAGGAAGCTGAAATATATAATATATACTCTCTAGGGGCACTTTACGCTCATGCGTAATTTTTTTTAAATCCGCCTACTGACACGCCCACAATTAAATAAAACAATTTTATTGGAAAACCAAAGTTTGAGCTAGGGAGCGTTTTTTTTTACAAAAGCTTCGTTTATTCGATAAAATCCTTTAAATGTTATATAACGAAATATGTAGAGCGTTTTTTAACAATTCAACCATACTTGGACTTTTGTCACGCACCCTTATGAGGGATAGGAATAAAAATACGGTATCCAACAGGTAGCCCAAGCGGACTGTAGCCCGTCCCTATGTTTATACCCTATTCTAGGGGTATATTAATTTTGACGCATAGTTTGTAACATACCTTAATATTGCCCGTAGACCCCTAAAAGTTACTATATTTATGATCAGCATCGATAGTAATGTCGATCTAGCCATGTCCGTCCGTCCGTCCGTCCGTCCGTCCGTCCGTCCGTCCGTCGGCAAAAATTAGGCCTTTAAACTGGACCTAGAGAGCTGAAATTTTAACCATATACTCTCTAGGGTCCCGAAATAATCAAGTTTAAGAATTTTTGAAATCCGCCCACAGACACGCCCACAAACTCAAAAAAACAAAATTTTGGAAAAAATCGAATTTTGAGCTAGAGAGCTGAAATTTTTTATATATGATCTTTGGCCCATAAAAATGCTTGGGACATAAAATTTTCAAAATCCGCCCACTGACACGCCCACAATTAAATAAAATATTTTTTTTGAAAAACCAAAATTTGAGCTAGGGAGCTGAAATTTTTAATATATACTCTCTAGGGGCCCTTTATGCTCATGTGTAAATATTTTCAAAATCCGCCTACTGACACGCCCACAATTATTTATTTTTTATTTTTGAAAGTCCAAATTTTGAGCTAGGGAGCTGAAATTTATAGTATATACTCTCTAGGTGCCCTTTATGCTCATACTTAAATTTTTTTTAAATCCGCCTACTGACACGCCCACAATTAAATAAAACAATTTTATTGAAAAACCAAAGTTTGAGCTAGGGAGCGTTTTTATTTACAAAAGCTTAGTTTTTTCGATAAAATCCTTTAAATTTTTGTCACGCCCACTTATGAGATATAGGAATAAGAATAGGGTATCCAACAGTTCGCCCAAGCGGACTGTAGCCCGCCCCTATGTTTTTAAGTTAGATTTAATCATTTTTGTCTAGTATGTAAGTTGATATCTAATAATGAATACAAAAAATGAATTTAAAAAAAAAACTATGAAGAAATTGTCTATTGAATTAACAATTTCAGCGCCAGTTGAAGTTGCAGTAGTTGGCAAGGGCTTGCAAAAAAGCAAATCTTATCGAAAGGACTGTAGGTATTGGTAGCGCACAATTACTATTCAAATCGTCCGTTGATTCATCCATTTGCAGCGAAAATGTTGTGACTTTTATTCGTGAAAGAAAAGTAGCTTTCATAGCCTCTGCTAAGTCTGCATTACCGACCAACCTCAGTAGGAGCAATAGTTTTTTTTGAATAAAATATTACTTTAAGTATTCTTAACATTTATCTTTATTTACTATTTTTTCATAAATGTCACAACTTTTTTTTTATATTTTTGTTTTCCGTACGCGACGCGTTTCAAAGCTACTGCTTCATCTTCGGGCGAGTACTATGTGCGTGGGGCCACTTGTTGTTCTGGTCTGGGGCTATTGATGTTATTTATGTTTGTCTCTTTTTGTCTTGCATTGTTAATGGCTGTGTCAAATAGTTGGTTTATTTTTAGTGTTAATTTGTCGTTTAGTAATTTATCTCGTTCTGTTTTGTGTGCGAGAACGAGATAAATTACTAAACGACAAATTAACACTAAAAATAAACCAACTATCTGGAAAACTGTTTAGTCTAGATAAGGTAAAATGGGCCATTAACTCATTTAAGCCATTCAAGGACCCAGTAAAGGACGAATTTTTTCCAGCTCTTATTCAAAAGAGTATAGAATTCTTTCTACCTAACATGATCGCCTTATTTAGGTTCAGTTTCAACTGGGGTTACATACCACGCACTTGGCGGGAGGTCAATGTAGTATTTATCCCCAAACCAGGCAACAAACCTAGTGGACTATCTAAATGACTTCGTGTTTTCTGAAAACAATTTAAAGAAAAATTGACGTTCATATCAGACAATGAGTAAATATTAGCATGCCTCTACATCTACACCCCTGTCAATATGCGTATCAAAAAGGTAAATCAACGGAAGGCGCCCTGTTAAAACTAACCACACACATTAACAACGCCTTCCGTTGCAAAGAAATTGCACTATGCGCTTTTCTTGACATAGAGGGTGCTTTTGATAACATCGGTTATGATTCAATATCACATGCTTAGGACAGACTTCAGTTTCAGTATCAGCAATAAAAGGAGTTCCATCACCTCTCTTGTGGTCTTTGCCCATAGATGACCTACTTCAAAAGCTAAGTAATTTAGGCTAAGACATAATAGGGTACGCCGATGACTTGGTCATCATCATTAGGGGTAAAGAGTTAAACGTAATTACCTCACGTATGCAAAACGCCCTTAAGATAGTCCTAGACTGGTGCACCAAAGATAATTTCTAAATCAACCCCAGTAAAGCTATCACAGTTCCTTTTGCAAAAAGAAGACATTTTAACTTAGCTCAGATTTCACTACGACCATTGAGTATTCCGACGAAGTCAATTGGAGTAACCGTAGACAAAAGACTAAACTGGAACTCCCACATTGAGAACAAAATAACAAAAGCAACAAAAGCTTTATGGGCTTGCCGTCGCATGTGTGGTAAGACCAGGGCGATCTCTCCAAAGATCACCCATTGGATGATGACTAGGCCCATCATTACATACGCTTCTATAATATGGTGGACCAAAACAAAACAAAAAACTGCCATATCAAAGCTCATAAGGATACAACGTCTCCCATGCCTTGGTTTATCCGGAGCCATGCGGACCTGCCCCACTGCTGCCATAGAAGCCATAATAGGATTAACACCCTTGCATATATATATAAACAAAGTGGCAATACGCAGATCAGCAAGTCTGTTAGAAACGAATGAGATATGTCTTAGTCACCACCCGGAACTTATGACGCTGCTCTCAGAAATTCCTAAGCTTGACATGGTCTGCGCGGTTACAGAACGCCTTCAAAAAACATTATGTTTCAATAAACGGTTCTCTACGAAGATACCAAATAGATAAGCATGGGCTAGTAGTAGTCCACCGAACCGCCAAATCGGATTAAAGTGGTATACGGACGGTTCTAAAATGAAATCGGGCAGAGGAGCTGGTTTTCACGGACCAAATCTCAATGTATCAATACCAACGGGAAAAAGCCCTAGTGTATTCCAAGCAGAGCTCCTCGTCATTCAAGAATGCGCTAACCACATCTTCAACACTGGCATCAATGCTCACATCCATATATTCACGGACAGTCAAGCAGCTATAAAAGCCCTTAGCTCACACACAATTGACTCCAAATCAGTCATACACTGCTTCAATACCCTTCAGAAAGTCAACCACAGAAACAAAACCAAACTGTGGTGGATTCCTGGCAATGGGGTTTTGAAGGAAAAGAAAAAGCTGACGAACTAGCCAGAGGTGGTTCAGAAACCCCTTTCACAGGACCTGAACCCTTCTGCTACACACCTAGTTCAGCTACTAATTTAGCTATGAAAAGCTGGGAACACTCAAAATATATCTCACACTGGGAAAACACTCCAGGTCTAAGACAGGCCAAACGAGCCATCTAGCCCTTTCAAAACCACGCCAATAGGATCCTAAACCTACGTAGGCATGACATTAAAAACCTAATAGGCTACCTCACAGGTCAGAACGGTTTACGATAGCATCTTAATAAAATGAATTTAGCCAGCTCTTCAGAGTGCCTCGAGGACGACGAAACCACGGAGCACATATTGTGCGAATGCCCAGCCCTCTGCGAAATCAGAAAGAAGAACTTTTCCAAAGAACTCTTAAGTAACGAAGACTTGAAGAAATCCCCTGCTAGAAGCATTATTAACTTTTCTAGAAAAGTGGAAACCGCACTAACCTAAAATTTTCTCTGACCTATGGTACAATAGATCTATCCAGGTCGACGTACCGTTTTTCTTCGCCTAGGCGGGTCAGGAGCTTTATAAAAAAAAGGTCTCCGATTCGTCGTTATTATTATGTTACAGTATTACCTCGATAATGTGAACCTCGAAAATGTGAATTATCCAAAAATGTGAACCAGAAAAAGTTTGTATTACATACTCTAAAATGTGAACTCAAAATCAATTCTTGATACTCGATAATGTGAACTTTTTTTTCACAAAAAAAACAACCCTTATTTGGTTTTATTGTTGCATCGCAAGAAGAACAAAACAATTTTAGTGCAGTTAAAAAAAAATAAGCTTGAGAAACGCTGCTACAATTTTGCAAAACTTTTTGGCGAAAATATCTGAGTCTGCCATAGTAAACTGTTTTAAAAAAAATTCTGCCACGAGATTCGAGTTGGTCGAATCCCATTAAATCGTCTTCGCGATAAGATGGGGCAGCACATTTTAAAGCAGAACTTCAACTAATTAGAGAACTCCTAAGCTGCTTTGATGCACAAACGTATCGATTGAGGACATAAGAACATGGGTCGTTGGCGGTGATGGTGAAAATAATGGTCAGAATGCTGAGTTAGCCCCCGAAGACGAGGAAACCTCTTCAGTAGAAGAAACAATACACAATACAAAAGTTTTCCACTGTCGAGCCATTCAGTGCTCGAATGTTTTGTTAGACTGGGCCAAGAAAATGGATTGGGGTGGGATAGTAACATCAATTGCGAATATCAAAACAGTTGCAATTGATAAATCTACGCACAAAAGTATTCGTCAAATTAAAATGACAATTTTTTTAAAAACAAATTAATTTTACCGCAACCTTATGTTATTCCTGTTTTGTTTTCTTTATTTTACTTATTGTGAAGTATTTATTTATTTTGTTTTTACGTTTTTAGGCTATTAAATTATTATTTAAATAATATTAACATCGTTTAATAACTATGACTTTGTTTCCTTTCTATTACTTTTCAATAATCAAGTTACAGGTCATTTCAAGAAGCATGAAATATAACAAATTTTTTAGTATTCAGAAATGTGAACCCTCGAAAATGTGAACTGCCCATGTTTTAATTAGTTCACATTACCGAGGTAGTACTGTATTTGGCAAAAGAACGGTGTCAACTAGTCTCTTGGCCTTTCCACCCATCATCCATTCAAGAATGTGCTTAACGCATGACTTGATTAAGTTTTCAGCGATTGTATAGGCTTCGCCAATTTGTGCAACTCGGAAACTGACTTAATAAGACTCTATCAACGCGTTTTCGTTCACTGTCTTTGAGGTGTTAGTAGTATTTGTTTCGGTGTTTGTAGGTTCAGCGTACTTCCTTTTGAAGAAATCAGTCAGTTTTCACTTGCAATATGCATGAAGCCCCTCCACTCCAAGTGACGCTGCGAACAAAATAACAAAGTTCTGTGAAGTTTCAGAACCGCAAAATTAACTAGTGTGCTGGAACTTTTATATTTTTTCTGAAAGCACCCTTTGGGAAACCCGGTTTTGTAGGTTGTTGTTTAGCATTCTTAAGATTTATGAGTCTATGGTTATAGCAAGGTAACTGAAAATCAAATTTCTTTCGAATGTTTGGAATGAAATTTGAACGGGAGTCGGACAGAATCCCGAAAAACTTAATCCCGAAAGCCCAAAATCCCGAAAATCCAAAATACCGAAAAGCCACAATCCCGAAAAACTAAAATCCCGAAAACCCACAATCCCGAAATGCCACAATCCCGAAAATCCAAAATTCCGAAAGACCAAAATCCCGAAAATGAAACTAAAAACTTTATTGTAGCAAGAAAAAAATTTGGCAAATTTATTTAACAAAATAAACAAAATAAAAAACTTCAAATAAATAAAACATAACAAAAACAGTTCAAGTCTTACAAAAACATATCAAAAACGATCCACGACAAAACAATATTTAATACAAGTTCATATTGTACGCAATTAATCTGAAATAACTTATTTCAGAACGCTTTCGCTGCTTACACTCCCGCAGTAAAATGTATCCTTGTATTTTTTGTAGCCGTCAATAGGCAGTTTCTCACGTTGTTTTTTGGTTTTTACGATGGACACGTTCATTTCTACTAAAGACTTCAAACACAAAATGTCACTGATAATAATAAAGTTTTTAATTATAAAGGCATGCACGATACTCACTTTGTATTACGATGTTCACTGTCTAACAAAAATCTAGTCGGTCATTTATCACACAATTTGAGTTCAGCTCAACTGAATGCACATTGCGAATTGCATAACATTACAACGCAAACAATTGCAAAACATTATTACGGTAAATGGAATGGACAAACACTTGTCTATTTTACATTCAAAATAAAATAAAGAATCCCGAAAACGAAATCCCGAAAAATTATATAAAATTACAAATTTGCGCAAATTTTTCATTTTATATAATTCTTCGGGATTTCGTTTTCGGGATTCTTTTTTCGGGATTTTGGCTTTTCGGGATTTCGGCTTTTCGGGATTTTGGATTTTCTGGATTTTGGGTTTTCGGGATTTTGGATTTTCGGGATTTTGGTTTTCGGGATTATGTCCCCAAACCAATTTGAACAACCATCAAAAAGGCGTCTTGAAAAGCTGTTCTAAATAAGTTCAATTTGTGTTCGAGTAAAAATCGATGACCAGTCTAAAGGGCAAAATAATCATTAAGTTGTATATATATCGAGGTGTCTCAGGTTTAAACCCCTCCGGCGCCCAGTAACACCTAGTTTTTAACCACTACCCCACCTCTTGCAACAGTCTGACAAACATTATAGAGTTTAAATTGTCATGAGAAGCTTTTCAAATTTGCCGTTCGGAGTCTGCTTAAATGGTTGCAGAAGCTAGGTCTTAGGCCTTGTATGGCCGTTAATGTAATATTTTTTATTTTATATTTTATTTAAAATAGGGTATTACTATTTTAAGATGTTATACGTATAATCCCGATAAATCGTAGTGTCAAGGGACCTAGAGTTTATTGCGAATTATAGGCGTTTTCGAAGTAGCGAGATTACGAATTATTGAAGGTTTAAAAAATAAAAATACGATTTAACTTGATTTTATGTTTTTAATTCAAATTCAAATCTTTTATATTATTTTTAATCATGAAAGTACTCAAATTATTTATGCAAGCTTTCACCTCCTTAAAAGAAACAACCGGAAAGACCTCTTCGTTGTCACCGCTGCTTTCATTGTCATTTACTCGTAAGTCTTCTGGTAGCGCCAAAATGTCATCGCCTGTACGAATTTCTGCAACAGCCACATCGTGGTCAAAGGAACAAAATCATGAAACGTTATTTCTTCGCTTTGAGGCAGGCGAATCCATTCTAAAGAGTCAACACCAGTAACCGTTTTTGCCAGACAGTCTGTGAATGCACGTGCTTATATTGAAACAGAAACATTACCTGTAGCTGCCCAAATTTGCAAGGGTGAGAAAATCTCCTGTCGCCCGAGGATGTTACTCCAAGTCCTTTCTTTGTGATTAAGCAGAAACATATTGTAACAAACGTGATTCAGAGTATTGAAGATGGGGAATGAGACTTTTTTTCAAATAAAAGGGGTTATCAACAGAGACTTACGAATTATAAGACGTTTTGCATGACTTTGCATATGGAAATTATTGCGAATTACCGAGGGAACCGAAATGCACTTTTTTACGAATAACCGGGATTTTTTCAAGGGGGGTTTACTATTTAACGGGGTACGAATTATCGAGATTATACTGTATGTCAAATGAAAAAAATCGTATTCTATTCCACAAAAGTGTGACTAGTTATTTAGGATAACGACCTTCAAGCAACGTCGTTACAAAATTAATTGACGGGTCAATATTTGTGTAACGACTTGGCCTGAAGGTCGACATACTAAATAATATACTAATAACCTAATTATATGAGAAACAAATTTTCCTTCGGAAGTGAATACTAACATATTTCAGTATCAGACATTACACAAAATTGGTATTGTACGAGTATTATACATGAAAGTATATCCGCAATGTGAACATTTCAGTATATATTTATGTGGGAGGGTAAGTAGGAATATTGGGTATACTATATATTTCGCACTAAACCCTAAAATACCTTATGTCGAGCTAATCAAACGCAGGTGTACCTGCACCTATCAACATTCTCATCCCTTATATTGAGACCGGATATCATTATTTTATTATTTCTTATGCTGTTACCCTTATTCACATCATTAATTTCGATTGAAAAGGAAAAAAAATATTCCGGTTTAAATGAATGTGGGCTTGGACGTTGGAAGTTTATTTATCGAAAAAAATGTGCCCATACTAGTATCAGCGGCTATTTATAGCTTTTGTATACGACCTTTGCATGATTGCTTATTTATATTGACTGCTTCACAACAGAATGAAAAAGTTCGGCTTGGCAAACTTGAGTGAATAAATGGTGAGACTGAGTGTCCTTCAGAAGGCGATGTGTGTGGAGTTGAATAAAAAACAATTCACCTTTTACATGGCACACTCGCTGGAGCTTATTAGGATTTCAAAGAATTACGAGGTGCTTAGTTCAACAACAATAAAACTCAATGCAGCTTTGTCGAATGCAACAACGGAACTGCTTTATTCAAAAGGGTTGGGATGCAATTACAATATAATAACATTTGACGGAGATGCGCCTAATACGATAGAAAACAAGGGATGGGCAATAATTCTGTATATCTTTTAAATATGCAATAGACTCACTCAATGACTAACTGAGTTACTCACAGCTGTACTTGTATCTCAAGGATTACTATAGTCCTAAGAAGTTGACATTTTGTATTCTTCTTAAAATGTAGTAGTTCAGTAAGAAGTGATTTTTGGATATGACTCACAAGCCGCCTTAAAAATCGTTTTGAAATCTTACATTGATATGGGGAAAAGAAGACTGGTATTTAATAATACTAGGGGTGGCCCCATGGTCGAAATTCGACCAATTTATTCTATATAAGTTGAAAAAAAAAACAAAGTCGACCGTTATACATATTAATCGGAAAATGAAATTTTTCAAGTAACTTTAAGCATTTTCAAGTAACTTCAAGCATGTCCAAGTAACTTCAAGTATGTTCAAGAATTATCAAGTAACCATACAGCAATGTTGTTGTTGTTGTAATTTATCCAATTCGCTTCATTTTACCTGCTGTAATTCATAATGTGTGTTATACAAGGTGGCGCAAAAATAACCTTCCGATGTTTTTTGGCTGTAAATTAAAAAAAAATGAAAAATTTTGATTCTTCTTGTGGATTATGTTTATTTGGTCTTTTAATTTTTTTTACATCAAGTCGAGAATATGATGTCATGTAAATGGCCGCCGCCACAGTTGATTGTCATTTGAGCCCTTTTTATGGCATTTTCCATCACTTTGGCCAAAACTTCCGGCGATAGGTCCTCACATTGTTGACGGATATTGTCTTTAAGAGCTGCAAGAGTCTGAGGCTTGTTGACATAAACCCGCGACTTCAAAAAGCCCCACAAAAAGAAGTCTGGAGCGGTCAAATCCGGCGATCTTGCTGGCCAGTGCAAATCGCCAAAACGGGAGATTAGGCGCCCGGGAAATGCATCCTTCAGCATATCGGTTGTGGCACGTGCAGTGTGTGCCGTTGCACCATCCTGTTGGAACCACATGTTTTCCAATCCCAATTCATCAAGTTGCGGCCCGCGACGTCTTCGAAGAAAAAAGGTCCGATGACTCCTCCAGCGAAAACAGCACACCATACAGTGACTTTGAGCGGGTGTAATGGCTCTTCGTGGGTTACACGCGGATTTTCAGTGCCCCAGAAGCGTAAATTTTGCTTATTTACGTACCCGCTAAGATGGAAATGGGCCTCATAACTCATGATTATTTTTGATGAAAAATCATCTTCCTCTTGGTGGTGATTAAGGATGGCTTGAGCGTATGTTAGACGCGATTGGCGGTCAGCAGCTAACAGCTGATGCACCGTCTGGACTTTGTACGGAAACATCTTCAAATCTTGTACCAAAATTCGCTGTAAAGACCGTCGACTGATACCCATTTGCGTGGCACGTCGTCTGGTCGATGTCGACGGCGCTTCCATGACATCTTCGGCTACAGCAGCAGTCTGCCACGCCTGGCAGCATCTCGAGTTGTGCCAGTCTCATCGTAATACAAAGTGAGAGCGGCTAAACGTCGCAGTGTTTCACCAGTAGGCGTTGGACGGGTAGGAAATCTGCGACGAAATTCACGTTGTGCCAAAGTCACCGACCGATTATTGCTCAAATAAATAGTCACCAATATTCCGCATTCTGGAGCAGTGTAGCGTAACATTGTTTATTAACGTGTATTTCGCATGTGTTTACTACACAAATGTCAAAACAGAACTGACATTAGGGGCCAATCGCAAAATTTATACCATTTTCTGATAGGAGGATTACTTTTGCGCCACCTTGTATATATGGATAATTTCTGTATTGTGCACTTCTATGTATTGTCCCCTACCCAAACATATATAGTGTTGGCAATATCTATATGACGTATAAATGATTAACATGCACAGCAATATTGTTGTTGGTAACTTCAAGTAATTTCAAGTATTTTCAAGCATTTTTAAGTAACTTCAAGCATTTTCAAGTAACTTCAAGCATGTCCAAATAACTTCAAGTATGTTCAAGCATTATCAAATGCATAACATGCACAGCAATGTTGTTGTTGGTAACTTCAAGTAACTTTAAGTATTTTCAAGCATTTTCAAGGAACTTCAAGCATTTTCAAGTAACTTCAAGCATGTCCAAGTAACTTCAAGTATGTTCAAGCATTATCAAGTAACCACACAACAATGTTGTTGTTGTTGTTGTAATTTCATCCAATTCGCTTCATTTTACCTGCCGTAATTCATAATGTGTGTTATATTATGTATATGGATAATTTTTGTATTGTGCACTTCTATGTATTGTCCCCTACCCAAATATACATATATAGTGTTGGCATAGCTATGTGACGTATAATAGCAAAAATGGGTGGAAACACGTAATAGGCAACTCCGTATTAATATATAGATTTCTCAGATGTAATTTTATGGGAGGTCCTTTAAGGTACGTCATTTTAAGAACATATCAACACTCGAACCCATTACCTATATTATTATAAATCCTAATTTTTATGAAAAAGCTCAACAGTAATTATAGGTGATAGATACTCTATCAAGTGTTTTTAGTTAGCACTCAGCTTTATCCGTAAGTTGAGATACACGCAAATCCTTAACAGTTCATTTGATCAACTACCTGAGCACTTGATACCAAGCAGAGTTGGTGGTGTCTCATCTAAATCTAAATCAAATACATGTGGATATACAGCAGAATAATAATTATTGCAACAAAAATAAATGTTGTCATTTACAAATATGTACTTGTTATTTGGCAAAAAACAATGAATAATTATTTGTAATTTAATTTTGATCCTATCTAACGTACCAACGACCATCACGTCAAGTTAATCGGTTCTCGTCAAATCACCGTAATTAAACGACGTTGGGCTCGGTTAGTACGTAGATGGGGGACCGTTTGAGAACAACCGCGTGTCGTTGGCCAGTCCCATCTAGGTCTAAGTGTGTCGGCTTCTGCCGACAGCCACCTTAACCTAACCTAACCTAACATACTGTGTGAACGTCTTAATCGGCACGTACCAGTGTGGCTTCCAGCCCGGCAGATCGACGAAAAACCAAATCTTCACACTAAGACAAATCCTGGAAAAGACCAATGAATTTCAAGTCTAGACTCTAGACCCACCACCGTTTCATTGACATTAAAGTCGCATATGATAACATTTATTGTCAGGAGCTTTACGTGGTCACACATAAACAAAACTCGAAGCTCTTCAGATTGGAAAAATCTGTTTCTGCCGTCTAGTCGCGGAATAAAGTTCGAAAATTGTCAGGTCGCGTTCATTCGGATCCGGACGGTGAACACATTCTCCCTAAATCATGTTTTGGCAGATGTCGCCCTGCTTCGTCGGAACTTTCCTTTTTTTTTATCGTCGCGCTTAATTTTGTATTCCTCCCAATAGCATCGTGTACATGCCTGTACTGGGGAGCAAGCTCATGTAATTTATAACTAAATATATATTTAATTGATTAATAAAGTGAATTAATAGTCATAATCGTTGTGGTGATTTCAACACAGTTGTGTCGCGTGACACTTGGAAACACGCAGTGTAATATGCAGTTTGGAAGCAGCTTTTCCGAATAATTATAAACTTGTACCGGGTTTCGGCAAGGAGATGCGTCATCATGTGACTTTTTCAATTTTTTTCTGGAGAAAATAGTGCGAAGGGCAGGTGTCAACACGAAAGGCACTATCTTTAATATATCCGTTTAGCTCCTGCGGTATGCGGATAACATCAACATAATCGGCCTTTCCCATGCGTGCCGTATTAGCGGCTTTCACGGCGATTGATGAACAGGCAAAATAGATTGGTCTTAAAGTAAATGAGGACAAGACCAAGTACATGCTATCAACAAACAAACAAACATCTGTCAACCGCCTAGGACAAAACGTCACTGTTGATAGCAATAACTTCGGGGTAGTTAAGGAGTTCATCTACCTAGGAGTAAACATCAACTCCACGAATGGCACCTTATTGGAAATCCGGTGGAGAATTACCTTCGGAAACTGCTGCTACTTCAGTTTAGCTAAACAAATGGGTTCAAAACTACTCACTCGAAGGACAAAATGCATGCTCTATCGAACCTTAATCCTACCAGTCCTGCCTTATGGTGCCGAATGCTGGACGATAAGTAGAATAGGGGAGCTAATATTGGGTTCTTTTGAAAGAAAAATAATCCGTCGGATATTTGGTCCTGTGTGCGCGGAGGGCAAATGGAGGAGAAGATACAACCCCAAGGAAGACCGAACATCCGTTTTAAAGAATAAACCATCGCGGATGCCAGAGCGCTTGGTCTGGAGAACTGGAAGCAGCATGCCTGGGATCGCAGAGTGCCTGAGACACTGCAGGAAGGATTCGTCAATTAGCAAAATATGCCTTACTGGACAGG
The DNA here is from genome assembly GCA_949715645.1 of Portevinia maculata. NCBI lineage: Eukaryota > Metazoa > Arthropoda > Insecta > Diptera > Syrphidae > Portevinia > Portevinia maculata. The sequence goes on from OX454526.1 coordinate 103,487,819, forward strand.
TGAGAACACTCATGTGCTTTATGAAACAGCACTTCATCCTCAAAAAGTCACTGTTTGGTGCGGTTTTGTGGCGTCATTGGGTCGTTTTTTTTCGTCGAGGAAAATGACCGTCACGTTACGTTAAATGGTATTCGCTACAGAGACATGTTGGGACGTGGTTTCTTTGAGCAATTACATGAATTGGACATCAGTGATATGTGGTTCCAACAACACGGCGCCACAAGTCAAATAGCAGGTGCAACAACGAGTTATTGAAGTCTCAGTTCAATGAACGTGTTGTCTCGAGAAACGGACCTATCTATTGGCCGCCGAGATCGTGTGATTTAACGCCTCTAGACTTTTTCTTTTCGGGTTACATTAAACAATTGGTCTATGCCAACAAGCCGGCGACGTTAGAGGAGCACAGAGCTAATATTGAACGAGAAACAGCGGCTATATCGGTCGAAATGTGCGGCCGAGTCATCGAAAATTGGGTTCAACGTATCGAACGCAGCATACGTTCCCGTGGTGGACATATGAACGAAGTCGAATTGTGTTCATAAATGTTTTAATAGTAATTCAGCCATTAAATTTTTTTTAAGATACCTATCTCAAGTAGTTTGCATTTTATTTGAAAAAGAAGTTGTTAAGTCCTTAATAAAAGACCCTTTAGAATAGCGGAAAAAGCTAAGTAGAAGTAGTAGTAGTAAGTAACTTATTTGAAAAATAATTGTTCATACTCGTATAATTATTATAATAATTACAAATTGTGTTTAGCATTGGCAAAATTGCTCGGCTTTACGAGCACTAATTGGAAATGAAAAATTGTATGGAAAGTTGTTAAGGACCATAAATAAACATATATCCGACCATGCAACTACTCCAAATCCAACAACGAGCCCAAGCAGGGGAGGTTATATGCGGGCAACGTGAACCCCATACACATAACTTTTTATCTTGTATATACTTTTTTTTATCTTGTGTATACTTGTGATACTCTACTATAGCCGTGTTTCTTTGCACGCGGATATAGGGATAATTTGAAATTTGCATGTAAAATACAACAACAACTTATCCTATATAAGCTAACTTTAGCGGGGATAGGTATCGCCGCTAAGTCAGTTAGCGGAGATAAACAGTGCTTCCAAAATCCATTTTCTTCGTTTCTGATGAACTGATGCGATGAATTTTTCAGGAAATGTCAAAGTTTGACATCCCTCCGACCACTAACACATCCGACCGAATATTTTGTTCGTGATTTTATTATTATTTTTTTTTTTTAAACTTCATTATAAAAGTAATTGAATTTAGCGAATCTGTTAATGTGAAATTGTTTTTCATAATTTTAGAATATGCTTGGCATCAATTTCAATTGGCGGAAGTAAATATTTTTCAATTTCAGGATTTTCAATACAAATTTCTTAACTACAACTTACAGCTGTGTCACGGTGCATGTCATAGGTGCATGTGTGCTGCCAAGTTTTTTTTGATGAATTGTTAAGCGGCAATGGTCGTTTTTTAATGCCATGCCTATATCCGCGTGCAAAGAAACACGGCTTATGTTCACACGAGTTAAATCTAAAAAAAGCAATTTTGCATTAATCTACCAATTATTTTTAAAAATAAAAAAATTGATTTATACTCGTATTTCGCAGTAAACGCATTGGCAACTTTAATTATTTGCAACATTTAATAAGGCAAACGAATCCTCTACTAACTGGTTCCTATATGCAAGGGCATCTGTGTCATAGTTCCAGTTAGGTCCGTTTAGTATGGTTGGCGACGGTGTAGAGGTTAGTGTGTTGGCTTGTGACCCATGCGGTGCAGGTTCAATCCCCATGGGGAACAACAACATACGCCACCCATTTACATGCCTCTACACCAAAAAGAGGATTTCTGCCTGGTAGTACAATGGACGGTTACCGAGTCTGAGTGCTCTGGGATTTGGATTTTCTTTTTTAAAAAAAAAAAAAAAAAAAAAAAAAAAAAAAAGAGGTACTTGTATCAACTTACGTTCTAAACAATAAATATAATAATAAAGAGATGCCATCTAACATTCAAACAACAACAACGACACCTCATTACACAAATTCATCATCTTCATCACCAATGTCATCGCCGCTGCCACCGCCCTCAACTCAACAGCTTTTTCATCGCAGCTACCACGCAACTGACAACCAGCTCTATCAACTCATCATTCTTCTCCCTCACTCACTAAGCAGCAATCACGTAATTTTGATGAACTTTTCGGTTATTACCAAAACGTTGGAGACATGCGCACAAAACTACCACAATTTTTTTTGTCTTCTTCTTCCAAGCTATATGACTTCATTGCACTTACCGAAACTTGGCTTACAAGTAACCATAACAATGTAGAAATTTTCAATAATTTACATTACTCCGTTTGCTGTGCCTTAACAACTGGATTAGGGAGAGGCGGAGGTGTGCTCCTTGCAGTTCGCTCTACTTCTAATGTGTGCAATTGCTTTTACCTTCTTCTGCTTCGTCTTGTTCTTATGACATCGATCAAATTATAGTTAAAGTAATCTTTGAAAATCGCTACGTATTATTTGTTGTTGTAAGCTATATTCCCCCTAAAAGCTCTATTGATCTTTATAAAATTCATGTAAACAATTGTCAGTATTATTTGTCGAAGCTTAAAGATAATGAACATAATATTCATACTTGGAGATTTTAATCTTACAAACACAAACTGGGTTTTTGATCCCGATGAGCTTCAACTTTTATCGTTTAATGTAAATAATGATTATGAAATCGTAGTAATTGATTCTTTTGCTAGTTATGATTTAGTTCAAGTTAATTGTTGTGACAATGGTTTTAATCGTATACTCGATCTTGTCTTCGTTGACAGAGAATTAACTATATCGGTTGATAAGTCATTGTATCCAATTTTCCCCAATTCTGTTCATCATAATGCATTAGCTATTCATTACTCTTTTTACGATTACTTTAAACCAGTTAATTGATGTAAATTTAAATTCAATTACACTAAAGCTAATTTTGAGGGCATAGCGAGTTATATGTCCTGTATTCCCTGGCGCTTAAGGTTTAGTTCTTTAAATTTGTTGCAAGCATACAGTTTTTTTATTGATAATCTGAGGAAGGCTATTAATATTTTTGTTCCTAAATTCAAAATTAATTATAATTCAAATCCTGTGGGGTTTAATAAAAGACTCAGTAACTTGGGTAATAAAAAAAATAAAGCTTACAAACTAACTCGTAAATTCGCAAACGATATTGCTTTAAAGAATAATTACATCCGGTTGGAACGTGAATTTGATTTTCTAAACAAATTTCTGTATAAAAATTACATGTGGTCCGTTAAATCAAATCTTAAAAAGAACAGTATGTCTTGTTGGTCGTTTATCAACAATAAAAGGAAATCAAATGGTATCCCAAGTAGTTCGCAATACCTGGGATCTACTTACTCTGATCTTCAGACTGTTTGAAATCTATTTGCGGATTTTTTTAAATCTAACTATGCGACTGCTAATGATGATCTTCCACTGTGTGCTGATTATTTTACTTGGGAGCATATGGTTGAAATTGGTCAGCTAGAGATCAATTTATCGGAGGTCGAAGATGGTCTGTTGAATTTGAACTGTGATAACAGCGCTGGTCCTGACGGGATTCCGCCTATAATTCTTAAAAAAATGTGCACCTGCTCTTGCTGAACCTCTTATTTACATTTTCAATAGATCTCTCGCAAGTGGCGAGTTTCTCTCTGAATGGAAAAAGTCTTTTATAGTTCCAATTCATAAAACCGGTCCTAAGCAGGAAATATCCAACTATCGTCCTATATGCAAACTGTCATCTATACCTAAACTATTTGAAAAAATTGTGTACGTTAAGCTGGCTTTTCTACTTAAGGAATATATTTCTCCATTCCAACATGGCTTTGTTGCGGGTAAATCTACAACTACCAATCTTGCAATTTTTTTAAAATTTTATTCTTAATAAACTAGAGGAAGGATACCAAATCGATGTCATTTACACCGACTTTGCAAAGGCCTTCGACAGAGTCAGTCATTTCCTTTTGATAAAAAAGTTGGAAAGATTGGGACTGCATTCGAGTATGTTGAAATGGTTGATATCTTACCTTAAAGGTCGGGTACAATATGTATCCATTGACCTAATTCTTTCTAATCCTGTAACAGTTTCATCAGGTGTACCCCAAGGAAGTCATCTTGGTCCGCTCCTTTTTTTCATTTTTATTAATGACATGACAGACATTTTTCTAAATTCTGTACGCCTTCTTTTTGCTGATGACCTAAAATTTCTCAGATGTATAAAAACTACAGATGATTGTCATCTTTTACAAGAAGATATTCAAAGGCTAACGGAATGGTGTAAAATTAACCAATTACTTTTAAATATCTCGAAATGCCAATGCTTTTCTTTTTGTCGCAATTTTTCATCAATTATCTTTGATTACAACATTGACAATTATGTCCTTGAAAGAGTTTCGGAGAAAACAGATCTTGGCGTAGTTTTTGACTATAAATTAGACTTTGTCCAACATGTTGAGTATATAGAAGCCAAAGCAAACTATGCTAGGCTTCATCACACGTAATTCGAAAGAGTTCAATGATCCATATACTCTTGTGACACTATATAGCGCTTATGTTAGGTCGATTTTAGAATATTGCCGTCTTATATGGAATCCATACTACACTGTTCATTCAAATAGAATTAAAAATTTACAGAAGAAATTTACTAGATTTGCAATATGGAAGTTGGGTTGGAATATCGAAACTCCCACTTACTCTACTAGATGTCAACTGCTCGGCATTCAGTCGCTTAAAAATAGAAGGAAAGTTTTTTCGGTTATGTTTATAAGTGACATTTTATCAAATCATATTAAATGTCCTTTTCTGTTATTTTTGATCGATCTGTATGCTCCAACTCGTCAGCTAAGAACACGTTTCCTGCTCCGCGAAAATGAACATAGAGTGAACTATGCACTCAATGAACCTATAACTCGCTGTGTTAGAGAAACTAATCTTATTTCTAATAGCATTGATTTTAATTTTCATGTAAGTAGGCTTACTTTAAAAAATAACTTATTGTTGTATTTTTTAACTACTTAATTTGAATTATTTTCTTTTTGTTTTTGTTAATCTTCGGTAGTCTAATTGTAGAATTAAATGCTCTGATTGATGTAAATAAATAAATAAATAAATAAATTGTTGGTCCTTATGCGAACGCTCTAAACTTAACAACAACATTATAATTATTCCCTTTCAGCCTAAAAACTATTTTATTAACTAATCGATAAAATTGATAAAAGCTCGGCATCTTTATTAAAATTTATAAAACTTAACTTACTTAAACCTATTCTGACTATAATTAGTATTCTGAGCACTCGTTGCCTTATGCACAAAAAGCTAAAATCCTAATTTCTTTTCGAGCACCTGGCAGTGGTCAACATGCGCATGCGCCGCCGGGAGCCGACTGAAGCCTTACAACGTCAGTCACCTCCCTGAAGCACCACCACAAGTTGGCACCTCTCACAAAAACGCCCTAGCTCCCCCAAGTTGCACAAAATGCAGAGTGTTGGAAAGCCCTCCGTACATAAGCTAGGTTTTATGAGCTTTAGGGGCCACTTGATCTCCTCTCTGATGAAGTGGTATTTATTTATGTGCCGTGTTCTGAAATAATGTGATTCGCACTTTGCAAATGGTCGGCGCTTTGAGATTTGTAGTAGATCGAAATCACGTGTGCAAGTAAGGAAACGCAGATATTTAATATAATCATATAAGTCTAAGAGGTTGTGGAATTTTGAATATCGATACGCATCTCTTTGATTTGCAATGGCAAGGTTATGATCTGGACTGGAGGAATCATAACCCTCCCAATTAAGTGCTTCTCCACTTGTAGCCTCAAAAAGTATCGGCGCAATCGGCGCCGACATCGAACGTCAAATTTGAGAAGGTTCTCATAGCAATTTAAACTCTTTGATGTATGGCAGACTTTCGCATGAGGTGGGGCAGTGGAAGGAACCACTGAGCCACTGCCGCCCAATTTAAAATGAAATCATATACATTTATCATCGAATATACTTGGTACAAACCAAATTAAATATGGTTATTCTTATAATTCATAGAAAATAGGACATAGCTATCAACTGCAATACCAACTTTTGCTTGTACAACAGCACATTTAAGTTTGTAGTTTAAGGATACTGCTTTCTATCCCATCAATTAATAAATGTCAGAAATTAATCCGACAAGCACCGAACCGAGTAGTGTGTGTCAGGGTCAGTCAAAATTGACTGCATGACGTACCTATACCACCCATTCATCGATCCAGTGGAATAAAAAGCCGCACATTAAACAAAACCCCTTTGATACCCGTCATACTCCTTGTAATTCTCTATCCGATTGACCCATGTGCTGTGTTTGCTCTAATTTATAATGCGGCTGAATGCACTCTAGTTTGCAGGCAAGAACTCTCGAATACAATCCTTAAGCTGCTTCTGTAACAACTATGTGTGTGGTCAGTGTACAATTAGGTACGCTGCCCGGTTAAATGATCTCTAAAGTTCAGTGACGGATACAGACCGACACAGATATCTTCGTTCTACAATGTTCTTAGTGTTCTTGTGTTCGGTAGTTCTCTAGGTGTAGTTCCATTAAGTACTTGTTTGTAAGTGCATATGTATTCCGATATCCTTCGACCTCTCCGTGTAGGTACTTTCGCCGAAGAGAAAATGCGATTAGGAATTGAATGGCAGAAGTTTATGGGTTTCTTCTTCATTGCTTGAAATTCTTCGTCTTGAGACGGAAATGATGTATATAGGTAATTGCTTTTAAATTACAGGGTGTTGATGCACATACATCTTCTTGTGCTGTGAAGATTTCTTTGATTGATTACATTTAGCACCAATGCAGAAATTGATACCATCATACATGCGTACTATTTAGCAGGCTTCGTTGGAGACACAAAAATTCGGTTAAGTGTTTTATTTTTTTAACTCTGCTTAAATTTTAATTTTACAGTAGAGGTGTTTTTTCTGCAACTCAGTAGTTTCACACTCAGTGAGATCAGAAAAAAAATGAAAACTAACTCAACACTCACTCTATTTTCATTGCAAAAAAAAAAAAAAAGTTTTCGAGTACCCCAGGGTTATTGATATGCAACTTCTGTCGCCTTTTGCGACTGTAGTCCGCTTTTTTTGCGACTTTAGTTGCTGTAATTGATGTACATATATCTAAATGTTCATAATAAAATATTAGTATTTTTGGAACAATTAGCCACACAAAGTGGTTGATCTACTAATGCTTTGATTGTAAGCGAAGTGGGCAAATTGTTGGTCATATTTGACGGAAATCTGTCGAATATGTTCATGAACGTTGTCATACAATCTAATCAGCCTTTGACAGATAAGCATAGCATTTGGTCACATAATGTAATCGTAAGTTACATACGTAAGTCACAAAAATACCAAAATAACCAATCCTATTTCCTGCTTTTTTTGAGGTGTCAAAATACAAGAGACCAGACTTTGGTAAGGGGCTCTAGCTACAATTTTGAAAAAGGGTTTTTGATCGTAACTTCTCATTTCTGTTTCTAAGGAACCGTGCGAAAACTTTATTTTAAAGAGGTTTGGATGATAAACAGATCTGCTCTTAGCATTTTCTTGATTGGGCGCACCACAAGCCCTTATATTGGTAGGCGTTTCTGATTATGATTTCGAAAACTAGATTTTTGATAATAACTCTTACGATTTCGCCTGTAAAGAGTTATGCGATGCACCGTTATAAGGGTGCTTGCTTGTGCTACAAGTCCGGCCTAAATGGTTTTTGGACAGGACTCACCGCTTGTCCGCAAGAAGCAATTTGTTTTTGATAATGTATTGTGTTTAAATGTTTTGTGAATGATTAAATAGATAAAGTTTATGTCAATTTTATAATATAATAAATGTTTAATGTGTATCAAATTATATGTGTAATGTGTGAATGTAATTTATCAAACTCCTTTTGTTTTAACAGCTAAGATGTGTATTGTGTGGTGGTCCAAATTAAAAAGAAAGATTATGTCTTCTTACAAGTGTAGGAAGCGGCAAAGAATATGAACACAAAGCTAAAATAGAAAAGAGGCAAATTGTTACGGTAATATTCGGAGTAATTATATGTTAAATAGAGAGTGCTAACAGTAAACAATAAATTGACAATTATTTTATATGTAGGGTGTAATTTAGTAGTTTTGACATAGAGCGCATATAGTACTGAACACAATTAAAGAAGCTAATTGTCTTCTTCGGTACGGTTCTTTACAGACAGAAATGTAGAAGTTATCAAAAAACCCTTTTTCCTGAATCGTAGCCAAAACCACTTAACGAAATAAGGGCTTGTGCCTTTTCGTAGCTCAGGGGTGTTGCCGCGGCAAACACCTTTAAAAGTGACGTGGTTTCCAAGGACATTTTATAAAAACCAAAAACATTCTTTTTGGTTTCCGAAGACATTTTGGAAAACTATCTTTTATTTTTAGGTTTCAACCTTAGAAAGATAATCATATTTTTATGATGTAAAAGATAATCATACGTCTCAGAGATGTATGGCACTCTGGGAGTGTATTTAATTAAACCCATGAACTTTTTAAAAAAATATTAACGTTTTATTTATTTATGTAGTTCATATTAAGAAAAATAAATCAATGATTTAGTATAAATAAATATTAATTTAAACAATAAAAATCAAAAACCTAAGCCCCATTACAAATCAACAAAAAACAACTTATATTTTAAGGGAACCTTAAAATTGACATTAAGTCATAATAGTTGCCAAATTTTCATTTTTCGGTTTAAAATAAGTCTACTAATAAGTCTTAGTAATTTTAAATTATATACGATTAAATTCAATGTAAGAATGGCACACTTACCGTCGCGCCACGACCGTTACGCTCCATAATAACCTAATGTGAAATAAATAAATGTGATATCTTAGATTAATATTCCATTTTAAGTTATTAAAATGTTTGTTCACTTTTCAATAATATCCTTTCTTAGTCTTCGGCGACTTTTTTGTGCGACATTCTGAAATTGGCCATCGTTAACCACCCTACAAAATCGAAAATTTTCCCCAACTTTCAACTGATTTCGGAGTTTTTTTTTTTTTAAGTGGACGGATTTTAAATATATTTACCCATGAGCATTAAAGGTCGTTAATGAGTACATATATATTCCAAATTGCAGTTTCCTAGTTAAAACTTTGATTTTTTGATAATTTTTTTAGGGGCGTGTCAGGAGCGGATTTTAAAAATTCTTTCACTTCATAATTTCGGGCCCTTAGAAAAACTATGTTTTAAATTTCAGCTCTCTAGCTCGAGTTTTAGGGCCTAATTTTTGCCGCAAGACGGACGGACGGACATGACTTAATCGACATTACTATCGTTGCTGATCACGAATATAACGCGCGTTTTATAGGGAACTTAGTTCAAGCTCAGCAATGGAAATCCCAATAAAACGCTTTGTTCACCTTTTGTTCAAATATCAAATTAAGTTCACATATGAAATAATTAACAATATTTGGCGTTATTTCTACACTTTTTTTTAAACATCTGATATTCAGCGTTTTTGGACGCACATATATGTGGGCCAAGTAGAATACCCACCAAAAAATAAGTTTTATTCGCTGTAATTACATTATATTTTCCTTTTACTAACCATTAGCAATTCCAGACCGCCGTTTGCAATACAAGGCAGTTTCTCAGACACTGCCTCTCAAACACCCGAATCTTTACCATTTGAGATGGTGCAACATTAAACCACACCGGACATCCATAGGCAATCATCGGCCTGATGAGGTCCATGTAGCAAATCACTTTAACCCTGCTATCCAGCCGGCTGCTATAAAACAATCGTTTCGTGAGGGCAAACGCTCCAATAGCCCTGGCCAAAGCAACATATACTCGTATATGTTTATTGAAATATAGGTACTGATCCAGCCAGATGCCAAGATACTTTACAACATTTTTACTCGCTAGTGGATGTCCATGTGGCCCAGCGATCACTAGCTTGCGCCAGTTATTTCTTGTATCCCTAGGGGCCCTAGATAAAGGAGTCCTAAACAAAATAGTTTCTGTTTTCTGAATGTTTATTCTCAACTTCCAGTAATCGCAATGTCGCTGGATCTGGTCGAAGTCACGCTGCAAAAGAATTCTGATGACCTCAACTTTTGGACCAGTTCTGTACGCGATTAGATCCTCGGCATACGCAATAGCCTGTGTAAGACTTCCTATCAGATCGCCGGTGTAAATTCTGAATACTCCCTGCTGAAGTCCTTTTTTTATATTAAAAACTGCGTTAGAAGTTATATTGCCACTTTTGACAACGAACTTTCTACCTTTAAGCATGTCACAGAGTATATATAATATTTATTTGCTTATACCAAGTCTTGTCAGCTTTAGATAAAGACCCTCTAACCATACGGTGTCAAAGGCCTTCTCTAAATCAACTAGACAGGCACCTGTGCACTGTTTCTTAGCTTTGTTCATTGAATGTTTCTGGAATAATATTTTTGTCCTCTGCCCACTCGGTCATAACTTTATTTGTAATCTTTTCAAATACTTTACTAATGCTCACAAGCAGACTTATCGACCGGAGGTTTGCCGGGTTGGAGTTGTCCTTTCCCTTTTTCGGGAGAGAATGTACCACAACTGGTTTCCACCGCACTGGATAGTATGCATTATTCAATGCGTTGTTAAACAAAGTGGTGTATATGTCAACTGCTTCCCGAGGGAGATGTCGTAGTACAATATTGGATACACCGTCGACTCCTGATGACTTCTTTTTCTTTAGTGAATCGAAATTGAGCTGGAGATCAACCTTCGAAATTTAAAGAGATCTGGGATCCAAAATCTTTATCCTTACCTTATAATATTCACTCTTGTGCTGACCAATTCATCCTCACTTTTGGTTTGTTGTTGTTGAAGATGTAAAATTTTGGTATACACTTATCAAATAACAAAACGCGCCTAAAGTTACTTTTAGGGGTCTACGGGCAATATTTAGGTACCTGTGGCAAACTATGAGTCAAAATAATATAAAGAATAGGGTATAGAAAGAGAAGCAAGAAATTCTTCAAAAGAAACGCACATACAAATAAATTATAATTTCTTCACAACATAACAAACTGAAAACTAAAAAAAAAACTTTAAACTTAATATTTTTAATTTCATTATTAAAATAATTTAGTCTTCTATTATGAAAGCAAATAAGTCTTTAAATAATTTAAGTTGAATGTACATTATATAAACCTTAGCTTTTGCACTTTGAGCCAAGTTTTCCTTAATACTGCTTAGCTGAAAAAAAATTCTTTTACAATTTTATCGTTTTGCTTTAAATAATTTTTAAATTCTCCTGCTGTTACTCTCTCCGAAAAGGAGAAACCGCCTTCTAAAATCACAAATTCGGCTGTCTCATTATTATCATCAGTTTCTTGATCGTCTTCATCCTCATCAGCATCCTCCACCTCATCATCGAAAATCTCATCATATTCAAGCTCATCATCATCAGCTTTTGTTTCAACTTTAAACCCCATCAACGAAAAAAAACCCGAAAAGAAATCGGATTGCAAATTAATAAATAATAAAAATAAAAATCCATACTCTAAAAAATAATATGTTCTGATACTAGTTCATCTCTCTGTGCACTCCCGAACTACAAGTGGTTACACTTGTCGAGGTTCGATAAGAACACTACAGCAGAGGACATTATAAACAGTATATCTCTTAAAACAAACATCCATCGGATCAGTTTAAATGTTACAAGCTAGTCAAGAAAGATGTTGACAAATCCTCTCTTAAATTTGTTACTTTTAAACTCAGTGTTCCCTCCAATAAACTTTCTGTTGCATTGGACTCTTATTTGTGGGGTTCATTTGTTTAAATAAAAAAAATGCATTATCCGCGAAAAAGAAGAGAGCACACCGCCATCAACTACTCTCACTCAACAACAGCCTGAGGAAGTACAATCGCCGCCGCCACTTCCACCTCAACAGCCTAATCAACGACAGCTATCTCCTCTTCTTTCCAACTGACAACCAGCTATACCTGCTTCCAATGCTTCTCTTAAGCCGCTCAGATCTCCTCTAAATTTCAATCATTTCCATGGCTATTATCAAAACATTGGAGGCATGCGCACAAAACTAGATCAATTGTTTTGGTCGTCGTCTTCTCAACAATATGATTTTATTGCGATCACCGAGACTTGGCTTAATGAAGACCATCATAATGCAGAAATCTTCGACAATAAATTATACAATATTTTTCGCAAAGATCGTTGTGCTCGAACAACAGGATTAGTTAGAGGGGGAGGCGTATTGCTTGCAATACGCTCCGCTTTTACATGTGTTCAAATAAGTTTGCATTCCTCCTCCACTTCCTTAGTTTCAATTAATTGTTAAAATTACAATTGAACATCATTTTGAAATTTTTTTAATTGTCAGCTATATTCCACCTAGAAGCCCAATTGAACTATACAAAATTCATGTAAACAATTGTCTATTTTATTTATCTAGTCTTAAAGTAAATCAACATGTTATAATAGTCGCAGATTTTAATTTATCTGGCGTTGATTGGATTTTTGATGTAGATGATTTGAAACTCATACCTTTTAATGTAAAATACGATTACGAAACCGTAGTAATTGATTCTTTTATGAGTAATAATTTACTTCAAATTTATTGTTGTAAAAATTACTTGAATCGTTTACTTGATTTAGTTTTTGCAGATATTGAATTAAAAATATTTGTAGATAAGTCCTTATCTCCTATTGTTCCTAACTCTCTTCACCATATTGCTTTGTCTATTTACTTTGAATTTTATAAATATTTTAAACCAAATTGTAATAATTTAAAGTTAATCTACAAAAATGCTAATTTCCAAAGCATAGCGAGTTACTTATCTCAAATTCCTTGGCATACAAACTTTCAGCCGTCGTATCTGTCTTTTTCATACAACTTTTTCTTTGATTCTTTGAAAGAGGCAATTAATATGTATGTGCCAAAGTTAAGTATAAGAAATAATTCTAAGCCCCCGTGGTTTAATAAAAGACTTTGCAACTTAAGCAACAAAAAAAATAAAACTTATAAACTGCTTAAAAAATCGTCTAACAATTCAATGTTAATAGTTCATTATACTCGATATACTGAAAGGGATTTCAGGGTTCTTAATAAATTTCTCTATAAAAGCTATATTTTCTCAGTAGAATCTTGTCTAAAAAACAATAGCAAAAGCTTCTGGACGTTCATTAAAAATAAAAAAAAATCTAATGGAATTCCTAGAAGCATGCAATACCTGGGCTCAACTTACTCGGATATTCCTTCGATCTGCAATTCATTTGCTAATTTCTTTAACTCCAATTATACAACTTCTGTTCAGCAACAATCTTCCAGTCTATCTTATTCAGAGAGTCCGATTAATATTGGGTGTCTAAGTATTAGCACTTCGGAAGTTGAAAAAGCACTGCTGAATTTAAACTGCGACAAACAGCCCGCGCCTGATGAAATTCCTCCAATTCTTCTTAAAAAGTGCGCTGCAGTGCTCTCTGCACCTCTCGCATATATTTTTAACGCTTCTCTCTCCAAAGGCGAATTTCTCCCTGAGTGGAAAGAACCGTTTATCATCCCTATTCACAAATCGGGTTCCAAGCAGGAAATCTCCAATTATCGCCCGATATGCAAATTATCAATAACTCCTAAGCTCTTTGAAAAGATTGTTTATGATAAATTAACATTTTTGCTGAGGGAAGTTATTTCACCCTTCCAACATGGGTTTGTTGCTGGTAGATCCACTACAACCAACCTTGCTATATTCTCAAACGTCGTCCTGAACAAACTTGAAGAAGGATATCAAACTGATGTGATATACACTGATTTCGCTATAGCCTTTGATAGAGTCAACCTTACTATCTTGATAACCAAACTAAAAAAAATAGGTTTTCATTCTAGCGTTTTGAAATGGCTGGAATCCTATTTATTAGGGCGCATTCAATTTGTGTCAATTGACAGTCTCCTTTCAAAGCCAATTTTTGTCACGTCGGGTGTTCCACGAGGAAGTCACCTTGGGCCGCTCCTTTTCCTTATTTTCATTAACGACTTGCCTGATATTTTCTTAAATTCCATTGTTTGCAGACGATCTTAAATTCCTAAGATGCGTACCTACAATCTGAAGATGATTGCCATCTCTTACAAGATGACCTTGATAGACTGGTAGAATGGTGTACGTTTAATGATTTATTCTTAAATGTCCCCAAATGTCAGTGTTTTTCTTTCACAGAAATTCCTCCCTAATTTGCTTTGAATATAAATATGCAAGCATTATTCCTGAAAGAGTTCTCGAAAAAAGGATCTTGGAGTAGTATTCGACCCTAAATTTAATTTCATTAAACATACCGAGTATATTGCCGCCAAAGCTAATTCCATGCTTGGGTTCATTAAACGCAACTCCTCAGATTTTTCAGATCCCTATACTCTAAAATCGCTGTATAGCGCATACGTCAGATCTCTTTTGGAATACTGTTGCATAGTATGGAATCCATACTACGCCATTCATTCCAATAGAATCGAAAATATTCAAAGGAATTTTACAAGATTTGTTGTTTGGAAACTTGGCTGGAACATTGTTATGCCATCGTATACTACCCGATGTCAGCTCATTGGCATTCAATCGCTCGTAAATCGTCGTAAAATATACTCAATAATGTTTGTAAGTGACATTTTGTCGCATCATATTAATTGTCCATCACTTTTGTCATTAATAAATATGTATGCAACATCTCGCCATCTAAGGGAACGTTTCCTATTTATGGAAGACGAACACAGGGTGATATATGCACTCAATGAGCCAATAACTCGCTGTGTCAGGGAAACTAACCGCATTTCAGATGTTATTGATTTCAATTTCCATTATAGTAGATTTTCTTTGAAAGTTAAACTACTGTTGTATTTTTCATCCAATTTTTAAAATGCTGTTATGTTTTATGTATTGAATAGTTTAAGATTCATAGATGTGTATTTCGATAGTCTGTAAGATAATTATGTCTGATTGATTGAATAAATAAATAAATAAATAAATAAATAAATTCATGACATTTTAAATTGTAATTACATTTAACAATTCAGACGGCTTTTACAGTTTCTACATAAAGCTGGAATTATTCGCTCGTGCACATATTGTTCATTATTGAAAAAAAAAAATAGTTTGCTTAAGACCACACGACTGAAGTAAAACTTCTTTCGCTCCATCTGTATGTATGTATAGTATATATATATAAATATATATAAATAAAACATTAAAAAGGTGTGAGCCACGCTGCACTCACGGTATAAGCCGTGTTTCTTTGCACGCGGATATAGGGATAATTTGAAATTTGCATGTAAAATACAACAACAACTTATCCTATATACGCTAACTTTAGCGGGGATAGCTATCGCCGCTAAGTCATTTAGCGGGGATAAACAGTGCTTCCAAAACCCATTTTCTTCTTTTTGATGAATCGTAGCGATGAATTTTTCAGGAAATGTCAAAGTTTGACATCCAGCCGACCACTAACACATCCCGCCGAATATTTTGTTCGGGATTTTATTATTATTTTTTTTTCAAAATTTAGTAAATCTGTGAATGTGAAACTGTTTTTTATAATTTTAGAATATGTTTGGCATTAATTTCAACTGTGGGAAATTAATATTTTTGAATTTCACGATTTTCAATACAAATTTCTTAATTCAACTTACAGCTGTTTTACTAATAAACGTCATAGGTGCATGTGTGCTGCCAAGTTTTTTTTGATGAATTCTTAAGCGGCGATGGTTGTTTTCTGATGCCATCCCTATATCCGCGTGCAAAGAAACACGGCTATAGTTGATGTGTAAACATGTAGGCTCTCTCGAGAGTCTTTATTATAAATTTCAGGTCCCTAGCTCAAACTTTGGTTTTTTGCCGTCCGACCTGAAAATCTGACGATGACGGTGACGTTCGATATTTCCAACTAATGAACTGCGATTCTTGGACAAAATGACTTTACTCACTTCCGGTAAATTCCATCTGTCGGCAACTGTTTTAGATATAGCTTTCTCCTTTGGATCGGTTTGGATAGATGATAAGAGCTAAGTATTGCCCTCTATTGAGGAGATTCAAGGCTGCTTACCCATTCCACGACTAAATTTTATGGGTTGTACCAAAAGAGTGTATGATACAAAACGTAACTCTCTCTCTCACTTCCTTTTTGCTGGAAGTGTACTTTTGTCTACAATTCCGTGACGCATTCACCAGCTTACTCCCCAAGTAAAGCGTGCGTAAAGAAGTTTTACTTCAAAAACTCTTTCTGTGGGAGAATTACAGCCTGGCAAAAACTAGTTTAATTCGACAATTTGTAAAAGGTTTGCAAAACCAATCATTTTTTTTCTGAGAAATGAGTAAATATGTCTAACCATTTTTCACCCACAGTCTTTTGGTTTTCGGTCCATTTTCTAATAATATCTAAACTTGAGAGAGATTTGCAATCGATTGAGTAATAATCGAAATGGGTTGGCCCACAGGTTTGAGGCAACCAGGAAGACCAAACATCCGTTCTAAGGAATGTCGTGGACAACCTGGAGCAGTGTGGCGGGATCATGAAGGATGGAAGGATGTAGTGCCTAAAGCAGAGACTCTCCTCAGGTCGGGATCCCGCGAAGTTAGTGCTTTTGTATCCGGTTTGAATGTGATTCAAAAAATTAAATATGGTTGTTATCCTATTATCTTGTATTGATGGTCAATTAAGCAATTCCGAATTAGTAACTGCCACTAATTCTCTATCCAACTGAAAAGGTGGAACGACCTTTCCATGGTAAATTGAATCCATACAAATTCATTGTTCCTTATTAAAGCCTTACATAATTTTTTACTTTCGTTTATTTTATGGAAAAAGAATATCGCCAAATAAGGAGCACGCAACACTCATGCGCTTTTCATACGCGTCCAGAAGTTTTTTGCTTATTTTAGTTCGCAAACAATGGTTGGATATGGCTGTCGTAGCTGTTCTGTTTTTTATATCTGTTTTTTGTATCTTTTCATTCGGTCATTTGTAGGTTCTTAAGCCGTCTCGGTTAATGAAAATATGTACTTATTGCCTTTTGTTCGCTGACCAGTACTGATAATGGCATTCTATGATGACGTTCCTATTTATGAGTTGTTATTCTCATTTGGTATGCAAGTGAACCAAATTTCCTGAATCACTTCTGGCACACAATCCAATGAGGTATTTGGTTGATTAATAAATTCATAAACTGAATGATATTTGTGTGGCATTCAACAGATAGGATATCCAATGCCCTATGCAACACACCAGAAACAGATACAGAACGGATGAGGTGTTCAATTTCAAAAATAAAAATAAAACCCATGAACAGACAAAAAATCGACAAAGGAAGTAGGTACACATCCTGTTCAGAGCAAAAGAAAAATGTTGGTGTGACAGGATATTTTTTCAAAGCGCCTTCAATATATGAACAATTTTACATGAGCATAAACTCGTAGGGGACCTGTCTGATAGACAGCAGCAACAAAACAAATGTGAAGGCGTAATAATGTGATTTTCGATTATTCGAAGAATATTATGTGTGGTATTGGATTTCGTAGACTGTTTTTCGTCGTTCCACTTTTCATGTTTTTTGGATCCTGAGGATGCCTTTGAGTTGCGACTATAGGACATATGGTTATTAAATTATTTTTCTCAAGGCACAACCGGACACATGGAGGATGAAGCTCACATGTTATATTCTAAGCAATGAAAGTCAACAATAAAGTATACGGAATAACACATAAATGTAAGTAGATGCAAGGATTTAACGATTTCTTTATGAGAGTTGTAATGTTTGTTGGTGTTGTGGGCGTTAGGGTTATCTTGATAATGGACAATTAATTGGCACATGACAGGTTATATTAACTGATACACGCATAAGGTGTGAACTAACACAATGTCTACAAATTCTTTACGCATGGCTAACTTTTGAGAATGGTGATTGCGTAAGAAATATATGTTTCTTAATACATAGTAATAAGCACGACTTACTCTAGCTCTTCTTTAACGGCAAGGTTATGACCTGGATTAGAGGGATCAGAATCATCCAATTTAAGTGCTTTCTTCCTGGTCCCCCTGAGTGGTTGCCCGATTCGACACCAACATTAATCGGTAGGCCTCACAGTTTTGGGCATTTTGTCCATATACATTATCACCGGATCAAAGGCCTAAACCTACCTTCTCCAGCTATTTGTTTGTGCGAACTGGAAGAGGCCTACGCTTGGACGTTTGTCAGACGTTCGCAAATGGTTGGGCAGTGGAAAAACAGCCAGGTGTTACTTGGCTCGGGATATGAACCACTGACCTTTAGTACAATACACTAACATCCCAGGTGTAGAGTATCACAAAAGGATCCCAAAAAGAGTGCTATGGCATTATGTACGTGTGCATTATATCACCCTAAACACGAATTCGTATGCACACTTGCGGAATAGCTTTAAGATATGTAATATGTCGCTGGATTTTTGCTGATGATACTGCAATATATTCATCCCACGAATTCGCTCTCAATATTGAGAGCAATCAAAAAAACGCGATGGAAATATTGCAGAATTATTACTCAAAGTGGAAAATAAAACTAAATAAAGATAAAATGCAAGCTCTTTTTTACACGAAAAAAAATCATTGCTACCTTCCAACCACCCAATTACAAATAAATGGACTAAGTATTGCTTGGGGCTCTTGTGTTAGGTACCTAGGGATACACCTGGATTCAAAATTAATATTAAATGACCATATAAACAAAATAGTCAAGAAAATAGGACTTGCCGTTAACATGTTATATCCTTTTATAAACAACACAAGGTCATAATTTGTAAAGATATTTTCCAGGCAATTCTACTATACGGCTGCCAAGTTTGGGGAAATTGCACAAAGTGCCACGTAAAAAATCTTCAAATATGCCAGAATTTATCTTCCTTTGACCTACACCATAGAAAGAATGTTGATTTGATTCACCAAAAAATACAAACACATAAATCTAGGTTTGACGATCGGTGTAGTCTTGCTGACAACCCACTTATGAATTATGTACCAATTAATGTCTTAATGTCTTTTTTTGTATACCCTATTCCAAGCTTATATTAATTTTGACTCATAGTTTGTAACATACCTTAATATTGCCCGTAGACCCCTAAAAGTTACTATATTTGTGATCAGCATCGATAGTAATGTCAATGTAGCCATGTCCGCCCGTCCGTCTGTCGGCAAAAACTCGGCCTTTAAACTGGACCTAGAGAGCTGAAATTTTAACCATAAACTATCTGAGCCCGAAATAATCAAGTTTAATAATTGTTGAAATCCGCCCACAAAAACAAATTTATCGAAAAAATCCAATTTTGAGCTGATTTTTTTTATATTTATGATCTTTGATTCCTAAACCTGCTCGGGAGATAAAATTTCTGAAATCCGCCCACTGCGCACAATTAAATTAAACAATTTTATTGAAAAGTCAAAGTTTGAGCTAGGAAATTTATAATATAGACTCTCTAGGTACCGTTTATACTTATGTTGAAATATTTTTTTAATTCGTCTACTGACACGCCCACAATTAAATAAAACAATTTTATTGAGAAACCAAAGTTTAAGCTAGGGAGCTGAAATTTATAATATAGACTCTCTAGGTGTCTGATAGGAATAAGAATAGGGTATCCAACAGTTCGGCCAAGCGGACTGTAGGCCACCCCTATGTTTTTTTTTATTATTTACCTATCATATGTTATACGAGTATGTCACTGCCCTTAGAGCTTAGCTGGATGAATTATTTTGTTATTTTCATTTAATTATTTATTTATTTATTTATTCTCATATTTATCCTTTTCTTATTCTTTTATTTATTTATCTATTTATATATAAACAGTGTTTATTTCTCTGTTGTACATTTATTTATTTATTAACTTTTCAATATGATAGCATATATGTTATTACTTACAAACATTTTGTATCTCACATATCCTATTCTAGTCATATATATTTACTACCAACAAACGTTGTCTCAGTCATAATCTATTCTAGTCATATACTTACTTACTTAGGGTGGCGCTACAGTCCGGGGTGGACCTGGGCCTCAACCAACAAGTGTCTCCAGCCAGCACGATCTTGGGCCAGCTGTCTCCAGATTCGCACGGTCTTCCTCTACTGCGCCGTCCCTCGGGTGTGGATTCGAAGATCTTCCGGGCCGGAGCATTCACGTCCATTCGCTCTACATGACCCAGCCACCTCAGTCGTTGGACCTTCACTCGTCTGGCTAAGTCGATGTCGCTGTACAGCCCGTACAGTTCGTCGTTGAATCTTCTTCTTCATTCACCATCTATGCAGACGGGACCAAAAATTACCCGAAGAATTTTCCTCTCAAAACGACCAAGAGTGACCTCATCCGCTTTTGTTAGAGGCCATGCCTCTGCACCATAGAGAAGGACTGGGATTATTAAGGTCTTATAAAGGGTCACTTTAGTTGTTCGAGAGAGGGCTTTGTTACTCAATTGCTTTCTTAGCCCAAAGAAACAGCGATTGGCAAGAGTTATTCTTCGTTTAATCTCAGCGCTGGTGTCATTGCCTGAGTTCATTGCGGACCCTAGACTATATATATTTATGTATGTGAAAATATATACATAGGTACATAAATAATACATTATGCACATATTATTTAAGTTTATTTACTAATTTATTAATTATTTACTACTTTGTTTATTTATTTATTATAATTATGTTTTTTTTCTTTTAATAGAAGGTTTTTATCGTGTTTTTCTTCTAAATATAACTATATTTTGGTTTGTTAAATTAATTTGTAACCTTGTAAATAATATTTCAGTGGCAAGATGAAATTATCAAATCTTAACAACACCAATGTTAAAAATTATACGAAATAAATACATATATATCTATCTAATATGTCGCTGGATTAACCTAAATGTTAGAATTTCTTACATGTGAGTCCCCTTGTCGCCTTATCGGGGGCGCTGCAGTGATATTCCTAAAAACCTTGAGAAATAAAGAGATTTAAATGATAACTGTCTAACTCAAAATACGAAAGAGTTCACGAGGATTACAGGACCATCGATAACATTTAATGATTACGAGATTACAAATACGAGTAGGCAGATCATAATGATGCCCCATGAAAATATTGATATCAAAATAAATGACGAAAAGAATAAAAAATACGATGAGTACAGTATTGAAGTTTTTAATAACAACATAGACTGCAATGTAAATGAAATCGCGATAAAAACCAATTAGAGTCTAAGGAAGACGACATCAGCAACCACAATAAACATATAAAGAAAGACTACAAAATAAACCTTCAGTTTAATAGATAACAGCATTGAAAGCTGAAAATATCAAAAAATAACAAGCGGCTAAATATATCAACAGTAAGAACCAATTGTTGGCATCAGTACGAAATAATTAGAACCCACTAGAAAATTGAGATCAATGCCTAAACAACAAAGTTAGGCAAACAAATGTGCAGAAAGAAATGTGGAATGGAAAATTAAAAATTACATTTTTTGTTTTTTTTTTTACTCTTTTGCTGTCATTCAAATTAAGAATGTATCATTCGTAGGTTCTCTTGCAAACGTCTGACAAATATCGAAGAGTAACTTCTCAAATTTGTCGTTACAAGTCGGTTTAAAGTTGTTGACCCGGGACCCAGATAAGTCTAAGTGAATTCAGCCTTCCTTCCGAACTCAGAAAGATCTTGCATTCACGAACTATTTTGGAGGTGGTTAAGCGCAGCCTGACTGTCGTTCCTGTTCCTTTGGAG
Source organism: Portevinia maculata (assembly GCA_949715645.1). NCBI lineage: Eukaryota > Metazoa > Arthropoda > Insecta > Diptera > Syrphidae > Portevinia > Portevinia maculata. Next base: position 103,509,646 of record OX454526.1, read on the forward strand.
TTTGGCGAAAGCAGCAGTAACGTATTTAAGTGAAAGCTTATTCTACCAAACAGACCATGCATATGCAAAAAATGATCTTGTCACAGCCGTGTGAATCTATAGGACTTTTTTTGGTGATAAGCCCCATGTCTCGCCGAAATTGGCTTTCCACTGTCACAAAAGCGACAGCACCGACAGTCAGTTCAACATACTTGGACAAAAGAAGTTTGCTCTCCAGGATGGCTCCCAGATATTTTGCTTCATTGTAGAGTTGTATAGTGACGCCTTCTAGCGCTGGCTGAGCCAACCCGATCAGCTTCCTCCTTCTCTTAAAGAAAACAACCTCAGTTTTGAGAGGATTGACCGCGAGCTCATTCCTATACTCTATACAACAAAAATTGTCAATACATTCAAGATAGGATGTTTGTCCCTCAGTCTGGTTGCAATGACTTACATAAATTGGTCCCTCTTCAAAGGGGTTGCCGTAGTGTGTATGACAATTCGCCATAGCTCAGAGAGCAATTCTATTAGGGTTACCATCTTCCAATTTAAAATAAAAATATTGCGGAATGAAATAAATTGTGTTTATCTTTTTCCTTTTCTGGTCAGATAATAATAGGCGCATTTTTTTAAGGGTATCTTCAGTATACCAACAAAATATATATATTTTCGTAACACAAAAAAGTATCAAAATGAAAAATATATCACTGTAATTCAATTTATTCATTATAAATATTGTAAAACATAAAATACTAATTTCTAATATCACTACTCAACTAATCCGATGAGTAATTACTGCTACTGCTCTCGTTATTTAGGTCTATTATTAACCTTTCAACTGCTTCCTCGGCAAAAACGTTCATTTCCCACATATTTGGCTCAACAACCTGTTCAACGTGTTGAACACATCGATGGTATTTTTCCTTGTCAACCATTGTAAGTGCTGTCTTTAGTAAGTCTCTTATTTCAGCCATTTTAAATGACTTTTTTTGGCTTGCTACAAACCCTTTCACTTGAGCCCAAACTAATTCTATTGGATTAAGGTCACAGTGATAAGGCGGCAAGCGAAGCACTTTATGTCCCGCATTTAGAGCCATGTCATCCACGACGTATGTTTCATACTTGGATTAGTAACATTTAACGATTTCAAGCAACTCTGCTTTAACCATATCATCCTCGAAACTTATCGCATTAGACCTCAACCACTTTTTTATTTCATCTTTTCTCGTGGAAGTGGATATGCTTTATTTTATTTTCTGAAATGATAGGAATTCTGAATATCTTTAAACCATTTCGCGTACACATCAGCGTTCATGTCCTCGTGGTAGTCTCCGGTTTTTCCCGAAATGAAGCATAAAAGTCCTCCATCGGCGAAACCTGTAGAACTTCCAATATGGGTTTTAATTAATCTCTTTCTTTTTCCAGATGATGATCGCAGTCCTGTTGACAATCGTTCATTAAACGCCTGTCGTGGTGTTGTAATAGTTGGGTCTATCCAAATTTGTCCTCGAGTGTGGCCCTCGTTGAGCCAGGTCTCATCTGTAAAATAATTTTTCTCTTCTCTTCTCTAATTTGTTTACTTCGCGTAAATATCTTCGTCTCCAAGAAATAATGTCACTTCTTTCCAATAACAGATTCTTTCGCTGACGTTTGACGAATTAAAGTCCGAGATCTTTTTGTAATATTGTTGATCGGCTTATTTTTGTTATATTTGCATTTTTTTGTACTTCCAATAAAATCTTGTCTAGCGTTAGAAGGTCATTATCCATAAAAAAAATCTGATGGACTATCCGCCTAATGGCACATTTGTCAAAATCATCGACCTTGCTCTTGATACCGGATTTACTTTTCTTCTTTGGTGGTGAATTGTGGCCTTTGATTGCTTTTTCCCTTAAAAGCCTGTACACAGTTCGTTCCGTAACAGAAAAAATATTAGCTGCATTTCCTACGGCTTCCGTTTTACTTTTAAAAAGGCCATAGAACTTTTCAGTTGCATCAACAATTTGTTGTTTCTTTTCTACACTTTGATCCTTTGAAGACTTTGTAGCCATGTTTCTCTATATTCATATAAACAATAAAGTAAACCAATTGCTTAGATGCACTATCAGCGATTTAGATAACAACCATTGTTTCCGCCTTATAAACACACTCAGGCAATCAGAATACAAAATTATATAACCACGACGCAATGTCATATACCTAAACAGATGGTAAAAAAACTGCACTTGCGCAGCTGTACAATACAAATAAAATCAAATTAAAACCGAATGGTAACACCCCATGGGTGATAATAGCAAGCGAACACAAGACGTTCATGCTTATTCCCATTCGGCTGTGTGGGAGACTGGTTGTGGTGGGTTGTATGCGAATTTTAGGAAAATTACAACAACAATTCCTTGGTATGACAGTGGTTTGGTTTTTATTTCAGTGGCAATTCTTGCGTTTGAGTGCCGTGAGAGTATCTACAGGCACCACTGGTAGAAAAAAAGCTCCTCCATAAGGCCTGTACTGACAATTTTTGTTGGATAGATTATAGTGCACCATTCGTCGATCAGGTTTAGGGCCACATGCAATTTGCCGCAGACAGTCGCTAGGCATTATCCAACAGAAAATATGGCAACATCATCAGCGTATGCCTGAGCGTAGACGTTAGAACTGTTGAGTGCGTTCAACTGAGAGTCGACCAGCATGCACCACCGCAGTGGAGACAGAACGCCGCGTCGCCTTGCCTCGATTTACCATCCAATATCATATTGACAAAAAAAACAGGGGAAGTTACTTTCCATTTAAACAAAAATGTACGTCGATATCTACGTTATCGCTAAAGATCACAAACTGAAGTCATTGCCCTTAAACCTAATCTGATGAGCCAAAAAAATGCAGTGTTTCATTCATTTCATTTATTGAACATCATGTACAAGTAAGACTTAGTCTTTTATAATACTTAACAGTAGAGGATAACATTTGATGGTTAGACCTACAATATACCTAACAATTAGTAAATAAGAAAAAATAAAAATTATAATGAAACAACTATTGCAGGAAGGAAGAAAGGGGAAAAGCAGTAGAAGGAAAAGAGTGGAAGAAATTTAAAGATATTTGAGAGTTGTTTTTTTTTTGTTTTTTTTTTAAGAAAAGTACTCCACCGCAGATTTTATGAATTGAGTAGCTCCAGTTATTTGTTTTTTGCATTGGGAAAAGAGTCCCAAAGTCTAGTAACATGAACGAAGAAATGGTGAGACGTGATTAAATAATTGGATGGGGGTATAATTATATTAAAAGTTCTGGAAGAGCGGGCAAATTGAAGCTTTTCAAATAGATATGGTGGCGGTTGATTGTGAATTACTTTGTGCAGAAAGACACAACATCTAACATCTAGAAACTGCTGAAGTGTACAACCGAGCACTCGTTTGTGATCATATCGTCGAAGGCCATATACATACCTAACCATATCGTTGAAAGCAACATTAAGTTTATGCAGCGATAAATAATCAAACTTGCAATAAACAGCGGAAGCATACTCAATGTAAGGCACAAGAAGGGATTTTATAAGCCTGAGCTTCGTCTCAACTGAAGTAAAGCTCGCAAATAACCACAGTTTACGTAAACCGCCGTAAATTCGCATTACTGTGCAGTTAATTATGGTCATCCCAGATTAGTTACAACTTCCATGAATTTCAAATGTACACTGTTAAGAATAAGAACAATTGGAGGTAGTTCTTTAGTGTCATGAGGTTTTTTGGATATTAAGATTACCTGCGATTTTGATGGATTAAGCTGAAGACCATTACACCTCGACCATTCATCGATTTTTGATAGATCTTCATTCATCCTACAAACAAGGTCGTCTACTAGTCGTATTGGTCTGGACAAGTAAATTTTAGCATCATCTGCAAAAAAATAAACGTTAGTGTTCAAACATACACCGGGCAAGTCATTAATAAAAATGCAAAACAAAATAGGGCCTAGGATTGACCCTAGTGGTACTCCGGCAAGTATCTCTCTACTCTGAGAAGATTTGTCGCCAACCTCAACCCTTTGAAAACGATCACTCAAATAACTTGTTATAAAACGCAGAGATCTGTTAGTTAATATAATGTTAATATAATGATAAAAATAAGATTCTAATTAAACGTTTTACAAAACGCGTTGTTTTTCTCTTCTATGTTATGTGCAAACAAATAAAGGTTCAAAGCATGCAAATAAGTTAAATATATGTGCAATGGACTGAGAGAGAAGACACATTACAAAACAGTTGAGCGGGAGTGTAGAGGATGACCCAAAAGTGACTTCCTAAATAGAGTGACTATTTTCGAAATAAAATTCAATGAGTTTGGCTGTAGTTCAATTTAGTAAATCTCCCAAAATTTGTTTTATAAGTACCTTAAAAAAGAAAAAAAAAATAACAACAAAAGAGTTATGATTTTTTCAAATTAAGCATCGCTTTTGGCCCACACTGTATAAGACTGGGTTTCAATTTCTTTTCGACTTTGGAAAACGTTTCACGAATTTCATTGGGTGAACGTTTTCTGAGTTTGAGGCCATGGTAACCAAATTGTTGTCGTACCATTTACAAATCAAAATTCCTTTTTTTTTCGCAGACCGAATAATCATATGTTCCCCTATGTTTTTATACCCTATTCTAAGGGTATATTAATTTTGACGCATAGTTTGTAATATACCTTAATATTGCCCGTAGACCCCTAAAAGTTACTACATTTATTTATGATCAGCATCGATAGTAATGTCGATCTAGCCATATCCGTCCGTCCGTCCGTCTCTCGGCAAAAATTAGGCCTTTAAACTGGACCTAGAGAGCTGAAATTTTAACCATATACTCTCTAGGGTCCCGAAATAATCAAGTTTACGAATTTTTGAAATCCGCCCACAGACACGCCCACAAACTCAAAAAAACAAAATTTTGGAAAAAATCGAATTTTGACCTAGAAAGCTGAATTTTTTTTTATATGATCTATGACTCCTAAAACTGCTCGGGATATAAAATTTTCAAAATCCGCCCACTGGCACGCTCACAAATAAATAAAACACTTTTATTGAAAAACCAAAATTTGAGCTAGGGAGCTGAAATATATAATATATACTCTTTAGGGGCCCTTTAAGCTCATGTGTAAATATTTTCAAAATCCGCCTACTGACACGCCCACAATTAAATTTTTTTTTTTTTTTGAAAATCCAAAGTTTGGGCTAGGGAGCTGAAATTTATAATATAGACTCTCTAAGGGCCTCTTTATGCTCATGTGTAAATATTTTCAAAATCCGCCCACTGACACGCCCACAATTTAAAAAAAAACTTTTTTTGAAAATTCAAAGTTTGAGCTAGGGAGCGGAAATTTATAATATATACTATCTAGGGGCCCGTTATACTCATGTGTTAATTTTTTTTAAATCCGCCTACTGACACGCCCACAATTAAATAAAACAATTTTATTGAAACACCCAAGTTTGAGCTAGGGAGCGTTTTTTTCGATAAAATCCTTTAAATGTTATATAACAAAATATGTAGAGCGTTCTTAACAATTTAACCATACTTAGACTTTTGTCACGCCCACTTATGAGGGATAGGAATAAGAATCAGTTGTTGTTTGCCTCCCGTCGCGTGCTGACGCGTTGCCTCTTTTAAACGCAATTTCGGTGCCACTAAACCGTCAAACATAATACCTACCGGCTCGCCAATACGTTTCGCGAAAAAAAAATACAACATCGCGTGTGTGTGAAAAAAGAAAAAAAAATCCACATAGAGCCAGTGCCGGTGGCCGGTGGCAGTGATAACGAAAAAAGCGAAAAAAAAGCAACAGCGTAGGGTCTTCCTTCCGTCCCCCATCCCACTTCATCACTGTTGCTCTTTCTTGACTATTGCATGTGTCGATCGATTATCGTTTGTGCACTTGCAATGTTTGGGTAAAGGCAGCATCGGGCGAATAGCGGGTCGTGAGTTGTTGATTCTGTTAGTGGACCAAACAAATTACCGTACGGGCATAACACCTGCGGTAGATTGTTTTGCAAATCTAACGTATATTTTCAATTCACGGCCTATGCTTAGTTAGCGTCGGAGTTGTGTTTTTTTATGTTTGTTTTTTATAATGTGTAGGAATTTCGTTGTGGATATCAGCAACATTCGTGGGTTGAGAAAGAATTTTTTTTCATTATACGCCCATGTTTTTCACAACAAACCAGCTGTTTTGGCACTTAGTGAAACCCAGGTTAGCGTTGGCTCTGATTTATCAGAGTTTAGTCTACCTGGGTACAACTTAGTGCCTTTATTCTTTGCCCATCGCGGTATCGCCGTTTATATACGTAGTGACGTAGCCTACCAACTTCAGCCTCAATATGGCCAATGTGCCAACCCAGAATTTAATTTCATTTGGCTAAAACTCCATGTCCGTAGGCAATTAATACACTACTGTTTTATTTACAGAAGCCCCAACTTGGACAGACATTCAACTTATAATGAGTTTGATGCCCTGTCCGATTCCATTACAAGAATTGTGACCCTTCATCCTCGTTCTGAAATCGTTATTGCGGGCGATTTCAATATACACAATTCAGGCTGGCTTCGACATTCTGGTCAGACAACACCCGAAGGAAGGTACGTCGAGATCTTTGCTGAGGTAAATAACCTGACTCAGCTTGTAAATGAGCCGACACGAATACCGGACATTAGCAGCCAAACTGCCAACACATTGGACTTGTTTCTTACCTCTCACCCTGATAAATACGCTTTGAACGTATTATCGCCTCTAGGTTCGTCAGACCATTGCATCATATCAGCAAATTTCTCGTACTCCAACCACATAGTTAAAGAACAAACTCCTAAAAGAACCGTATGGCAGTACGAGAAAGCCAATTGGGAAAAATTAAACGGTTTCTTTAAGAGTTTTAACTGGTCGCTGTGCTTCCTCGACAGCGACGTGGATGCTGCTGCTGATATGGTCACAAACATAATTCACCTGGGTATGAAGACTTTTATCCCTAACAGGATTAAAAGTATCAAACCCAAGGTTAACGCGTGGTGTGACTCGAGCTGCAAAGAGGCTATCAGGTTAAAAGAGGTAAGTTTTCGGCTATTCAAAGCCAACCCATCTGAGGAAAGCCGTAAAAAGTTTAAACGAGCCAGAAATGACTGCAATGCCCACATTAATCGTGTCAAATTCTCCTATGACCAAAAGTTGAGGCAAAAAATACTACAAAGTCCCACTGGTAGTAAAAACTTTTGGTCATTTGTTAAAAACATCAAGAATTCGGCCTCGTCATCTATCCCGACACTCATTTACAACGATATTCCAGCTGTCAGCTCTACAGATAAGGCCAATCTGCTTGCTGCTCACTTTGCAGTCAGCTCAACGCTCCCAGATTGTGATTTGTCTCCCCCTGTACTCGAGCGCGTAGAATTCTCTATGGGACCAATCCACTTTCGCACTCGTACAGTGGCTAGAGTACTTCAAGATCTTGACGTTCACAAATCCGCTGGTCCAGATGGTATTTCCCCTATCGTTCTGAAGAGGTGTTCTTCTTCGCTGGCAAAACCATTGCGTAAGCTTTTCCATCTGTCCTATTCTTCAGGACTCTTCCGGGGAAGATGGAAAACAGCATTTGTCCAGCCTGTACCAAAAAAAGGCGAATCTTCTTCTCCCTCCTCCTACCGACCAATTGCACTTACGTCCCTTCTTTCTAAGGTCATGGAAACGCTGATAAACCGTCAGCTAATGAAATATCTTGAATTGCGAAAACTTCTTAATGACCGGCAGTATGGTTTTCGCAGCAACAGGTCCACTGGTGATTTGATGACATATCTAACCGAAAAGTGGAACCAATCTCTTCACCAAGGTGGTGAAAGTAAGATCGTTGCGCTTGATATTTCAAAAGCATTTGACAGAGTTTGGCACCAAGCTCTCTTGTCGAAAATGCGTGCATTTGGAATCGATGATACTCTTCTTCAATGGATTAGAAATTACCTTTCGGACCGTTCAATTCAAGTTGTTTTGGACGGCTTCAAGTCTGCAACTCACCAAATAAATGCTGGTGTCCCCCAAGGCTCTGTTCTGTCCCCGACTCTCTTTCTCATTTTTATAAATGATTTACTGTCTGTTACTTCTAATCCAATCCATTCCTTTGCTGATGACAGTACCCTCAGCTTCTCATATTCGTTTCTTGGGTCACGCCCCTCATCTTCGGGTGTGGAACTGGAACGGCAACGTATGTTAAGCTCATTAAATTCCGATCTTAACAGCATAACTCAGTGGGGTAAAACCAATAGAGTGGAATTTAATGCTTCCAAAACTCAATGCTGTCTCCTGTCATTAAAGCAAAACCCACACACACTGCCATTATCTATGAATGGCACTTACATCGCTGAAACCGAAAGACTTTCCATTCTCGGTATGTGTGTTAATGACAACCTTCGTTGGAATGACCACATATTCGATGTCGCCAAGAACGCCGCGAAATGTCTAGGCTTCCTTAAGCGTTGTAAGAAATATTTCACCCCTTCTGATCTGGCTACAATTTATAAGGCGTTTATTCGCCCGAAACTCGAGTACAACGCTCATATCTGGTCCGGTGCACCAATAACTTATTTGGAGCTACTTGACAGGATCCAAAAACGCGCGATAAAACTCATTGGCGACCGAGACATCGCGAGATCGATTGACTCTCTTAGTCATCGTCGTAATGTCTCCTGCCTGTCGTTATTTTATCGTTATTTCCACCATAAGTGCTCAAACGAAATAGCCAGTTGCATTCCTCCCCTTGAACATTTCAACCGCAATACCCGCCATGCAGGGAATTCTCATCAGTTCACCCTCAAGCCTGTGTTCGGACGTACAGTGAAGTTCAAAGAATCTTTCCTCAGCCGTACAACACGAATGTGGAATGCTCTTCCCCGCTCCATTTTTCCTACACATTATAACCGACAGACATTCAAAACCAACGTGCATCGGCATCTCTCCTTTTCCTCTCACCCTAATTTCCTTAACGCCCGCGCTGTGTAGCTAATACATTATAAGGGTCCCAACAAATCCCTTTAGTGCGCGCTAATTATAAAAAAAAAAAAAAAAAAAAAAAATAAATAGGGTATCCAACAGTTCGCCCAAGCGGACTGTAGCCCGTCCCTATGTTTAAATATACCTAATAGGTTTGTTTATGTTTATTATGTTACACAAAGTAACTTTTTGAAACGGAGTCGATACTTTGATTTGTTGGATGGTGTTTGAATCCTTCATTTTTGTTTGTCAAGTATTTTCAGGATCCTTGCATTAGTACCTATGTGTGAGTAAGTTGAAATGTAGGGGTGTTTGAGATGACGTGGACAATGATGACAGGCAACAGCAGTTGTTGAGCGTTTTCAGTTTTCATGCGCATAACTCGAGACAGAATGGTTAGTTTTTAACGATTTTGAGCTTGATGGTTTCGTTTGGGCCCTAGGAAGGACGAATGCTACATTTTATCTCGAAAACAAAACTTTGACAGGATGAAATAGGGGGTGTCGGAACTTCGGGAAATAATATCGCAAGAACAACGTGCAGTCGTCCGAACTGGAGACCGAGTTAGACAACAACATAATCGTCATCAGCATAGCGTTCAAATAAATGAAAACCAACAAAGAAGAAGAAACGTCGTGAATGTAGAATTGCGGCGAGTAGCATTCCAATACCAATGCACGGTTGAATACAAACTCCTGTAGGACAACATGCGAGACGTTTCAGTGCACCAACAATCGATGAAGTTGTCATTGTAATTGTTGAAGAAAAATTGGAAGCAGGAGATATAGTTTTACATCGCCAAAATGATCAGTTGCAGCGTGTGTATGAAACACAAAATATCGTGTTCACTAATGGGAGCTAATATGTATTGTAAAATTCGAGATACATATTTATAATTAAGTTGCATTCTTATAGGTGGCGCTATATTCCCAGTTTTGTATATGTTGGTCGATTTCGTTGTTGACATTAAATTAGAATTGCTGCATGTTAAACCGTGCGCATAACAAATTGATTGAAAGAAAATAAAAATCGAAGTTTCTTTCTTTTGTGTTGTTGTTCGATTCAAAAAAGTCTGGTGACATAGGCGCCTGGCAGGCAACTAGCACCTACCCCTAGTGGAGCAACGAAGTAGCGCAATCGGGCTAAGCAAAGCGCAGAAAAATGTGCAGTCCCTTTAACCACGGAACCGATTGAGCTCAAATCAGGCAAGCCTTGGTATTGACTTGAACATGTTTCTGTGAAGTTTGGTCAAAATCGCAATTTTGTTTCTCATCAAAAAAAGACAAGTATTTCTTTTTGTTAGGCGCAGAGAACACCGAGTATTTAGACTCTTGAGCACGGGCAACGCCGGGCGGGTACAGCTAGTATTTATAGAATATTTCTTAAACTTTTAACGGTGCTGATGGGCCAATGTACCACAATGGTTCAAATTTACTGGATTCATTTAATTGCCATCGACATTCCGTTGGATCGTATAAAATACAAGTAGTTTCAGTAGCATTTTGCCACATTGCGTTTACAAACATGGTGCGTAAAATTATTTTTTTTGTTTTCTTCAGTTGTTTCAAACCACTGACAAGAATTCAAGTCGACGCGCCTTTGAAAATACATTATGAAACAACGTTAGCACCGCCTACCCAACCTTATTGCAAATCCAGTGTGACCAACCACCATAAAAACTAGCAAATAATAAAGTGTCAAATAATTTTTATTGTTACTAGGCCCTACACCGGATTGCATTTTTTTTAGCGAAATCAAAGCAAAAAAGAAGCATTTATTTTCAAATTTTGACTGAAGGGTAATTGTAGAGGTTCATAATTAGGTGTAATCAGGAAAAAAAAGGTAATCAGAAAAACCAACCATAAACCATTTAAAAAAAGTAAAGCAGGTAGCACTGCACGAAGTGAAAAGTTAAAGAAAGAAAATAGATTTAGAAGAAAGATATGACTCCGAAAGAAATGTCTTGAATGAAGTAAAATCCATTACCGTATAATCTCTAACCACATTATTAAATCTGGTATGCGCCATACTTCCGGCAGTTTGTAAGCACGCATACCAAGATATTTATGAATCTAACATCAAAACGCGTAAAATGAAAAAAAAGGTTTCCGTGATAATGGATAAATTTTAGCCCCTTATCACACCATTTAAATAGGTTTGCGCGACCTTTCCGGCTAAAAACCATTGGTCGGCCGGATTTTTTCTCAAAGAATATGCTATTTCCCACAATGTCTATGAGATTGATCAAAATCCGTTATGACAGAAAAAACTGATGGAATTATAATTTATTTAAAATGTTTTCAGCCAATTAAATCTACGCCGACCAAGCAAATCTTATTCGTCTGAGTGTTAACTTTTATTTTTTATTTAAAATTTTAGTAGGCGTGATGACGGAACTTTCATGTTTGGTGGGTCCTGGGCTATATGTAAAGATGATACCAACAAAAACAAAATCCGCTTCGTCTACCTTAAAATCTGTTTAAGATTCGCAAGTCTAACAGCAAAGCAGCGAATAATGTGCGCACAGAGGAATAACAAAAACAATCTCAATACGCTTGCGACTGGCATTGATCCTCTCGTCAGCAGCAGTGGCAGTGGCAGCAGCAGCGGTACCAGAAGCAGCAGAAAGGGGAGTGGTATTTACATTAATGATTCTCTTACGAAATTAAATCAGGCTCTCTTAATGAAAACGAAAGAAGCAATGAAACAGAAAGGAGGAAAATATGTATGGTTTAGCAATAATCAAATTCTTATAAGAAAGTTTGAAGGGGGAAGAGTCATTTCCATTAAATCTTTTAACGATATTGCACTCATTTTGTGCTATTCATTTTCTGATCAACTAATGAATTTTGATACAGATTTATTTGATGACTTTTCCACCTCAAATTTAAGTAATTCTAACTGCGATAATGTCTTTGAAAATAGTTCCTTCTATAATGGCAAATTTTGTATTGTACACCAGCACATTAGAAGTTTGAGAGAACATTTTTCGTGTCTTATCACACACCTTGATTCCATTGCTGGTATTCCTGATATTACTAACCACTGTATGACGGGACTTTTTGTAAAAATCTCCAAAACCAGATGTGGTGTATCTTCCAATTCCTTTCAAAGCAAAGCGAAATTTGATTTTAGTACCTAGACTAAAAAATGATTTATGCTATGAGTCGTGGGATGATGTTTATGCCTGCAGTGATTCTTCTACTGCTTTTACAGTCTTTATTGATTGTCTTAACAAGCATATTTTATATGGCTCTTTATCTTTGTCCTCTAAAAAATGGTTAAAAGACTTATACCTTGGATTTCTAGTCTATTATTAAAGAAAATCATTGGCAAAAATAAATTCAGTATAAAGTGTAAAAAGAATCCTGAGAACTTGAGTCTAAAAAGAAGGTGTACAAATTTGTGTATTGAAATAAAAAAAGAAATTCCTATCTGCCGAGACAATTATTACCGTGCTCAATTTAGCTCAGCACAGGGAAATTTAAAAAATGAATGGCGAGTAGTAAATAGCTTACTTAATAAATTCACTGCTTCTAAAAAAAACCTCCAGTGTTGCGTGTTGGTAACTCTGAAGTTAATGACAAAATTACTATTGCTAATGCTTTCAATTGTTATTTTACCAATGTTGGCTGCAGTCTACAACCGAGTTCTATCAAATCGAATTGTTGTAGTTGTCCTTCCGTTAGTGGATGTTCTGAACTGTTTAATAGTAGTAGTTTTGTTTTTGAGCCCATAAATTCGATTGAAATATTAAAAGTTATTGGTATTCTACCAAATTCGACTTCGTGCGGAGCTGATGGTATATCAAACTGTGTACTTAAAAAAATTGTTTTTTTATAGTTGATGTCTTGGCATATGTCTTAAACCGTTGTGTGTTTGAAGATGTCTTTCCCGAATGTCTTAAATGTGCTGATGTAATTCCTTTATTCAAAAGGGGTTCCGCTACAGAGATCGGTAACTGTAGGCCCATTTCACTTCTTTCTGTCTTTATCAAAATATTTGAAAAACTAATGAAAAATAGAATAATGTCTTTTATAAACAAAACTAGGTTTTTCAATCCAAGTCAATTTGGCTTTTTAAAATGCAAATCAGCGGAAGATGCGCTCCTACAGTTTTGTTCCCTTGTAATATCACACCTTGATAGGAAACAATGTACGGCTGGTTTATTTATTGACATAACCAAAGCTTTCGACATGGTTAACCACAATCTTCTGTTGGGAAAACTGGAGAAAGCTGGATTTCGTGGTTTCATGCTCCACTGGTTTTCGTCGTATCTTGCAAATAGATCGCAGAGAGTAAAGTTGGATGATATAAGGAGCGAATTATTGTACCTTAACCTGGGTGTTCCTCAAGGCTTCGTTTTAGGTCCAATTCTGTTTTTGATTTACATTAACTCACTCTTTGCTCTTAGTTTCAAGGGTAAGCCAACTGCCTTTGCTGATGACATTGGTATCACTTATGTCTTAAACAGTGTTTTGGACCTAGATTCTGATATTAATTGGGATCTTAGTTTGGTGATACATTGGTTTGCTGAACATCAATTAGTGATAAGCTCAAAAACAAAGATAATGTTCTTCTGCTTATCTTCTACACACACTTTTACTTTTTACTTTTAAATTCATTTTTATTAATTATTAGCTTATATCAACTTAAATACTAGACAAAAATAATTAAATCTAACTTAAACTTAACAGGACACTTATTCTAGATTATTGATCCTTATGCGGACGCCCTAAACTTAACTATATCTTATAATTATTGCCTTTCGGCCTAAAAACTATTTACGAACTAGTCTTACATATGTATTCGCCGAGAAAATCAAATAAAACTCGGTATCATTATTAAGATTTTATATTTTTTATATAAAACAAACTACAAACTACCTATTCTACTTACTTAAACTACTTAACGTATTCTAACTATAATTAGGATTCTGATCACTCGTTGCATTACGAAGCAAGTGATCAAAATCCCAATTGCTTCCCGAGCGCCTGGCAGTCGTCAACGTGAACACGCGCTGCCGTGAGCTGACTGATGCCTTACAGAATCAATCACCTCCCGGAAGCACCACCACAAATTGGCGAGCCCGGCCTCTCCCAGAAACGCCCTAGCTAACTTAATCTAACTTATAAACTAAGAGGATGTTACCTAGAGTAACGCACCGTCTTGGGAGGGCATGTTGACCCCTCCCCCCTCAAAAAGCCACCAAAATTCGGCAAATTGTTTTTCCGTATCGAATTTATCCCTCTCCGCTATTGCGGTACTAAAACGAAGGAGCTCATGAGCATTGGCGACGTCCTCGCCGCGGATGAGCCGCTTATCTCTCGCGCTGCGGTAGCGGTGGTATAATACCGGGATACCATCCCTCGTCTGTACCAGCCCTTTTGCATCAATATGGATAAATGCCTCCGGCGGGATAAAGCCAGACCGGAGCGTACTCTCTATGTACATTTCATTGGGGTAGTAAGCCCCAAAGATCAGACTATTGCCGCTGGCCATCGCCCTTGCAACGTGCCTTCGAGTCACCTTAATGAGGAAATTGTCAATCCTATTCAACTGAGCCCCATCGTATAGGACCTTGTTGGGATAGTATTTTATATAGTTGGATTCAGGCGTTCGGAACAACCGGAGACAGGTCCTAAGACATTGTCTCTCCAAAACCCGAATCTTTTCCATATAACTAGGCGCTATATTAAACCACAATGGACAACCATAAGCGATGATCGGCCTTATAAGGGCCACGTAGCAAATGACCTTCACTCTAGAGTCAAGTTGACTGCTATGAAACAGTCTCCTTGTCAGAGCATAAGCCTTCTTGGCCCCAGCAAGACAAGCAACTATATGCCTATCGAAATACAGATACTGGTCAAGCCAGATACCTAGATATCTAACTACGCTTCTCACCGCCAATGGCTGCCCATTTTGTCCAATAATGGCCAATTTCTTCCAGTTTTTTCTGGTATCCCTAGAGGCCCCAGCCAATGGAGTTCTGAACAAGATTGTTTCCGTCTTCTGAAAGTTGATTTTCAACTTCCAGTCGTCGCAATATCCCTTAATTTGATCGAAGTCACGCTGCAAAAGGATATTAATGACCTCGATTTTAGGACCTGATCTGTATGCCACCAAATCGTCGGCATACGCTATAGCATGGCTGAGTGAACCCACCAGATCACTCGTGTAAATGTTAAACAGGATCGGAGAATTGACCGCCCCCTGCTGTAAACCGTTTTTAATTTCAAAGACTCTGCTCGAAGTCACGTTGCCACATTTGACAACGAACTTCTTTCCCACAAGCATATTATAAATTACATATAGCAAAGGTTTGTGCATCCCCCGCCTGGTCAACTTGTAGAAAAGTCCCTCTAACCATACGGTGTCGAAAGCCTTCTCAAAATCAACCAGACAAGCACCCGTGCATTGGCTCTTGCATTTATTCCACTGAATGTCGGAAACCAGTTTCGACGCGGCATGAATAGTGTCATGCCTCGCCCTGAAACCAAACTGGTTGTCCGGAATTATGTTATTGTCCTCGACCCACTTTAACAGGGCTCTATTGACAACCTTTTCAAAGACCTTGCTAATATTCGGAAGCAAGCTAATTGACCGGAGATTGGCAGGGTTCGTCCTATCTTTACATTTTTTCGGGATAGGGTGTACCACAGCTACCTTCCAATGCGCCGGATAATATGCATTATTCAGCGCATTGTTAAACAGCGTGGTGAAAATATCTACAGCCTCCAAAGGCAGGTGTCTCAATACGACGTTTGGGACACCATCCATCCCCGCCGACTTTTTATTCTTTAGTGACTCGAAGATGCACAGAAGATCATCCTTCGACACGAACAAGTGCGATGCATCTCGGCCATTGGCGACAACTGCAATAGCATGGTTTTCATCAGTGAACACGGTGAATCCGTTATTCTCAGATCGCCAATTCTCAAGTTCGGTGCGCAGAACGAAGTGGCTCACCAGAGCCCTATTCTCAATGTCGTGGTTACGGCGAACAGGATTGTTCACCGTATACACGGCCTCGAAACAAGCGCCCAGCAAATCCACCTTCTCCTGTGGGTCCTCGACCACGAAAAAATCGTCGTTTGAAGCGACACTTTCTGGACTTATTCCAGCAGTCAGTACCGTCTGTCTGTTCTCTGCTGTCTGGGAGATTCGAACACAAGGAATATCATTGTGATCTTTCCTCCTGAACAACTTATTTATCTGTGGGAACATATTCGGACTACAGGTTTTAATAGCCCGAATTTTATTGCCCCAATACAGACTTGCAGATTTTTTGTAATTTTCTTTTATCAGCTGTTTCAGGATTCGGATCTCTGAATTCAGCATCCTTACCTCCGGGTCGTTGCGATCAGTAAATTGCCTGTACAGCCGTTTAAGCCTCGAGAGCAGTCTACTTTTCTGTCGGTATAGTGCGTCGATTGTAGGGTTTCTGTACTTTTCTGTCTGGTCGTCGTCGGAACGTCCTACTCGAGGAATAGTTCGTTCCATAGTTCGTTTGATGGCGTCGTTCATTTGCAATAAATGCCGATCAATGTCATCATTTGTCATGTTACTGTTTGTCGGTGGGTCGATCCCACTCGAACGTATATCTCGCTTTAAAAATCTGGAGAAGCGCGACCATTGTGCCCTCCGATAATCGAATGAACACACTGCTTCGTACTCCTCCAGCAGCGTTTGCTCGTTCGGGATCCGTATTGCGGCGGCGAGTCCGTAGTGATCACTATCGTACTCAAACGCACGCAAACTTGCGTCCGTTAAGGCCAAGTCCAGGAAAGCACCGCTTCTTGGGAAAGAAGGGATATCCGTCGCGTACAACTCGAGGTTGTACTCAATCATATTGAGGCGCCACCAGTCGTGAAACTGGTTGCCCCTGGGATTTGCAGTAACATTTCCCCATGCCGCATGTTTGGCATTAATATCTCCGGCCAAGAAGTAATAATTCTCCTCCGAGTTCAGCTGCAGACCACGAAAAAGTGTCTCGAGCTCTGTCATAAATTGGTTTGGTGGAGGTGCAGCAGGTGCGTAAAGCGACACCACATACATTCTTCTCCGGCTATGGAGAGGAATGCATATGATGCATGCCTCCAACAACTGGAACCTACGTACGTCCCCGCTATATATAACCCTATGGCGCAGGCCTTTTCGAATTAAGATTCCAACCCCACCTCCTTGAGTGGAGTGAGGCCGGTCTCTTCTTATTACATGATAGTTTTTGTATCCCAATTTGTGCTTCTGATTTAGCTTAGTTTCGCTAACCAAAAGCACATCCGGGTTTTCGGTTTTCAACAAATTGGCAAGTGACGTTCTTTTCTCGATCCTGACTAGTGAATTAACATTCACAGCAAGGATCTTTAAGTTTCCCTCATCCAGCGCAGCCATTAGATTTATGGCACACCAGACCCCACAAACAGCTCCGAATAGATAAAGTCAATTCGGGCCGCTTGTTCATTTAATTGTTCTTCTACACACACTTTGGATGTTAATGTGTACTTTAGTTGCTATTGTACTGTACTGTCTAGTTACTATTGTGATTCCGGCTCTTCGTTTCCCTCTTTTTGTTATAATGTTTCCTGTAGTGATAAATGTTTCCTAATTGAAAGAGTGAATGAATTTAAATATTTGGGGCATACTCTTGACTCTAGAATGAATTTTGTTAATAACACTAACACCTTGAAAAATTATTTCCGATGCACACTCCGACATTTTTTTTATTTGCGTAACGTCTGCTCTACCAAGCTTTTACTGACAATCTATTATGGTATCTTTCATTCCAAGTTACAATATGGAATTGCTTGTTGGGGTGGTGTATATCGAAATTAAATACATCCTTTGTTGGTTCTTCAAGAATACGTTCTAAGGAAAATTTGTCGAAAACCTCGTAGGCATTCTAGCTTTCCTTTGTTCTGTGCCCTGAAAATTCTTCCTGTCCGTCATTTGTATTGTTTTAAGGTGTTAAAAATATTCTTTATGTCTGGTAATCTTAATTTTCGTTTAATTTCTCGGTACAATCTTCGTGGAAACCTTTCAAACACGTACCCAATTTTCGCACTACTGCTTATCGTAATTTTTTCTCTGTTTTGTCCTACCGGTTATTTAATGAACTTCCTCTGCCCATCAGAACAATAGCAATTCCAGGAATGTTCTTAAAATCCGTTAGAATGTGGCTCTGTTTTGTCTTACCGGTTATTTAATGAACTTCCTCTGTCCATCAGAACAATAGCAATTCCAGGAATGTTCTTAAAATCCATTAGATTGTGGCTCTGCAGTCTTGAATGTGCAGCTTTAGAATCTCTTACTTCTAATATAATGGTTTAACTTTGGTTTACATTTTTTTCTTTTTAAATTTTTTGTTAATACAATTTTCTTTTCTGTTTATAATTTTTTCTGTTTAAACATTTTTTTTCTTTACTTTTTTAATGTTTTGGTTTTTATTACTGGGTCACCCCACCCAAATTTTAGTTTGTATAATTTATCCAATTGAAGTGTCACCGAATGAATTGCTTTGTGGAGTGGCGGCCATAGCATGGATTCATCAATACAATACTCTGCTTTCACTCGAGCAAATTTTATTTTTTTTTTATTGTAGTAGGTAGTCGAATAATGGCCGAATTTTGCTGAACTGATAACTTTGGTTTAGAATTTAGATTATGGTTATCGCAAAAGTGAAGTTTGGACATTATAGCATCCAAGCGATTTCTTGAAAGGCTGGAAGATACTACTTCACACCCTGCATCTCTTGTGGCTGTATACTTTGTTGAGGAAACACGTTATATCCACTAAGGAAGAGTATGCCGAAAAAGACTTAATTTCATGTAATGAAACATTTAAATGTAGGTTCTTTTTCATGGCGTAGTTATTGGTGAGACATATTGCCATTTCGTAGAATCCATCATCGAAAAATTGTTCAAATATCTCTATGGGCAATTGTTTATTGAACACACAACTAAATATCGTATCATCTGTAGCACCATGCAAATCGTTTTTCGTATAAGATAGTTTCTTTGTGTATATCCATATTTCTTTTCTTGGGAACCATGGCATTTAATGGAATGTCGTCGTCAAAATCGAAACTATTATCATACGCAACTTCAACACCAGCAAGAGGTTGACTTCGTGGTAAGTTCGATATGCCCACTTCATTTTCTTCTCCTGAATCTTCATCCGTCAATTCTCCACATGCATTATTTGGCGGTAGCCAGGTTATGGTGGCCGGTCCTGGAGCCTAACTCTGTAATTCGATTCTAAAGTTAAATCGTTCGAATTCGGAAAATATGTAGGTACTGTGTAATTCGAAAATCGGATATTGAAATCCGAATTTCATTTATCTACACTCGACAGCAAATAAACTGGGCCACCCGCTACGTTCAAGCTCTGATTCGATTTTCTATAAAAGTATAACACATACAACTAAAAAAGTGGTGCCTATAGAAAGTGCTTTTAATGTCAATTAAAATGATTTTAAATGTCTTCTTCAGTACCGTTAACTCACATTGTATAATCAAGTAAGAAACACAATGCTAACGATTTGCTTTGTTTTGTCTAAATTTCGCGATTACCTTTTTTTACAATGAGGTTAGTCAGTGTCTGTTATAATTTTTTTAGATTTAGTCCAGTGTTTGCACAGCCGCGTGTATTTTTGCGTTTTTTTACGTTATTAATAATGGATACGACACCTCAGGAAGCAGCTCAATCTGTAGCACTATTTCAAGCAGGCGTTGCGCAATGTGAGGTTGCTCGAAGACTTCAAATTAACAGATCTTAGGTGCAACGAGTTTACAGAAGATACCTAGAGACTGGGACATTCGATTGACGTCCAGGTACGGGCAAACCTAGGGCTACATCAGCAGCAGATGATCGGTTTATTAAACGTACTGTTCTGCGAAATCGCCGCCTAAATGTAGTTCAAGTCCAACCAAGTATGCGGGACGAACACCAAGTGTTCATAAATTCAGATACCGTCAGAAGGAGACTTTTTGAACAGAACCCGACTCCAAAGAGAGCTGCAACAGGCCCACCATTAACCATAGCCCACCTTTGAGCACGCCTTGAATTTGCTCGAGCGCATAGGGATTGGACGTTGGAGCAGTGGGGTAATGTACTCTTTACTGATCAGTCCAGGGTGAGTCTACATGTAAGTGATCGACGTCAAAGAGTATATCGTCGCGTTGGTGAACAATATTCTCAATGATGCATCGAGGAAACTGTTGCCTATGGAGAAGGATCTGTAATGGTCTGGGGCGGCATCTCCTTAACCGCACATACAGCTCTAGTTTATTATCGGGCCGTACACGTGGATTGACTTCTCATCGCTACATTTCTGAAATCCTCGCAGACCATGTGTTACCTTTCGCAGGATATATCGGGCAGGATATGATGTTAATGCAAGATAACGCACGGCCTCATGCTGCTTAATATGTGGTGACCCAGTATCTACGGGACGTCGGCATTTGTACGATGGACTGGCCGATAGAACATTTATGGGATGAATTGAAACGTCGGGTTCGAGCCCGGATACCTGCCCCAACAAGGCTTTCAGAGTTGCGAATCGCAGTTGAAGAGGAGTGGAATGCTATTTCTCAAGATTTCATCGTCAGGCTCGTGAGGTCGATGAATGCAAGGATGCTGGCAGTTATCCAGGGAAGAGGAGGCAATACCAGATATTGACCAACATTTTTTTTAAATTTTTTCTTTGTTATTGGATTAAATTTTTTTTCATTTTCTGATTACATTAATTAACACAACTGGAAAACGACTCTTTTTGTATAACCTTAAATAAACACCGAATTAATTGAATAATCCCAATGAGTTTCCATTCATTTTATTCAACATATAACGCACTTTCTGTTGGTACTACCTTTTTAGTTGTATGTTTTATACTTTAAAAGAAAATCGAATCAGAGTTTTAACGTAGCGGGTGGGCCGGTTTATTTGCTGTCGAGTGTAGATACATTTGCTCGAAAATCGGAAATATCGTACTTGACAACTCTATTTTCGTTGCTAAATACATTCGAGTTTTGGAATTTTCATTCTATATTTATTTACCGTACGGAAGTTTTGCTGAAAGCAAAAATGTAAGTATTTATTTAAAAAAACAATATAAATAATATTTTTTAATAAAATATTATAAATTAATTGAAGAAAACATAATAAATAATAATATGATGATATGAAGATTGGAAACATATGAGTCGTAGGGTGCTCCACCTTGTCATCCATTAACAGCTCGGATAATCATCAGGTGATCACATTATCTACTAGAAACAAAGCTCCATAAATTAATTGAGAGAAATCAAGAACTAGATTTTAAAATTGACTTACCACTATTGCGTTTATGCTGTGCTTCAGTTTTCGATTTAAAAATAAATGTTCATTATTCCTCGGTCTAGTTATTTGAAGTCCCATCCACGACTGCAACAATTCCTGGTATGCCAAATTACAAATGGAAATATTTGTCTGCTGCTATCTTTTCCTCATTGGTCATATTAAAATTTATATGTTTTGGACACAGCTGTTTTTCTATAACTTTACAGACTTCAGAAATAACTGTTGAAACCGTCTGCTGCACCAGACCAGTGAATCGAACTCGGCCTATTTGCTGGTATCCACCTTGTATAAGAAATTTAAGCGTTGCACCTAGTTTTATCATTGTAGGTAATGAAGACGATCTTTTCCTTTCCCTCAGATCATAACTTATGCTTTTCAATACATACACAAATGCATCATTTGAAAAACAAAACTAGAAATAATATTTAGTATAAATAAATTATTTCGTCACTAAAATTTTTTTTATATCACATTACCTTTAACTTGATAAACCCATTATGTTGGAATTGTCTCTTATGGTCTTTCTTTTAATTCTTTCTTCAACACAAATTTCTTCATCGAGCCACAATGCAACTGAATCCACATCCACAGAGAAATTCAATTATCAACGAATTATTTGACTTTTTGTTGAATTTAAAATGACATTTTTGACAAAATACAGCGCGAGTCTCGGAACATTTATTCGAAAGTTGCAAAGGTTTCTTTGCAACATTTTCTTTCGATTCGAAAGTTATACAGAGTATCATTTGAAATTAGAATCGGAAACAGCTTTCGAACAGTTTTTACTTTCGAATGGAATTATAGAGTTAGGCCTCTGAATTCGATTTTTCTTCTTCCAATATCTCTGTCCGATAATATGGACACGATAAGAAAACTTCAATTTTGAAAAAAAACCCATGAAGAATTTCATAAATCTTACAAGGCAACAAAAAACAAGACATTCTAACATTGAATTGTCCAAATAATATTTATAACATTTTTGTAAAATTATGTCAAAATTACCTTCTTGATGACATTGTTTTACCAGTTCACTTCAGTTTCTAGTTTTTTTGTTCGTAACTAGGCAACATATTCAAAGGAATTGAATAAACCTCAGAAAAAAATTAAAAATTTAAATGCAGGTGTCCCACATATGGGCCAGTAGGAGAATCTGGGTTAAAATTGTATTTACAGTTGAAACTCGATTATCCGGGGTTCGATTAACCGGGACGCTCTATTAACCGTGATGAAAATATTTAACATAAAAAAGTCTTATATCCGTAAAAAACTCTATTATCCCTAAAAAAACAAAAACATTTTCTTTATCGACAATAAAGACAATTTTTTATTTAAAACTCTATTATCCGTAATAAACTCTACTATCCGTAAGAAGAGAACAAGACCGAACAAGTTTTTTTCACATCTAAAAACCAACGGAATTTTGTATCTGTTGCATTGCATTTAAAAGACACGCAAGAAGGAGTAACGGATAATACATTCTTCGGGTTGCGTTTTATTTTGTTTCTTATGTTTGTATGGATTTTGTTCAGTTTTGGTTGGAAAATCTGAAGTTACGCGTCGTGATAATGGCTTCTTCTTTGTTAAGTGAAAATAAAAGATCGCGTAAAGTTTTGTCAATTAAGGAAAAAGTTGATTTGATTAATGAACATTGTAAAAATAGTGTGCCTGTGAAAATGTTGGCTGAAAGATATAAAATCGGCACCCAAACAGTGTATGATATTCTAAAAAATAAAAACAAGATTTTCAAATTTTTCGCAGACAGCTTCACTATAAAAGGATTGGAGAGGCGCAAAACGCTCAAAAAAGCTGAAAATCCCAAAGTGGACGCAGCAACGTATGAATGGTTTCGACAGGAACGATTTCGAGGAGTTCCAATTTCAGGGCAAATGAGAATGGAGAAAGCAAAATTTTTTCATGAAAATCTTAACATAGCCTCTGACTGTGTATACTCTGAAGGATGGCTGGGAAAATTCAAAAACCGCCATGGAATTCATGGATTGAAAGCGATAGGGGAAAAAGAATCTGCTGACTACGAAGCTGCTACGCTTTTTGTAGAAGAATTGTCTGATCTCATTCAAACAGAGAATTTAAGCAATGAGCAAATTTACAATGCTGATGAAACCAGCCTTTTTTGGAAATGTTTGGCCCAAAACACTTTGGCAAGCAACGACGAGCGTTCAGTTGAAGGATATAAGGAATCGAAGGAACGACTCACTGTACTGGTTTGTTCTAATGCTTCAGGAACTCATAAATGCAAGTTGATGGTTATTGGCAAAAGCGCTCGTCCAAGAGCTTTAAAAAATGCTGGAGAGCTTCCAGTTAACTACAAAGCCAACAAGCGGGCTTGGGTAACCCAAAAATTGTTCCTTGATTGGTTTTAAACTTTGTCCCGGAAGTTAAAGAGCACCGGGAAAAAAACCATCTTGACAGGAACTCCAAAATTGTATTGCTCTTGGATAATTGTCCAGCCCACCCAGACGTTAATGATTTTAAAGCCGCAAATATACTAGTGAGGTACTTTCCACCAAACTGCACTTCTCTGATTCAGCCAATGGACCAAGGCGTGATTCGAAGCCTAAAGTGCCATTATCGCAAAGAGATTATTCGAAAGCTAGTAAGCTCAGAAAACAGGATCAACTTTTTTAAGTCATTTAACATCAAGAATGCTTTATGGGGTGTTTCTAAGTCCTGGAATTTCGTTACCACCGAGGTTTTGAAAAATGTTTGGCACAATTTACTCTGTCCCGAAAATGAGGAAGAAGGTAAGTTTTATCGAAATCAAAAAGTTTTGCATAGTTTTTACATCATCGACATTTCTAAACTTCCTCAGAACAAGATGCCATTGACGAGGTTTCAACAATTATGGAAGTCGCAGAGGATTTTGATGTCAATGCAATAAGAAATTGGGTGGACTCAGATGCGAATGCTTCACCATTTGCTGTTTTATCAGAGAACGAAATTATGGAGATGATAAATAACCCTCTTGACAACGAGCCGGAAGTCCTTACTGATGAATCCGATGATGTAGAAATTTCAAAAAATCCAATTGTTGATGCGATTAAGGCAAGTTCTACACTTTTGAGCTTTTTAGAAGAGTCGAATTGTCCTGGAATAGCACAACAGGATATAATGCAAGTTCACCGCATTAACGTTAATTTACTCAAAGAAAAACAACGAGTAAAATCACAACGGCAAACAACAATACAACAATTTTTTTAACTTTTTTAAAAAAGTTTTTCTTGAAGTTCCTAATAATCAATCTTGTGATTTTGTAATGTATGTACAAACAAAAATAAGTACTGAATGAATTATTAAGTTTTATGAATTAATTTTATGTTTGTTTTCGTTTTTTTTTAAATAAAAATAAAAAATAATAAATTAAAATATCAATTTCTGTTTTATTATATTTGAGAAAAAAAAAAGTTCTATTATCCGGGATTTTCGATTATCCGTGATGGGCTCGGTCCCGACCATCCCGGTTAATCGAGTTTCAACTGTATTAGTAAATAAATTAAAAGAAGGATTTTATCTTCTAGCACTAACTACCAGGGCTTTCGGCCAATATTTATTATTTAATAAGAAAATTCAGTCTTTGATAAATAACTTCAAACAATTTTAAGAAATCGGGTATATGTCTCCCCAATTACAGAATTTAAAGGGAAGTTTTTTAAGTAGTGACAAGAATGCTTAGTTATAGACGGAATTGAAAAGTGGGTCACAAGGTATCCAAGTTTATGTGGTAAGACTTGAACAAAAAGAAGACTGGGAAGATTTTGAAACTAAGTAGATGTTAGCTAAGAATGACAATCGACATCCTTTCCAGACATTGCCTTCTGAGGAAGTACGCCAAAAGACTGGTTCTATCGAAAACAGACAGATACTGCAATGCTTCACTTCTAAATAGAATAAAAAAAAACCTTAAAGTCCTGAAACAAAAAATCAGCTTAGGAACGTATTAAAATTTATCGAGGAAGTTTCATGTGCCTAGATATTTAGATATTTATTTATTTAATTAAACAACCATATACAAAAGATTACAATTAAGTATCTATAAAGTGTAGATGTGATCAAAAAGAAATTATTTTAAATAAATTGATTATAAAAACAAGGAAACAAAAAAGGTGTTTACATTTAGTGTGCAATTGAATATTATAAATTTATGAAAATAAACCTATCCTAAACCCTACGATCCATTTATCCTATTATTGCCAGCCAAATATGTGAAGAGAGAATCAGCAAAACCACCCACAAAACGTCTAATACCGAGAGGAAGTAAATTCCATAAGCGAATAGCATGAATAAAAAATTGCCTATCAGTAGTTACACAGGTAGTGCGTGGAGGAATTAAGCTCAGAGATCGTGATGAATTAGAAAAACGAAGTTTTTCATACAGATAAGCAGGTTGTTTAGTTACAATGATTTTATGCAAATATTTTAAAGTACAATATTCTAAGTACACATCCAAAGTACATCCAAGAATTTTCTTTTTGAATGTCGATATGTGATCATAGCGCCTCAGTTCATAAACGTAACGAGTAACGTTGTTAAATGCAATATCAAGTTTTCTCTTGGTTTCCGCCGAACAGTTACAATAAACTTCGCAACCAAAACTAATAATTTGGAACAATTAGGGCTTTAGCAAGCATCAATCTTGTGCTTAGGGGCGTAAAGTGTTGTGACATAGACAAATTTCTTAAACACCCATATATCTTTCCTATAACGGTACCAACATGGTCATCCCATCTTAATCGAGAGTTAAACCAAATCCCCAGATTCTTGGCTTTATTAGTAAATTCAATTATATCATTGCCTAAACTAACAATTGGTAAACAAACTGTATCCACGGCATTTTTGGATATAACCAAGCATTTCGATTTCTTAGGATTTAGCTGTAAGCAATTTCTTTCGGACCAAAGGTTAATACTATCAAGATCTTCATTTAGTTTAGCAACTGCATCCTCAATAAGTCCGTACTTACAGCTTAAATACATTTGAACATCGTCCGCATACATATGAACTGATGAGTGAGTTAAACAACCAGGCAGATTAATGAAAACTGAAAACAGTAGAGGACCCAAGATAAATCCCTGTGGTACCCCCATAAAAGTTGGTATGAAATCTGACATTCTATCATTTACTACGACAGCTTGACTCCTGCCTGACAAGTAAAAGGAAATCAATTTTGCAGCGCTCATTGAGAAATTGAAAGAAGTTCTAAGTTTAAAGACAAGTTAAGAGTGACTCACAGTGTCAAAAGCTTTAGAGAAATCCAACAAAGTCAGAAAAGTGATATGATCTTTATCTAGAGATGACCTTATGTCATCTGACACTTTTAACAGCGCAGAAGTACAACTGTGTTGCAACCTAAAGCCAGATTGGTATCTACATAGTAGGGCATTACGCTGTTAATAAGATGACATCTGATGATGGATAAGTCTCTCCATAACTTTTGATAAAAACGGCAAAATGGATATGGGTCTGAATTCAGGGGACAATTGTGAAGTTCCTAGCCTAGCCAATTTATAGGGTGTGAAGTTGGAAGCAGACTTATTTTTCAGTGATTGAATAGTAAAATACTTCACGTAGCTACCAGAACCTATAGAATTATGTAAAAAATTACGAAATCTTAAGGTGTTACTTGGCCTCGGCGTGATTTAAGCCTGAGACCCTTCGACTTCTAATCCAACACACTAACCACTAAGCATATTATTTTATTACCATAGCGAACCACAATTGCCAGTAGTGAAAAATAAATTGTAAAAATGTCTGTACTGTAAGAAAGATCTATAAAAGTTGGGTATGAAAAATCAAGGTAGGAATACGACATGCTGTCAATTAATGATGTCAAAAACCTCACCGACGCTACATCAAGAAGTTACAATCAAATCGGTCGAAATCAGTGGTTCGAAGCGTTGTTCTCCCCTAAGGCTGATTCAGTCAGAACTATAAGTTTTATGCTTAGCAGAAAGTCGTACGACAAGAAAACTTTTCGGGACTACCTACTCTTCTTTTCAAAGGGATAAGTACCTATATTTCATGCTCCGTGTATATTTAATGAGTTTATTGCTGCTCATAATACGCCGTAGCTCTTTTTGATTCAAAGATCGCCCTTCACTTCAATAATTAGTATCAATACATTGTCAACTGAGCCCAATTCTAAAAATATTTTTATTGCCGAAGAAGAGCAAAAACAAAAAAAAACATCGTAAAAGTACTTCAATTTAATTAAGAAACTTTGTATTCAGTTAAAAATAATAGAGCGGATTACCGCCCCAATTTAACTACCAGATGTCCTTCGTAAGATAATGAAGGGTTTAAGTGCTATCAACAACAATCAGCCAAAAAGTATTAACCCACATTAAAAAAGGCTGAGGGTAGCTGCTAAACAGAAACATTTCAAAGTTTGTAATTAAAAAAAGCTAAATTAAGATATGCTGATGCACTGATTAATCATTGCACAGTTAAAGATATTTTTTTTCCATTTTTGTTAGATTAATATAAAGATTTAGAGACCCAAATAGGTATTAAAACTTAGCTTCTCCAACCATTTGTGTGTGCAAAGTTAAATATTTTTGGCACGACTGAAAGGGACTGGCATTTAAAGTCGATTCTGAATGGCAAATTTTACACTTGGATGTTTGTCAGACATTCGCAGGAGGTGGTGCAGTGTGCAGCTACTGGGGCTTGTCGTTAATGGTGACTAAGGGAGAAATCACATGCAAATTTAGGCAATCTTATCATTCATGTGAGCCTAGTGACATATTTAGCGTTTTAAAACCGTCCCGCAAGTGCAAATCCGTGGGTTGACATGACAGAAGATTACTCGTTTTGTAAAAGGAAGATTAGACAGCAATGGGAGCATGCATGTCTCGAAATCGTAAGAGAAATAAGCAGGCTTTAAAACTCCTGTATCAAACAACTGCAACACCATCAGCATTTAATTTAACTCAGTTATGAAGTGATTCGAAACCAGAAATGCATTAACATCAGCATTTGATTTACCTTAATAAACAAGTAATTCCGAAACTGGGATGCCTGTTGATATTTACTGAGGTCGAACCGGCAAATCCAACAGGCGGCCAGTAGGGATTCAGTAAAGTAGGATGGTTGTGATCCATTTAACCACATAACCTCTATGTAAAAATGTGCGTGTGGTTGCAGCCGTGGCAATACTTACACTCAAGGATCAGTCTAGTCCTTTGGCGGAATGGTTCAATTTCGACCACTATATTGAGGATATCTGAGATAATGAATAATTCCAGAAACCAACAGAGATGAAGAGGGATATACTGTAGTCACCGAGAGTTCTCAATCAAAGCCGGTGTATATCACGGAAGTGTCCTTAGTCCGGTGATATTTCTTACAGTCCACGTTTGCTAGCTTGAACGAAAAGTTACGGACCTCAAAATGCAGTATTAATTATTCTTGGTAGGAGATGGAGCCATCATAAGGGAGGATCAAAGTTCTCTGATTCACTCTGACCTATTACAGACATATATATGAATGGAAAAGTGATTCCCAAGTGCCAAAAGTTCAAATATGTGGCATCTATCTGTAATAGCAAAGTAATCTCTGACGACTCGACTGTGCAGCCGATTCACTCCGATCTCCCTTCATGGTATCTAGTAACATGCTCGGGGTTCGATTGTATCAGTCACCCGACTCGGAATTACCTGCAAAGACCATTAAGATTATTTTGAGGTTGGATTAAAACATTCATCTCAAAAGGCTCCTCTTTCCGTGGATCAGGACGCTGTAGCTCCCCCTTCGCTGCGACGTGAAATTGGATCAGTGCAAGGTTCGATTGCATCAATCACCTCACCCTTATCCTAACCTATTGTTCGGGAGTCGGGCTGAAATCACGATTGCACTAGTTATTCTCAACATATCGCAACTGCCATGTGTATTAAAGCTGCACTGTACTCCCCGACTCTGCATTAGTACCTCCACCACCACGTCACAGTAGGTAATCACAGAGCTCCCAGTTGGCCGAGCGACAAGCGTCAAATTAAATGCTCAGTCTCTCTTAAATTCTCATGGATGACGGGTGGCAATTGTGCGATGGTAGTGCATTCACTAACTGATTGGCAGGTCGTGTGTTGGAGTCCCGAAAACGGAAATGATTTTTTAAACAAAACAGATTTCCCTTAAGCAATTTATGCGCCACCTGTGTAGAAAACACCCTATCGCACCAAACTTCTTTCCTATACTTCTATTCTTTCATGTAGTGAGTAGCACCTAAAAATAGGCAATGACTCAATCGCTACATGCTGCTTGCATCAACAAACAAACTTCCTGAGCTACAGGATACAATATCAGCTCTGTGTCGTGGAGTGCTTAAAGCAAGCAACTATCACGAGCAGATATTTGCCGGCACTAAAAGTGCACTCACAGGCTCAATCATTTAGGGCAGACAAAAATAAATTATGTACCTATAAAATACTAACACAGACACAAATCATGCAATTAATTTAAGACATTAAGGCATTATTACGCAAAATAGATTTGAGCTTAATTTTACTAACATGCAAGTCAATCAAAGCATGATTAAGATTATAGATTCTACTCATGCGACTAATAGGCTCATGCCTCCCATAATTCGTTCTATGATGAGGGCTAAACAATAAATCAACTACGTACATTATGGGCACCCCCACGAAAATTAAAGCCAATAGACGACAGCAAGTCAGGTGCATCTATTTGACCGGATATAAGCTGCTGTAAAAAAATGATATCGCTATTAAGCCTTCGTTGAGAAAGGGGCAACATTTGAAGAAGCTTGATACGTTGACTGTAAGGAGGAAGGTTAAATGGATTATCCCATGGAAGTCCTCTAAGTGCAAATCAAATAAATTTACGTTGAAAGGTCTCTATTCGATTTGAATGAGTGTTGTAGAACGGTGTCCAAACTTGAGAGGCATACTCAAGAATCGGACGGACAAAACAATTGTATGTACAATAAATAAAATTGATATGCTTAGCAAAAAACAGTTTGAGATCGAAATAAACCCGAGATCCGTAAAATTGTCAGCATTACAAAGAATATGTTGAGACAATGAATATTGAAAGATGGAAGGGATATTCTAGAGAATGTCATAATGTTGACATTTAGTAGGGTTCAGGGATAAACCGTTTTTATCACACCAATTGGCGAAGCTATTCAATGTCAGATTGAAGAAATATTCTGTCTTGCTGACTAGTGATTGATTTATATATTTTCATATCATCAGCGTAGAACAGGATATTACTGTGATTTATACATGCTTTAACATCATTAATGGCAAGTATAAATATAATTGGTCCGAGGTGACTTCCTTGGGGAACTCCAGACTGAGCTGTGAAAGATACAGATAGCGATCCTCTAAATTTTACTTGATAAACCCTTAATCTAAGGAATGAATTAACCCATTTTATGAAAAATGGTGGGATACCAAAAGCCCTGAGTTTAAATTCTATTAGTTCATGGGACAGCTGGTCGAAGAAGAGAAGTCAGTGTATATGCAATCCATTTCATTCTTATTCTCTAAGGCAATACAACAATCATGCAAGAAACTTAACAGATTAGTGACAGTGGATCTGTTTCTTACAAATCCATACTGTTCATTACAAATTAAATTGCGACAAAGAAATATTAACTTTTCGCAAACAATTTGTTCAAAAAGCTTAGGGATACACGAAAGCTTTGAAATAGGCCTATAATTAGTGATATCACCACGTTCGCCTTTTTTAAATACAGGTGTGATAAAAGCACTTTTCCATACATAAGGGAATTTACCAGTACTAATGGACAATTCAAACAGATATTTAAGATATGGAGCAATTGCATGACTACATTTTTTAAGAACGATCGGTGCAATGCCATCAGGACCTGATGAATAATCATTCTTCAGAGAAGAAATAAATTTTAAAATTGTTTTCAAGTCAAATGAGAAGCTACTAAAACTTATTTGGGAACAGCTAGTTAGATAACTAAATCCCTCTACGACTTACTGAAATGATCTGCAAACATATTGCTTGCTTCTACCGAATCAGCAGTCGTACCATCGGTTTTTTTCTTAGAATTGACGAATCGCCAAAGAAGTTTGGGGTTCAATTTTAAAGAGCATTCCATTTTGCTTATATAGTCAATATTAAAGTTGCAGGATAAAGATTTGAATTCATTGAATAAAGTGAAATAGAGTTCAAGATCTGAATGGTAGAGACTTTTTAAATAGTTCTTCCACGCCCTATTACGTCTATTTCGTATCGATTTGAGCTCTTTAGTGTACCAAGGATGGGACGTTTTCAGATTCCTAGAGGATTTCACAGGAATCACTTTTTTCATGCAGTTATCCATTAAAGTATAAAAAGAGCCTACTGCATCTTCAATATTAGATAACGCCGTTAGATTAAAGTTAAAGCTGCTAATTTCATCAGAAAGCCGTTGAAAATGTTCTTTCTGAAAGTCAAAAGATTGCGAACGTTCATACGAATTACTATTTTCGTACAAATGTGCGCCTAGCTCAATAAATACTCGTACATTCAAGGGTGGATGATTATTATCTATGTTAGTTATACTGAAGTGGGATTCCAGAACCACAGTTCTAACAGAGTCAGAAGAAAAAAACAAGATCGAGAATGTATCAATTACAGAAAAAAGAAATTCCTTTAGCGCGTGCTAATTATAAAAAAAAATTAACGTGCGGCCAGGCACTAATCGTAGGGAGTGAGGTGGCGTAAAAACTGAGCCAAATTTTGTGACCGAACAATCCCTCTACGCTGAAAAGAAGTCACTACACCACAGTTGTGCGCGCGGTGCTAACATACGATTATTCACAATGTTGGAGAGCGTACAAAGAGGATGACGATAATTTAATAGCGGCTGAGATGAAAATGCTTCGCATGACAGCAGAAGTACGTTTGTCGAATAATAAGTTCAAAGTTTGGAAGAAGTCTTCACGGCAAAGGACCCATCTCAGGAGCAAATGGAGAAATGGAGTGCGACCGGCTTAGTTGGTGCTGTCATACTAAGATATACTACGAAAGTCGTCGACAATACTTAAAAGTCCTGGGTCACACAAATGTAACAACAACCGGAATGCCTGCTGGTATTTTATTGAGGTCAAACAGGCCTGAGTTCTGAGTGGATTTGAATAAGAAACCAGCGAATCACTGCAAAACATAAAATATTCCCCATTGCATATCTTAAATCCCAATATAATTTTTCAAGGCTGTTACGAACCTTCAGGATACTTTTTTAACATGTGGACATTTTTTTGTCCCCCTTTTTGGAAAGCAAATGTCACCAATACCGACAATGTATGAGAAGAAAATAAACAAAATTTACATTAATCTACTCGTATTAGGAACAGTGAAATTAAAAAGTATCTAAACGTCGTATTTATAGATAGTGCATGGAATCTATGAGTTAATACAACTTAACAATTGGAAGCGTCAAAATGCCATTTTAAGCTGGAATATGGGCTACTTGAACCCTGTCATCCGAACCAAGGTGAACCTTACGACTCTCAACAGTCTCCACTCTTTTGGGGATATCGTCGCCTGAGAATTGTTTTGTTCCATATGCCATTGGCACTTTTTCGAGAAAAACGCATTTAAAGGTTTGCGTACTTGATACTCCGAAACTGTGTGATACGATTTTATTTTTATTTTTTTAATTTGAAGATAATCTTATAAAGAGTTCACCTACCAATTTCCAAATTGTTTTGCCAAACGTGGCTTGACGTTAATTAACGTAAAAGTCTCCTTTTTTGACTTGTGTCCCACCTCCTACATTTTGAAACTGATTTTTTTTTTTCATACACGTGGAACACAAAAAAATGGATATGGCGCAAAGCAATTCTCATTCAAAATATCTGAAAGGCAAGAAAGCATGGAGTTGGATGCTAAAATTTGAAAATAAAATCGATTTCATCTTTTTTGTTAACAAAGTTTTTATTCAAAAAATACAATAAAAACATAGGGACGGGCTACAGTCTGCTTGGGCGCACTGTTGGATACCCTATTCTTTTTCCTATCCCTCATAAGTGGGCGTGACAAATATCTAAGTATGGTTGAATTGTTAAGAACGCTCTACATATTTTGTTAAATAACATTTAAAGGATTTTATCGAAAAAAACGAAGCTTTTGTAAAAAAAAGCTCCCTAGCTAAAACTTGGGTGTTTCAATAAAATTGTTTTATTTAATTGTGGGCGTGTCAGTAGGCGGATTTTAAAAATTGTATCTCCCGACCAGTTTTAGGATTCATAGATCATATATAAAAAATGTCAGCTTTCTAGCTTATAGGGTAACTTCGGGCATTATGGCGCAGGGGGCATTACGGCGCATCTTGTAAATACCACATATCCGATTCCCTCATAATAAATTGAACTATGAGAAAACTTTAGTCTTCGTCAATCGCGCGTAGTGTCAGGTTGCTGGGTTTAAGCGATTTTTTTTGTGGCAATGAAAAAAAAAATTAAAAAAAGTTTCTATATTCTCACCCCGTTATATTTTTGCCTATTTCTCAATTGTATGGTGCTTGGTAATTATACTCGTACATCGCAGGTGTTTCGTGTCTATAGTGAAGTGAAGATAAATCTATCTGTTTTCGTTTGGTGGCATTAATAAGTAACAGGAAAGAACACCTGCCGATTTTTTTGTATGTGTTGTGCATATGGCGCACTTGCTGTAGGGGCATTATGGCAAAGATGCGCCATAATGCCCTTATGAAGTTTGCATGTTAAGTGTCCGCCATATTGCCCCAATTGAAAATCATTTAAGTACAGCAATATTTTACGGTCAACTACCAATATTTTATGTCTTATTTAAATAGAAATGCCGACTACCCACAAAGCAAATAAGGGCTTGAGAGCAACATGGTTGGAAAGTAATCTGGTTGCTGCATTTAACGAGATAAAACAGAAAACTCTATCAATAAATGCAGCTGCAAAGCAGTACAATGTTCCAGCGACTACCCTTAAAAAAAGGCTTCAGAACGGTGACGTCAAGAAGCATGTTCTTGGTGCTCCCATATGCCATGGAGAAGAAAATAAGCAGAAAATTGTGGCGCACATAAAGAGACTACAAGCGCATGGATTCGCTCCTAGCAGAAAAGAGTTGTGCCGTATGGCATTTGAACTGGAAGACAAATACAAGCCAAGACACAATTTTAATAAGGCTGACAGGAGGGCTGGATATGGATGGCTTCGACTTCGACAACACTTGTGATAGTTGTGGCAAATCCAACCGCAAGTAAATTATCACGCCATATTGCCCACAAGGGTACGCCATATTGCCCCATGCATTGGGCATTATGGTTTTTTATAAAACATTTTTAACTTATTTTTTTTATTTCTTATATCCTTGAATCTGTTGTTTTATATAATTTGTTTTGGTTCTTTGTTTCCTATATTTAATAAATCGTTTTGTTTTTTCATAAAAAAACTGTTCTTGTTAAAGTTATTTGGGAAGGAAAAAAAGTGCGCCATAATGCCCGAAGTTACCCTAATTCGATTTTTTCGATACATTTGTTTTTTTGAGTTTGTTGTTGTTTGTTTCAAAAATTCTTAAACTTGATTATTTTGGAACCCTAGAGAGTATATGGTTAAAATTTCAGCTCTCTAGGCCCAGTTTAAAGGCCTAATTTTTGCCAACAGACGGAAGGACAGACGGACGAACGGACATGGCTAGATCGACATTACTATCGACGCTGATCATAAATATAGTAACTTTTAAGGGTCTACGGGCAATATTAAGTTATGTTACAAACTATGCGTCAAAATTATACCCTTAAAATAGGGTACAATAAAAAAATTATTCATAGTGTTTAGCATTAAACCAGTGAGTGAAAAATGTCAGATCAAATCAGATCAGAAAAGTAGAGCTTCGAGTCATAATGTTCTTCTCTAAGCTGCGAAATTTCAAATAGATAATCCTCTTTGTTTTCTAGTGAATTTCGGGTTTTGAGTGAACATTGTACCGTCAATGTTTGGCCTGATGTCGATTTGATCACAATTTGAACTCGTTTCAAGTTATTCTTTCGATTTTTTGTTGCATATATGCGAATATTTGTAACATTAAACTAAGAAATACGATATCTCATGCCAAACAAATAAATCAGTTGGCATCAGTATAATTTGAATTTTCAAATTTGATACATTTTACTCACTTGCCCTATCTCTAAACTATGTACAGAAAATCATGTGCTAAACTGATCTGCACAGCTTCATGGAACACAAATTGGCAGAATGTAGAACACTTTGCTGCAAGATTTTTACTCATGGAACACAAAATCTTGTACTTTTCTGATTTTGTCTGTACTTATCCGTGCAGCTAAGGCTCATTACACACATCTATTGAAACCATATGTATTCAATGGTTGACTGCTCGTACGCCTGCAACTAGGTTTTGCGTTTGCAGCACTATTCATGACCGTACCGAATTCATATCTTCATAATATCCAATATTATCTACACAACTGTAATGGCGGTGGAACAAACCAATACTAAAATTTTATTTGCGATCAGTGTCCCACATTCATAGCTTTTCTTTAACACGGGTGCACGTAGGACAAACCAATTCTCAACTTTGTTTATATTTTCTCTATCTCTTGTCGCAGTGATATGCACGTGGAACAAAACAATTCTCACAAAAAAATTGCGATAAATTATATGGAAAATTTGTCCCAAACGTCAAAAAATGGTTTATGGCACAAAAATCAGCAGTTTATCAGCTGCGTAGAATTGAATTTCAAAATTCAAAATTTTCCTGGAAATAAGTGAAAACATGCGACGTTCAGGTGCCCCATCCATGAAATCCTCTCTCAACCGAAGGAATGAAGCCCACTCCATGACGTAGGCCAAAGAAATAGTTGAAAATCAGCACCAACACAGTGAAATTACCTCATCTACTTCGGCCACCACAGGAAAAGTAAATCATGTCCACGCTACCGATTTAAATAAAATCCTCTACAACATCGTTTGGAGAAAGATTACCATAAAGAAACACAAAACTTGGGAAGGCGATGGTTCGCTGCAGGTACAAAATAATGTTTGCATTATTAAAAGTGAAACGGGACAGGTTTTGGGTTCTTCCAATTCCATCAAAACAGAGGAACTTATTGAAGGCTCCAGCCATGTTATCAGTGGTAAAGAAGTTGAAATTCAAGACAAAGTAAAAGATTTCAAGACGTTTTATGCACAAAGAAAGTTGCTCCAAGGAAGTAACGAGTGGAACGAACCAGAAGAAAAGAAGAAGAAGGCACAACCTAGCTTTTTCTTTCCCATGTTGCATTTGAGTGCTCCCAAAATGCCCAAAAGTAATTCAGTAAAGACAGAGAACAGGCTAGATGTCGATTTTGAACCCCTGATCCTCCCCTGTCCAAGCGATGAGAGAAAACACAACAAGCTCAATCGTCCTGTCTATGAAATGCGAGTCGCTCCTGCACTGGTGCAACATCTGCGGCCACATCAAAGGGTAGGTGTCTCTTTCCTTTACGATTGCGTCATGGGTTTCAAAAATCCAGATTTTTACGGTGCTATTCTCGCTGATGATATGGGATTGGGTAAAACACTGCAATGTCTCACGCTGTGCCACACCCTGCTGAAGAAAGGCCCATTTGGTGGTGATAGAGTCCTACAGCGAGTGGTGATCGTTACGCCAAGCAGTCTTACCTCTAACTGGAACAATGAAATCAACAAGTGGTTGAAGAATGAGCGGATGTATGCGTTCGTCGTCGACGCGAAACACAAATTCCAACAATTCTCCCACCAGACACACATTCCCTTCCTAATCGTCTCGTATGAAATGTTTTTGGGGCATTCAAATGAGTTCCGAGTATTAGACTTTGATCTGGTCATCTGCGATGAAGGGCATCGTTTAAAGAATAGCGCCACAAAGATCTCGATTGCTCTTCACGAGATGAACATCAAAAAAAAATTGATTTTGACCGGCACGCCAATTCAAAATGATTTGCAGGAGTTCTTTACTCTGGTAAATTTCGTAAATCCCGGAATTCTGGGTAGCTATCAAGATTTTAAAAAAGAGTTTGAGAATCCAATTGTTCAAAGTCAAACACACGACGCAGATGAAGAAGTTAAGCAGACAGGAGCTCAGAAAGCCGAAGAGCTCAAGTCAATTTCCAGCAATTTCATCCTCAGGAGGACACAATCAGTCAACAGCAAATATCTTCCAAAAAAACGCGAGTATGTCGTGTTTGTAAAGCCATCAGAGTTGCAGCAGTTCCTCCTCATAAGATCACTAGATCACTAGACGACTCTGGGAGTCGCAGAAGGAAGATATACTCAAAACTATGAACCCACTTCAAATCATTACGATTCTGAAAAAGATCTGTAACCAGCCGTCGTTGATATCCCGTTCTAAGTCGCCTAATATGCTCACGAAGAGACTGGAGAAATTTCTTCCAGATTGGTCGGAGATGGGTCCATTTGACTCGGGGAAGGTAGATCTTGTGCACAAATTCCTCACTGACATCTCTTCCAGCGACAAACGAGTGGTTCTTGTCTCGAACCACACAAAAATACTCGACATGCTGCACGGACTTTGTGATTTTTTAAATCTGGGAGTGTCCCGTCTAGATGGAAGCACTGCAGTTGGTGAGAGAAACTCCATAGTCACGAAATTCAATGGGGAAAAATCAACATCGCGGGTCTTCCTTCTCAGTGCCAAGGCAGGAGGAGTCGGACTGAGTCTTTGCGGAGCATCGCGTCTTATTTTATTCAACAATGATTGGAATCCAGCGACTGATCAGCAGGCGATGTCGAGAATCTGGAGAGATGGCCAGAAGGACGATGTCAAAATATATCGATTGGTGACAATGGGAACGATCGAGGAGAAGATTTTTCAACGTCAAATCGCGAAGACCACTCTGGGAGACTGTGCTATGAAAAATAATGTGGTAGAAGCGTTCGGAAACGAATCATCGATGAGATTCTCTGCCGAGGACTTGACTGATTTATTTACGCTGCCCACTGATTTTGACACGTGTGCCACTCATATAATTTTGCATTGTAATTGCCCGACAAATGGAAAGGCGGATGAAGGCAGTTCGAGTGAGCCTTCTAATGAATGCTTGCAAATAAATGAACTGAGGAAGTGGGAGCATTATGGCCCATCATTCGCTGATGATTTTTTGCAGGAAGCTTACTTAAGCTCTTCAGCTGAAAATATATCTTTCATATTTTCCAACCGGACTAAACTTATTTAGGCATTTAACTACATGATTTGTTATTCAATTTTGTTGAAAAAAAAAAAAAAAAAAAAAAAAAAAAAAAAAAAAACAATTCTACAAACTGTTGATTTTGGTGGATATGGGACAAAGTCGATGTTGGATATCTCGGGATTGGAAAGACCAATAGCAAATCGAATCACAGATTTAAAAAGAGCATACAAATTTACCATAGAATCCGTTCCTAACTCAAAAACGACAAAAGTGGCGTATGGCACAAAACAATTCTCAGGCGACGATATGTTCCCTTCGCGTTATCACACTAGATCTTCAAAACGTATGTCACGTTGAGGGTATTTCAACTTATATCTTTTGTGCAGCTTTTTCAAATATTCTTCTTTCCTTCTAAAGTGGAATCTGTGGTGCGAAATTTGAGCCCTATTGATGATGGTGATTGAGCTGGAGTGCATATCTTGTTCTTGTAAACAAGTAAAAGAGCTCCAGGAAGGTAACGTCCTTGGATGATAAATAATGCTTGCTTTAAACAAAAATAATGTTGCATATCACTGGATGATAGCAGAAATTATAGTTATACCTAAACAAGGTAAGCCCCTACCAGAAGTTGCCTCATACAGGCCACTTTTCTCTGTATTATCAAATCGAAAAACTGCTCCTTAGAAGACTAGATAGAATCATAGAGCAAGGAAGGCTTATTCCCCCCAACAATTTGATTTTAGAAATAAACATTGGACAATAGACTAAGTGCATCGTATACTTAATATTATAGAAAAAGCTCTTGAAAAAAAAAAGTTTGTTCTTTATTATTCTTAGACGTTGCACAGGCTTTTGATAAAGTTTGGCACAAGGGTTTATAGTATAAATTTCATAGGGAACTACCTAGTAGTATGAGATACTTAAATCTTATATAGCAAATAGACTCTTTAGAGTTCGCTATGGCACAGCGTATTCTGAACTCAATGAATTAAAGCAGGCGTTCCACAGGGAAGTGTTCTAGGACCCACCCAATATCCATTATAGGCTAGTAATGTGCCACACGCGAAGGATACGATGATAGCCACATTCGCAGCCGACACTGACCTTCAATCAATTGATAGATGCGTGGCTAGGGCAACAGAAAAGCCACAAAATGCAGTTAACGAGATACTTCATTGGATAGCGAATTAAGCTTAGTCAAAGTCCACCCATAGACATTTTACAAATAAAAATATAATGAATGTTCCTCTGTTTATTAATAATCAAGAAGGTCATTATTCTAATACAGGTAAGTATCTGGGTATGAATCTGGATGCTAAACTGAAATCGAAGGAACATGTGAAAAAGAAAGTAGAAGAGCTAAACATTAGATATAGAAAACGTTTTTGGTTGTTACGACATAGCTAAATCGGAAATATCCACTGATAATAAAATCCTATTATATAATCAGATACTAAAACCTGTTTGGACATATGGTGCCCAATTACAAAGAAAACGAATGTACAAATAATACAGTATTTCAAAGCAAAGTCCCTCGAGGAATAGTAAATGCCTCATGGCATATTGCATCGTGATTTGCAGATTGATCTCGCAACGGAATTGAAAAGTAGGCAATTCGTCACAATGATCGTCTGCGGATGCATATTGAACCTGAAATAGAAGACGTCTTAAATATACGATATAATATTCGTAGATCAAGGACAACTAAACCTCACGAACTCATCATCTGAAAACATAACAGAACCCATATTTAAATTAGATTACCTTCTCAAACGCAACTGAACGTGGCAACTAAAATCCTTTTCGTCTTTTTAGATTGGTCATGATTAGGATGTATTTTTAGTGCGGTTACAGTCCACACTAATCTGGGTTTCTAACCCCATTGTGTCTTTCAAGATTTTCACCTTCACTACAAAAAAAAAAATATTTTAAAGTGGATAGAATCATGTTTGAATTGCAGGGTTCAAAGAGTTAAAATAGATAGTTCTAATACTCAATAAATATTTTTGTTCCATCGGGCGTCCCACAGGGAAGTCATCTTGGCCCATTACGCGTCTTATTATTTGTTAATGATATTCAATGTACGAATATTCAAAAATCGTTCTTGCCTTCTTTTCGCGCATGATCTAAAAATGAATAGTGTTAGACGATCTGAAAAGACTAGTTCATTGGTACCAAAGGAACCACCTTCTTCTAAATATTTCTGAATATCAAGTGTTATTATATCTTTGGAACTCTAATCCAATTTGATGTGATTATAATATAAGCAATATAAATCTTTAACGAGTAACCCGGAAGAAAGATCTGTGAGTAATTTTAGATACAAACCTCTCTTTCCTGCCACGTTATGATTTTATGATTAATAAAACTAATCAAACGCTGGGTTTTGCTTACTAGGGTGGCGCTACAGTCCGGAGTGGACCTGGTCCTCAACCAACAAGCGTCTCCAGCCAGCACGATCTTTGGCCAGCTGTCTCCAGTTTTGCACGCTAAGTTGGTTAAGGTCCCCTGCCACTTGCGTGCACCCTCTGAGTCGCGGTCTTCCTCTACTGCGCCGTTCCTCGGGTGTGGATTCGAAGATCTTCCGGGCCTGAGCATTCACGCCCATTCGCTCTACATGACCCAGCCACCTCAGTCATTGGACCTTCACTCTTCTGGCTAAGTCGATGTCGCTGTACAGCCCGTATACAGTTCGTCGTTGTATCTCCTCCTCCATTCACCGTCTATGCAGACGGGACCCAAAATTACCCGAAGAATTTTCCTCTCAAAACAACCAAGAGGGACGTCATCCGCTTTTGCTAGGGTCCATGCCCCTGCACACTAGAGAAGGACTGGGATTATTAAGATCTTATAAAGGGTCGCTTTAGTTGTTCGAGAGAGGGCTTTGCTACTCAATTGCTTTCTTAGCCCAAAGAACCAGCGATTGGCAAGAGTTATTCTTCTTTTAATCTCAGCGCTGGTGTCATTGCCTGAGTTCATTGCGGAGCCTAGGCAGACAAAGTCCTGAACCACCTCAAAGTTATATCTGTCTATAGTGACATTTTGTCCGAGACGTCGGTGTTGGGTGTTCTTTCTTGATGACAGCATATACTTCGTCCTGCCCTCATTGATCGCCAAACCCACCTTCGCCACCTCCGTCTCAATACTCACGAACGCGCCAGTGACGTCCCGATGCGTTCTCCCGATTATGTCGATGTCGCCGGCGTAGGCGAGTGGATGGACGGACTTTTGAAAGATAGTGCCTCTGGTGTTAGCATTGGAGTTTTGCAATATTCTTTCAAGACCGATGTTAAAGAAGTCACATTACATCGCATCGCCTTGGCCAAATCCTTTTTTGACATCGAAGGTCTCGGTGAGTTCTTTACCGACCTTGACGGAGCAGCGTGCATTCTCCATTGTCATCCTGTAGAAACGGACGAGTTTGGCAGGGATGCCAAAACTAGACATTGCTCTGTATAGCTCGTCTCTATAAATACTGTCATAAGCGGCCTTAAAATCGATGAAAAGGTGGTGGGTATCGATTTGGACTTCCTGGGTTTTCTCCAAGATCTGCCGCAGTGTGAATATTTGGTCGATGGTAGACTTTCCTGGCCTGAAGCCACACTGATAGGGGCCAATCAGGTTGTTGGCAGATAAGATCTTGTAGGCGATGTTAAGAAGACTAATACCTCTGTAGTTGGCGCAGTTCAGAGGTTCTCCTTTATTGAGGATCGGGCGAACAATGCTGAGGTTCCACTAATTGGGCATACTTTCCTCCGACCATATTTTATAGATGAGTTGGTGCATGCTCCTAACCAAGTCATCGCCTGCCGCCTTGAATAGCTCGGCAGTTAGGCCATCTGCTGCAGCGGCTTTGTTGGACTTAAGCTTAGATATGGCTATCTTCACTTCGTCCAGGTCGGGTGGACGGAATTTTTGGCCTTCATCGTCCAGGTTAAATGGTGCATTCTGCCTGACAGCGGGATTTAGTTCGCCATCGCCGTTAAACAGTCTGCAGAAGTAGTTCTATCATATCCTCAGCATCGACTGCGGTTCTACTATGATGTTCCCTTGGTCATCCTTGCAGGCTTCGGTTCGGGCTCTGTAGCCTTGGCTGGTTCTTTTTACCCTTTGGTAAAACTTCCGAGCCTCATTCCTGCTGTAACATCTCTCTATTTCCTCGATCGCGCGCTTCTCGTGCTATTTCTTTTTTCTCCTGAGAAGCCGGTGTTCGTCTCTTCTTTTCTGCGCGTAGAGCTCATGAGCAGCCCTTGTCATCTTTGCAGCGCTCCTCTTGTTTCGCTTTATGGGCTTGCCGGCACTCTTCGTCAAACCAGGGAAATGTTGCCATTGGTCTTCGATACTTGATGCGTGCTGCATGGAACCTCTTGAGGGATTGAGGGAGACTCGATCGAAGAAGGATCTGGTGATCTCTTGGATTTTAGCCGTCCGACGAAACTTCCTCACAGTATTAATTTTCTTGTCTTGGCGATGTTCGGGATAGCCGAAGGCGTACCTTGGCTAAAACGAGGTATCGGTCCAAACTGGGTTTCATTAAAAGAAATTCCCGAGAGACTTTATGATCCCTATACTTTAAAATCGTTGTATAATTCCCTAGTAAGGTCAGTCTTGGAATTCTGCAGTATAGTCTGAAATCCCTATTACAACAACTCGGTGGGTAGAATCGAAAATGTTCAAAGACATTTTACTAGGTATGCTTTCATTAAGTTAAATTGGAGAATCGTAGGGCCATCTTATAAAGATAGATGCTTACTATTTTTCTCTTATGTTTTTAAGAGATTTAATCACTTTACACATTAACTGTCCGCCTGGCTAGCTGTCGTTAGTGTTGGAAATGCTCCATCGACAATTACTCGTGGTCGGTTTATAATTTATCAGCTTATTTGTTTGTGGATATCACTAAGGCGTTTGATATGGCTAACCACATCATTCGTCGCAACAAGCTTCATGCTGTTGGATTACGTGGCACTATACACGTTTGGTTTGCATCCGTCTTAAAATATTTAACACAAAAAGTAAAAGTGGGGGACCACCTCATCAACACCAAACAGCTAGACATGGGTGTGCCACAAGGATCGGTCCTTGGTCCGAATTTGTTCCTTGTCTGCATAAACTCCCTGTTTAATCTACCATTTGCAGTTGAAGTAACAGCTTTTGCAGATGATCTCGGTATCGCATATGCCTCATCCAGCCCTCTAAGCTAATTGGCTGAAACAAACCTCGATGTTCACTTACTGAGAATCTGGTTCGCCAAAC
Source organism: Portevinia maculata (assembly GCA_949715645.1). Lineage (NCBI taxonomy): Eukaryota > Metazoa > Arthropoda > Insecta > Diptera > Syrphidae > Portevinia > Portevinia maculata. Next base: position 103,553,383 of record OX454526.1, read on the forward strand.
ACAAGCTAAATATAAGTAACAAAACCAAACTAATGTATTTCAGCTCAAGAATACGAGGATTCCCAGATTTCGAAATCCAATTTCAATATGGAAAGTGCTAACGATACAAAATGCTCAATTGCACATTTTCAATGAGCGTTATGTTTGTAATAAGAATTGTTTAAGATAGAAAATACTTGGGTGTTTTAATTGATCAATATATGAGTTGGCCAAACATATTGAGGCAATATCTGCGCTTTTCTGTCCGTAGCTTCTATCATCTGAAAAGAAATGTGATAGCAGAACTTTAAGCAGAGCATACTTCGCCATTTTCCATTCAAAACTTCAAAATGGTATAAGTTGCTGTGGGCTTCTACCAAGCAAAAATTCACCCTCTCCTCGTTCTGCAAAAGTGTGCTATAGGTCATAGGTTAAAAGGGGGTATGCAAATTGCATACAGCACTAGGCACCAGAAGGGCCCATCGCGATCCCTAGGGAACCACTTGAAAAAAACTTCAATTGGAGAAAAACCTAAAAACCTAAAAAACTTTTCCTAGACAGAGCCCAATCCTCCTGCAGAACTTAACCAGCTTCCTATGGTCTATGCCGCTCAGCTCCCCTAGTTTCTCGAAGAAGTATTCCCCTAGTATCCTCCTACGATTCCGTGCTATACCCTCGCACTCACACAATATGTGTGTTATGTCTTCCTCGGCTTGTAGATCACCACAGAACCTGCACGTGTCCACATCCACCAGACCAAGTCGCCTAGCATGCTTTCTTAGAAGACAGTGCCCTGATATAATCCCAATTACTGTTCTAAGCTGTTCCCTGCTCAGTTTTAGAATTTCCTTAGATCTTTTCTTATCCAAATGGGGCCAAAGGGCTCTAGACACCCTATGTCCCACTATGTTCTGCCATCTGAGGTCAGCCATTTTTAAAATCTTTTCATTGATTTTTTCCTTAAAGACGCCCAGGGGTGGTTTAATGTTCACACCTCCGCTGTTTTCCAGCTCCCCTCCCTTTCTTGCTAGCTCATCGGCTTGCTCATTTCCCTCTATACCGCTGTGTCCCGGTACCCACCACAGTCTTACTCGATTCCGTCTACATACTGCTTTTAGCATTGTGCGACAGTTTCTGACTATCTCAGAGTTAATGTTAGCAGATTCAAGTGCCATAAGTGTCGCCTGACTGTCAATATAGATGGGAATGTCTCTTCCCGACAATGATCTCATCTGCACTATCTCTGCCGCCCTTAGAACAGCCAGAACTTCCGATTGGAAGACACTGCTTGTGTCCGGGAGTCGTATAGACTCTCTCAGGTCTGGATCAGCAGAAAAAATGCCAGAACCCGTTCTCTCCCCCGTCTTAGAGCCGTCAGTGTAGATAGCAACCTCGTTTGCTATTATGACTGCATCTCCTTGCCACTCCTCCCTTCGCGGGTATGACACCTCATAGGGGATGTCATGGTCGACCAAGGGGCAAATCTCATCAATCCGTATAGGATTTCCGGGTAGCACATCAGCTAAAATCGTGCAATGCCCAAAACTACAGTCCTTAAACTGGCCTAAATTTTTTAGGCGCAAAGCGCTGTTGCCAGCAAGTTGCTTTATTTTTAAATCTAGCGGGATAAAGTGCAGGAAGGCGTCCAGTGCTGCCGTAGGAGTGGTACGGATTGCACCAGTGATGGCTATGCTTGCCGTTCTCTGCACCGTTGCTAGTTTTCCAATTATGGTTCTTTTATTTGTTGCCCTCCACCACACAAGTGAGCCATATGTAAGTATGGGTATCACCACTACTGTATATATCCAGTGTACCATGGCGGGTTTCAGGCCCCATGTTTTGCCTATTGTTCTCTTACAAATAAAGAGGACATTATACGCTTTCTTCATTCGTTCCCTTATGTTAAGATTCCAATTTAATTTTCTATCTAGGATTACGCCCAGATACTTCGCACTGTCCTTGAGGAGCAGTTCCTCTCCGTCAAGTTTCGGGAGATTGAAGTGCGGTATTTTGTGTCGTCTCGTGAACAGGGCTAACTCTGTTTTCGAGGGATTGACATTTAGTCCGCAGCCCTTGGCCCAATTACTAATTTTCCTTAAGGCGGTCTCTGTGATCTCACTTAAGGTATTCAAATATTTTCCCTGCACTACTATGACCACGTCGTCCGCATACGCTGTGGCACTTATACCCATTGACTTAATTTCCTTTAGGACGTTGTCAATGACCAGTACCCACAGCAGTGGCGATAAGACTCCCCCCTGCGGGGTTCCTCTGGTTGCAGACATCCTTATGGAGCTTTGACCAAGGGAGCAGTTTATGTTCCTGTTGGCGAGCATGTTGCATACCCAATTTACGATTCCCTGTTCTATGTTAGCGCCTGTTAATGCGCTTTTTATAGCTCTACACTCAACGTTATTGAAGGCTCCTTCTATATCGAGAAAAGAGGCCAAAGCAAATTCGCCGCAGTGTAGACTATTTTCAATTTTACCCACTACGTTGTGTAGAGCAGTTTCTACTGATCTACCCTTTAAGTATGCGTGCTGTGACTCGCATAAGAAACCATTGCTACATTTATTTCTAATGTGAGCTTCCACCAGACGCTCAAGGGTTTTGAGCAAAAAGGACGACAAACTGATTGGTCTGAAGTCCTTCGCCGTCGTGTGACCCTGCTTGCCGGCTTTGGGTATAAAAACAACCCGGACTTCTCTCCAGGCTGTTGGAATATGCCCTGTTCTTAGGCTGAATCTCAGTATATCCAAAATCTTTTGTTTTGCATGCTCTGGCGCTTTTTGGAGCATGATCGGTAGAATACCATCCGGCCCTGGAGATTTGTATGGTTTGAAGGTATGCATGGCCCACCGTAACTTTTTTCGGTTGATGATATTGTCGATTTCTTCCCACTCGAAAGAGGGACAGTCGACTTCCTCCTGCCCTTGTAGGCCTAGGTCCGTTGTGGTTGTGGAACCGGGGAAATGGGTTTCCACCAGGGTAGCCAGAACCTCCTGACTACTCACGGCCCATGTCCCGTTGCTATTTTTTAGGTAGCTAGGTACGCTAGCCTCCTTTGAGAGCATTTTACGCAGTCTCGACGTTTCTTCAGTTAACTCAATAGATTCACAGAACTTTTTCCATGAAGATCTCTTGGATTTCCTCACTAAGTATTTAAATTCCCTCTTGCTTTCGCTATACTCGTCCCATGTGGTATCGTTTTTAATGAGTTTTGCCCTATTATAAAGTTTTCTTACCTCCCTTCTTTTAAGGCCGATTTCCTTATTCCACCACTTCGGTTGAGCCCTTTTTGGCTTTTTGTTTGCCGGGCATGCCTTTTCGAACGCTGTGTTTAGGGTTCTGCTCCTGGCTTCTACTGCCCTATCTAAGTCCACCATATTTTCGCCGGTGATCGGCTGGGTATCTAAACGTAGATTAATGAAATCTATGTATTTATCCCAGTCTGCCTTTCTTGGGTTTCTATAGAAATTACACGCCCTATGCTGAAAATTAATTTTGAAGCGTATCCATCTGTGGTCAGACAGAGATGCCTCATCAACTACCCTCCACTCCCTGATTTCCATTTTGTCTGTCTAAAGACACTCACCCCTTGAATTTGTGTCTCCACTACCCCATTGCGTATGATGGGCGTTTGCATCACAGCCCAGTACGTGCATCCAGTTTTGACCAGCCAAGTCCTTTAGATCTTCCGCTATTACGACCGCAGAGTCGTAGGGAAGATAGGCTGAGGTCAGACACAGAGATTTTCCATCTTCCCTCTCGCAGATGACCGCCGTCAAGTCGCCAGAGCTGTAATTATTCAAAAGAAATGCCTTTATGTGGTTTTTAATAAGGATACAAGTCCTGATTTTACCTTCCGCCTTGTAGAACAATGTATAGTTCTTTTGCCGGAGCCCCTGAATCACGTTCTTATTGATCCAGGGCTCCTGTATGAGTACGGCTGCAATGTCCTGCCTAATGACGTACTCCATCAGACAGGCCGTCGCAGCCCTACTGTGGTGCAGGTTTATCTGCAGCACTTACATCATCATCATGGGGGGGCTCCTCCTCATCTCTGCCCTTGGTCGATGTTTTGACCATCAACCTCCCCATGCTATATCTTACCATCCCATTGGATTTCTCCAGGTATGGAAGACATTCCTTATTTAGGGCCAGTAGGAAGTGTTGGCCGTATTGCCGTCTAGGCCCCGTCTTTAGGACCCTCCATGTATCGGCTTTAAGTTCCCGATTTTGAACATGTAGGAGCCCTAGGAGCTTCTCCGGGTATGTGTAGGGACTAGGTACCCAAACCCAGGCTGTTGGCGGATTGTATTTTGCCAACTCGGCAACCGTTAAGCATTTTAGCTTAATACCTTCCCATGCATCGGATACCTCCGTGACGAAGTGTCTGAGGAAAACTACCGAAAGCTTGTTTCCACAAGCAACAACCTTGCGCCCGCCTTCCCAACCAGCGCCATCAAATTGAAGCTCCCCGTTTCCTGCGGCAGATAGTTCCTTCCACAGAGCGTCTTGGAACCTCTCCTCGACGTTTTTCCACTGGTCGATTGTGAGACGACCACAAGGCTCCAGCTCGTTTATTACAGCAACGAGATGCTCGTCCTTCGGGTCGCTGTGTCCGCGACGCATTGCCGGTGTGGTCACAGCCTTCACCTTTTTCGCTGCGTTCGACTCGGCGGCATCGTCGGATCTGCCTCTCTTGCTGTTGAAACTCGTCTTCCTTCCCGAGTCATTTTTCCCTTCCTTAGCTTTTGCTGCGTAGGAGGTGGAGGGTGCAGTCAGTTCAACCTCCACCTCCTCATTGGCCAGCTTTTTCCCCTCATTTGCTTTTTTCAGGTCGGCCAGAAAAGTCTTGGCCCTCGCAAACGCTGCCTTTTCCCAATCAGTGAGGGTGCTGGGTTCACAGCTCCCATACTTGGCTACCTTGCGATTTGCATTACGTAGCAAAGCCTTAGCCCTCTTTTGTGCGCTCTGTTTCGCACTCTTCGTTGTTATATTAGAGGAAACTGCAGATGCAGCGGCTGAGCCAGCTGTGTCTACTTTTCCCTCTATTATTCCTGTCTTTGTTGATGCTGCTTCCAAGATGGTCCCAGGAACAGCGGATGATCCTGCTGTCCCGGGCATCTCTTCGGCTGCCTTCTTGCCCTGTATGTCTATGTCACCGATGAGAGTTCCAGCCTGCTCACCGGTGACTTCGCTGTCGCTAGTGAGGGTTTTTACCGACTCCTCACTGTCGCTAGCCAAAAGAGCCGTTTCATCCAATTCCTGTGCTAGAAGAGAGATGGATGAAGATGATAAATCGTCCTCACACATCTCCTTCTCCCCCTTGACAGGAATTGCATTTTGTTTTTTTATAATTTTTTTTTGTTTTTTTTGATTTTGATTTTGTTTTGTTTGTTCCATTTTTAGTTTTTAATTTAGATTCCCACGAGTAAGGCCGGAAAAAACAAGGTCAGCCCAGGCAGCGCCGCCATACCTGGGTAAGGCTATATACAACAGGCCCGCGCCAAGGCGCCTGAGGGAGCTCAGTTAACCGTTGGTTTAACCCCCTACCTTTCATCCCTGGGCACGGTTTACTAATTCGCTGACACCACCACTGGAGTTGGGTTTGGATAGGGATAGGAAAAGAGGTAGGGGGGCATTGGGGGGGAGTAAGGATACTGGGAATGGCGAGGGGGGGGCATGGGATCGGACGAAATGTCCTGACCAGCTCTTGGTTAGCGCTTATCAGTCGGTCTGTCTGCCATGGGTGACCCTTCTGACGACAGAAGTCGTCGACAGCATAGCCCGTTGAATCTTTGCGCCGTAAGCCGCCGCACCGGCACCATCGAAGGCAATGATGGTACACACGTCAAGGTGACTGACCTTCGCGGGGAAAAAAAGTGTGCTATAAGGAAGATCTGCTTTGCTTACAGTTTGACTAGCTCTATCTCTATGACCCTCTTTAGATCCTTAAAAATCCTACCTGTCAGATATTTGTACTTTTTTTTAAAGTCTCCAAGCTATTTTTTATGAGAGGTGGCTACATGCAGTATCCTATATCCGACGTCAGTACTCAGCGAAGCAATCTTTACAATTCTGTTGTTGTTCCCACTTTTCGTATCGCGCACTTTAGAAACTTTTACTCTATTCTGTCCTAACAAGTTGTTTAATATGTTGCCTATGGCTTTTTGGTGTAGCGGGTCATTGTAAATGTTCTTGAAAAAAGTTAAACTCTGGCTCACAGTCAAATTGAAGTTTTGCTGCCCTATATTACTTAGTTTGTTAAATTGCTTACTTACTGCTTATTTTTCAAAAACAAAAATCATTTTCAAATACAAATGCCACTACTATTCTTTATTATTCTTGAATTTGTGTTATGTAACCCAAAAACTAAGTTGGTTACGCTCCATAACCATTTATATAGGTATATAACGATTAGCAAGTGTAAAGCAAATAAGGCGGTGCCAACATAAATGGATTTCTCAACCAAAAGGTTATTCAACAGAACGTAAGCCAGATTAAAATGATAAGTCTTAATAATGGGTATGCGGAATTGAAAATAATTAGCTGCGCAAGGAGTGTGCGTCATTTAAGAGGTGGCAATTAAATAAGTGTTTCTAAATAGTTTAACTGCAACTTTCATTTAGTTGTTACTGCTATGTGAACAAGATTTCACTTTGATTTAAAAAACCCAGATGCATTCGTTTTTTCATGGTTGAAATGAAACGCAAATGTTATGCATTCTTCCCTTAAGTTTTTTTTACCATTGAGTTTCTTTTAAATTTAAGGAAAACGTGTTTTTTCGCTGGTGTCTCCCGCTCCGGTTTCTAGAAAAGGTCGGTTACAATTTTACAATTTTATATTTAATCAAAACGTACCTTCCTGATCACTAGCCTGAATACCAAAAATTGCTTAAGAGGCCTTAATATCCAAAAGTATACTATTTCAACCACAGACATGAAACTGAAACCTAATAGTCCAAAAAGTCCTCCAGTGGCGGCTACCAAAACGTAAATAATTTCCATGACAAAACACTAATTTAACTTTCAAATATAATTACATATAAACTCCGTAGCTCCAATATACCGCGTTCTAATAAATCCATTAAAATGCGACAGCTCATAGAATAAATGAACCACAGCGATATTTTCCTTCAAGTAGGTCGCATTAAACTTCTCTAACATTTGGTCCTTTATCATGTATCCACCTGAAGTGAGGGGAATACGAAATCCAGTTGGATTGAAAGTTAAGTCAAAACATCCTTGAATGCAAACATCACTACAACTTTTTTCATTTGTATTCGTGTTAGATGCAAGTCGCGTAACTGATCGCGTGCAATTCAAGTCTTTGAGTCCACAGGGGGATACATTGGCCCAACTATTCCACTGAAAGTACGAAATACATCCGCAAAGTTTTGCTGTCATATTCGCCAGACACTCTTGCTCACAGTTATTTCGGGTATAGGTATTAAAGGCTCTTAGTTGTCGTTCCGACTTAAAGAGGCACTGCCGATCGTCGATGTTTAAACTGCGAATATTATCTGACGCTACAGAGCGATCGGCTTTGATGCGAAAGGTTGTCTCCGATCCAGCAGAGAAAAATAATCCTTGGCTTCGAGGTAGTGCAATTTCGGTTGGGTTGTGGAGTAGCAACTTTAATTAAGCAGGGTTGATAACTTTTACATAATTTGGATAAAGTTGCTTACCTTAAAGCCTGGTCCGTTTCTGGATGCACAATAGTAGTCGTCGATCTCTGCATTGATGACAATTGACAAACCCATGCTTAATCCGATACCTAGAGGATCGGTGATGAAAAAAGGTAAATACCTTTTGAAAATTTACCTACCAGGTGTCATTCTGGGATAGAACATGTCAGGCATGTGCTCTTTATATCCATATTGTAGGTCCCAATCTACACCGACTTCACCGCCGCCTTTTATAATGTCTTTTACGTCTATTATTCTAAAAGTATAAAAAAATACAAAATATGTACCCAGATAAGTTCATAGAAGCTTACTCTCTAAAAATGAACGATGCGTGCAAAGAATTAAAAATACAGCATTGTCCTTCGTCGGTTAGGATCGGCGTGAAAATGTCCTTACAATTTTTGCTATCTGAACCAAATTTACAGGAAACGACGAGTCTGTCACAGGGTTGAGCTATCTACAAACGGAAGTGGAGGGCACATATGTGAGAAAAGTAAGTTGCTCTGAAGGATGATTTTTAGCGTTTTTATTAACTACCTCTTGAATAATCTTCCGAAAAAACGTCATGTTTTTGAAATCTGCGAGTTCACTTACATCCACATGGTCAACGGATCGGTGACAAAGTGTCTGTAGCATAGAATATTCCTCAGAAGCTCTATAATTTTTGAAAATTACAACAAAACGATAAAAATATACTATGTTGTTCTTATTGAATATATCTCTTACTTCGCATAGCTGCGAACTTTACTGGCACGAGCTTGATTAACATTGCAAATCGTCACAGCCGGAAAGGGCAAACTCGTAATCAAAACTGGATTTGGGGTGATGCCAACTATAACTGGTGTGCTTTCCCATTCGGCGTAGATGTTCATAGAGAGACTTATCAGAGCTATAAAACTTGTCGCCATGAAAATAAAGAAGAAGAGCCTTAAAAGAAAGTCTTAAATATATGAAACGTTTAAGTGAATGGAAACAAATTTAACTCACCTCTCAAAAATGGAAAGGCTACGATTGGTGATGTAATTCAATCCACTGAGGACAGTGTTTTGGCCATAGTCATTAAAGTTGTCCGAGATGGCTTTAAACCAACTGTGAGCTTTCTTGGATTTGAACATTTTCTATGCGGAGCAAGTATAAATGTAACACCTAAAGTATCTCACTAAGAACTGCCGAATGCGTTGAAGTACTAAAGCCCTTAAAGGCTATTGGGTTTGATTTTTCAGGAGAATAGAATGTACTACAAATCATGTTAATTGCATACATTATTTATGTCATGTTAATATTAAGTTACGTTAGCATTTACTTTCATAAAGGGTTTTATAATTATGCGTTAAGTAAGTAATTGAATGAATTACATTTATTAAGGCTATTGAGACGGACACCTTGAACGTGGTCGAACATACAGTTGGTATAATACTGTATATATAATGTTAAAAAATTGAAAGATTGATGGTATTTTTATCAAGCTTAATTAATATGCATATTTCTTTTTCTTCATCTATCTTACGACGAGGTTATTATCTGAATTCAATTCAATTTATTCAATTCAATTCAATTCAATTTATTTAAATTCGGTGTACAAGTCTAAAAGACTTAATCTTTTATAGTACCTTATAATACGCTTACATTTGGCTATACATACTACGATATACAAGGTGGCGCAAAAGTCATCATCCTATCGGAAGAAGCTATAATTTTTGCAAATGGCGGCAAATGTAAATTCTACTTTGACATTTGTGAAGTTAACTATACAGAAAAAACTTAAGACACCAATTAACATAATCCAAAAGCAGAACCAAAGTTTTTCATTCATAAAAAAAATTACAGCGAAAGAACATCGGGTGACAACTTTTGCGCCACCTTGTACATAATTCTTTATAATTACTTAATAATATCTTAAAGATACAGAGAGGATAAGATGTTGAAGAAGATAAAAGAAGCCTGTTATTCTTCCATATCATTTTTTGTGTTTCAAATATATATAAAATTATTATATTTTTTTTTATATTTCTTTAATTTACATTTTTTTTTATTTTTTTTTTTATTTTTTTTAATTGCAATTTGATTTTTAGAGATGATTTTAGTTTAACGAAAAGTGAAGAGTTATTGCTTTTTTAAATTTCTCATTTCCAATTATTTTTTTGATTGTTACTGGCAGAGAGTTCCATAATTTGGTTGCATAAACAATAAAGAGTCGTGAAGATTTCAAGTAGTTGAACGATGGTGTTACTATGTTAAGAGTCCTCATAGATTGAGTAAATTGAAGCTTTTCGTAAATGATGATTTTGTGTATAAACATACAACACCTTGCATCAAGGAATTGTTGAAAAAACATCCAAGTACCAATTTATGATAATGTGTTCATATCTTCGAAGTCCATAAATGTATCTTATCGTGCCACTAAATGCTACAAGAAGCTTATGTTGTGAATCAGAATCGGGTTTACAATAAACAACATTCCCGTACTCAATAAGAGGAACTAGGAGTGATTTAACAAGACTCAATTTTGTATTAGTGGAAGTCATATCAGAGAATAGCCTAAGCTTACGCAATCCACCGTAGATTCTGGCGATGGCATAATTTCCTTGACTTTCAGCCGAAAGAGAAGTGTTGACCTTAAAACCAAGACTGGTCACAGTGTTCACAAAACTAAGCTTCAAGCGGGAGAGATAAACCGGAGGATACATCAAGATATTAATCTTCTTCTTTGAGATCGCGATTAGTTGGGACTTAGCAGGGTTGAGGTTTAGGAAATTGTTAAGGCACCATTTGAAAATTGCAATTAGGTCCTCATTTATTCTATAAATAAGGTCCTCTAGTAATCCAATTGGGCGGGACAAATAAATTTGAACATCATCAGCATACAAATGAATTGAAACATTCGAGCAAACATTTGACAGATCATTTATAAAGAGACAGAATAGGATAGGACTTAAAATAGAGCCTTGTGGAACCCCTATCCGCAGATTCTGAGATGATTTGATCAAATTTGACCCTCTGGCTACGATTAGACAAATAGTCTCTGATGAGACTTACTGCTCTGTCATGAAAACCAAAGTAACGCTTCAGTTTTGTGAAAAGCAGTTGATAGTTTACTCTATAAAAAGCCTTTGAAAAATCAAGCAAGCAGAGGACGGTCACATTGCTTAGGTCATATTGAATTCGAATATCATCAAGGACTTTAATCATAGCTGTTTGGCAACTGTGATGAGCTCGGAAACCGGACTGAAATGGGGATATTAAGTTAAGCCTATCAAGATGATTAAAGATCTGCGCTGCCAGAATTTTTCCAAATAGATTTGACAGACAGGGTAAGATCAGTGGCGGACTAAGCCCGTCAGAGGCCCGGGGCGGCAAAGCTAAATTTAAGAAAAATTTAGTTTTACAACCTTTTTATTCAGTTCACATTTGTATGTATAAATGTGTGTATAATGTTTATTTCGTTAAAATTTGGCAAGTGAAATTTAAATTCGAATTAAATCATTTATGCTAAATAAACATACATACCTACAATATGGAATGGATATGGGTGAGGAATATAAAATACAAATCGATCGACAAAAAAAAATTAGATAAAATAAATCAAAGATAGTTTTTTTAATTTTTTGTAGCGTGTTATATGTGTTTTCGTGCCTTCAATTTACTGAACTCCTCAATAACTTCTGTGAAATCGATTTCTTTGGAAATTTTTCTTTCTACGCACGGCTAGATTATAACCAGTCGCTCTTGATCCATTGTAGATCGAAGATAATTTTTCATTAGTTTAAGTTTCGAAAAACTCCTCTCGCATGATGCAAATGGTCAAGAAGCATTGAGGTATGAGCGATATACAGGGTAACGATTCAATGAAGTCCCATTTTATTATAAATTGAAGGATTTGGGAGCCCCCTAAGACCCTTTCGCCCCTTGGTTAGTCCGCCACTGGGTAAGATACTGATCGGACGAAAATAATAAAAATATAATAAATAAATAATAATAATAAAGAAGAAAAAGAAAGAGAAAAATGTTACAAGTAGGTATATGAGAACGAAAGCAAATATGAAATAAGAAATTAAGAAGAGAAATATTTAAATATTGTTTTATTGTAGGGATCATAACATCCACACTTTATTGCAATCGAAATGGTAAGCACGTTGGGTTTCCTAGCTGGTTCCACGAATTGTCGGGATATAATAAATTACTATAAAAAAATTAATTATGAGGCATTGGGCCGTTAATAAAATAAATAAATATTAGGTATGAGAGGCCCATACAGTGCCTTAAACCTAGCTTCTCCAGTCATTTCCTTGTTCGAAGTGGAAGGGACCTACAATTTTCAGCGGAGTCCGAACGGTAAATAAGTGAACCTTCTCATGACAATTGATACTCTTCGATGTTTCTCAGACGTTCGCAAGACGTGAGGCAGTGGAAAAACGTAGGTGTTACTAGGCCTTTAGATTAGTAGTCCAACACTCTAAACTCTGCGTTACTGCGCCCCTATAAGAAGGTAGGTGTTTTATTTGAATGGTTGATACATTAAATGCATGGTGGCCCATATCTGGCACAAACCGTTTTCTTGCCGATATATTGGCATACAAACAAACAAATTGATGTAAGCGCATCGAGTACAACATATGGCACATTCAATTAATACATTGACGCTATTTTTATTTTGGTCCTATTAGAATATTCAAATGAAAACACCTTTGCGTAACATCATGATATCAGGTTCAGTCTATCAGTAGAAATCGATTCAGTGAAGTACATTTGGTGAATTTAAAAATTGTTTTCAACTAAAATAATACTGTATAAATCAGTAAAAATGATAAACTATTCCACAGTAAGTTTAAGCAATTTGTTATAATGAGAACAAATTTGTTTGTGCTATATATGGCACACCATGCAATAATGTCACTACAATTTGATTTTAGATGTTCGGTGTTTGTAAGGCTTCTGGTAGTAGGAAAACCGTTTCTGAGGAAGAAGTTCTGCAAATTCTAGCAGAAATACCTATAGCGGCAGTGAAGATATTGGATATTGGAAGCGATGAGTGTGAAGAAGATGAGCCTTGGAAAGTGCGGGCGATGGTTTTAGCGAGGAATTGCTGGCAGCACTTCTGGGAGATGAAGATTTCATGGAAATAGAATGCCCTTTATTATAGAACGAGCCTAATCCTGGGTGTATCGACATATCAATTTTTTTTGGAAAGACAACAAGATTGTCAACATGTTATCGACCTTTGTGGGTTCTGAACCGGAGACAGTTATAAACAGGTTCGATCGGAAAGCGAAAAAAAATATTTCAATAGTGTCCAGCTGCCATAAAGGACTATAATCGGCATACGGGAGGAGTCGATTTAATAGACAGCTACATTGGAAGGTCCTATATCTCAATGAAATCTGAAAAATGGTACTCGCGCCTTTTCCATCATTTAGTCGATTTAGCCGTCATGAATGCTTGGCTTATGTATAAAAAAGTTATAGCGATCGGAAAAAAATGCGCATGGATAGATTCCGAATCAAATTGTCTAAATCTTTGTGTAATATAGGAACAAGCTCTAGTTTCCGAACAAAACGTGGAAGGCCTTCAGGAAGCCCATCTGTTGCAGTTTTACACGCTCCAAGGAAAAGAAAAGGACCTGCTATTTCCATACCAAGTAAGGATGTAAGACATGACAGAATCAATCATATGCCCATTTGGAACACTGCTAGAAAAAGATGTTAAATTCCAAGTTGCACGTCAAAAACTTTTATAAGTTGCCGTAAATGTGGTGTCGCTCTTTGTCTAAATAAAGATAACAATTCTTTTTAAAAGTTCCACGAAAAATAATTAAATCTAAAAAGCTTAAAAAAATGTCTCTATTGACAGGATCACTAAAGTCATGCTTGCGAATTAGGTTCCTACATATTATTATTATTATTTTTTCCCATGTGTGATTTGTTGACCAAATTAAATGTTAATGCTTTATTGTGTTCTTCGGCTGTTTGGTCATTTAGTTTTTTGTAAAATGAAAGATTAATTCTTTTACTTTCCCACCTTCTTCAGGCGAATCTTTATTACATAGGTACACAACCAATAAATAAATAAAAGTAAACATTAAGTGAACCAAACAACTATTGGATAGAGATAAACTTACAAATTAAGTTTAGAAAAAAAAGTATTTAAATAAAATAAAATAAAAACGTCAGCTATGTCTATTGGCACTTCGACTTGTTGAAGTTTTGTCCTTAACTGTGTGTCCGTTATTGTTTTGGTATGAGGGAGCAGTAGACAGCGGAGATGTTCTGTATGTCCTGTTTCCTGTTCATGTTGTTTTTGTTGTTTAAAATATGCAGGGTTTCCAATGTGAGGCGTTTTGATTTGAGTTTTTCTGTTTGTAAAATTTGTGTGTTGTCGAAGTCCGGTCTATGGTTTGTGTCAATGGTATGGCTGGCTAGCGCTGTTTTGTTGGGGTTGCCTGATTTTATGTCGGATTTGTGATTTGAGATACGTTGTTTGAGGAATTGCTGTGTCGTCCCAACGTAGCATAGATTACAAGGTGCATAATCTTTTCCTTGGCAATTAATTTTGTATACTACGTCGGTCCGTTTTCCTTTTTCCGTTCTTACTGTAAGCTTGGAGAACAGTGTCTAATTAGACTTGTCCGATTAGACTTGTACGCCAAAATAATACCCTTAGTGGTGGCGATGATCTTTTTGATACTCTCAGCAATTCTTGGGACATAGACCACTCCTCTGTATGTCCCTGTTTCTCTCACTTTCTCTTCTTGCGGACATGTTCTGCGGCGGTGTCGGAGAAACAGGCTCCGAATAACCTCTCCGGGAAAACTGTTGTCCTTCAAAATGCGTGTGACAATCTTTTCGTTTGCGTTGTGGAACTTTTCGTCACTCTGTGCCAAGACCTTTCTGATTAGGTTGCCAGCAGTGTTAATTATAACATGTTTCGGTTGATTTGACCGAAAGTTTACTAATCTTCCCGATGCTGCTTTTTTCCGGTACCAATTGAAGGAGAGATGTTCGTTTTCGCGATGAACTTTGACATCCAAAAACGCTAACGACCTGTTTGTTTCTTTTTCAACAGTGAATTGAATTCTGGGGTTAAATGCATTGAGGCATAGCAGCAGAGTGTCGATGTTACGGTAATCAATGACTGCGAAGAGGTCGTCTACGTACTTAACAATAAGCCGTGGTTTTGTAGTCAGTTTGAAACATTCATCTAACAGATGGTCCAAAACTAGTTCGGCTATGGATGGAGAAAGTGGGTTGCCCATTGGTAAACCGTCGATCTGTCTATAAACCTTGTCCTTGTGTTGCAGGTAGTTGCTTTCTTTGAGGCAAATGTTTAAGATTTCCAGGAATTTATTTTGACTGCGAGACGTACTGTTCTTTATAATATCCCACTTCATTTTAATTATGCTAACCGCTAGTTAGATGGGTACGTTGGTAAAAAGGGATACTACATCATATGATACTAAAACTGCGTGTTCGCGAGTTCCGAAATTTTTGGGCTTTGTTACAAACTCTAGAAAATTTTTCACAGAGTATGTTGAATTTTGTGTCGCAGACTGTAGCAGCTTTCCAACATATTGACTAAGCTGGTAGCAAGCCAAGTTCATACATGATGTAATCGGTCGGAGGGGAACCTCTGCCTTGTGGATCTTAGGGAGACCGTAGATTGATGGTATTTTAGCTGTGTAAGTTGTCATCTTCCCTTTCTCTCTGTCATCTATGAGTTTGTTGTTATGCAGCCATTGTATGCGGAGTAGTCCATATGTCATTGACTCCGTTTGCGGACGTAAAACTCTTGCTTGGAGGGTGACTATGAATGGCAATTTTCTGGTTGGAGGGGATTTAAATTGTAGGCATAGAGACAGAGGTTGCCTTAAAGCTAATTCATGGGGAATGTGTTGTCTATGTTTGAGGTTTCCAGTTTGTCTAATATTTCCTCCAGGTCCCATTTATTTCCCATCTGGTTCTCGTGGTCATCCATCTGTCCTTGACATATTTGTTATCAATGTCCCCCGCTTAATATATTCCATTTTTTTTTGTTTGTTTGTTTGTTTATTTATTTACGACTAGCTTTCCCGTCCTCGCCTTGCTTCGCCAGTCTGCCACTTCTCAAATTTAAAACAAAATACTTGCTGATAAGAACTGATAAAGAAAACGTCGAGAGTGTCCCTACTCATTATATGGATAATGGATATACTCTGAGTGTGACTCCCTCTCAATCTCATTTACATTTCATACCCTATCTTTCTCAATCCCATGGCTATGCGCCATACAAAAACAACACAAACTGCAAAAGGTGCATACAAAAAAGAAGGAAAATAAGCACATTGCACAAAAGGTACAGGTAGAGAAACAGATTTGTGCCTCACACACACACAAATTTTCCTCCACTGAACGCTGGGAAAATCCAACGATCTAGCTTCAATCGAACATTTTACTTTTTTGAATTGTATAAAATTTATAGTTAATGCTTATTGTTCAACTTCAGGATAACCTACAAAGATGATTTATATCTTAAAATCTTTGTACATAATTGAACTTTATATTAAAAAAAATCCTATTTGATTTGGATGAGTCATTCCAAAGCTAGGAGCTAGAAAGCATTCGAGAGTTACAACTTTTCGTAGATATCAGCTTAGATCTCCGCTTCTGGACAGCGGATGAAGCATTTTCCCGCGGTAAAAAGTAGCCTATGTCCATTCTCAGGCTCTAGACTATCTGTGTACCAAATTCCATTTAAATCGGTTCAGTAGTTTTGGCGTTAAATCGAGACAGACAGACTGACAGACAGACAGACAGAGTTACTTTCGCATTTATAATATTAATATGGATTATATTAACACGTAGATACAAAATCCATTAATTGTGTAACAGTTTTAAAAGGTTAATTTGAAAAGTACATAATATCAAGTTAAAACAAGAATTTAAAACAAAATTTAAACTAGCTACTTATTAAAAGGTTGAACAAAAAAAAGAAAAAAAATTTTCTCTGGAAGTCGCTGCAGCCTGATGATCTCCTAATGTTAACCGGAAGCGTATTCCACAGTCGAATGGCATACACAAAAAATTGTTTTTTCGTTGTATTATATTTATAGGTCGTCAAAATTAGAATTCTGCTTCTACCTGAAGAAGCAAATTGTTATCTTTGGAACAGATCAATCTGGCGCCTGGCTGTCTTTCAGATTAAACAGGTAAGTCAATATTCTGTGATCCATAACGTTGCAGGTCCATTCCCAGAAATTCTTTCATACGCCTGGAAATGTGTTCTCTTCTAATTAAGTTGTAGACAAATCGCAGTGTACTGTTTAAGGCGACCTTTAACTTATGGAAACTGTGGCTATCTATAAACTGGATGGACGTAAAAAAGGATAGGTAACAGAAGTGACTTCACTAACATCGCTTTAATATTGAGGGGTTGAACTTAGTTGCTGCCCATATGTTCAAGATTGATTTGTGCTTCAGATATTCATATTGCAGCAACTAATCCACTGTACCAATCCTTCAATCACCATGTCGATACGTCGAGTTTCGTCCTAGTGCTTCGGAGCATAGTTTTGCGCACATAGTTAATATAATTAATATAATGCTGATTCCTATAATACTGATGTTGGGATCCAACAGTATGCATTTACTTGTTGACTTAAAAGCTTTTCGAAGGCTTGACTTGAAATCGGACGAAAATTTTACGCTGCATTGCGATTTGCTGAGCTCTTAGGAATAGGAATAATCTTCCTTGCTTAATTCAGGATTTGGGGTAGGTGGAATAAGTAAGGACACTGTTAAAAATAAACGTAAGTTCTGGCAGTACTTCATGAATTATTAATTTAAGGAATTGCGGATGCATGTCACCCATACCAATAGCATTTGACTTGATAGCGTTAACGGCGCTAAGTACATCGCATTCGTACACTCTATGAAAGAATCCCCACGTATTAAAATTGTTTGGTGTTAATAAACTTTGAGCTTCGCCATCATTTCATTGTGCATTTGAGGCTGCGGCGAATTCGGCGTTTAAGTAATCACAAGTAAACACAAGCAGAAATCTTTTGTTTACCAATACCTAACTCCATAACGTACTTCCACATTTTGGTTCGGTTGAGATCTGGATTGAACTTCGAAAGGAGATAATTCTTTTTTGCCCCTCTTATTTCTTTTTATACATTGTTTCTTGCAATTTTGTAAGCATTGAAAAGTTCAGGAATTTTGAACCTTTTCACTCTTTTATGCGCCTTGTTCCTTAGTTCAAGAAGGTGTTCAATTCTCATATTGAACCAAACACAATTTTTATTTCGAGGGGTAAACGTTTTTAAAGGAACATAGGACTCAAAAAGATTATTAATTTGCAATGTAAACAAATCTATCTGTTCATCAACGGAAGCCGTCTAATGATAATAAACAAATAATCTAGTAATGTAGAACAGCTATGCCTGAAGTGAGTTGGCAAAGCGTTATTAACCGAGTACAGTTGCAGTGATTTCAGATTATTTACAAATCGATCAACACTTTAATTATTTTTATCTAAAAGGTTTTTTTTTATTTTCAAGTTTCAAAAACATGTTATTATTGACCTGCGAAGCCAATTGGCTTATCTGCAGGAGATTTTTTACAAGATTTAATTCTAACAAAAGGTTACTTACTATCTATGTAAGAATTTATAAGTGTCTCATTGGAAACAACATTTTTATACCCTATTCTAGGGGTATATTAATTTTGACGCATAGTTTGTAACATACCTTAATATTGCCCGTAGACCCCTAAAAGTTACTATATTTATGATCAGCATCGATAGTAATGTCGATCTAGCCATGTCCGTCCGTCCGTCCGTCCGTCCGTCCGTCCGTCGGCAAAAATTAGGTCTTTAAACTGGACCTAGAGAGCTGAAATTTTAACCATATACTCTCTAGGGTCCCGAAATAATCAAGTTTAAGAATTTTTGAAATCCGCCCACAGACACGCCCACAAACTCAAAAAAACAAAATTTTGGAAAAAATCGAATTTTGAGCTAGAGAGCTGAAATTTTTTATATATGATCTATGGCCCATAAAACTGATTGGGACATAAAATTTTCAAAATCCGCCCACTGACACGCCCACAATTAAATAAAACAAATTTTGGGAAAAATTGAATTTTGAGCTAGAAAGCTGAAATTTTTTATATATGATCTTTGGCCCATAAAACTGCTTGGGACATAAAATTTTCAAAATCCGCCCACTGACACGCCCACAATTAAATAAAATATTTTTTTTGAAAAACCAAAATTTGAGCTAGGGAGCTGAAATTTTTAATATATACTCTCTAGGGGCCCTTTATGCTCATGTGTAAATATTTTCAAAATCCGCCTACTGACACGCCCACAATTATTTTTATTTTATTTTTGAAAGTCCAAAGTTTGAGCTAGGGAGCTGAAATTTATAGTATATACTCTCTAGGTGCCCTTTATGCTCATACTTAAATTTTTTTTAAATCCGCCTACTGACACGCCCACAATTAAATAAAACAATTTTATTGAAAAACCAAAGTTTGAGCTAGGGAGCGTTTTTATTTACAAAAGCTTAGTTTTTTCGATAAAATCCTTTAAATTTTTGTCACGCCCACTTATGAGATATAGGAATAAGAATAGGGTATCCAACAGTTCGCCCAAGCGGACTGTAGCCCGCCCCTATGTTTTTTTTACATTTTAGATAATAATTCATATTTAAATTAAATTTTCAATTCTATTAATATTATTAAATTTAAATTATATTTGAAGTAGTTCATTTCATTTGAGTTTAAAATTAAGTTACAGCTTCTAAAAAAAATTGTTTTAATCTTTTTAATCCTGACATTAATTTGGTTGATGTTTCTTAAGTGTTGAGGAAGGTTACTCGTATTTAGTACATTCGGCACAGTATATACATCACCCTTCTTCTGCCAACTCATTTATAATCGATGGGAGTTGATACATTCCTTCGCCTTGCCTTCTTGTACCAAACTGATGACTTATTGGAGTGCGGAATCCTGCATCGTCAAAGTACTCCAGTGCCACGCTCATATTAAATATCTGCCTAAGTTTTAGTACCTTAATACGAGATCCGTTTCCTCTTGACATCAATTTGATCGCACTGTGTTGGATGTTTTGCAGTTTTGCGATGTGTGTTTGCGCTGCACCTCCCTATACCAGTACACCGTAACGTAGCGTCGATTCTATAAGTGCGTGATACACTTGTTTTTGTAAACTAATCGAGGCTTTGTGTTGAAGACAAGCAAGCGCAAACAGGGACCCTCTCAGCTTCTTTCGTAGATGATTTATGTATGGCGAAAGTGGCAGTCAATGATAATACCAAGGTACTTATATGTATCTACGACTTCAATTTGCACAGAGTCAGACACACTATCATATTTAAAAGTTTTAAGGACGATTTATGACGCTGGATACAACAGGCTTCGAATGTGCATAAGTTCAATAAAGATGTACTCAATAACATCGTTCGCCTCAGAAGCAATCAACGGCCTACTTTGAATGTATTTTTTAATAAAAATACCCCACCTCCTCTTCTACCAATTCTGTCAGCCCGATATTTCCTATAACCATTTACGTTAATGATTTCACTGTTAATAGCAGGACATAGCCACGTTTCGGATACACAAATGATACCTTCGACCTTCCCACCACCGAAAACTATTTGAAACTCGTCAGAATGTTTAATTAAGCTTTGAACATTTATATGGCAAACAGAAATTCCAGGGTCTATTACAAAAAATATTCAGCATAAGCCGAATTTTTAGTGAGGGCTTGATACCACCATAAGAGGACGCGAAAACGCTTTCGGTTTCACTCGTCTCTACATTCATCACCGTTATGGAAAGAAGAGAACAAAGCGCAGGTGGCCCCCAAGCCGGAGGCGACATTCAAAAAAGCATTGAAAGATGCACATAAAACCAACGAGTTGCACAAAGAAAAATATAAAAGTATACAAAATATAAAAAATATAAAAATATAAAAGAATTATTAGAAGAAATTTCTAAAAAAGAGTAAGCTAAAATTCTGAAGAAATTTTTAAATTTAGTATTTAGTGAAAAGTTTGAAAAGTTTGACAGGAACTGGATCTAGCTGTCGACTAAGGAGCCACTGTTTTTTTTTTGCATTCTATTTCTTCCATCCTCGTCATGATGTTTACAAGCGGCAACAACTTCGTTAAGCTTTTGAAGGCTGTCAATATTCACATGGGTAGAAGTCGATGTGATTTTTATGTAAACGGTTCCTCTAGTGGAAAAAACGGAGAAAATTATTTTTTTGCGTCTAAATTCGATCGATTGGGTGGTGTTTCTCGTGCAAATAAATATTTCGGTCAGAACTGAAACCCACACCCCGCAAAGAAAATTGTCGCGATTTTGTTTTCCTGAATGACGACATTTCTTTGAGGGCTGATATTTTATCGTGGGCCGGAGAAAATTTTATTATAATGATTGAATCCGTCGTTGGTTTTGCTCGAAATATTCGATTAACAGCAAGTGGTTGACAGTTTAAAACAGTGCCCATATTTTCAAACATCGTAATCCAGTTTTTGTTTGGAAGAAAAGGTACTCGCACCAAAACACTATTGGAGGCGGGGTTGTTTGCGTGAGGTGTCTCTATTTGTTTGTTGTGGGGTACAAGAAGAAGAACTAGTCGCCGATGTTAAAAAGTCAACTTTTCATCACCCAGTTTACCACTGTACACTCGAGAGTGAATTTTAGTAGCCTCCTACGGCAGACATGCCTTAGATATCTCGCCTCAATTAAAGCTAATACTAGTAGGGGGGATCACAGCCAATTTGTTTAATACCATTAACGAAAGCCTAAATAAAAGCCACCATGTCCTGGTAGTCTTCATGAACTTTAGTAAGGCATTCGATACGCTAGACCAGTTAAAGCTCTTGAATGCATTAAGTACGCTCGGCATCGGAGGAAAGCTTTCTGATTGGCAGCGACGAAAAAGTGGCTCCTTTTGGAGTACCCCAAGGATGAAAACTTGGACCACTTCTGTTTATAATTTTTGCGAATGAGCTACTCCGTATGTTTACGAACATCCTTCCATTTGCGTTCGCAGACGACACAGCCATAGTGGTTAGCCATAGATGCCTTCAAAAATCCTTGAGTATGATGCAAGCCGAGTTTGACAAAGCAGTTAAATGGTGTCACGATAACGGTGTCGTTTTGAACGCTTTTAAAACAAAACTTATGCATATTCGTGGACCTCATCACAAAGCAACAGGCTAAGGGGTTATCGTAATAAGCAACATATGTCCAGGAAATCTTCCGGATCGGGTCGTTGATGTTGTCGAAGCATACAATTATGATTATCTAGTATTGACAGCCATTTTGTTTCGGACAAACATATCGACAGACTTCGCTCTGATCTCAAGGAAACCCTCTTTTCGCTGTTCTACCTTGGAAACCATTCAACACCACCGGTCCAAAAACAGGTATACTACGCCCTCGTTGAGTCAAGGCTACGACGTTATGGGATACTTGTATGGGGTAACTCCTCAAAAACGCATATAGATAAACTGGAAAGACTACAGAACTCTACATACGACGAAATACGACTATCGCAGACGGAGCTAACAGCTTTAAAGTACAAACAGTTCAGCAAATTTATAAAATGACGGTAGCACTTAAAACTATGATGACACGCATTTTCCAAGGCCAGTTGAACATCAGGTGAATACAAAAAGGCGAGCCCGAACAATGCTACACGTTTCTATGAGCAACAATACGTATGGTCGAAGGCAACTACTTCACAGCGTACCAACTATTCTAAACGAACTTGCTCAGCCGATCAAAACTATCCCGAACCCAAATGCCCGCAAGAAATTTATTAAGCAAAATCATGTTAATCTTAATGTTGGTATGTGAAAACTAATCTTCCGCAGATAAGCCATAAGGCTTCGCGGAATAATGTAATTTATTGTAAAACTTATGAAATGAATCAAAAAAAAACTTATGAAACGTGAAGAAGTCAAAAATGACATGTCTTATTCTTTAAGGTACGAGGACGAGTTCTGGCAAATGACATGTTTGTCTCTTATAGATTTTAACCTTTTGGTTCGATTAATAAGAGAGAAAAATTGAACACGCTGGTCTTCTTCTTCCTCTGTCGAAAAAGAGAACACCACCATCTTTTTCTACTTTTAAATTATAAGAAACCGGCGCAGGCATTTTTTGTTTTCTATAAATTTAAACATTTCGGTTTGTCGGTGCAGTAGTTTATTTTTTTGTTTGAAATGTGACTTATTCTATTTAAGCGCTGAGCGCTTAAATTTCACTGCAGATATTAACTCAATTTGTTGGTTTTTGTGAACCGCGATAACAAGTAATAAGTGAATTTGATTTTAATTTTGCCGATTTAAAGTTTAGTAAAGTAAAATAAAAACTAAGTTAGTTACGCTCCATAACTTGCATAACGCGGTGCCAACATAAATTGATTTTTTTTAAACAAATAAAAGGAAAGTGAACCCGATTAAAATGGTTATTCTTAGGTGGCCATCAAATGCGTGTGCGAAATTGTAAATAATAATTGCTGCGCCAGAAGTGTGCCCCATTTTAGAGGTTGCAAGATACCTAATAAGTGTTTCTTAATATGTAGTTAAGCTGTCATTTTGATTTAGTTATTGTGACAATGCTATGTGAAGAGAACTTCCTCTATGATTTAAGTAACGCAGATGCTTTTGTCTTTTTCATGGTTGAAATGAAATGCAATTGTTACGCATCCTTATCTTAAGTTTTTTTGCCTTGGAATTTCTTTTAAATTTTAATAAAACGTGTTCTTTCACTTTTGTCTCCTGCTCCGGTTTCTGAAAACAGTCGGTTAAAATTTTATAATTTTATATTTAATCAAAAACTACCTTCCTATTTCCTAGCTTGAATACCAAAAATTGCTTAAGAGGCCTTAATATCCAAAAGTATACTATTTCAACCACAGACATGAAACTGAAACCTAATAGTCCAAAAAGTCCTCCAGTGGCGGCTACAAAAACGTAAAAAATTTCCACCACAAAACACTAATTTAATTTTCAAATATAATTACATATAAACTCCGTAGCTCCAATATACCGCGTCCTCATAAATCCATTAAAATGCGAAAGCTCATAGAATAAATGAACCACAGCGATATTTTCCTTCAAGTAGGTCGCATTAAACTTCTCTAACATTTGGTCCTTTATCATGTATCCACCTGAAGTGAGGGGAATACGAAATCCAGTTGGATTGAAAGTTAAGTCAAAACATCCTTGAATGCAAACATCACTACAACTTTTTTGATTTTTAGATGTAAGCCGCATAACTGATCGCGTGCAATTCAAGTCTTTGAGACCACAAGGGGATACATTGTCCCAACTATTCCACTGAAAGTACGAAATACATCCGCATAGTTTTTCTGTCATATTCGCCAGACACTCTTTCTCACAGTTATTTCGGGTATAGGTATTAAAGGTTCTTAGTTGTCGTTCCGACTTAAAGAGGCACTGACGATCGTCGATGTTTAAACTGCGAATATTATCTGAAGCTACAGAGCGATCGGCTTTGATGCGAAAGATTGTCTCCGATCCAGCAGAGAGCAATACACCATGATTTCGAAGTAATGCAATTTCGGTTGGATTGTGGAGTAGCAGCTTTAATTGGGCAGGGTTGATCACTTTAACATAATTCGGATAAAGTAACTTACCTTAAAGCCTGGTCCGTTTCTGGATGCACAATAGTAGTCGTTGATCTCTGCATTGATGACAATTGACAAACCCATGCTTACTCCGGTACCTAGAGGATCGGTGTTAAAATAGCGTAAGTTCAATTTGAAGTTTACATACCAGGTGTCACTCTGGGATAGAACATTCCATGCGTGTGCTCCTTATATCCATATTGTAGGTCCCAATCTACACCGACTTCACCATCGCCGTTAACAAGGCCTTTAACTTCTTTTATACTAAAAGTATAAAAAAAAATCCAAAATATGTAGCCAAATGAGTTCAGGGAAGCGTACTCTCTTAAAATGAACGATGAGTGCAGAGCGTTGAAAATACAGCATTGCCCTTCGTCGGTTATGATCGGCTTGAAAATTTCGCCACAATTTTTGGTAACTGAACCAAATTTACAGGAAATGACGAGTCTGTCACAGGCTTGAGCTATCTAAAAATTGTAGTGGAAAGTAAGTTCTTCTAAGGAATGATTTTTAGCGTTTTTATCAACTACCTCTTGAATAATCGTATGAAAAAATGTCATGTTTTTGAAATCTGCGAGTTCACTTACATCCACATGGTCAACGGATCGGCGACAAAGTGCTTGTAGCATAGAATATTCCTCAGAAGTTCTACAATGTTAGAAAATTACGACAAAACGATAAATATATTATTTTGTTTTTATTGAATATCCCTCTCACTTCGCATAGCTGCGAACTTTACTCGCACGAGCTTGATTAACATTGCAAATCGTCACAGCCGGAAAGGGCAAACTCCTAATTAAAACTGGATTAGGTGTGAAGCCAACTATAACCGGTGTATTTTCCCATTTGGCGTAGATGTTCATAGAGAGGCTTATTAAAGCTATGAAACATGTGGCCATGAAAACAAAGAAGAAGGATCTTAAATGGAAATCATAAATTTATGACACGTTTAAGAGAATGGAAACAAATTTAACTCACCTCTCGAAAATGGAAAGACTACGATTGGTGATATAATTCAATCCACTGAGGATAGTGCTTTGGCCATAGTCATTAAAGTTGTCTGAGATGGCTTTTAACCAATTGTAAGCTCTCTTGGATTTAAACATTTTTTATGCGACACAAAATGTAAATGTACAACACCTAAGGTATCTCACTAAGAACTGCTGAAAGAGTTAGAGTTCTAAAGTCCTTAAATACCTACTAACGGATTTGATTTTTTAAGAAAATACACTACACTTCAGGCTAATTACATATGTACATGATTTGTGTCATGTCAATATTAAGTCACCTAAGAGCATTACCTTTCACAAAGCGTTTTATAATTATGCGTTAAGTAAGAAATTGGATGAATTGCATTAAGTAAGGCTATTGACAAGGACATTTTGACCTTGGCCGAACGTATACTCGTAATAGGTCCACTCTTCGGGATTCCGATGATTGGAGAACACTAAACCAATGAGCTCTGGTAGAGTTAAAAAAAGTAACATTGAATGGTGTAGAAATTGACAATTAAATGTAATTATTGTCAAGCTTTAGTAACATACAGTTCGTGCCTTGTGTAGAGACGGGTTAAGAAAATCATTACACCCCGATAAACAGCGCTTCTGTCGTAAAAGGCGACTAAGGGGGAACAAGGTTATCGACGGTGTAGGGATTAGTGTGTTGGCTGGTGACACGTGCGGTGCAGGTTCAATCTCCATGGGGAACAATAACATACGCCATCCGTTAGTGCCAGAGATACAAATTACACCTTGGATGCTCCAACCTTTACACCAAAAACAAGATTTCTGTCTTGTAGAAAAATTGACCTTTACACTATACTTCAGGCTAATAAAAGTTGTGGTAAAATCAAAATAAACACACAAATGATGTTTGTTCCAACGTCCAAAACACAGTGACCAACACATATATCACCAATTGATGACTGAGATATATATATTTCATGCATCCCTCCTACAGTGTGATACAGACAATAGGCCTGCACTGTGTCTTAGATATACGAAACGTAACTGGCTATGAGAGAAAGAGAGAAAGAAAATGTGTGCTCGCACCTCTCTCTCTCTTGCCCCTACAGTAATATATATATTCTTTCTATCTTCACTAACTTATATTTCCCTCTCAATTTCCGTTTGCCTCGCCCGATCACACCTCCGTAACGCATTCACCAGCTTACTCCCCAGGACAAGCGTGCGTAAAAAGGTTTTACTTCGAAAAAGTGGGGAAATCACATCTAGGCAATTAAACATCCAGGTGAGCCTAGCGACAACATCTTAAGGCTGTCCAGCAAGTGTGCATTCAAATCCATGGGTTGACACGACTGGAGATCACCGGTGTCGTAAACGATAGATCAAAGAAGAAATAATAACGCTAATAGAAAACGAACTACCCCGCTAGGCACTACTTATAATGGTACTAATCTTGGGACGAGCAGAAATGCTCGGGTCAGAGCTATTGGATTTCCGGTTGATGCTATAGTACTCGTATCTAATGCTTAAGCTTAGGCGAAACCAAAGGGTCGCGAGTTGGAATGTTCAAGGTATGAGTGGTGGTAGCTACGAGCTAGACGTGATGATGGTTAGAAGGCGAGTTGAAGTCTTATGTGTTCAGGAAACGAAATGCCGAAACACCGCGAAAAAGGAACGGCATTCACAGCTTGTCTTCGTACTCCACTAATAATGGAGTTTAAAAAGCTCGCATCGAATTAGAATACAGACTTTGCGAAAGGCTCGCAAAGAGAAAGTGCGATCAAATTCAAGCTAAGTATGGGGCCTGTATCGGGAGTTAAAAGAAATGTCCTCCTCGGCTGCTGATCGAAACCAGGCTGTTCACGAACTACGACAAACCAGCTTTAACAGGAGCAAAATCATTTTCAAAATTGCCGCTCAGAGAAGAAGAAACACCCAGGAAATCCATTCGCCAAAGTTCATCAACAATGCTCAAGGGCTGCATCTTGTGGTTGACGAAAAAATACTACACAGGTAGCAGCAGCACTTTCTTTCAACGAAGAAGTACACGACATTACTGTCGAGGAAGTAAGGAAGGCTCTGAAAGACTCCAAAAAATGAAAAGCAGTTGGGCCAGACGAGATACCCTCTGAGTTCTGGAAAAAGATTGGAGATATTGGTTCCAATTGGCTCATGATTCTCATTTCCAAACTGATGAGAAACGATCGAAGGCCTAGTGGAGTGAAAGTTTCTTCTTCCTTTGTACAAAGGATAAGTTGATACGCGAGACTGTGACAATTACAGTTCAATCAAGCTGATGTCACACACCATGAAGATCGTTGAGTGGGTATAAGATAGCCGAATGCGGAAAATAATACCGCTATCTGAAGACCAGTGCGGGTTTGTCGCAGGTGAATTAGCCATAGGATATCCAAAGAATAAGGATCATGATGGAAAAACATCGTGTTTCCTTAAATTATTTGCATACGGTGTTGGTTGATTTTGAAAAGGCATTTGATAGAACCAAGGGATCTGTTATGGGTGGGGCTGAGACAACGATGAGTTGCTGAAACCTATGTACAGATGAGGCCCCGCTGGCGTCAACGAGGTGTTCGCAATCAAAGTCGGTGTCCACCAGATAAGCATCTTAAGTCCCTTGATACTTATTGCATTCCTTCATTATCTGCTTAAAGGAAAAGTGACGGACCCAAAGTGCATCAGTGCATCAAGGATAAAACGTCCCTGCAAGGAGCACTTGATGTATGGGTGAAGGTTTTGGAGGGGAATGGGTATCGTATTAGTCCGAAGAAAACAGAATACTTCTACTGCCCGTACCCTGATCCAATTCGACCTATTCCAGGCATTTATATACTTGGGAATCACTCTACCCAAGAGCGAAAACAGCAGCAGAGATGAAGATGCATCGTAACAAAGAGTGATCGAATAAAAAGTTCCAAGATCCAAAAGAGCCTTCACGTCAAAGAACCTATCTCAAAAAAATGCAGCGCGACTGGCTCAGGTTGTACTGTCATGTTCAAAGGAGAGATCCTACGAACCTTGTCAAACAGTACAACATCAAACATTCAATACAATCGCGAATATTTAATACACAAATGCAGAAACACCACCTTTTAATTGGCCTCAGTGACGAAGTGATTCAAAATCGGGAGGCCTGCTGTGATTTTCGGAGGTCGAACCGGCGAACCCCACAGGCCGACCAGTACGGGTGCAGTTAAGTGGGAGGGTAATTAATCCTGACTTTTTGGTTGTTTTTTTTGGAAAACTATACGATATTTTTAAAAACAATCCTTATCTGTTAAAGCCCCTATGCGTAATGTAAGAAGGATATATATCGGTCATGTTGTAAAAACAAATTGTAGGTTGAACATTTTTATTTTAAGATTTTTTTCAATAAGGTCATAAAATAAAGCTCTTTTTTATGTTCTTCAAGGACACCATGCAAAATCTACCTTTTGGACTTTTAAACGGCAGTAAAATATTAAAGATTTGTTTTAAAAAAAATGGATTTAAATTTTGTTTTTAGGCTTTTACAGTTACTAACAACGGGTACAGCTCCGGATTGTTGAATCAATTCAAGTATGTAACCTATTATGTAAAGATTCCTAAAGGATCTCAATATTTGAGGGAAATTTCGAACCAAGCTCGTCCAACTATCTCGTCAGTACCTACTATTATTTCCATCTTCCTCCGTACACTTTTCTTGAAAGCTATTCCAACACGTTATCCATGATGTTGAGGTCAGGCGAATATGGTGGCCATAATATTAGGTCTACATTTTGGGTATGAATCCAGGCTTTTGTTGTCTGTGCGGTATATGTAGGCGCATTATCCTTTGAAAAGTCTATTGACGTCACTCAGAAATTTGAGAAAACAAAGTTTCTTTTTTGAATAATGGTAAAAAGAGAAAAGGAGACAACTTAAATTATAAATTGTGGCACCACATTGTAACTAGTCGAGCAATACAAATACATATATTTAAATATGTATTTATATGTTTATTTATAGTGTTTATTTAACAAAACAAACAGATGGAAGGAACAGTAGTATTTGTTATATGTATGTTCTGACCCGGTGAGCTGGGAGGAGTTTTTTTTAGAGCTTTTAAGGCAAAGCTCTCGCCAGGTCCATTTTCGGGAGGTATTTGGACGGAATCCTTCTTGCCACACCCAATTGTTTGAGGTTTTTCGTCTAATTTTTTCTTGTTCCACTAATTTTTGGAAGGCGTTTTGACCGAATTTGTTCTAGAAGCTTCTGGCAACTTCTTCAAAAGTTGTTGCCACCCCCATTTTTGGTATGCTTTTTGAGCGAATTGAATGAAACGGTTGGTAATATGGGAGTCAATTTGGAAAAATTCCAGGAAAGAACAAATGGCGGTGCTTTGTTTAAATTTTTAAGGATTGAAATAAACTTCAAAAAATAGCAGACTATTCGACGACCTCAATAATTCATGTAAAGGAGAAGACGAAAATGAAAACATCTATGAAGAGATATTGCAAAAACAGATTTTTTAATTTAGTTTTGAAATGTCAGTTGTTGTAATGCCGAAAAAAGGATTTATATAAGCAGTCTTTGGAGGACAAGAAAAATTAAATCTTCCAACTATAATCGATTTAAAAGTGACGAAGTACAGATGCTATGTAAAGAATAAAGTAATGACGGACATTTTTATAAACAGTTAGGAAAAACTTGGATCAAAAACAAAGGCCCAGCTCCTGAAGTAGATATTCAAGACGATCAATCTGAACCCAGTACTGACACTGGGAGACACCGAGCCAGTCAACCCTGATCCGAATCTTGGAGGAGCAGATTTAGGCGAACCAATTGGTGACTTATCACATCGTTCTGTTAGATTCATTAAAAATATTGTTGTATTTTGACACTGGTAGCAAAATTGTTTTTATTTTTGGCACCTTTTATTTAATATCTTTTTTAGCTATTTGTAATATCGTTGGTAACCACTTTCAGTCTGTATATTCAAGAGGTATTATTCGACCTATAAATTCAATTGACAGCTTAGTGTCAGGTAATTATTTAAATGTTGGTAATCTAGAGTGTTCAATCCACGAAGTTCAAATTGCTCTTTCTTTATTAAAACTAGACAAAAATCCTGGTTTCGAGGGCATCCCGCCAATTTTACTTCAAAAGTGTTCTTATGCGTTCTCCCGTCCTTTATGTTTAGTGTTTAACTTGCCTCTGCAGACTGGTAATTTTTTGGAAGTTTGGAAGAACTCGTTTATAACACCAATCTATAAATCTGTATCAAAGCAGGAGATTACTAATAATCGTCCAATATGCAAAATTTCGACCATACCTAAGTTATTTGAAAAACTTATTTATGAGAAACTTACACCTCTCTTAAAAAGATTTATCTTTCCGTTTCAACATGGATTTGTGGCTGGTAAATCTACCACTACAAATCTCTCCGTCTTTTGTCACACTGTCTTGAATGACCTTGAGAAAGGGTTACAGTGTGATGTTTCAATTTCAGTTTCATTTACGTACGTGATCGATAATTTCCCATTGTCCATTATCTCCTCTAAGAAAGACCTAGGAGTCATATTTGACAAAAAAACTAAATTTCTGCCAGCATATTGACTTCTTGGTTGCTAAAGGCAATTCAATGTTGGGTTTTATATTGCGGAATTCTAAAGACTTTCATGATCCACTTACTCTCAAATGTCTATTCTTTGCATTTGTCAGGTCTAATCTTGAGTACAGTAGTATAGTATTGAATCCATGTTATGAAGTACATTCCAATAGAATTGAGAAGATCCAAAAACGTTTAACTAGGGTTGCCATGCGTAAATTACGCTGGAATATTGAAATGCCTTCGTATGAGACAAGATGCAAACTATTTGGTATCTTACCTCTTTTCAGGCGTAGGCAATATTTTTCACTTATGTTTATTCGCGATTTAATAAACGACCATATCGATTGCCCTTTTCTTTTATCATTAATTGGTTTTTATGCTCCATCAAGAGTACTTAGAAATCGATTATTTGTTTTATATTCCATATCATAGAGTTAATTGTGTGGTGCATTAAATAATACATTTTAAAGTTGACAAAAAAAAATTAAAGCTGCCGAGTAGACGCGTTTCTTCCGCGTTTTCTTTTAGTTTTTTTATACCTTGCTGAACTTACGAGTATTAAGGTGTTTCCACATCAAAGAAACATTTTTTAAACATTTCAGAAACATTTCAGAAACATATCATAAACATTTCAAAAATATTTAAAAAACATTTCAGAAACAAAGAAACATTTCTGAAATGTTTCCGAAATATTTAAAAAATGATTATTTTGGTCTGGACGATTCGCGAAAAATTTCAGCCTTTTTTCGGCATTATAACAACTGACATTTCAAAACTAAATTAAAAAATCTGTTTTTGCAATATCTCTTCATAGATGTTTTCATTTTCGTCTTCTCCTTTACATGAATTATTGAGGTCGTCGAATAGTCTGCTATTTTTTGAAGTTTATTTCAATCCTTAAAAATTTAAACAAAGCACCGCCATTTGTTCTTTCCTGGAATTTTTCCAAATTGACTCCCATATTACCAACCGTTTCATTCAATTCGCTCAAAAAGCATACCAAAAATGGGGGTGGCAACAACTTTTGAAGAAGTTGCCAGAAGCTTCTAGAACAAATTCGGTCAAAACGCCTTCCAAAAATTAGTGGAACAAGAAAAAATTAGACGAAAAACCTCAAACAATTGGGTGTGGCAAGAAGGATTCCGTCCAAATACCTCCCGAAAATGGACCTGGCGAGAGCTTTGCCTTAAAAGCTCTAAAAAAAACTCCTCCCAGCTCACCGGGTCAGAACATACATATAACAAATACTACTGTTCCTTCCATCTGTTTGTTTTGTTAAATAAACACTATAAATAAACATATAAATACATATTTAAATATATGTATTTGTATTGCTCGACTAGTTACAATGTGGTGCCACAATTTATAATTTAAGTTGTCTCCTTTTCTCTTTTTACCATTATTCAAAAAAGAAACTTTGTTTTCTCAAATTTCTGAGTGACGTCAATAGACTTTTCAAAGGATAATGCGCCTACATATACCGCACAGACAACAAAAGCCTGGATTCATACCCAAAATGTAGACCTAATATTATGGCCACCATATTCGCCTGACCTCAACATCATGGATAACGTGTTGGAATAGCTTTCAAGAAAAGTGTACGGAGGAAGATGGAAATAATAGTAGGTACTGACGAGATAGTTGGACGAGCTTGGTTCGAAATTTCCCTCAAATATTGAGATCCTTTAGGAATCTTTACATAATAGGTTACATACTTGAATTGATTCAACAATCCGGAGCTGTACCCGTTGTTAGTAACTGTAAAAGCCTAAAAACAAAATTTAAATCCATTTTTTTTAAAACAAATCTTTAATATTTTACTGCCGTTTAAAAGTCCAAAAGGTAGATTTTGCATGGTGTCCTTGAAGAACATAAAAAAGAGCTTTATTTTATGACCTTATTGAAAAAAATCTTAAAATAAAAATGTTCAACCTACAATTTGTTTTTACAACATGACCGATATATATCCTTCTTACATTACGCATAGGGGCTTTAACAGATAAGGATTGTTTTTAAAAATATCGTATAGTTTTCCAAAAAAAACAACCAAAAAGTCAGGATTAATTACCCTCCCACTTAACTGCACCCGTACTGGTCGGCCTGTGGGGTTCGCCGGTTCGACCTCCGAAAATCACAGCAGGCCTCCCGATTTTGAATCACTTCGTCACTGAGGCCAATTAAAAGGTGGTGTTTCTGCATTTGTGTATTAAATATTCGCGATTGTATTGAATGTTTGATGTTGTACTGTTTGACAAGGTTCGTAGGATCTCTCCTTTGAACATGACAGTACAACCTGAGCCAGTCGCGCTGCATTTTTTTGAGATAGGTTCTTTGACGTGAAGGCTCTTTTGGATCTTGGAACTTTTTATTCGATCACTCTTTGTTACGATGCATCTTCATCTCTGCTGCTGTTTTCGCTCTTGGGTAGAGTGATTCCCAAGTATATAAATGCCTGGAATAGGTCGAATTGGATCAGGGTACGGGCAGTAGAAGTATTCTGTTTTCTTCGGACTAATACGATACCCATTCCCCTCCAAAACCTTCACCCATACATCAAGTGCTCCTTGCAGGGACGTTTTATCCTTGATGCACTGATGCACTTTGGGTCCGTCACTTTTCCTTTAAGCAGATAATGAAGGAATGCAATAAGTATCAAGGGACTTAAGATGCTTATCTGGTGGACACCGACTTTGATTGCGAACACCTCGTTGACGCCAGCGGGGCCTCATCTGTACATAGGTTTCAGCAACTCATCGTTGTCTCAGCCCCACCCATAACAGATCCCTTGGTTCTATCAAATGCCTTTTCAAAATCAACCAACACCGTATGCAAATAATTTAAGGAAACACGATGTTTTTCCATCATGATCCTTATTCTTTGGATATCCTATGGCTAATTCACCTGCGACAAACCCGCACTGGTCTTCAGATAGCGGTATTATTTTCCGCATTCGGCTATCTTATACCCACTCAACGATCTTCATGGTGTGTGACATCAGCTTGATTGAACTGTAATTGTCACAGTCTCGCGTATCAACTTATCCTTTGTACAAAGGAAGAAGAAACTTTCACTCCACTAGGCCTTCGATCGTTTCTCATCAGTTTGGAAATGAGAATCATGAGCCAATTGGAACCAATATCTCCAATCTTTTTCCAGAACTCAGAGGGTATCTCGTCTGGCCCAACTGCTTTTCATTTTTTGGAGTCTTTCAGAGCCTTCCTTACTTCCTCGACAGTAATGTCGTGTACTTCTTCGTTGAAAGAAAGTGCTGCTGCTACCTGTGTAGTATTTTTTCGTCAACCACAAGATGCAGCCCTTGAGCATTGTTGATGAACTTTGGCGAATGGATTTCCTGGGTGTTTCTTCTTCTCTGAGCGGCAATTTTGAAAATGATTTTGCTCCTGTTAAAGCTGGTTTGTCGTAGTTCGTGAACAGCCTGGTTTCGATCAGCAGCCGAGGAGGACATTTCTTTTAACTCCCGATACAGGCCCCATACTTAGCTTGAATTTGATCGCACTTTCTCTTTGCGAGCCTTTCGCAAAGTCTGTATTCTAATTCGATGCGAGCTTTTTAAACTCCATTATTAGTGGAGTACGAAGACAAGCTGTGAATGCCGTTCCTTTTTCGCGGTGTTTCGGCATTTCGTTTCCTGAACACATAAGACTTCAACTCGCCTTCTAACCATCATCACGTCTAGCTCGTAGCTACCACCACTCATACCTTGAACATTCCAACTCGCGACCCTTTGGTTTCGCCTAAGCTTAAGCATTAGATACGAGTACTATAGCATCAACCGGAAATCCAATAGCTCTGACCCGAGCATTTCTGCTCGTCCCAAGATTAGTACCATTATAAGTAGTGCCTAGCGGGGTAGTTCGTTTTCTATTAGCGTTATTATTTCTTCTTTGATCTATCGTTTACGACACCGGTGATCTCCAGTCGTGTCAACCCATGGATTTGAATGCACACTTGCTGGACAGCCTTAAGATGTTGTCGCTAGGCTCACCTGGATGTTTAATTGCCTAGATGTGATTTCCCCACTTTTTCGAAGTAAAACCTTTTTACGCACGCTTGTCCTGGGGAGTAAGCTGGTGAATGCGTTACGGAGGTGTGATCGGGCGAGGCAAACGGAAATTGAGAGGGAAATATAAGTTAGTGAAGATAGAAAGAATATATATATTACTGTAGGGGCAAGAGAGAGAGAGGTGCGAGCACACATTTTCTTTCTCTCTTTCTCTCATAGCCAGTTACGTTTCGTATATCTAAGACACAGTGCAGGCCTATTGTCTGTATCACACTGTAGGAGGGATGCATGAAATATATATATCTCAGTCATCAATTGGTGATATATGTGTTGGTCACTGTGTTTTGGACGTTGGAACAAACATCATTTGTGTGTTTATTTTGATTTTACCACAACTTTTATTAGCCTGAAGTATAGTGTAAAGGTCAATTTTTCTACAAGACAGAAATCTTGTTTTTGGTGTAAAGGTTGGAGCATCCAAGGTGTAATTTGTATCTCTGGCACTAACGGATGGCGTATGTTATTGTTCCCCATGGAGATTGAACCTGCACCGCACGTGTCACCAGCCAACACACTAATCCCTACACCGTCGATAACCTTGTTCCCCCTTAGTCGCCTTTTACGACAGAAGCGCTGTTTATCGGGGTGTAATGATTTTCTTAACCCGTCTCTACACAAGGCACGAACTGTATGTTACTAAAGCTTGACAATAATTACATTTAATTGTCAATTTCTACACCATTCAATGTTACTTTTTTTAACTCTACCAGAGCTCATTGGTTTAGTGTTCTCCAATCATCGGAATCCCGAAGAGTGGACCTATTACGAGTATACGTTCGGCCAAGGTCAAAATGTCCTTGTCAATAGCCTTACTTAATGCAATTCATCCAATTTCTTACTTAACGCATAATTATAAAACGCTTTGTGAAAGGTAATGCTCTTAGGTGACTTAATATTGACATGACACAAATCATGTACATATGTAATTAGCCTGAAGTGTAGTGTATTTTCTTAAAAAATCAAATCCGTTAGTAGGTATTTAAGGACTTTAGAACTCTAACTCTTTCAGCAGTTCTTAGTGAGATACCTTAGGTGTTGTACATTTACATTTTGTGTCGCATAAAAAATGTTTAAATCCAAGAGAGCTTACAATTGGTTAAAAGCCATCTCAGACAACTTTAATGACTATGGCCAAAGCACTATCCTCAGTGGATTGAATTATATCACCAATCGTAGTCTTTCCATTTTCGAGAGGTGAGTTAAATTTGTTTCCATTCTCTTAAACGTGTCATAAATTTATGATTTCCATTTAAGATCCTTCTTCTTTGTTTTCATGGCCACATGTTTCATAGCTTTAATAAGCCTCTCTATGAACATCTACGCCAAATGGGAAAATACACCGGTTATAGTTGGCTTCACACCTAATCCAGTTTTAATTAGGAGTTTGCCCTTTCCGGCTGTGACGATTTGCAATGTTAATCAAGCTCGTGCGAGTAAAGTTCGCAGCTATGCGAAGTGAGAGGGATATTCAATAAAAACAAAATAATATATTTATCGTTTTGTCGTAATTTTCTAACATTGTAGAACTTCTGAGGAATATTCTATGCTACAAGCACTTTGTCGCCGATCCGTTGACCATGTGGATGTAAGTGAACTCGCAGATTTCAAAAACATGACATTTTTTCATACGATTATTCAAGAGGTAGTTGATAAAAACGCTAAAAATCATTCCTTAGAAGAACTTACTTTCCACTACAATTTTTAGATAGCTCAAGCCTGTGACAGACTCGTCATTTCCTGTAAATTTGGTTCAGTTACCAAAAATTGTGGCGAAATTTTCAAGCCGATCATAACCGACGAAGGGCAATGCTGTATTTTCAACGCTCTGCACTCATCGTTCATTTTAAGAGAGTACGCTTCCCTGAACTCATTTGGCTACATATTTTGGATTTTTTTTTATACTTTTAGTATAAAAGAAGTTAAAGGCCTTGTTAACGGCGATGGTGAAGTCGGTGTAGATTGGGACCTACAATATGGATATAAGGAGCACACGCATGGAATGTTCTATCCCAGAGTGACACCTGGTATGTAAACTTCAAATTGAACTTACGCTATTTTAACACCGATCCTCTAGGTACCGGAGTAAGCATGGGTTTGTCAATTGTCATCAATGCAGAGATCAACGACTACTATTGTGCATCCAGAAACGGACCAGGCTTTAAGGTAAGTTACTTTATCCGAATTATGTTAAAGTGATCAACCCTGCCCAATTAAAGCTGCTACTCCACAATCCAACCGAAATTGCATTACTTCGAAATCATGGTGTATTGCTCTCTGCTGGATCGGAGACAATCTTTCGCATCAAAGCCGATCGCTCTGTAGCTTCAGATAATATTCGCAGTTTAAACATCGACGATCGTCAGTGCCTCTTTAAGTCGGAACGACAACTAAGAACCTTTAATACCTATACCCGAAATAACTGTGAGAAAGAGTGTCTGGCGAATATGACAGAAAAACTATGCGGATGTATTTCGTACTTTCAGTGGAATAGTTGGGACAATGTATCCCCTTGTGGTCTCAAAGACTTGAATTGCACGCGATCAGTTATGCGGCTTACATCTAAAAATCAAAAAAGTTGTAGTGATGTTTGCATTCAAGGATGTTTTGACTTAACTTTCAATCCAACTGGATTTCGTATTCCCCTCACTTCAGGTGGATACATGATAAAGGACCAAATGTTAGAGAAGTTTAATGCGACCTACTTGAAGGAAAATATCGCTGTGGTTCATTTATTCTATGAGCTTTCGCATTTTAATGGATTTATGAGGACGCGGTATATTGGAGCTACGGAGTTTATATGTAATTATATTTGAAAATTAAATTAGTGTTTTGTGGTGGAAATTTTTTACGTTTTTGTAGCCGCCACTGGAGGACTTTTTGGACTATTAGGTTTCAGTTTCATGTCTGTGGTTGAAATAGTATACTTTTGGATATTAAGGCCTCTTAAGCAATTTTTGGTATTCAAGCTAGGAAATAGGAAGGTAGTTTTTGATTAAATATAAAATTATAAAATTTTAACCGACTGTTTTCAGAAACCGGAGCAGGAGACAAAAGTGAAAGAACACGTTTTATTAAAATTTAAAAGAAATTCCAAGGCAAAAAAACTTAAGATAAGGATGCGTAACAATTGCATTTCATTTCAACCATGAAAAAGACAAAAGCATCTGCGTTACTTAAATCATAGAGGAAGTTCTCTTCACATAGCATTGTCACAATAACTAAATCAAAATGACAGCTTAACTACATATTAAGAAACACTTATTAGGTATCTTGCAACCTCTAAAATGGGGCACACTTCTGGCGCAGCAATTATTATTTACAATTTCGCACACGCATTTGATGGCCACCTAAGAATAACCATTTTAATCGGGTTCACTTTCCTTTTATTTGTTTAAAAAAAATCAATTTATGTTGGCACCGCGTTATGCAAGTTATGGAGCGTAACTAACTTAGTTTTTATTTTACTTTACTAAACTTTAAATCGGCAAAATTAAAATCAAATTCACTTATTACTTGTTATCGCGGTTCACAAAAACCAACAAATTGAGTTAATATCTGCAGTGAAATTTAAGCGCTCAGCGCTTAAATAGAATAAGTCACATTTCAAACAAAAAAATAAACTACTGCACCGACAAACCGAAATGTTTAAATTTATAGAAAACAAAAAATGCCTGCGCCGGTTTCTTATAATTTAAAAGTAGAAAAAGATGGTGGTGTTCTCTTTTTCGACAGAGGAAGAAGAAGACCAGCGTATTCAATTTTTCTCTCTTATTAATCGAACCAAAAGGTTAAAATCTATAAGAGACAAACATGTCATTTGCCAGAACTCGTCCTCGTACCTTAAAGAATAAGACATGTCATTTTTGACTTCTTCACGTTTCATAAGTTTTTTTTTGATTAATTTCATAAGTTTTACAATAAATTACATTATTCCGCGGAAGATTAGTTTTCACATACCAACATTAAGATTAACATGATTTTGCTTAATAAATTTCTTGCGGGCATTTGGGTTCGGGATAGTTTTGATCGGCTGAGCAAGTTCGTTTAGAATAGTTGGTACGCTGTGAAGTAGTTGCCTTCGACCATACGTATTGTTGCTCATACGACGAGTAGACGCGTTTCTTCCGCGTTTTCTTTTAGTTTTTTTATACCTTGCTGAACTTATTAAGGTGTTTCCATATCAAAGAAAAATTTTTTAAACATTTCAGAAACATTTCAGAAACATTTCATAAACATTTCAAAAATATTTAAAAAACATTTCAGAAACAACGAAACATTTCTGAAATGTTTCCGAAATATTTAAAAAATGATTATTTTGGTCTGGACGATTCGCGAAAAATTTCTGAAATGTTTATGAAATCTTTCTGAAATGTTTTTTAAACAAATGGGAAACATTTCAGAAAAGTTTATTAAACAATGTTTCCTGAAATGTTTCTTTGGTTTGGACACACCTTTATATCTATAGTCAGAAGCTTGTGTTATTAATAGTGAAATAAATTGTTGATATCAATCCGTGTCTTAATCATCAGGTGCATACATCTTTTAATCGTTGTATGTACAAAGATTTTATTTCTTTTCTTTCATCATCACGTTAAATTTGACATTTCCTTCCATGCACATCCATGAAGCTCTCACGCAACGCAACCAATTGTTAATGAAACGTGGATTCGGCTACAAAAGAGAAAAGAAATTGCTTTCTGTGTATTTATCGCTCATGATTGCTTAAGTTAAAGTGTGTTATAGAAAACTTGGACAACCTTTACAACATCGTCAATCGAAGCGAAGCTCTGCAAGCTATTTGAACGATCTGAGA
Source organism: Portevinia maculata (assembly GCA_949715645.1). Lineage (NCBI taxonomy): Eukaryota > Metazoa > Arthropoda > Insecta > Diptera > Syrphidae > Portevinia > Portevinia maculata. Next base: position 103,593,169 of record OX454526.1, read on the forward strand.
ATCAGTAGGGGCCATTGTATATACATTTCTTATAAAGGGTGTTCAAATTTGAGGTATCATTTTAAATTTTGAATGAAATGCATAAATTGTGTGAAATTTGTATTTATTTTTATTGAAAATTAATGTACATTCGTTCCCGTTAATAATAGAAAAGAATCTCGTCCAGTCCAAGTGACCTCATCTGCTAGCTCGGCAGACTGTCAACCTTCACACACACACCTTTCACAACATTTGTAATCACTTTTTCGCATAATGATGGTTCAATAAGTGATATTTGCTCGATGATGTTGTCTTTGAGGTGTTGAACAGTTTGAGGAATATCGGCATAAACTTTACTCATCAAGAAACTCCATAAGAAAAAATCTAGGGATGTTAAATCGCATGATCTTGATGTCCAATTTGCGTCAGTTCTTCGCTAAATGTTGTTAAAAATCTCTTTCAAAATAACGATTGAGTTCGTTGCTGTGTGGCATGGTGCATCATCCTGTTGAAACCACATGTTCACATGTGAATTGTTCATTTGAGTTAGACGTGCGTAAATTTAGTGGTGATTAAAAGCGAAATTATTTCGATAATACTGTGTTTTAAATTACAAATCTATATTAGATTGAACACTTATGCTGTGATAACAGATATATAGTGTTTAAAAATTAATAAGATGGACGGTTTCTGTGGAAAATGTCAATTGCAATTCACTCGCGGTGATGGATTCATAGTTCCATGTAGTGGATTTTGCAAGAAACTATATCACCGTAAGTGCTGCGAAGGGCCGTTATCAGAATACGAGGTCAAACTGCTTCAAGCAAATCGAAATGTTCGGTATTTTTGTGTGCAATGCGTAGTAATGCCCAACAAGATTCTGCAGCAATATGACAATGTGATTGAAATACAAAAAAATCAATTTGATAACATAATGGACATGTTAAGAAATAATTCGAAGTCATTAACAAATTATTACATGGATTTGAAAACTGTAGTTGAAAGTGGAATAAGAAAACAGAATGATCAGAAAGAGATCAACAATAAGTTGAACGAAGGAGTAGAATATATCTCTACAGCCGTGTGTGAGTTAAAAAGAGAGCTGGTAGGCAGAATGAAAGAAAATCAAAATGAAAAAGAAAATATTCTAAAAGAAAGTGCAAAATTAATTTCGGCATCCGTTAGTGAAATCAAAGATCAATTTAAAAATAGTAATACTGAAGAAAATATTAAGTTTATTACGAACGAGGTTAAGAAAATCATTGAAACCAAAAAAAGTGAAACAAAATTGAATTACGCTGAGCAAGTAAAGCAATCGGTTTACATTAAACCTAAAGAAAAACAAGTGAATTCCGTAACAGAAAAAGAAATAAAACAAAAAATTAACCCTTCTTCTCTCTCCCTCAAAGTTGAGAGTGTTTCGAATAGAAAAGAAGGAGCAATAGTGATTAATTGCCGCGGTGAGGACTCTGTGAAAAAAATAGAAAGTGAAGTGAAAGAAAAGCTCGGAGAAAAATACGATGTGAAGATTTTTTCAAAGAGGTGCCCGCAAATAATGATAACTGAAATGAGTGAGAATTGGAACATCAAAGAGCTAGAAGAAGCAAATAAGAAACAAAACAATCTTGACGCAACGGTGAAATGTGTAAAATTAGTTAACAACAGAAATAGAGAAACATACAATGCAATTATCGAGGTGAGTGAGAGCGACCATTCAAAAATTATTGATGGTCAAAAAATTAACATTGGATGGGAGAAATGCCGAGTGTTTGAACATTTTAATGTGAACAAATGCTATAAATGCTGGGGCTTCCAGCACAAAGCTAGATACTGTAGAAATAATACAATGTGTGCAAAATGTGGTGAAGAACATGATACGAAAGATTGTACTTCTGAAGTGCTTAAGTGCTTAAATTGTGTGAAGTATAACAAAAAATATAGGCTAAACTTAAACACGGCTCATGATAGTCGTGATACAAACTGTTCGGTGTTTAAAAAAATGTTAGAGTCAGTAAAAGCGCGGTCTGGATACTAGCCACTAAGTAGCTTATCCGGGGTGTACTGTAATATTCAAGGTATGACTGGAAATTTTACCGAGATGGAAAACAATTTTGCCAAAAAATACGATTTCATAGCGACGGTAGAGACGCATTTGACCGAGAATATTAAAGACAGTGAAATACAGATTGATGACTATCAGCTACTTCGTTGTGACAGTGCGTCTAGACACACTGGAGGTGTATGTATTTATATAAAAAGTGTTTTAGAAGCAAAGGAAATTATGAAAATTGTTGTGTCGAACGAGATATGGTGGCTTGTAGTTGAATTAAAAAATAGTGGCAAAATAATAATGTATATTGCGATAGTGTATCGGGTGCCTAGATCATCTAAACGAATATTTTGTGAAAAGCTAAGTGAATGGCTAGAAGACTTAGTTGATTTGAACAACAGATTTATCGTGGTAGGTGATGTGAACATTGATTGGTTGGACGATGTAAATACATACAGAAACGATGTCAAAAGATCGATAGAAGTTGAGAATATGTGCAGACAAATCGTAACTGAACCAACTCGGGTAACGAATCTGTCTTCAACACTAATCGATTATGTGATAACGAACTCAGAGTCGGATGCAGCAAAAGTAAACATGGGCTTAAAAATCAGTGACCATGAAACAATTGAACTAAAGGTTTATATAAAAAAGAACTTACTTTTAAATAGTGATGCATATATAATAAACTGCTTTAGATACAATAAATACGAATTTTTAAATCAATTAAGGAATAGTGCCATATTAAATTTAAGAAATATTGATGACCCAAATACAGTCGGTGAAGTGTTTCAAAATGAAATTGTGCGAATCGCGATATCATTTGTAATACAAAAAAGGGCCACTAATCGAGTTAATACATGGTTTAATGAAAGTCTGAGGCGTATGCAAATAAAAAAAACGTTAAAATATCAACAATTCAGGTTCTATAACACTGAGGCTAGTTGGATGGAATACTGTGATATTAGAAATAGTTATAAAGCAGAATTAGTGAGAGCTAAGAACAATGACAAAAAAAAGCGTATTATTGACGCGAGGGATCAAAAATCAATGTGGCGGGTAATTAAATGTTATGTGTTAAATGAAAAGTGTCAGCGCATTAAAAGTATCTGTTTTAACGGCGTGAATGTAAGTGAAGATAAGTTAATAGCTGAGCAATTTAACTCGTTTTTTGTGAAAAGCATAACTGACATCAATGTGTCTATTCCTTGTGTCCCCTTTAATATAAGCCCTAGTAACGTGAATGTGTCTTTTAAATTCAGATGCGTAAATGCCATCGAATTAAATAATGTGCTGAAATCAATAAGCCAAAAAAAAGATTTTAATTATATCAGTGCAAAATTAATATTAGAATCCTTGAATATCATCGGACCTTTATTTCTAAAATTAGTTAATACTTCCCTAATTAGTGGAATATTTCCCGAAACATGGAAAGAGTCTGTGATAACCCCCATACAAAAAATAAAAAACTCCGTCATGTGTGAAGACTATAGGCCAGTTAACGCGCTCCCCGTGTACGAAAAAGTGCTGGAAAAAATAGTAAAAATCCAAGTGGAAGAGTATTTCGAAGCAAATAATCTTTTTCTGGAATGCCAGTCGGGTTTTAGAAAAAAACATTCATGTGAATCGGCATTGAATAATGTGATAATTAGTTGGAAAGAAGAGCTCGCGAACAAAAACATCGTAATCGCAGTTTTTCTAGATCTGAAAAGAGCCTTTGAGACGATCGATAGAAATTTCCTAATCCTGAAATTACAAAAATATGGCATTAGGAATAACGAATTAAAGTGGTTTCAGTCGTTTCTCAATGGAAGGTCACAGAAAACAAAAGTAAATGGAGTATTATCGAATAGTATTCAAACGTTTTTTGGTGTTCCGCAAGGATCAGTGTTGGGTGCACTGCTTTTCATCATCTACATCAACGATATAAAGACTGTGATAAAAAATTCTCAACTTGCCCTATTCGCGGACGATGCACTCATATATATAAGCGGGAAAAACATCGATGACTGCGAGCAAAAATTACAAGATGATCTGGTTAGGATAAGTACCTGGTTAATGTCAAACAAGCTTAAATTAAACATAAATAAGTCTAAATGTATAGTATTCAAAAATGATTCTTTAGTTAGCCTAAGTGTTGATAATATTGTAATTGAACAAGTTCAAAAAATTAAATACTTGGGTGTTGTAATAGATGCTAAGCTTAAATTTAACTTTCATTTAAACTACATCTTGAAGAAAGTCTCCAAAAAGGTATATTTTTTTAGGAGAATACGAAATAGAATATCAGTATTATGTGCAATAAATATTTATAATGTGATGATTAAGCCTCACTTTGAGTACTGTTCCACAGTGTTATTTTTATGTAGCGATTTTATGTTGTCCAAGTTACAAAGATTGCAAAACAAAGCAATGAGAACAATTTTAAAGTGCAATAGATTTACATCGATAGCGTTAATGTTAAATGCGTTAAAGTGGCTTAGTATTAAACAAAGAATTATATTGAATGTTTTGTGTTTTATATTCAAAATTAAATACGATCTGTTGCCTAGTTATCTAAGAAAATACCTAAGATATGTCGGCGAAACACAGCCATACGAACTACGAAATAGAAATGACTTCAGATTGCCAAACTATCTTGTAAATTTAAATCAGAATAGTATTGTTTATAAAGGTTGTCAGTTATTTAATACACTACCAAATGAAATTAAACTTGAAAACAACTTAATTAGATTTAAAAGAAACATTTTGAATTTTATAAAAAACAGATTTCCTTACAACCCACTATAATTTCAAATTTATATTATATACTGTGAATTTTTTTTTTTTTTTGTAAACGAATTATGAATAGCAGAATCTGCTAAATAAATAAATAAATACTACTAAATACTACTACATCAATATCTTCCAATTGACCATACAAAAAGTTTCACATCCACAGTAACTGCATTGCCATTTTCATCTTCGAAGAAAAATCGACGAATTACGCCACCACACCAAAATCCACACGATACAGTAACTTTTTTTTGTTTCATTGGCCACAATCCTCTAGGATTTTCTTCAGCCCAAATGCGACAGTTTTGTTTATTGACATAACCGCTAATTTCAAAATGAGCCTCATTGGTGAAGATAATTTCCTTAAAAAATTGTCATTTTGTTGTTGCTTCTCTACGGCCCAATTAACGAATTGCCGACGCACTGCGTTTTCAGTTGCCTTTAATTCTTGTGTTAACTGTAATTTGTAAGCCTTTACATGCAGATCTTGGTGCACAATGTTAAACAAAGTTGTTGGTTTGGGGTTTAATTGCCGTGAACGACGATGAATTGACGTCCTTGGCTCAACAGCAACACTTCTGCTAACGTCTGCAATAGTCGCACTTGAACGACCATTGCGATGAAAGGCTTTACTTTTCAGATATCGAACCGAACCAATTTCTTCAAATTTATGAATACGCGTTTTGACGGAGCATTTTCTATACGGTGTTTTGAACGAAATCTTCTTTCAACTCCTGCAAAACTTTCACCATATTTAAAATAAGTTCGAATAATAAAAATACATTGCTCAAAAGTGTACCGATCAATTTTAGCTAACGGAAATGTACTCGTATTTACTTCATACCTGAAAAAAACTTAGGTGTAATCTAAATGCTGTAAAAAAAGTGGCGGCCAATTTAAATTGATACGTCAAATTTGATCACCCTTTATTTAGTTATTTTTCATAGTGTCTTAAACTTATTTATTTCTTTTTTTCTTAAATTTTTTATTTTTTTTTATATTATAAACGTCAAACTTTTATTATCGTATTAAACTTTCGTTATATTTATATATTTGAATCTCAACCAAAATCATTTTACCCTATCCTAAGGGTATATTAATTTTGACGCGAAGTTTGTAACATACCTTAATATTGCCCGTAATCCCCAAAAGTTACTATATTTAGGAGAGATACATACATAATACCCAAGTGCAAAATCCTCACCTTTTGAAAAATACCCGAATTGACTATCCCCATGTACAAAATCCCCAAAACGTTTTGCACTTTGTGCTGTTTGCACCTACTTCAAATCAAACAGTGACTCCAAGCAGAGGGGGTTGCAGGGGGGCAGCATTTAATTTTGTATTTTTTATTTTTTATAGAGTTTCTAATATTACTCCCAAGCCATAGTAATATTAACGTTACTCTCAGCAAGCTGAGAGTTACCTATCCTGGTTAAAAGCACGAGACTTGGAACCAGAACTAGGCTCGGACGAATAATAGGGGTAGGTGGAAAATCTTACAGCGACTCTTTCTCACTTAAGATAAGAAAACAAAAACCACCACCCTTCGAAACCTTCATACTACAACTAGGTTATTCCTATCTAGTAGTTTTATTTAAACTGTTAAATACGCGTTTGGCAGGCAGCTTCCCAGTGGAGGCACCTGCTAATACCGCCATAAGGACGCGGTTACATCTTATTGCGCTAATTCAAATGGTTTTATCCTTTGTAATCGGCGCACTAGGTTAGTATCGTCTCGAATTTGTAGCATGGTGTTATTGCAATGACCGTGAAGGCGTGTCTGTTATTTGCGGGCAAAATGTTTTATTTCATCTTCGACGGTAGCCATAATTAGGTATCTGTGGATATCAGTGTTTCTGATAAACCATGGTGCATCTACTATTTTTCTTAGCACTTCAATTCAATTCAATTCAATTCAATTTTATTATCTTTACTAATACATATTGTGTACATAACATTCAAGCAAAATACAAAATCTAAATATAACAAAATTTAACACAATCAATATTAATAAAGAAACTGCAATCTGTAGTTCATAAGGAACTGGAGGCGAAAGCAGCTAGAATACACAAATATAACACTACAACATATTTTAATAAACTTTGTTTTGAAAAGTTTGCAGAATGTTGATATAACTGGATTTGGTGCAACCCCAAAGTTGTATACCGTATGTCCAAACCGGTTTTAGTACTTGCTTTTATAAAAGCAGCTTGTTCTGCATGCTGAGTTTGGAAAATCTAGCTAGCAGTGCATTTGTTTACATCAAATGGCAAGCTCATCGCGTTTCTTCTTGACGTGCGGTTTCCATTTTAATTTCGCATCTAGTGTCATTCCTAAATATTTTGCCTCGGAATTCGTACCGAATCAATGAAAATGGGTAAGTTGTGTACATTTCTATAAGTAAAATTCAGGTGCGTTGATTTGGCCTCGTTGAAAGCAATACGCCAAGTCTTTGTCCAATCACAAATTTTGTCAATAGAACGTTGAGGTTTATTAGTTGCTGATTCAACGGTATTACTGACCGCTAATATAGCTGTATCGTCTGCAAACGTGGCTACTGTTGTGCCTTCTTCTTGCGGAATATCACTAGTGTATATTAGAAATAGAATCGGTCCAAGAACGCTTCCTTGGGGAACTCCTGCCGCGATTTCTTTAAATTTAGAGTAATCATTTCCGTGTTTTACATGAAAGAGTCTGTCTGATAAGTAACAACTAAGGATATCGGATAACTGTTTCGGAAAAGCTTATGTTTCAAGCCCGTATGCCATACTTTATCAAAGGCCTGAGAGACGTCGAGAAAAACACTAGAACATATTTTTTTCTCCTCTAGGGCTTTTTCAATTACATTAGTTTTTCTGTAAACCTGGTCAATTGTAGAATGCTTAGTCCTGAATCCGAATTGGTGATCAGGTATTAATCGACGTTTTTCGATAATCGGATGTAGGCGGTAAGAGCGATATTGGCCTATATGATTTTTTGTCATTTCGTGGTTTACAGGGCTCTGGAACAATTATAACTTCAGCTACCTTCCATTGTCTTGGAACGTACAATAACCTGAACGATGCATTTATAAGATAGGCAAACTTGATTAAAGCTTTCACAGGTATTTCTTTAAGAACCTGTCCTGTGATTAAATCATATCCAGGTGCTTTGCTTAATTTTAGTTTCTCTATTTCGAAGCGTAATTCGGGTAGCGATACACTCTTTATTCTATAATTTTCAGGTGCCACGGTTAGGACAGGAAATTCGAGCAACACTTGACCTTCAAATGGTTTAAATGTTTCTTCCAGATGCCACCCCATATGCATTGCACTGTTTATGGGATTAGTAGCGAACCAAACATAATTTCTTAGATGTATTCGAAATAAGGGGAAACTGTGTTGTGTTTGGGATTCTGGTTTTTGGATTTTAGTTTGAGGGTTTTGGTTTTGGGGAAAAATTATGCCTTCAAACTGGGCCTAGAGACCTGAAATTTCAACCATATACTCTCTAGGGGCCCGAAATAATCAAGTTTAAGAATTTTTAAGATCCGCCCACAGTCAGGCCCACGAACTCAAAAAAACAAATTTATCGAAAAAAGGTATTTTTTAGCTAGAAAGCTGAAAAAACTGCTCCGGGGATAAAATTTCTAAAATCCGCGTACTGACACGCCCACAATTAAATAAAACAATTTTATTGAAAAGTCAAATTTTGGGCTAGGGAGCGATTTTTTTTTTCGAATAAATCCTTTAAATGTTATATAACAAATTATGTAGAGCATTCTTAACAATTCAACCATACTTAGACTTTTTTCACGCCCACTTATGAGGGATAGGAATAAAAATAGGGTATCCAGCAGTTCGCCCAAGCGGACTGTAGCCCGTCCCTATGTTTTCTTCTCTGAATGTTCCCCTCTTATTTTTAGGTCCAATCACTTGGACCGAGATTTAGGTAGTCAGAGCAGGTATTCTCCCGCCACCGTCGTTTGTACCATATTGCGGTCTATTGTTAAAGTTTTTGGCCTCCAGATTTTCCTTATTAATGCACAAAGTCTTTTATTTGATCAATTATCAGCTCCGGTGTTTTCAAAACACAATCTCATTTATTTAACCTTCGATTTTAGTTATGAAGATTTACCAATTCCTTCGAATTTTAAACACCTTTACTATTTGGGTTTAGAAAGAGATGTGGAGAGAATAAACTGGGACCAAATATATAGCATGCCTTGCGGCGCGGCGGGGACGAACAGAACTAAAAAAATAAAAGTGTCTGCGACAATTAAATGACAAAGAGAAAGGCGAAGTATTTATTGCAAAAATATATCATCATCAACTAAGTTGAGAATGTAGAGCGCAGAGCACAGAATATGTGGAATTCCTTACAACGACCTTGCTTAGATAGAGCGAAATCACTGCTAGGGACTGCAAATGGACACTATCAACACCGCAAAGCAACATAGTGGTGGACAGATGAAGCAAAAGCCGTGCTAAGTGACAAAGGAGCGGCATACAAAGCTTGGTCAAAGTGCACCACTAATAATGGAGTTTAAAAAGCTCGCCTCGAATTATTGGAATACAGACTTTGCAAGAGACTTGCAAAGAGAAAGTGCTCTCAAATTCAACCAATGTGTGTGGATGGCCGGTATCGGGAGTTAAAAGAAATAACCTCTTCGGCTGCTGATCGAAACCAGGCTGTCCACGAACTCTGACAAAAACTTACTCTGGTAAAACCATTTTCAAAATGACCGCACAGAGAAGGAGAAATGCCCAGGGAATCCGTTCACCAAAGTTCATCAACAATGCTCAAGGGCTGCTTCTTGTGTATGATGAAAAAATACTACATACATAGGGTGTTGTGAACGACTTTTAAATGAACAATTTCCTTGGATATATTTTCGAGTGCCCTTCCATATAATGAAGAAGTGCACGACATTACTGTCGAGGAAGTTAGGAAGCCGGTAAAGACTCCAAGAAACGAAAAGCAGCTGGGCCGGACGAGATACCCTCTGAGTTCTAGAAAAAAATGGGAGACATCGGGTCCAATTGGCTGATGATTCTCATCTCCACACTGATGAGAGCTTCGGTTCCGACGGATACCTCGCTAGGGCCGAATATTGTTCAGTACATCACTTTATTTGTTAAACAGTAAAATAAAAATGTTTAAAGACAAGTTGAATGCATTTAAAGCATTTATAAAATAAATAAATAAACTAATTAATTAAACCAATATGTATAAGTAAATAAATGTGAACTAAATTTATGTTTTGTTAAATTGTTTACAAATGTTTAAAAACTAATTTTATAGATTGATCGTCTTTTATTATTTAAAAAGGGTGAAAATAAATAGTTGTTTCTTAAATTCAGCACTAAAATTGCAAGAAATTTAAGTATCTTCGCTAAGCTTCTTCTTCTTCAATACAAAATGCAAAATCTGCATATTCCTCCAGCAGGGTTCCAGTTCTTACTCCAGTTTTTAATACCAACGAAATAGCTGGTATTGCAGTTTGTATATGAGATTTGTGGAAAACGAAAAGCCTGTACAAAAATACTTAAACTTTTGGAAATTTATGTGTTGGTTTTGAGAAGAATTTAATTAATAATACATGTTTTAATAGTAGATAATAATAAAAATATTTTTTGTATTTCAAACCAAAAATGATGGCTATTTGAGCAAATATTTAGTGATTGAACAAATTTCTCTTGCTCAAAAGTGAGAAATATTGTTGGCTTCACATTTATTTATATAGCACTACAAGGGGGCTTTTCGTCGAAGACCAACTATTGTTTCTTTTTGTTTGTTTGTTTGTTTGTTTGTTTATTTATTTACTATTGTGTTAACACGTAGATACAAAATCCATTAATTGTGTACCAGTTATAAAAGGTTAATTTCAAAAGTACATAATTTCAAGTTGAAAGAAGAATTTAGAACAAAATTAAAACTACATACTTACGAGTATTAAAAAGTTGAACATAAAAAAGGAAAGAAAAAAAAAGTGTTAATTAACTTAACTTCATATAATTGTTAAATAAAACAGAACTAGCATTGTTTCGAGTCAATTTCTGCTTAAATTCTAAACGTTGTAACTTACGTCTATGGTAAAACCATTCTGAACATTATGTCACTCTTTATCGAACGAATAAATGGACCCTTGCTATTTTAACCTCATCTGGATTGGAAGTTTCCCTTTATTTCTTATTCCAAACTTATCACGCTAATCACGCAAAATTATTCTCAAACAAATGGTGACCCCGACGTGATACGCGAGATAAAAATCATCATCATTAGTTTTGTTTTCGATAATTTTGTGACAATTTAAGTTTCACGCGGTTTTAACCAACAAAACGAAAATGACTACTAAGGCGGAAACCATTCGCAATCGGAGGAGCGTAATAATAAAGCAACTGGATCGCATAAAAGAGTTTGCCACGGAAAAGGCGAACCAGGCAACACGTGCGGAACTCACTATTCGCTTAAAAGCGCTCGAAACATGCTTCACGGCATTTTCTGCCATACAAAGTAAGCTGGAAGATGCTGATCCCGAAGAGATTGAGAAGAAAGAACACCCAACTTATGAAGAGTTGTACTACACCATGAGACCTTGCTTCCAAACACTACTCCATAAAACTGAATCCCAGTAGGAAGCCTCGTCGGGAGAATCTAAAGCGGTATCAGAACCCATCAAATTACCTAAAGCTAACATTCCAATTTTTTCGGCAAAAATAACGGATTGGATGCTATATTACGATGCATTCAAATCACTTGTCCATATTAAACCCAACCTCAGCAATGTCAGCAAATTCCACTACCTACTCGGGTCCCTAAGCGATAAGGCGTTGAACGTTGTGAGATCCTTGGAGGTGACCAACACCAATTAAGAAGTTGCTCTTAATATGCTGCAGGCTAGGTACGAAAATAAAAAGCTCATTGTCTACGAACACATGCGCCACATGTTTGAAGCGCCACCAGTACAAACGAATTCATCATCATCCCTTCGCGACCTGATCGACACCTTTAATGTACATCTTCGTTCGCTGGCATCGCTTGGACGTCCTACAGAACACTGGGACGACTTAATCGTTTATATCATCACCTCGAAACTGGACACACAGACGCTGATAAAGTGGCAAGAAGACTCACCATCTGATCGTCCAGCGAGCTATCAAGAGCTGTCAAAATTTCTTAATAAACGGGGACAAATTTTAGAAGGAATGGTAAGCCAGACACCTGTATCCAAGGTAAGTGCTAGCGATAAGGTAGACAATAGAGCCAAAAACTTGCCACGTGTTTTCGCCACTACTAGCAACTTACAGTGCGCTCTCTGCTCAAAAGCCGGTCATGTCATTGCTAGGTGCTATAAATTTCTTCGCTTGAGTCCATACGAAAGGAATTTGCAGGTGTCATCTCTGAAACTTTGCGACAACTGTCTTAAATATGGACATATAAAGACGAGCTGTTCTTCATCCAATTGCCGCACATGTGGACAAAAACACCATTCGCTACTTCACAAAGACCCTAGAGAAACTTCTATCAACGCAAATGCAAATGCAAGTGATTACATACCTACTGCTAACAATACTGTTCCCATGAACAATCTTAGCAACAGCTATTGTATATGCCATCGACAATCAGGGCTCAGCTATTGCTTGCCGCATGTTATTAGATTCCGGATCGCAAATTAATTTTGTAAGCGATCAATTTGCACAAAGCTTAGGAGTAAAGCGTCTAAAAACAAATCAGTCATACTCAGGCATTTCTTCTTACACGAGGCAAGCATATAACAAGGCCTTCATCACCCTCAAATCGCGAATAAACAGTTTTGTCACGACCATTGAAGCAATCATATTACCCAAGATAACTGAGTTTCTGCCCTCTGAAAAAATCAATACCCAAAACCTTGAAATACCGTCCAGCATTACATTGGCAGATCCAGCCTTCGCAATTCCTCAAAAGGTCGATTTGCTGATTGGAGCTGAACTCTTTTTCTCATTATTACTAGATGGCCGCATCAAGTTAGGAAATAGTGCAACACTCCTACAAAACACTATTCTAGGTTGGGTCGTCTCCGGCACTTATCCATCGCACGCAAATAATCGCGCTCACTGTAATGTGATTACAGAAAATGGTTTCGAAGATAACGAGCTGGAACAGCGTCTAAAAACTTTCTGGGAAATTGAACATCACTCCACATCCCATACAACACTTTCTAAAAATGAAATTGCATGCGAGCGGCATTTTACCGACAACGTCATCCGACTTCACTCGGGTAGATATCAAGTGCGACTGTTCTTCAAATACGACCCGTCATCCTTGGGTAGGTCATATAACATAGCACTGAGACGTTTATTGCAGCTAGAATGTAAGCTAAATAAATGAAAAGAGTTGCATGCACAATACAGAGAGTTTATGAATGAATACACAAAACTTAAACACATGGAGCTAACACAGCGTCTCCACGAGCAATATTTCATAGAATGCCATATAGCATACTATGAAAATTGCTCGTGGAGACCACAAATGGTATTCTATAAAAAATGGTATTCTATATATTGCTCAGCTCATAGCATTCTATTGATACGAGTAGTATTCTATGGGCTGTCATTTTTGTTAAGTTTGGCACTTGTGTTTTTTTCCGCGAAGTTTGGCACGTGTGTTTTTTTTCCGCGATGGAGTGGCGAATGGACGAAGTACTAAAATTAATAAATACCTAATTGTTATAATTATAATAATTGTAATAATAAAATGTTTTTGACTTTACTAAACAAAAGTGGTTGTTGACACCGTCAACAAACATAATATTAAGTTAGGTCATAAGAACTAGAACATAACAATATTAAGAACTAGGGCCATTGTATATAGACTTTATAGTATTCTCACTTCGTGTATACGACGATGCGCCACCAAACGCCGTAAGTTCGTCATTAAAGAATCTACAAAAAGCTTTAAATATGCATTTTTGTAGTTATTTCTGTTGTCTTCTTCCATTCTCGTTTATATTTGCAGTGCGTAGTCTTTAGTACTCTTTCCTTTGATAATAAAGAAGATTTCCAAAAGTGTGTGTTTTCATTGTATATAAACTTTATAGTAAAATCATCAACACGATTTTAAAAAGCTCGACCTCCACGAATTTGGAGACAAAAAGGATGGCGTGATTGCTTCTCAATTTAAGCATAAAATATTTGTATGAGCTTTGAATTAAGGGAAAAGGTATTTCGTAAGGATTTCTGACAAAAATAAGAATTCTATCATTGTATGTAATTTTGTTATCTTGTATGGATATCTCGCATTTTCAACTGATTACCTCTGGTCGCGCCATATGATTTTCATTCTGGACGTGTAAATATTTATTTTTCTGTGTAACAGTGGAATACTTTTTGGTAAATAGAATTTATGATGAGAGGCAGATGATGGAAGGGAAAGGAAACATTTTTCTAGAGGATATTCAATAAAAGCTGATTTCTGTATTTTTGTATTTTCCATCAAACAAGGAATTATGAGTTTATGATTTTTTAAGGTTTTGCTATTTTCGCTGTATCTCGTCCAAAAATGCACCGATTTCTATCATTTCTTCAGTATTTGATTCGGAAATACCTATTCAATTTGTGTTGTATCAGCCCTTATTCAAAGAAATAGTTGTTGGATAGGTATATTTATTTTTTAGCGAGTTGATGACCTACATTAATATCTAGGCAGGTCACTTGTCATTTTACAGTGTTTTTTTTGTAAAATATTCGTGATCAGCATCGATAGTAACGTGTATAAAACTATCTCAAACTCAAGCTAGAAAGCTGAAAATTAAACCATATACCTACTCTCTACGCGCCCGAAATAATAAAAGTTAAGAATTTTTAAAATCTGCCCACCCCTTCCGTAGCCAGGACCTAATGTATAGGTGAGTTCCATTTTTTTTTGGGTGAGCTGACATTTTTTTTAAAGGAAAGTTGAAATGTATAGTCTAGAAAAATGTAGTTTTTATTAAAACGGTAGATAGGTATAAGCAATATCACATTCATGTTTTTAAACTACGAATTAAACGTATATGCTATATATCAAGAAATGGGTAGATATATAATATGTTTTTTATGCACACACAAGTAGTACGAATATCTACTTAGAATTAGAAAAGGTTGTATTCCTCGGTCTTTTTCGGCGAATTTATGTAAAATATCATTTACATATTTGCAACGAATTGAAACTTTTATTTTCAAATGCTATACAAGAAAGCCGTTGATCAGTCATTGATGAACGTCGTATTGCGTATAGACGGTATTTTTCCAGCCCTCATTCAAAATGGAATAGAAGTTTTATTACCATCCATGATTGCCTTATTTAGGTTCAGCTTCAACTGGGGGTATATACCAGTTACCTGGAGGGAGGTAACCGTAGTATTCGTACCTAAACCGAGAAACAAGCCGAGCGAATTACCTAAATCATATCGTCCGATAAGCTTCACATTGTTTTTTTCTGAAAACAATGGAAAGGATTATTGACATCCACATTAGAGAATGCATACCAAAAAGTATGCCTCTGCACCCTAACCAATATGCGTACCAAAAGGGCAAATCCACGGAAGGCGCTCTGTTAAAACTAACAACAGAGATCAAAAACGCATACCTGTGTAAAGAGATCGCACTATGTGCCTTTCTTGGCATAGAAGTTGCTTTTGATGACACAGGATATGAACCCATATCAAATGCTTTGTGCCATAGAAACATAGAAAACAGCTGCCATAGAGGCAACAGCAGGAATTACCCTCTCCACGTATACATTCAAAATGTGGCGATCCGCAGTGCAACACGTCTAATACAGTCAAACGAGATAAGGCTTAACGACAATCCCGAAATTAAAACTCTTCTCGAGGAACTGCCAGAACTTAATATGAACTGCGCGGTCACAGACATTCAAAAAACACTATGCTTTAGCAAACGTTTCTCCACGGAGATCGCAAAGAGAGAAGCATGGGTTAGCAATAACCCACCAAATAGCCACAACGGCAGAAAGTGGTATACGGATGGTTGTAAAATGGAAACGGGGGTAGGAGCGGGAGTATAAGGACCAAACAAACGCTTTACTATACAAATGGGAAAAAGTCCCAGCGTTAGAAAGTTGATATTTTTCAGGAAACAAATGAGCCCCGAGGACATAAAGAATTCTTCTACTGGCAAAATTGTCCGCTTTACACGGAAAGTGCAAATTCTACTAGTTTAAATTTTTCTGGCCCATACGGTACAAAAGATCTGTTTAGGTCGAAGTGATAGTTATATATTAAAATTTATAAAAACGTAACAAAATATATAAATATGAATATAATAAAATATATGAAAAAGAATGAAATAATAATATAATAATGATAAATAATTTGATACTTATCAGAATGAAAGTCTTGAAATCGGATAAAAACTCTTATTCACTTTGTTTCAGTTTGTAAGTTAAAATTTGTGGCTTTGCAAAAGTATGAAGCTCAACCGGCGGAAATTTTTCTTTTTTAAATACAGCTGCTTGCAATATGAGATAACCTACCCCAAACTTCCATCAAAACCAACACATGATACACCAACCATATACCCCACCCCTTTCACCATTACATCATATTCACATGCTGAGAAGTAAAGAAAAATTAAAGTGACAAATCACACACTTATTCAAATCTTCTTTATTATCGAAGGAAAGAGTACTAAAGAGTACGCACTGCAAATACAAGGTGGCGCAAAAGTAATCCTCCTATCAGAAAATGCTATAAATTTTGCGATTGGCCCCTAATGTCAGTTCTGTTTTGACATTTGTGTAGTAAACACATGCGAAATACACGTTAATAAACAATGTTACGGTACACTGCTCCAGAACGCGGAATATTGGTGACTATTTATTTGAGCAATAATCGGTCGGTGACCAAAAAACATCGGAAGGTTATTTTTGCGCCACCTTGTATAAACAAGAATGGGAAAAGACAACAGAAATAACTAAAAAAAATGCATTAACGCTTTCTGAAGTTTCTTTTTTACGGCGTTTGGTGGCGTACCGTCGTATACACGAAGTGAGAATACTATAAAGTTCATATACAATGATGGCGTAACCACGACCGCTTGCGTAAAATGTCAGTAGGGCATATTATTATTAATTAGCAATAAGGTAGTAATACATAAATTGTCAGTAGGGCAGCATTATGATTACTTAACAATAACGTAGTATATAGAACAACAATTCAAAGAAATTAAAGACATTCGAACACAGAATCAACACAGTCTGGTTATTTTCTCCGGTAAGGAGAATTGGACGAGATTAGAGCTATCTCGACTGACGAAGAGATAAACAGTGGGTGTGTTTTTTTTAATTTATATAAGTCAGTTTTATTCTTAAAAAGTACAATAAATATGAAAGCTTAAGATATCGTTTGTTTTTTTAATTTTATCCCATTGATATGGAACGTCACTGTCCGTAATGCAATATTTTCGGATGTTTTCTCGTACTTCACAAGCGTATTTATACTTATTGTGTTGTTGGGTTGATAATGAGGTTATTGTTTCCGGCAAATTTGGGAATTGGTTTACTTGGTCGCCATTATCCGGTGACTGTTTTTTTTTTGGAAAGGTAATTGTGAAGCACACAACATGCCTTCACCAGGTCGATGCAACTATCCACGTGAACTTCTATGGGACGATGAAAAATTCGACATCGAGATGCGAGCCTTCCAAAAGCCATCTCGACTGTTAGCCGCGCACGACTAAGGCGTTTGCCGTCAACCGCAACTAAAGTGTGCCTAAAGGCCCAAAAAGTATTGACATCTTCCGCAATTGAAGACCATTCGTCTTGCGTGGTACATGTCTAAAAGAAACAATTAAAACAATGAATGCAGGTAAAAAAAACAGAAAAATAGGTACTTTTAAATATTGGGATTCCATTGCGTTGTTAATTGCATTCAGTACTTCTGGTACAAATTTAGAAATTGTCTTTCTGGAAATATGCGACAAAAATTCAAGGGATCTATATGAGTCCCCCGTAGCAATGTATCTTAGAGTTATAGCAAGCCGAACTCTCGACGTAATCGCATAACGCATTACTGTGTCTTTTTTTTAATTTCAGAATCCACCTGTGTGCGAATTACAAATGGAAATTAACCTAATATAGGTAACCAAACTAAAATTGACATCTTACAAGTGCGAGAACCTCCTCAAACTTGTGGATATTCATCCTACACAAGTTGGGGAACTCATTGTCATCTTCCCACAAAACATCTTTCGATAAATGTTCCTCTAAATTATGTAATTCCCTTTTTTCCAAAAAAGGATTTACCCAAAACCTGTGTTTCCTTTTTTGAGTTCGTTTCTGCAACTCTTTTAATTCTTTTAAGGCCTCTAATGCAAGAACGCAACGACATGCACTGCTCAACGACATTTGAACGAATGAAATAGTAAGCTATGAAATGCCCACCCTACATTTTATTGCATACTATCGTTCTTTCTTTCTATGAAAATTGACAGATGGTAAGCTATGAATTATTGCTCGTGGAGACGCGGTGTAATGTCAGACGTAGATCATTCGAAACCTCATTATTACCTGCCAGACCATTATATTATATTTTCAAACCAACCAGCAGTACAACAAAATTAATTGTAGTGTTCGATGGATCTTCGAAAACGGAGAGTGGCAAGTCTCGCAACGACATTCTTATGATTGGACCCGTTGTCCAACCTGATCTCTTTTCCATTGTTCTTCGCTTCCGCATGCACCGCTACGTTTTTACAGCTAACATCACAAAAATGTATAGGCAAGTTGTTATTAATCCACCTGATCGGAACTTCCAGCTGATCTTATGGAGAGAGTCTACTGATACACCCATACGCACCTATCGGTTATGCACTGTCACATATGGCACCTCCTCTGCTTCGTACCTTGCAACGCGTGCACTGAATCATTTAGGCAATGAGGAGAAAGAGTTTTTTTCTTTGGCAACTAAGTGTATTCAATCAGATTTTTATGTAGATGATGTTCTCACAGGATCCGACTCAATAGAAGAGGCATGAATGAATGCATTTTTATTGAGTCTTATATCTCCGTTTCTTACACATTTATGTACTTAATTCTATTCACATTTTGTTTCGTTTTTCTTTATGTCTGGAGGCTTTCAAGTATTGCCATCTCTTTCAGTTTTGTGTTACATATTAAATGCCCCTTGGCTTTGATTTACATTTGTTATTAGCTCTTGCTCTCGGAGCTATATATTTGTTTCATCTGACTACAGTGTCATCGTTTTCTTATGAACTACCCTAACTATATACATTCTACTATTTACAATTTATAGGTATACGGGTATACCAATGCGAACGAAAGTTCTCTTGTGACTGTTTGGTAGATATTTGATAACCTAGACATATTGCAAGTTAGATGTTCTGGTTGTTTAATCGATATGATTTTGATTTTGATTTTTTAATTATCATTTGTTGACCTGTTTGTTTGGTCTTTTCATTTTTACTTATTTTTTACTTATTGAATACTTTTTACTTAATGAATAATGAGTATTATGTGTGTGTTAGTATTATAATATTGATATTATACATAGATATTAATAAAGTAGTGAATTTTGTCAACCGATTATTGTTTTTACTGAAGTTTTTGTTAAATTGATGGGTTTTTTTTTTCTTTTTTCTTTTTGAGTAGTAAAAAAAATAGAAATCTTTTTTGATTCAAATCTGTGATCTGAGTTGTGGGATTGATGCGAGGTTGCTTTTATCCGCGATTTTGTCCCGGTGTAACTTTTTGGTAAAAGGGGATTGTGTCGGGAGCTGAGTTGAGGTCCTCCCAGATAAGGCTTATTGGTGAGGGGTATGGTGTCCCAGGCCCGATTAAGTTGGTGTGAGTGTTGTAAATTTCTTTAATTAGGTCGTTTTCAGAGTGATTGAATTTATTAAGTGTTTTTTGCATCAACCCCACTGCATATTTTATTAGTGGGATTGTGTTTGATTCGTTATAGACATACTTGTTGGAATATCTTTTATTTCTGTTTTCAAAGTTTTTGTTGATACAGAGACGCAGAACCCTTCTTTCGAAGGTTTCGAGTTCTTTAGCTACTGTTGGAGAGATGGTGAACCACACTGGGAAGGCATAGATCAAAATGGGTTTGATGAGTGTCTTGTAAAATAACAATTTTGATTTCTTGCTGAGCATGTTGTGCTTGAGGTAGGGCATAAGCATGTTGGTCACTTTTTTCGCTTTTTCTTTTGTGGCCCTAGCATGTTTGTTAAATTTGAGAAGGCTGGTGAAGGACACCCCCAGGTATTTCAGGGCATTTTTAAAAACTATTGTACTACCTTCTAGTGTAAGTGTTATGTTTCTGCACTCGCCAGTTACCCCTGTTCTCCCCTTCCCGCTTGCGTTTCTGAAACAAATTGCTTGTGATTTGTCCTTGTTAATTTTTATACCCCATTTTTTATAAAAGGTGTTTATGATTTCTAAGTGTTCCTTCAGGTTTTGTATGGCCATCGTTGGGTATTCCGCGCTTGCGTAAACCAGTGTATCGTCTGCGTATAATATGGCCTTTGACACCACTCTGTTGTTTTTGAAGTAAGTGAAGGGGAAATCATATAGGAATAGACTATATAGCTTTGGGCCCAAAATGGATCCCTGTGGGACTCCACTTCTGATTGTGGATTTTTCTGATTTTGTTTGTTGAATTTGTGTAAAAAAGGAGCGGTTAGTGAGAAAGCTGTCCAGAATCGCGACCAAATTGGGAGGGTAATCCAGTTGACTGATTTTGTATATTAGGCCATTCATCCACACACTATCGAATGCCTTTTCTATGTCTAAAGAGCATGTCATAGTACAGTTTTTTTTCCCTTAGGCTAAGGGTTACATCATTATGTATATTCAACATTGCGTGGACTGTTGAGAGTCCTTTACGAAAACCGTATTGTGAGTCAGAGATGAATTCTATATTGTTTTCTGTGTGTTGGTCTAACTTTTCAATAATGACTCTTTCTAGTATTTTCCCCATGTTTGACAACAGGGATATAGGCCTGCAGTTACCCAGAGTGTAGTCATTCGGTTTCTTTATTATTGGAAGGATTTTTGCTATTTTCCAGGCGGTGGGGAAATACCCATTGTTTATGCATTTGTTTATTAGAATAACAATATATTTGATGGCTATGGGGGAGAGTTTTTTTAGGATAAAATTCGGCACGTTATCCGGGCCTGTTGATTTTTTACCATTGATACTCTTGAGTATTTGGGTTACTTCTAGCGTTGAGGTGAACATGTGCCCCGCCATTGGGTTTAATGCGGAGTTGGTGTCATCGAATAGAAATATGTGGTTCGGTCGTTCTGATCTGAGTTGATGTACCGCTGTTTCCACCATGTTACTCAGAGTCGGGTCAAATGAAGGGACTACTTCTCTGTAGATTTCTGTGTAGAAGTCTTTAAATGCCTGTACTATTTCCGATTCTTCTGTCACCTTGCGGCCACCCAATGATAACTGATTACAACCGAACTTTCTGGCTTTACCTGTGAATTTGAATAATTCTTTGAATGCGTGTGGTCCTGGTACGATTTTGGACAGTTTTTTTCCTATTTCTGCATTAAGCCAAATCCTAACTTTTTCCTTGATTATTTTTTGGAGTAATGATATTCTTGTAGCTAGTTCTTTGTACGCTCTGTTTATCCTGTTATAACACCTGTGAAAAATGCTTTTCAGCTGTTTTTGCCATAGATATTTAGTCCTGAAAAGGACTTTTATGTCATCTGGGAGATGTTTGTACTTTTGTACCCGGAATTCTACTCTAGAGGAGTGTACTTCCATTGAGTTTTTTATTGCCCTGTTGAGAATATCAATATACTCATCTATTTCCTCGTTTGTCATTGAGGCAGTTTGTTGGGGTGTTCGACGTGCTAGTGTTAAGTCTATATCTGCTCTGAAATTTGCCCAGTTGGTTCTCTTAAAGGACATGGAGGAGTACGATTCCACCAATGTCAAAATTGCGTCCTCAATCTTAATTGTTAACTCAACTGGGAAGTGAGCCGTAAAGGTCGGGAGGGTTTTTATTGAGAGGTTTGGGGTGTGGCTGTTCACCAATTGAGGCGAGATCAGGAAATGGTCTAGGAATCCTGAACTTAACGGGAATGTAGGGGTAGTGGGCGTGAGGAGCGTTAACCCTGAATTGCTGGAGCTCAGCCAGTTGGCTAGCGTCCTACCGTTTTGATTCTGTTTTCCGTCTCCCCAGTTTGGGTGTCTCGCATTCAGGTCTCCTCCCAATATGGCCCCGTCGTATGATTCTGCTAGGATATTGATTTTTATTAGCTCCTCTTGTACAGCGGCCTGATGGCTGTTCGGGGGGATATAAATAGAACCTAATAGTATGGAATTGCGGCGGTTGTTTATGGTTAGATTGATAGAGAGAAAGACATTTGGAAATGTCAGGTTTTGGGGTGTGACTAGAGTGTATTTGATATTTTTTTTAATTGCTATGCCTACCCCTTGGTTAAAGTCGTTTCGGATGAAATTGTATGAGTCTAAGTGTACCACATGTTTACTGTGGAGGTGTGTCTCCTGAATGAAGGCGACTGAGCTGTTGTTTGCTAGGAGGATTTTCAAAAGTTCTATCCTCCTACTATTCTCTACAAGGGACGAAATGTTGAAAGTGAGGATTTTTAATTGCATTATTTGGATAGCATTATTTGGTTAAGCAGATCCAGGTATGCTAACCTCTTTTGCTGTATCGACCCCGCGTTATTAATATTTTTGACAAATGACTCCACCTTGCTTAACAGCTCTGATACCTCTACTCCAAAGAGATCTTTGGAGAGGTCCCAGAATTGATTGAAGTAGTTCCCGTTTTGTGTACCCATGATGGGATTGGGCATTGGTGATTGGTTTTGAGTTTGGAAGTGACTTGCATAGGTGACCCTGGGGGAAACCAAACCGCCTAGTGCGATACGTTTTGAGATTACCCTCGCGCTTTCTTTCTTATTTTTGGCCTCTCTCATTTGCCTATTTTTTGCCTCCGTGTATCTGAGGTATGCCTCACATCCCCGGTAATTGGCGGGGTGATCTTTGCCACAATTGACACAAAACGCCTTTGTGTTGTCGCTCTTAACGAGCTGGCATTCGCCTGGGTTGTGGGCATTATCGCACTTAACGCATTTGTAGTTATTTGCGCAATTTTTTGCCAAATGGCCAAATTGTTGGCACCTTCTGCATTGCAGGGCACCTAAATTTCCCCTTGGCTTCTCCCAGCTCACTTTTGTGTTAAAAATGTATTTTATTTTGGCAGTGTCAATGGCCTGTTGGCCAGGTTTCAGGCGTACTAAGAAGAGGTCGTACTTGAGCCCTTCTCTCTTAGACCTTATGGTCTCGAAGGGCGACACTTTTTCGATTGTATTTGGAGTCAATGACTCCATCTCCTGCTGTACCTCCTCCGCTGAGAAGTGACTTGTTAAACCCCTCAGAATTAGGTTCTGTGTTCTATTCTCTTTTAGAGTAAATGAGTACCCCTGCACCACATCACTTTTCCGGGCAACCTCCATCAGCTCCCTGTGGATCACCGCGTTGTCTACGAACAGTTTGCTCCTCCCACCTATCAGATTCACAATTTTAAATCTAAAGTCTAAGTTTTTTTTTGCTCTAAGGTCCGTGACCAGATCTCTTACGTTCGTATTAATCAATATAATCGGCGGACAAAACTTACCATTTCTCCCTGTCATGTTAGTTCCCGTGCCTCCTTCTGCGTTAATGTTGTTGTCTGATGTCGCTTTGTTGCTGGTGTTGGAGTTACTACCGCTTCCCCTTGATGACGCCGCTATCTCTGCTTCTGTTGTTTGTTCCGGAATCAGTCTCGCATACTTGGACTGTCTGTCTGGATTGTTGCCGCCTCCGTTCAAATGGAATTCTCCCAGAGCTGTGAATCTATTTGTGTCGATTGTACCCTTATTGGTGTTTATGCTGTTTATGCTGGTTTCATCTTTGTTCGGGGACTGCCTTCCACGTTTCACAGTGGTCCATTGTTGGGCTTCACTTTGGCTGTCCATAGGTTCGCCATTTTGTTCTTCTGCTTGATGCCCTTGGTCAAGGACTTGTGCCGACACCATTTTGTTTGTCGCGCTCCGATTTGGCTCCGACTCGTCTTGATTTTTTGTTTTAAGCTTTGTGAAGATTTGTGCCGCTCGGATTCCCCTGGGGCTATTTAAGATGAATGCTGAATCACTGCTCATTGATTCGTTGTTTTTAGATTTATAATTTAGTGTCATTTTTGGTTTTTTCCGCATCACTATTACGGAGTTTACCGTGCGTGCACTGCGCACAAAGTTTGGTCCTGTTTAACGTCGCTGGTGTGACGAGGTTTTGAAAAAAACCTTTGTGACAAGTAAAAAGAATTTTTTATGACTTCTTACAACGCGTAGCACCTGTGTGAGGATGGTAAGTCTCGACGTTTCCAAGTCCAGCGTGATGCCGTGAATTAAAAATGGCGTCGACGATCTATTAATTAATTATGCACGAAAGTTTATGCAATTGGAGATCAGTTAAAACGTCAATTCCACTTGTTATTGGGACAATTGCAATTAAATTTATCGCTTTTGATGGGTTTCACTAAACTTTTCACCACTTTTCCTTATTTTTTTCAGCTTTTTTCGGATTTTTTCGCTTGATGAGTTGCAGAAGAGTCAATAGAAGAGGCACAAAAACTTCAATATGAACTCGTGATATTGTTAAGAAAAGGAATTGAGGAAATGGTGTGCGAATTCTTCCATCTTGCTGGAAAATATTCCCACCGACCAAAGGGAATCACATTTTAAAATGCAGAGTAGTGACGTCATAAAAACTCTTGGTATTTATTGGGAACCAGCATCGGACTCATTCATGTACCAAGCTGACAGTTTGAAGAGCGGCTTTAAGATGACCAAACGTTCCGTGTTATCAGATATCTCTCAATTGTTCGATCCACTCGGCTTGATAAACCCCGTAATCGTTCTTGCAAAGATATTTATGAAGCAGCTTTGGTCGATTAAATTATCATGGGATTAACCACTACCTCAGGAGTATCAGGATAAATGGGCAAACTTTCGTCAAGAGTTCGGTCTGTTGCTGGATTTGAAATTGCCTAGAATGGTGATTCCTACGAAACAGGCATTACAGATTCACGCGTTCTCTGACAGCTCGAAGGTAGCCTATGGTACCTGTGTCTATCTTAGAGCAAACCAAGAGGATGACAGCGTTACGGTAAGGCTCTTAACAGCCAAGTCAAAGGTCGCCCCCGCCAAGAATACTTGTTTGCCGCGATTGGAGTTATGTGCTGCAGAGATGATGTCACAGTTCATCCACAGAATAATAAATATACTTAACACTCCCATTGAGAAAGTTTTCTATTGGACGGATTTATCAATCGTGCTGACTTGGCTCTCTGCTGATTCTTCTAGCTGGAGGACTTATGTTGCTAATAGAGTGGCGATTATTCAAGAGACCACCACAATCAATCAATGGCGACACATCAGTTCTAAACTTAACCCTGCGGATATTGTCTCTCGTGGTGCTCGCTCCTCACAACTACTTAAATCCGATTTATGGTTTCTCGGCCCAGACTTTCTGAGGTGTGAAGAGAAACACTGGCCATCTTCAAAATCTATTCATTTATCTAATTTCAATGACAAGAACTTAGAGCGGAGAACCGAAAAAAATGTACTCTCAGCCCAAATCGAGCCTGACTTGATCGAACGTATTGTGTATCACGCATCATATCTTCGCTCACTTCGTGTAGTTGCATATATATACAGATTCAAACTCAACGTCCTTGCTTACAAAACTGGAAAGGAAAGGGTATGCGGACCTGTTACGGCGAGTGAGCTCAAAAACTCTTTACGCATAGTTTTGGGGATAATGCAAAGGCAATGCTTCGACCAAGAACTACAATATTTGAACAAAAATGGCTTTGTTTCCAAGGGATGTAGCCTCCAATCGTTGTCGCCCTTTTTGGATGCAAATGGTTTGATAAGAGTTGGAGGAAGAATACGAAACTCCAATTTGGAGTTTGATTCAAAACACCCAGTTCTTCTTCCGAAATCGCATGTCTTTACAATATCCATTCTTCGTTATCTCCATGAAAAGCATGGTCATGTCGGACCTCAAAATCTTCTTGAAGTAGCCCGTCAGCAGTTTTGGCCTGTAAATGGAAGAATTCTGTCGCGTATGATCGTCAAGAAATGTGTTTTGTGCGTTCGTTGCCAGCCTGTTCCTCTTAACCAACTTATGGGTGACCTACCTTCATCGCGTGTGTTACCGAATAGACCCTTTTCTACTGTGGGCATAGACTTTTGTGGCCCATTTAACGTTCATTATCGAAGAAGGGGAATGGCACCAAACAAAGCTTACGTCTGTGCCTTCGTATGTTTCATTGTGCGTGCGGTTCATTTGGAACTTGTGGAAGACCTAACTTCAGCAGCATTCATAGGAGCCCTTAAGCGCTTCATCGGTCGTCGCGGTCTTTGCTCCACCATCTATAGCGACAATGGACTTAATTTTATTGGTGCACGTAATGAGCTCCGCGAGATATACGATTTCTTCATGAAGAGCGCAAATACGGACGCAATAGTAAATATGTGCGCAGCAGATAATATTCAGTGGAAAACCATACCACCTCGATCACCGCATATGACGGTCTCTGGGAAGCTGCGGTAAAATCCGCTAAATTTCACATGAAGAGATTACTTCATCTAACCTCCCCTACATATTTTGAACTCGTTACTACCCTTGTACAGATCGAAGCAATTTTAAACTCGCGGCCTCTCACTGCTATTTCAAACGATGCTAATGATTTTAATATTTTAACACCAGGCCATTTCTTTGTAGGTGGACCTTTAACGGCAATATTGGAACCCAGTTTAAAAGATGACAACCTTAATCGTCTCTCTCGTTGGCAAAGGATTCAGTGGGTAATGCAGCAATTTTGGAAACGTTGGTCATTATAGTATCTCCAAGGCCTTCAACGTCGAAACAAGTGGGAGGGTCTCTCCAAAAACATTAAAATCGACAACCTCGTGATACTGAAGGATGAAAACCTACCGCCATTAAAGTGGAAAATGGGCCGAGTAGTACAACTCCATCCGGGAAAGGATAACGCCGTAAGAGTCGTTTCTGTCAAGACTCCAACATCCATCGTTAAGCGTCCAATCACCGAACTATGCATTCTTCCTATTGAATAGTCCTCGCCTCTTCAAGGTGGGGAGCATGTTAATTAACTTAACTTCATATAATTGTTAAATAAAACAGAACTAGCATTGTTTCAAGTCAATTTCTGCTTAAATTCTAAACGTTGTAACTTACGTCTATGGTAAGACCATTCTGAACATTATGTCACTCTTTATCGAACGAATAAATGGACACTTGCTATTTTAACCTCATCTGGATTGGAAGTTTCCCTTTATTTCTTATTCCAAAGTTATCACGCTTATCACGCAAAATTATTCTCAAACAAAAAGAATGAAATGAAATGAAAACAAAAACTCTAAAAACCCTAAAACAAGTTTGAAATTATGTACAAAAATATTCTTTCAATTTTCTCTGGAAGTCGCTGAAGCGTGATGATCTCCTAATGTTAACCGGAAGCGTATTCCACAGTCGAATGGTATACACAAAAATTGTTTTTTCGTTGTATTATATTCATAGGTCACCAAATTAGAAGCAAATTGTAATCTTTGGAACAGATAATCTGGTGCCTGGCTGTCTTTCAGATTAAACAGGTAAGTCAATATTCTGTGATCCATAACGTTGCAGGTCCATTCCCAGAAATTCTTTCATACGCCTGGAAATGTGTTCTCTTCTAATTAAGTTGTAGACAAATCGCACTGTACTGTTTAAGGCGACCTTTAACTTATGGAAACTGTGGCTATCTATAAACTGGATGGACGTAAAAAAGGATAGGTAACAGAAGTGACTTCACTAACATCGCTTTAATATTGAGGGGTAGACAGTTTCCCGCTTGATAAAGAGTTCGCAGCGAGCCGCAAATTTTGTAAACTGTTTTTGTGATGTGGTCCCACGTAAGAGTTTGATTAAATGTTACTCCCAGATTTTTGATGCTGGAGACATAAATTAAGGGTGATCCATCAATTATAGGTTGGGGTATGGTTAGGGTATCCATACGTAATCGGGCTACACCGATTGCCTGACTTTTGCCGGAATTAAGCGTCAATTTGTTTCTGCAGACCACAAAACAATAGAATTCAGATCCTCATTGAATCGTTCCGTTGCATCTTCCACCAGTCCAAAAGGGTAGCTTAAATGCAGCTACACGTCATCGGCATACATTTGGATCTTGCAGTGCTTCAGAACTGATGGAATGTCATTGTTGAACAGTGTGAACAACAGCGGACCCATTATTGACCCTTGTGGGACACGAGGTTTGATTTCGTTGATATACACAGCTTGACTGGGGCCTTTAAGGCAGCTTTCCATACGTTTAAGTGCCGTTGAGTCAAAGTGGAAGAAGTATTTTAGTTTATGCAACCGTATTTCATGGGGTACTGTATCGAAAGCTTTCGAAAAATCTAATAGTACCAGTGATGTTACATTGTCCTTGTCCATTTCAACACGAAAGTTTTCAACTAGGTTCACAAGTGCGGTAGTATACAGCTATAATGCGGTCTAAAACCGGACTGGTATGGTGAGAGAAGACAGGGCTCGTTAAGGTATGCATTTACTTGTTGACTTAAAAGCTTTTCGAAGGCTTTTGCAATAAACGGTAGAATTGAAATTGGACGAAAATTGGACGCTGCATTGCGAATTGCTGACCTCTTAGGAATAGGAATAACCTTAGAGGATTTCCAGGATTTGGGGTAGGTGGAATAGGTAAGGACACTGTTAAAAATACAAGTAAGTTCTGCCAGTACTTCATGAATTATTAATTTAAGGAATCGCGGATGCATGCCACCCAGACCAATAGCATTTGACTTGATAGCGTTAATGGCTCTAAGTACATCGCATTCGTACACTCTATGAAAGCAGAAATTTCCTGACGTAATACAATTGTTTGGTGTTAATAAACTTTGAGCTTCGCCATCATTGCATTGTGCTTTTGACGCTGCGGCGAATTCGGCGTTTAAGTAATCTGGACTTACTTCACTTACACAAGCAATACCAAACTCATTAACGTACCTCCACGCTTTGGTTCGGTTGAGATCTAGATTGAACTTCGAAAGGAGAGAATTCATTTTCGGCCTTCTTATTTCTTTTTTTACATTGTTCCTTGCAATTGTAAGCATTGAAAAGTTCAGGAATTTTGAACCTTTTCCATCTTTTATGCGCCTTGTTTCTTAGTTCGAAAAGGTGTTCAATTCCCATATTGAACCACACACAATTTTTTTTAGGAACATGGGACTCAAAAAGATTATTATTTTAAAATGTAAAGAAATCTATCGATTCTTCAACGGATGCCTTCTGATTAAGTCTTTCCCACTCAATACTAAAAATATCACGCAACAGGGAATCGTTGTCAATAGCCCTAAAGTCCCTAACAGTTATTGTATTAGCTTCACTGCCAGAGATGTTAACCCTAGAAAGATAATCTTATTTTTTAGTACTGAAAAGATAAACATGCGCCTTGGAGGCGCACAATTAAAAAACGTTTTTTTTTACAAAATTAAATAAATATTTTTTTTTATTGTTTCATTTTATTGTTACATTATTAGCAATAAAGTAAAACATAAACATATATTATTAATTTTTCTGCTTTTTAAAGAGAAGTAGGATTTTATAAATCCATAACAAAAAGGAACACAAAATTAGAGATCTTCGGTATTTAATTTTCATATGCTGATAATAGCGCATTACCATAACTGCATTACCATAACTGAAAAACGGTGGTACTTACCGAACCGGAACGATCGTCAATCGCAAGTATAAATCGACGACTGAGTTGGCTTAAAAAACAAGTTTGTTCGACCGTCGCGTCGGTTAAAAGAAGAAAGCAATATATATATTTCGCGGGCGCCTCCGAGGCGCAGTTTATCTTTCTAGGGTTAAGATCTAGATCATAAAAAAGAATAAGTAGATCGTGCTTCGAGAATCCTGGCACATATTAACAATTGGTCGTTCCATATTATTATCAATAAACAAATCAAGTAATGTAAAACAGCTATGACTGAAGTGAGTTGGGAAAGATTTATTAACCGAGTACAGTTGCAGGGCTTTCAGATTATTTACAAATCGATCAACACTTTGGTTATTTTTATCTAATAGGTCTATTATTAAGTCACCGCAGAGTAATATGTGGTTATAACGCAATGATATTGTCTTCAAGCTGTTTGGTAACATGAGTGGTGTCGGAAACATTAGGTGGCTTATAAATAACTACCAAGAATTTATCAAATCCGCATGCAATTTCAACAAAGATGTATTCAATAACATCGTTCGCCTCAGAAGCAGTCAACGGTCTACTTTGAGTGTAATTTTTAATAAAAATCGCTACCCCACCGCCCCCTCTACCAATTGTGTCGGCCCGATTCGTCCTATAACCATTAACATTAATGATTTCAGTGTTAATAGCAGGACATACCCACGTTTCGGATACACAAATGATATCGACCTTCCCACCATCGAAAACTATTTGAAACTCGTCAGAATGTTTAATTAAGCTTTGAGCATTTATATGACAAACAGAAATTCCAGGATATCTGCTACAAAAAATATTCAGCATAAGCCGAGTTTTAAATTCCCCATTCTTGTATTGTCAGTTTCATTCCAATTTGGCCACTTTATTGATGATTGGAGGTAAAACCATATCGGCCAATATTAGCATCTTAAAGAAGATGTAGAAATTAGAAAGTGTATGGAAATCAAATTGATTAGTTTGCCTTAGTTTATTAAATAAGCGAACGAACGAAAAAGAGTAAACATTACAGAATGCGGTGCTACGCAATTAAGAAGCATTAAACAAATTAGTGATAAGTTTTAGGTTGCCAACAAATGAGTGTGCGAATTTGAAACAATTAGCTGCGCAAGTAAAATGCTCCATTTTTGAGGTTGCAAGATAATTATTGTTTCATTTAGCTGTCATTTTGATATAGTTATTGTAATAATTCTATGTGAAGAGAATTTTGGCTATGTATTAGATAAAGCCGATGCATACAATCTTAGTTCATGTCTTAATTGAAACTGAATTGTAACGCATTTTTTCCTCACGAAATTTTGCCTTGGATTTTTTTTTAAATTTTGATAAGACGTGTTGATTTATTTGTGTCTCCTGCTCCGGTGTCTGGAAACAGTCGGTTAAAATTTTATAATTTAATATTTAATCAAAACGTACCTTCCTTTTCCCTAGCCTGCATTCCAAAAATTGCTTAAGAGGCCTTAATATCCAAAAGTATACTATTTCAACCACAGACATGAAACTGAACCCTAATAGTCCAAAAAGTCCTCCAGTGGCGGCTAGCAAAACGTAAAAATTTCCATCACAAAACATTCGTTAAACTTTCAACATTATTACATATAAAATCTGTAGCTCCAATATATCGGGTTCTCAGAAATCCATCAAAGTGCGAAAGCTCATAGAATAAATTTACCACAGCAATATTTTTCTTCATGTAGGTGGCATTAAAGTTCTCTAACATTTGGTTCTTTATCATGTAACCACCTGAAGTCAGGGGAATACGAAATCCAATTGGATTGAAATTCAAGTCGAAACATCCTTCAATACAAATATCACTACAACTTTTCCCATTAGTATTCATTTCAGATACTAGATGCTGAACTGAAAGCGTGCAATTCAAGTATTTAAGGCTACAAGTTGGTACATTCGTCGAAGAACCCCTATGAAAATACAAAAGGCATCCGCATAGGTTTTCTGTCATATTCGTCAGACACTCATGCTCACAGTTATTTCGGGTATAAGACTTAAAGACGCTCAGTCGTCGTTCCGACTTAAATACACACTTACGATCGTCGATACTTAAACTGCGAATATCTTCTGACGCTACAGAGCGATCGGCTTTGATGCGAAAGGTTGTCTCCGATCCAGCAGGGAACAATAAACCAAGATTTCGAGGTAGTGCGACTTCGGTCGGATTGTGCAGCACCAGCTTTAATTAGGCATGTCTGATTAGTTAAACATAATTCGGATAAAGTGCCTTACCTTAAAGCCTGCCCCGTTTCTGGATGAACAATAGTAATCGTTGATTTCGGCATTGATGGCAATGGACAAACCCATGCTTATACCGGTACCTAGAGGATCGGTGTTAAAACAGGGTAAGTACCATTATTTACCTACCAGGTGTCACTCTGGGATAGAATATATCTGGCATGTGCTCCTTATAGCCATATTGTAGGTCCCAATCTACAGCGACTTCACCGTCGCCGCTAACAAGGTTTTCATCTGCTTTGAAACTAGAAGAAAAATAATCTAATATATCTATGTACCGAAATGAGTTCACAGGAGCGTACTTTCTAAAAATGAACGATTTGTGCAGAGCGTTGAAAATACAGCATTGCCCTTCGTCGGTTACGATCGGTCTAAATATTTTCTTGCAATTTCTGACAATTGAACCGAATTTACAGGAAACCAAGAGCCTGTCACATGGTTGAGCTATCTAAAAATCGAAAAGAAGAGCAAATAAGCGGGGAAAGTAAGTTGCTCTCAAGGATAACTTTTAGAGTTATTATCAACTACCTCTCTGATAAAACTCCGAAAAAATGTCGTGTTTTTGATATCTGCCAGTTCTCTTACATCCACATGGTCAACGGATCGGCGACAAAGTGTCTGTACCATAGAATATTCCACAGAAGCTCTACAATTTTCGAAAATTACGACAAAACGATAAATATACTATTTTGTTCTTATTGAATATCTCTCTTACTTCGCATAGCTGCGAACTTTACTGGCACGAGCTTGATTAACATTGCAAATTGTCACAGCCGGAAAGGGCAAACTCGTAATCAAAACTGGATTATTGGTGATGCCAACTATAACTGGTGTGTTTTCCCATTTGGCGTAGATGTTTATGGAGATAGTTATCAAACCTATGAAACTTGTGGCCATGAAAACAAAGAAGAACGATCTTAAATGGAAATCATAAATTTATAAAACGTTTAAGAGAATGGAAGCAAATTTAACTCACCTCTCGAAAATGGAAAGGCTACGATTGGTGATATAATTCAATCCACTGAGGACAGTGTTTTGGCCATAGTCATTAAAGTTGTCCAATATGGCTCTTAACCAATTGTGGACTCTCTTGGACTTGTACATTTATTATGCGGCAAAAATTGTATATGTTCAACACCTTTAGTAGAACTGCCGAATGAGTTGATGTACTTATGTCCTCAAATGCTAATGGATTTGAATTTTCAGGAGAATGCGCACTACAAATCATGCTAATTACATTATTTATGTAATGTGAATATTAAGTCACCTAAGAATATTGGCTTTCACAAAGTGTTTTATAATTATGCGTTAAGTAAGTAATTGGATGAATTGCATTAAGTAGGGCTAAAAACAAGACTACATATACTCGTGGTAGAGTTAACAAAGTTCTGACTGAAATTGAATGGGTGTGAAGAAATTGACAAATCAATATTAATATTATCAAGCGTAATTACAAAAGGGTGTTCAAATTTAACGTATCATTTTAAATTGGCCGCCAATTTATTTACAGCTATTAGATTACACCGGAGTTTTTTTCAGGTATGAAGTCAATACATTCCCATTAGCTAAAAGTGATCGGTACACTATTGAGCAATGTGTTTTTATTATTAAAACTTCTTTTAAATGTGGTGAAAGTTTTGCAGAACTTGAAAGAAAATTTCGTACAAAATACGGTAGAGAAAATGCTCCGCCAAACCGTACTCTTATCTCTCTTAACCGTTATCTTATCGTTCATAAATTTGAAGAACTGGTGCGGTTCAAGATCAGGGAAAGCCTTTCATCGTAGTTGTCGTTCGAGTGAAAATATTGCAGCTGTTAGCAGAAGTATTGCTAAAGAGGGGTGGCGACGGTGTAGAGGTTAGTTTGTTGGCTTGTGACCCGTGCGGTGCAGGTTCAATCCCCATGGGGAACAACAACATACGCCACCCAATCACATGCCTCTACACCAAAAGGAGGATTTCTGCCTGGTAGTACAATGGAACGTTACCGAGTCTGAGTGCTCTGGGATTTGGATTTCCTTTAAAAAAAAAAAAAAAAAAAAAAAATATTGCTAAAGAGCCAAGGACGTCGTCCTTCACGGTAATTGAACCTCAAACCAACAACTTTGTTTAACATTGTGCACAAAGATCTGCATGTAAAGGCTTACAAATTACAGTTAACACAAGAATTGAAGCCAACTGACCCGCATTGCGTCGGCAATTCGTTAATTGAGTCATAGAGAAGCAACAACAAAATGACAATTTTAACAAGCAAATTATCTTCACCGATGAGGCTCATTTTGAAATTAGCGGTTATGTCAATAAACAAAACTGTCGCATCATTTGGGCTGAAGAAAATCCTAGAGGACTGTTTTAAAGGCCAATGAAACAAAAAAAAGTTACTGTATGGTGTGGATTTTGGTGTGGCGTAATTGGTTCATTTTTCTTCGAAGATGAGTCCTGTGGAGTCCATTGGGAGATATTGATGTGCAGAATATGTGGTTTCAACAGGATGATGCACCATGCCACACAGCAACGAACTCAATCGTTCTTTTGAAAGAGATTTTTAACAATTGCATATTTTAGCGAAGAACTGATGCAAATTGGACATCAAGATCATGCGATTTAACATCCCTAGATTTTTTCTTATGGAGTTTCTTGAACAGTAAAGTTTATGCCGATATTCCGCAAACTGTTCAACACCTCAAAGACAACATCATCGAGCAAATATCACTTATTGAATCATCATTATTTGAAAAAGTGATTCAAAATGTTGGTAAAAGGTTGACAGTCTGCCGAGATAGCAGAGGAGGTCACTTGGACGACATTCTTTTTCATTATTAACCGCAACCAATGTACATTAATTTCCGATAGAAATAAATACAGATTTCGCACAATTTATATCTTTCATTCAAAATTTAAAATGGTACCTCAAATTTTAACACCCTTTACATCGCTTCTTCTGCGTTATAGTTTTGTGACTTGAATTTATGAATATAATATAATATTAAATTGTTTTGTTTAACGACCTCGAATTGTAATAAATAATGTTTGTTTAACGGGCTGTAGGTCTTAATTTTAAAATACTCTTTTTTTGTATTTTAAATTATATATTTTGTCCAATATTTCGACTTTCTTCGAAAGTCATCTTCAGGGACTGTCAAGAAAAAGTATTATGACAATAAAATGAACAATTTACATTTACATTGTGAAACTTACACAACTTATTGTACAACATAAATAATTACATTTCACAACAAATTTTTTGGTATGACGAACATAAAACATAAAGTTATGATGCCGGCTGAGTTATAACTATTTTCGTCTTCCGTTGTTTGTTTATAAGATGTCTGTAGATGTGTGCGCTCTCTCGACACCTATAGAACAAAAAACTGCATTAGCTGCCCACTGCATTAAATTCGGACATTATCCTGACTTCGAAAACGTTGACATACTACAAGAAGAATCAAATTATATGAGGAGGTACACAACGGAAATGTTACATATAATAAATGTACCAATACAAAAACGACTTAACTATAAAACGGACACCGACAAATGCGCACACATCTACAGACATCTTATAAACAAACAACGGAAGACGAAAATAGTTATAACTCAGCCGGCATCATAACTTTATGTTTTATGTTCGTCATACCAAAAAATTTGTTGTGAAATGTAATTATTTATGTTGTACAATAAGTTGTGTAAGTTTCACAATGTAAATGTAAATTGTTCATTTTATTGTCATAATACTTTTTCTTGACAGTCCCTGAAGATGACTTTCGAAGAAAGTCGAAATATTGGACAAAATATATAATTTAAAATACAAAAAAAGAGTATTTTTAAATTAAGACCTACAGCCCGTTAAACAAACATTATAATATAATATAATATAATATATATATAACTACAAGGTGGCGCAAAAATAACCTTCCGATGTTTTTTGGCTGTAATTTAAATTATTGCTCAAATAAATAGTCACCAATATTCCGCGTTCTGGAGCAGTGTAGCGTAACATTGTTTATTAACGTGTATTTCGCATGTGTTTACTACACAAATGTCAAAACAGAACTGACATTAGGGGCAAATTTTATAGCATTTTTCTGATAGGAGGATTACTTTTGCGCCACCTTGTATAATGTATCTGAAAAATAGTCAACTTTTAGCCATTTGCTTATCTTTCCCTACTTATCTTGAAAAGCAAATTAATTAATTAATATTGAACGAGTCGAAGTTTTAACTAACATTTTTTGTAATTCATTTTAGTTTATTATTAATTTTTACATATTTACAAACGGCTTGAACCTAGGTTAGGTTAGGTTTATGTGGCTGTCGGCAGAAGCCGACACACTTAGACCAATTTAGGTCCATTGTGATACTACGTATATTATCTACCTCAACTCTGTAGATGGGACTGGCCAACGACACGCGGTTGTTCTCAAACGGTCCCCCATCTACGTACTAACCGCGCCCAACGTCGTTTAATTACGGTGATCTGACGAGAACCGATTAACTCGACGTGGTATGGTCGTTGGTTGGCTTGAATCTAGCTTCTCTAACAAATTTATATTTTTGGCATGAATGGAAGGGACATACTGATGCAAATCACAGCCTATCAAATCCCTAAATGTATTCGGACATATGGTCATCTACGAATGCCGTGGACTGTGTAATGCAGCGGGTCATTGCAAGCAACTTGTAATTTACGCTGGGATAATGTGTCTAGAGGACTGATTAGAGTTGTTACTTTCGTAATGTTTCTAGTGGATTAAAATATGCACTAGGCCATAACTTGCTAATACCGAAGGATGGCTGCCAATTTGAGCTGAGTCCACAAACAAAAATTCCTTTAACCCGATCGCAGCGCCACCTCCCGGGCCTAATTTGAAGTTTTTATCAGCAAAAACCTTCCTTAATCAATTGAAAAAAAAAGTAGTTAAATCGGTCCAGCCGCTTTTAAGTTATGGCGTCAGCAACAAAATATCGATTCATTTTTATGTATTAAGATATAATGTTTTTTACCTGTATGTTTTTTAGAAAATCATTAATGGATGAGTGTTTACAAGTTTTAATAATTATTTACCTATAGTTTTTAAGAATGTAATTTTCGCATCAGATAGAAATTATGTTGTGATAATAATTGTCCTGATTTGGCAGGAGAGGTCGTTAGGACAGGTTTTTTTTTGGCCAATTTTAGGAGCCCTGTCAATGTTATACCCTTAGGTAAGGTTAGGTTAGGCTGAGGTGGCTGTTAGCTGAAAGCCAACACACTTAGACCAATGAGGTGCATTGTGATGCCACATGGATCGGAAGTTTCGACCACTACTTGCTAAAACCATTTGGAGCTTCTAATGAAGCGTAATAGCAACTTAGCACATCTGTGTTAGCTAAGTCACTGAGTTTATTAAGGAAGAAGGCTCCTCAATAGAGATTTCTTTTATGGGAGAGTGCAGGACACGTGCATATGAAGTGTAGTCTCCTCCTCCTGAATATGAACTGCTCTGCCATCTCCTCAAGAGACGAACGGCAGTCTATGGCTACGATGGAGTTTGAAGAGACTGATTCCATGGACTTTAACGCGGCTTTACTACCCGAGAATATGCGGATGTCCTTAGCGGATATCACGTTTCTCTTAACTTTCTTAATCGCCATGATTTCCGCCTGGAACACGCTACAATGATCAGGAGGACGGAAAGAGAGACTGATATTTATTCTTTCTTAGAAAACACCCCCACATACCCCATTACTAGTTTTTGATCTATCGGTGTAAAAGTGGATCGATTTGTCTTCCGTGTAATCAGTATCCTCCCAGAATAATTTGGAGGGGATAGTGATTTGGAAGGTCTTTTCGAACTGTAGCTGGGGTATAGTGTAGTCGATGTTCCTTGGTAGGGACCCAAGTGAGTCCAAAATGATAGAGTGGCCAATATTCGTATTGATCCACTGTGAGGTGACTTTTAAGCGGACGGCGGAACAGGCAGCTAACTGCCTGCTGAAAATATTTAGGGGTAACATATGCAGTAAGATGTCCAGTGCAGCGGAGGTGGTCGTTCGGAGTGCTCCACTAATATACACAGATAAGCTGTGCATTGCAGCTTGCTCAGCTTATCACGGTTTACGGCTTTGTCTAGCAGTTCACCAGACTGTCAGAATCGGTCTCACATGTATAGCCAGTGAGATATGCGGGGCTGTAGGCCCCATTTATTACCGATGGCTTTTTTCCAAGAGAAAAGTGCTATTGTAGCTTTTCTTACTCTTTCTTGTACATTGGGTTTCTAACTTAACTTCCTATCGAAGATGAGACCCAGAAATTTAGCTTAATCGAAAAAGGTTAAGCTTGCACCGTTAATAGAGGGATGGTCGATATGAGGGATTTTATATATCCTGGAGAAGAGGACCAGTTCGTTTTTATGAGGGTTAACCCCCAGCCCACAGCTTCTGGCCCCAATTGTCAGCTTGTTGAGAGCATTTTGAAGGAGTTCCTTTAGAGTGTTGAGGTATTTCCCTGAGACGGCAATAGCAACGTCATCCGCATAGGCAATCACCGTGCAACCCTTATTATACCCTTAGAGTTGTTGATTTTGTTGGTGGACCAAAAAAAAATTTGGGTAAAACTATACAATACGCCCCACTTTTTTAGAATCTTCAATAAAACAAAAAAATAAACAAAAATTATAATTCTTTTATTAAATAAAAAATTATCAGTCTCTTTTCATAGGTTTGGCAATTTCATTTGGACAAAAATATGTTAGCATATATTATATATGTACCTATATATTTTGAAAAAAAAAGTTCAAGTGGGGCCTTTATTATAGTGACAAAACGCCCCTAAGGAAAACGTAGGAAAAAATATTATAAAGTATGAAAATTAAATTATTGGTTTTGTAATATGGCCTGTCGCTTCGCTTTGCGGCCGCAGCTGTTACAATTTGGTATGTAGGTACATACTCGTAGTACAAAGCTCGTGCAACCAGCCCTGGCAAGATATGCACTGAATCCAGTCTTCTGTAGAAACGGTCTTGTGGTAATTTTCAGTGTACTTAATGGATTACGTTTCGAGAAACCATTGAGCCAAACATTACCAGCCGCCTTTGTGTCGTTTGAGAAACGGTGTGCTAATCCAAGATGTTCGCCGAACCGATAAGCGAATTCTTTTACGTCTTTTCGGTCAGGAGCAAACTCAACTTTTTTCAATTTTTGTATGTGGGCAACTAATTTTTTTTCTTGCTCCAACGAGAGAGCAGTTGACCGACCGAGCGACTTATTTGCATTGCCTTTTAGAATATGTCTCCTCAGGGTTCTGGATGGTATGTTGAACTCCCTACTTGCTTCATTCACTCCCAAAGTTTTATTTTGTACCTTCTCCATTGCTTTTTTCAGGTCTTTTTCGGACCATGATGTCCGCAGTGTCGTCCTGGTGTAATTTCGTGGCATTTCTATAACCAATTAAGAAAAAAACGCTATGATGAGTGTTATATTTCAATACATTACTGGGGCGTATTACACTTACTTTGTTGGGGCGTTTTGTAAATTTCTCAGTGCAAAACGCCCCAGCAAAAATAAAGCAACCCATCCTGATTTAAAAAAATAAACAAAAACGAACTAAAAAGCCAATTTTATGTACTTTATAAATATATATTTCATTTTAACATAATGGGCATAGTTTCTGAAAAAATTAAATTATTACTGTACTCACCGCAAGATGTTTTGGCGCCAAAATTATTTTTTGTAGTTCTTTTCTCAACAGAGCACACAGAACAGTACCACTCAATAACACATTTGGCGAACGACTGAAACTAGTTTGAACAGGTTTGGTTATTACTGCATAACAACACCTGTGTGCGTGCTAGACTACTGTGGCGTTTTGTAAACTGGGGCGCTTTGTATAGTTTTACCATACGGTACGGGCATAACACCTGCATTGAATTGTTTTGAAAATCTAACGCAGTTCTTCAATTCAAGGCTTTTGCTTACTTGTCGGAGTTTGTGTTTTTATTTATGTTTGTATTTTATGATGTGTAGGAATTTTGTGGTGGATGTCAGTAACATTCGTGGCTTGAGGACAATTTTTGTTTTCGTTATACGCCCATGCCTTCCACAACAAACCAGCTGTTTTATCACTTAATGAAACATAGGTTTGTATTAGCTCTAATTTAAAAGAGTTTCGTCTACCTGGGTTCAACTTAGTGCCATTATTTTTCCCCATCGCGGTCTCGCAGTTTATATACGTAGTGACGTAGCCTACCAACTTCGGTCATAATATGGCCAATGTTCCAATACGGAAATTATTTTCATTTGGCTTAAATTTCATGAAGCCTCAAATTGGACAGAATAACAATAATTGGTTGAATAACTTATAATGAGTTGGATGCGCTGTCTGATTCCATTACAAGAATTGTGACCCTTCATCCTCGTACTGAAATCGGCATTGAGGGTAATTTCAATATACACAATTCTCATTGGCATCGATATTCTAGACAGACAACACCCAAAGGAAGGTACGTTGAGATTTTTGCTGAGGTAAACAATCTAACACGGCTTGTAAATGGGCCAACACGAATACCGGACATAAGCAGTCAAACCGCCAATACACTGGACTTGTTTCCCATCTCTTACCCTGATAATATAAACGTATTACCGCCTCAAGGTTCGTCAGACCATTGTATCATATCAGCTAATTTTTCATTAGATACTCCTGCCATATAGCTAAAGAACAAACTCCTAAATGAACCGTATGGCAATACAAGAAAGCCAATTGGGAAAAACTAAACGGTTTCTTGAAGAGGTCGCTGTGCTTCCTCGACAGCGACGTGGATGCTGCTGCTGATATCATAACCAACATGATTTTATTGGGTATGAAATGCTTTATCCCTAACCGGATAAAAAGTATCGAACCCAAAGTAACCGCGTGGTATGACTCGCGCTGCAAAGAGGCTATCAGATTAAAAGAGGTAAGCTGTCGGTTTTGTAAG
The DNA here is from genome assembly GCA_949715645.1 of Portevinia maculata. Classification (NCBI taxonomy): domain Eukaryota; kingdom Metazoa; phylum Arthropoda; class Insecta; order Diptera; family Syrphidae; genus Portevinia; species Portevinia maculata. Next base: position 103,634,015 of record OX454526.1, read on the forward strand.
GCCAACCCATCTGCAATACCCTTATCTATCGTGCCAAATTCTCCTACGACCAAAAGCTTAGGCAAAACATACTACAAAGTCCAACGGGTAGTAAAAACTTTTGGTCGTTTCTTAAAAACATCAAGAACTCGGCCTATCTATCTATCCCGACACTCACTTACAATGACGTTCCAGCTGTTACCTCTCTGGATAAAGCCAATCTGCTTGCTGCTCACTTTGCAGCTAGCTCAAAGCTGCCAGATTGTGCTTTATCTCACCCTGTACTCGAGCGCGTAATACTCCATGGGACCAATCAATCCACTTTCGCACTCGTACACTGGCTAGAGTACTTCAAGATCTTGACGTTTACAAATCCGCTGGTCTAGATGATATTTCCCTTATCGTTCTGAAGAGGTGGTCTTCTACGCTGGCAAAACCACTGCGTGAGCTTTTCTATTTATCGTATTCTTCAGGACTCTTTCCAAGGAGATGAAAAACAGCATTTGTCCAGCCTGTACCCAAAAAGGCAAATATTCTTCTCCCTCCTCCTACCGACCAATTGCACTTACGTCCCTTCTACCTAAGGTCACGGAAAGGCTGATCAACCGTCAGCTAATGAAATAACTTGAATCCCGAAAACTTCTCAATGACCGCCAGCAAACAGGTCCACCGGTAATTTGATGACATACCGAAAAGTGGAACCAATCTCTTCACCCTTAAGATCGTTGCGCTTGATATTTCAAAGGCATTTGACAAAGTTTGGCATTAAGATTTCTTGTCGAAAATGCGTGCATTTGGCATTGATGATAATCTTCTTCAATGGATTAGAAATTACCTGTCGGACCTTTCAATTCAAGTTGTTTTCGACGGTTTGAAGTCTGCAACTCGCCAAAAAAAATGCTGGTGTTCCCCAAGGCTCTGTTCTGTCCCCGACTCTCTTTCTCATTTTTATACCCTATTCTAAGGGTACCTATATTAATATTGACGCAAGTTTGTAACATACCTTAATATTGCCCGTAGACCCCTAAAAGTTACTATATTTATGATCAGATCAGCATCAATAGTGGTGTCGATCTAGCCTTGTCCGTCCGTCTGTCGGCAAAAATTAGGCCTTTAAACTGGACCTAGAGAGCTCTGAAATATTAACCATATACTCTCTAGGGTCACGAAATAATCAAGTTTAAACATTTTTGAAATCCGCCCACAGAGCCCACAAACTCAAAAACAAAAACAAAAATTTTTACGGCCGGTATCTCTTTAAAACCGGACGGTAGTACGGCGACTAAGCTGTCTACCGGCAAAGCTCTTGTGGCACCAGCTAGGATTGGGGCTGTGGATACACAGGGTCCCTCCACTAGCGGTTGCGAGCTAAAAAAAGCCCTTCCCAACAGAGAGAGGTCTGTGCATAATGGTCCCCCTCTGCTGGCCCTCCGGTGTCGGCAATAGCAGTGGCCCTAGACCCACAAAAGCCACAGTTCTGGTGGGAGTGGGAATGTGAATCATGGTCCTACCCACACCAACAGCGCCGGATTGCGTTATCGCAATCCGTCCTCGGCGCACTACAAGAATCGTCGAAACGCCATCCGGATCCAGCGTATGTGTGGCAACATCGCGGTGAAGGATAGGACTCCGGACCAAATCGCGAAACTGGAATGGGCCCAACAAATCCTCAGCAAGACTAGCGGGGATTTGTCGACTAAAAGTCAGAGATCGGTGGAAGGGACCATTTCGGTTTCCAAGTGGCAGAGGGTGCACAACACCGGCAACTCTCCCACGGTCACATCTCACAGGCCATTTACCGAGGTCCTTAAGTATAAAATTGTGGTCGCGGTTATAGACCGCAGTCATATATATCTCCCACGAAAGATGGGACGATGTATTATCTGCGCTCTCGGGCAGCTACGCCTCATTCGTGAGAGAAAACCCGGGACCACCTCCGCTAATACGCGAAGGCGGATGGCATCAAGGCCATATCAAGGTGGTCGCATGCTGCGGCCAAAGATCGGCTGACCTCTACAAGATTGCGATCAGTCGCTCGAGGTCGTTGCGAGGGAGGACATCCCCTGCCGACCAAGACCGCGCATATGGATCCACCCAAATCCATCCACCCCTGAGGGCGTCTTAGACATTCTAAGATTAAGTAACCCCTCACTACCGACGCATAACTGGAAGGTGGCGAAACTGGAGGAGCAAAAGGGTTCCCACAGATGTGCGGTATTCATCATCAATCAGGAAACCCTGGCTCCTCAGGCAAAGACCAATGGCCTCATAAGATTTGGATGGATCGAGGTCAAAATGAGGGTTTATAAGAAGGACGAGCTAGAGGCGAGAAAACTTCCTCCTCCTGCTCCTCACCCTGAACTCTCGAACGATGAGCCATCTACCTCGTTCCCTTCGCTGGAGGACGATGAATCCGCAGATCGTGCGGCAACTGCAAAATCGTCACTCTCCGTAAGCGATATCCAATCGGATATGGAGACTGACGATTTCCTTGAAGGGGTTCTTCTGAGTGAAGATGAACTTCTCAGTTCGTCTTCGGAATTGGAAGGCCTAAATAACACCGTGGTGGAGGTGACTCCGGATTGTAGCGACAATGCAGTTGATCCAGATAAACCTCCAACATTCAATCAAGGCTTCGGCCGCTCTCATTCTTCGCCTTTCTAAAGGCGGGGAAGACGTCGTCTTGATCCGAGAACCATGGATTGTGAACAACCTGGTTCAAGGACTCAAGACTCCTGGATATTACTCACTGTATGTGACCGACAAAGATAAACCAAGATCGTGCATACTAGTGAAAAGAAATCTTAATGCTTATTTACTCCCTAATTTCAGCGATCGGGATACAACTGCTACGAAGCTGGAGACTGCAGGCAGATCACTCTGGTTTTCATCGGCATATCTCGCCCTCAACCACGTGGGGCCTCTCCCTGGAGATAACCTGGAGAGACTGATCGAAGAAGCAAGGAGGCAGAAAGCTGAACTCATAATCGGCTGCGATGTTAACGCACATCATACCGTATGGGGCAGTTCGGATATCAACAACAGGGGTGAGTCACTTTTTATACCCTATTCTAAGGGTATATTAATTTTGACGCATAGTTTGTAACATACCTTAATATTGCCCGTAGACCCCAAAAAGTTACTATATTTTTTGATTAGCATCGATAGTAATGTCGATCTAGCCATGTCGGTCCGTCCGTCCGTCCGTCTGTCGGCAAAAATTAGGCCTTTAAACTGGGCCTAAAGAGCTGAAATTTTAACCATATACTCTCTAGGGTCCCGAAATAATCAAATTTACGATTTTTTGAAATCCGCCCACAGACACGCCCACAAACTCAAAAAAAAAACAAAATTTTGGAAAAAATCGAATTTTGAGCTAGAAAGCTGAAATTTTTTATATATGATCTACGACTCCTAAATCTGCTCTGGATATAAAATTTTCAAAATCCGCCTACTGACACGCCCACAAAAAAAAAACAATTTTATTGAAAAACCAAAATTTAAGCTAGGGAGCTGAAATTTATAATATACTAGCTGTACCCCCCCGGCGTTGCCCGTGCTCAAGAGTCTAAATATTCGGTGTTCTCGGCGCCTAACAAAAAGAAATACTTGTCTTTTTTTGATGAGAAACAAAATTGCAAGTTAAACTTGGTGGACAGATTTTGACCAAACTTCACAGAAACATATTCAAGTCAATACCAAAGCTTGCCTGATTTGAGCTCAATCGGTTCCGTGGTTAAAGGGACTGCACAATTTTCTGCGCTTTGCTTAGCCCGATTACGCTACTTCGTTGCTCCGCTAGGGGTAGGTGCTAGTTGCCTGGAAGGCACCTATGTCACCTGACTTTTTTGAATCGAACAACAACACAAAAGAAAGAAACTTCGATTTTTATTTTTTTTCAATCAATTTGTCTCTCGAGAATAATAAACTGGATCAAGTAGTTCATTATTTGATCTCATTAATCAGAACATAATTAAAATAAACAAAAAAAGAAATAATATATTAGCAAACAAAAAAAAATGTGTGCCGTGTATTGCGAACTATCACCCATCGAATATAGCGAATTCCTTAAATCTCCTTCGTGTGTTTTTAAAATCTATAAACGCGCGATATCGGCAAATGCCGAGGACAACCTATTGTCCTCGGATAAAAAACTGAAGCCACTTCCCAAAATGGCTAAAAGAAAAAAAGATTCCAATTCCAATTATTGGAGCCCTTTACAATGCCGGATAGTGACAATGACAGTGATAGTGAAAAAATGGACGACCACGTGTTGCCAAATAAATCCACAAAAGTAGTTGTTCCCCCTATCAAACTTCTACAAAAACCTAGTGAATATGTGCATGACCTAATGGAATCTCTCAGTGTCTCCGATTACTCCATAAAAAAAATAACCATCGGCATAAAAATCATGTGCGAAAGTATGGATTCCTATAAATGTGTTCTGGATAAACTACAAGGTGAACTTTTACATTTTTTCACTCACGATTTAAGAAGCGAAAAAGCTTTTAAAGTCGTTTTGTTTGGCCTTGGTGCATACGACACAATTAATTTAAAAAATGAACTTCTGAGACTCGGTCTTAAGTGTAAAGAAATTAAAATGGTTACTAAGAAATATGAAAAATATACTGACACTTTTTATTTAGTTTCCCTAGAAAGTGGCACAATAAAACTCAATGACTTGAAAAGAAATATTCGGTCTATATTTCATACACAAATCAAGTGGAATTTTTATCGTCACCAAAAGAACAGAGTAACGCAATGCCGAAACTGCCAAATGTTTGGTCATGGCGAGAAAAATTGCCATATAAGAACATATTGTTCAATCTGCGCTGGTCATCACAAAACTGCCGACTGCACCAGTTCTAACAATGCCAAATGCGCAAACTGCCGTGCTAATCACAAATCAACCGACAGCGCATGCACTAGTAGATGTATGTACTTGGAAATGCGACAAAAAACGGCAGCCAAAGCTCTTCGCCCTGTACCACTCCCTAACAACAACAATAGCAACAGCATCAATATCCCATTGCAATCAATGAGCGATTTTCCATCTCTGCCAACACGCACCGCTACGAAGCATGTAGGGACAAATTATAGGAACACCACTCGCCCAAAAGCATGGGAGTACACCACTTCATTATCAGCTGCGATACCGCCTATAATAGGCAACAACAATGCTTCCACGGGATGCACCAGCGCTAGTGGTGAGTTGTTCTCAATAGAAGAATTAAATGCACTCGTAATGGAGATGATTACCAAGCTAGGTACTTGTAAATCCAAACTAGATCAATTTAATGCTATCGCACAATTAGCGACTAAGTTTTTATATAACAATGTTTAGTAATTTAAATGGTAGTAATGTTAATATTATAAGGCATGTTAATATTATAAATACAGCATGAGCTTTTGTCTTGCGTGCAAACTCGATATGTAGAAAATATAGGAATTGAAGTAACTTTACGTAACGAAAGAAAAATCAAGATTTATTGTGTATATTTTCCCGGAAAAATTACAGGAGGCTTAACACCTGATGAAAAACGGGTTGCACTGAAAAGTGACTTGCGAAAACTGTTTAGTATAAATGGTGCATTTTTAATGGGGGGTGATCTAAACTGCAGACACAGAGCAAACTCATGGGGAAATATTTTATCCGATCTATCTCTTATGTTGCCTATGTCTACGAGTATATTGTTTCCTTCTAGCCCTACTTATGTTCCAGCTAGTTCCCGTGGAAATCCTTCCGTTTTAGGTCTATTTATTACAAATGTTCCTGGCCTAATATCTCAACCATTTGCATTAAATGAGCTTAGCTCTGAGCATAATCCGGTTATTTCTCAAATTCGTTGGTCGGGTTTGAAAAAAGTGCAATATGTTTATGACCTAAAAAACGCAAACTGGGCTCGTTTCCGTATGGAGGTAAGAAGACAGCTTCAAACCATCCCTATGACCCTTGAAACAATTGCAGCCAAACAGGATGTTGACTCCATTGTTCAGCAGTTTACAGAGCATGTCCTTAGTGCGGCTAATAATAGTATACCAAAAGTTGCGAAAAAAATCTATTGCCGTAAAGTCCCAGCTCAAACGTTGGAACTAATCAGAATTAGGAATATGCACAGAAGAAACTGGCAAAGATTCCGGCAACCTGCTTCTCGCATTCAAGTAGCTCAATTGAATAAAATAATAAATAAACAAATTCAAGATAATCGAAATAAGGAGTGGAATAACAAGCTTAGCACACTTGATAAAGCCGCCAAAGCCTTCTGGAATATAATAAAAATTGTTAAAAACAAATCCAAGGAGTTACCTTGCATTAGAAGTGGTACAGAAACCTCCTTCACTGATACGGAAAAGGCGAAGGCGTTAGCTCTAAATTTCGCGCAAAATCACGTTGTCGCTCAAAATTTAAGAGATGCAAATACAAACTCCATCGTTGAACATGCTCTTCAAGCATTTAATTTAGCTATCCAGGAAACTCCGCCAAATGAATTTATAACGAAATCAGACACAGAATATTTCGTAACAAATTTAGTTATTAATAAAACAGGCGGAATCGATCAAATTAAAAATATTTAGGTATCTTAAAAAATTGCCTAAAGAAGGGATAATATTTCTTACCTATATCATCAACGCATGCTTAAAAATGCAATATTTTCCTGATAAATGGAAAGTAGCGAAGGTTATTCCCATTCCAAAAGCAGGGAAGCCTCCCGATAAAACCGAAAGCTACAGACCAATAAGTTTACTAAGTGCTTTAAGCAAAATCTACGAAAAAGTTGTAAAATAAAAAATTGTTCAAATCATTGAAGAAAATCAAACATATCCAAACGAACAGTTCGGATTTAGGCGAAATCACGGGACCTCACATCAAGTTCTTAGGATATGTAATATAATAGAAACTAACCGTGCAATAGGTAGATCAACAGGCATGATTCTACTAGACATCGAAAAAGGTTTTGATTCAGTGTGGCATAATGGGCTTACGTATAAAATGATAAATCTAAACTTTCCTCAATTTCTCTGTAAAATTGTCCAAAGTTTTGTGTCGAATCGTTGTTTCAAAGTACATGTTAACAGTAGTGTGTCCGACATCATACATTTTCATGCAGGCGTACCCCAAGGCTCGGTCCTTGGACCCGTTTTATATAACTTATATACGTCCGATTTCCCGACTCTTCCGGAATGTGAAGCAGCCATATATGCTGATGACACGGCAATACTTTCCTCACATGAATTCGGACTCAATATTGAGACGAATTTAAAAAATGCGACTAAAATATTGCAAGAATACTACGCAAACTTAACGCCGAAAAGACCCAAGCAATCTTTTTTACACGAAAAAGAAAACCTTGCTTTATTCCGGCTAATCAGCTAATTATCAACGGAATTCCTATTAGATGGGAGCCTTCTGTTAAATATCTGGGAATACATCTTGACACAAAACTGACTTTTAAAGAACATAATATGAGGACACTTAAAAAAAAACAAATATTGCAATCAAAATGTTATATCCATTTATAAATAGAAATTCACTACTTTCAAACGAAAATAAGATTATAATTTACAAAACCATCTTTCAATCAATTCTCTTGTATGTCTGCCAGGTGTGGGGTAAATGTCCTGAATGCCACATAAAAAAATTACAAACATCTCAAAACAAACTATTAAAAATGATGCTTAATTTGCCCTGGCATCATTCTACTTTAGATCTGCATATTAAAAAAAATGTTGAGTTTATCTCCAATAAGTTGAGTTAAGCTCAATGACTCCTTTAGGACTAGATGCGACATCTCTAATAACCCTCTAATAAATCAATTAAATATAGAATAGCTTAGTTAAACATAGCAATGTTAAAATAATTTATGAACAAATATACCCATATGTTAACTTAGTTACTTTTATTTTATTTACTTCTCGAATTATTATTATTATTTTATATATCTGTTATCTGTTAAATTTTTTTTGTTAATACAATATCACTTGTAATTATCCATTTAGTTATTTATTTATTTATCTATTTTTTTTCTCTTTTTTTTTCTTTTTCTTTTCTTTGTTCTTTCAAATTGAGGTTTTTTTTCGTTGTTTTCTCAGGATCTATTTTATAAATTTAAAGCACCACTTGAAATTATATAAATACTTTTTCAGTAGAAAGATATACATTTGTAAATCATATCTCTGTACAAATAATGTAAATTGTGCAATAGCAAAGTGTATATTATTAACGAAATAATAAAATATCAATATCAAATATCAATATCAATCAATTTGTTATGCGCACGGTTTAACAACATGCAGCAATTCTAATTTAATGTCAACAGCGAAATCGACCAACATATACAAAACTGGGAATATAGCGCCACCTATAAGAATGCAACTTAATTATAAATATGTATCTCGAATTTTACAATATTAGCTCCCATTAGTGACGACTGCACGTTGTTCTTGCGATATTCTTTCCCGAAGTTCCGACACCCCCTATTTCATCCTGTCAAAGTTTTGTTTTCGAGATAAAATGTAGCATTCGTCCTTCCTAGCGCCCAAACGAAACCGTCAAGCTCAAAATCGTTAAAAACTAACCATTCTGGCTCGAGTTATGCGCATGAAAACTGAAAACGCTCAACAACTGCTGTTGCCTGTCATCATTGTCCACGTCATCTCAATCACCCCTAAATTTCAACTTACTCACACATAGGTACTAATGCAAGGATCCTGAAAATACTTGACAAACAAAAATGAAGGATTCAAACACCATCCAACAAATCAAAGTATCGACTCCGTTTCAAAAAGTTACTTTGTGTAATATAATAAACATAAACAAACTTATTAGGTATATTTAAAAAAAAAAAATCAAAATTGTTGACAACAACAATTTGCTTGGCAAATAATTCAAATTTTTGACAACAACAATTGCTTTTAAAATTTTCAATAATTTTTTTTCGATTTGAAGTGTCACTACTCGATTTCTACTCAGTTTTTTTTTCAAAGTGCGAAAAATGCGAATAAATCGATTTTCCGGAATTTTCTTAAACTGCAGCGCCATCTGCTGGGCTTATTTGTGAATCTAAACAATCCAGGGCGCCACCCAAACGCATACAAAAAAAATCTTTAAAATCGGTCCAGCCGTTTAGGAGGAGTTCAATTACATACACACGTACAGTAGAATTATATATATAAAGATACTCTCTAGGGGCCCTTTAAGCTCATGTGTAAATATTTTCAAAATCCGTCCACTGACACGCCCACAATTTAAATTTTTTTTTTTTTTTTTGAAAATTCAAAGTTTGAGCTATTGAGCTAAAATTTATAATATATACTCTGTAGGGGCCCTTTATGCTCATGTGTTAATTTTTTTTAAATCCGCCTACTGACACGCCCACAATTAAATAAAACAATTTTATTGAAACACCCAAGTTTGAGCTAGGAAGCGTTTTTTTCGATAAAATCCTTTAAATGTTATATAACAAAATATGTAGAGCGTTCTTAACAATTCAACCATACTTAGACTATTGTCACGCCCACTTATGAGGGATAGGAATAAGAATAGGGTATCCAACAGTTCGAACAAGCGGACTGTAGCCCGTCCCTATGTTTGATTATATTTTAAGCACCAACCTCATTGTATGTAACATAGGTATTGAACCCACTTTCATTACCAAAAATCGACAAGAAGTCCTTGATATTACTCTTGTCTCCGATACCATCAACGACATGATACTGAGTTGGAAGGTCTCGGCTGATCACTCCTTCTCTGATCACCGTTATCTTCAATTCAACCCTAATGTTGATCCTCCCTGTCAACCTATTTTCCGTAATCCTCGGAAAACCAATTGGCCCAAATACAGAGAAACTCTTCGCGAACTAGTTACCTCTGAACTTTTAAGTCCACCCTGCAACTTTTCCGAGCTCGACTGCAAGGTCATTGAGCTCACCTCGGCTTTCAATAAAGCGATGTCCGCTTCTTGTTCCCTCATACGACCCAGGGGAAAGAGAAAGCCACACTGGTGGACCCCGGAATTGGGACCACTTAGAAATAACTGCAGGAAACTTTTCAAACGCGCTAAAAGCTAAAGATCACTTACTGACTGGGACTCCTATAAGGAAGCCCTCAAATTATATAAAAAAGAGCTAAGGAAAGCCAAAAGATCATCCTGGAGACTCTTCTGTGGCAAAATAGAAGAATTCTCTGAGGCATTAAGCCTAAGAAAAATCCTAGCTTCAAATCCAACCATGCCCAGCTGTCTATAGAAAGCTGATGGATCTTGGACGACATCCAGCGTGGAATCGCTTAATTTGCTACTTGATACTCACTTCCCAGGTAACCCCTACATTACCGGGTACACTGATCTGAATAGATCACTGGCACAGGTGACTCATTCGCAAGCTCTGATTACAAGGGACAAGCTGCTCTGGGCACTACATAGCTTGAAGCCCTTCAAGTCTGCAGGACCAGACGGCAGTACTGGAGATGATTCTGAATAGCTGCTTAAAAATGGCATACATTCCTCAGGCTTGGAGAGAAGTGAAAGTGGTCTTTATACCAAAAGCCGGGAAAGAATCCCATGTCAGCCCAAAAGACCTGAGACCTATTGATACCGACTGATTGATACCCATCTCCGTACCAACATAAATACGCAACTTCTATCTGCGTCTCAACATGCATACTGTAATCGCTGGTCTACACCGATTTTGATTGCGAACTCCTCGATAGCTCAAGTTGAGTATCTTACTTTGGTCTTTACTCCTTCATACATGTTGATGATCATCTGTACGTTGGTTTCTTGAACTCCTCGTTTTCTGAGCGGCACCCATAGTAAATCTCTTGGTTGTCTATCAAGTCTTTTCCAAAATCATCCAACACCATAACATGTAAAACCTGTAAGGAATCACAATGATTTTTCATCATTGTCCTTATATTTTGGATTGCGTCTGTTATTAATTTACCAAAAACAAAAGGCACTGGCCGTCAGATGGTTGTATTATTTTCTGCAATCGGCTATCTAATACCCGCGCAACGATATTCATTGTGTGTGACATCAGCTTGATAGAAAGCTAGTTATTACAATCTCGCGTATCGCCTATTCCTTTGTACAAAAGAGGAAGATATCTATCTACCCTCCACTGCTTAGCATTGGATCACATCTCATCAGATTGGAGATAAGATCATGAGCCCACTAGACCTTACCTGAGCGAGCATTCTGAAAATGGTTGTGCCCCTGTTTAAGCTGGTTCGTCGGAGTTCGTGGATAGACTGGTTTCTATCAGAAACCGAAGATGAGATTTGTCTTTTCCATTATTAGTTCGACACCAATCTGCAAATGACGCTTTCTTGTCTCTCATCACTGCCTTAGCTTCATCTATCCACCACAATGTTTCTTTACCGTATTGAGTTTCCTTTTGAAGCCCCTTGCAATGATTTGTATCTGCCTAAGCAAGTTCGTTGTAAGGAATTCAGTATGTCTTGTGCTCTGCGCTCTTCATGCTCAACTTCGTTGGTAAATTTTTATTTCGAAGGATTAGACCGTATGACTTGCATATATTTCGAATACCATCACCCGGAGAGTTCCTCTTGCCGTTTATCAGTCCTCTATGGCCATTTTCATATCCTTTGCTTGTCTTCCCGTCCGTTCAAATCAACGCCAACAGAAAAATGCTCTTCCATTGTAATGTTCTTGACGAGGTTGTGAAAATCTAGACAGAATGCATCTTTTTCTCTCTGTTCGCTATTCGCATCACCGCATTGAGATACATCGAACTATCACTGGACTATGAAATGGTCAAGAAGCTATGAAGTAGCTCTGCCATAGAGATGATACCGATTCCGTTCATACCCCATACCGTCCCGAAGTAGAACATCTTGAAAGCTTTTGTCCTGACGTAAAAGAAACATTCCCTATTACTGGTGTTTCGCTATTTCGTCAACTCGCCTTTAGCTTTAGCATTACTTTGCTTTCCCCCGGAAACCGAATAGCTTTGACCCGAGCATTTCTGTCCCGTCCCAGGATTAGTACCTATAAGTATAATGCCTGACGGGCTAGTGCGTTTTCTATGAGCGTACATTTCCATAACACTTGAGTTTGAACGAATTCGACACGTACATGCTCCTATTATTTCTTGTTCGATCTTCCTTTTGCGACACCAGTGATACCCAGTCGAGTCAACCAACGGATTTGATATTTTATAACACACAAAAAACTTCAGGATTCCCATATAAGTGTTCATATTTTAGCGCTCATCACACCATTAAAGATCAAAATACGAGATTATGTGGTATGACTGTTTCACTGTGTGTATTGATTCATTTTCCTTGTTTTTTTCTTGCTAAAAAGTTCTTGAAATAGCAGAAGCTGTGAGAGCGGATTCTGATATCAATGCCCGCCATACAAACATGTTCAATACAAAAATTCGTATGAGGTGCGTCTTCTTGGCAATTCTTTATTCTTTATTTTTATATACAAATGCCTTGCAGCTAATGCTCGTGACTTTGTTGCTTCAGCTCATTTAGGTGAAGCCTTCGTTCTTCCATTTCCAACTGGCCCCGCTTTATGCTTATAATTTCCTTGTAGATAGATTTTGTATTCCCTTCGCAACCTCCAGTTTCACTTTCCCATTTCTTGAAGCTCGTTTTCAGCTTGGTTTGCTTTGCTGCAACAAATGCTGCCTTTCAGCTGTTCTCGTGACGGCAAGTCTTAAGTATTGATACCTAATAAACACAATTCTTCGGCCGGAATATCATTGGGCTCTAACCGGGGCATATTCTTTTGTGGAAGCGAGTTAATCGTAGGACAGTCCTGCACATAAGGCAATGCCAATCTTCGTCGTCCAGTGGATGTTTTTTTTTGTTTAATAATCTACGATATTGAAGTTTAAATTTCTGCAATTTTATATCAAGACTTTTGGTGTTAAAATTGTAGCCCTCACACTACAACATCGTTCGAATATCAGCAAAAACTATCCGGGACGTTTTATTATGTTATACGCTCCAAGTTGATTCAGGTTCTAAAAAAAGGAATTAAATTAAAAAATTAAGGCCGGCGCGGCAATTTGCAATAAGAAAAACAGCAGCAACGTATTTTAGCTCATTAAATCCGGATCTTGCCAGAATAATTCAGTGGGGTTAAACTAAAAGCTTGGAATTCAATGCTTCTGAAAGGCAATGCTGCCTTCTGTCATTAAGGCAAAACCCAAATACCCTGCCATTTCCATTCTAGATATGTGTGTTAATGACAACTTTCTTCGGAATGACTACATATTCGATGTCGCCAAGAACGCTGCGAAATGCATAAGTTTGCTTAAGCGATGCAAGAAATATTTCACCCACTCTAATCTGGATACGATTTATAAAGCGTTTATCCCCCCGAAACTTGAGTACAATGCTACTTGACAGGATCCAAAAACGAGCGATAATGTAATACAGATCACTCATTGGATTTTTTTTCTGAATGTACATTTAACTTTCCAATTTCAATTTTATTAATTTTATTATATACTTAAAACTTCGCATTCACATCGAAAAGTGATTTTCGTTATTGATTTTGAGTGTTATACTCAATTTGAACCAATCAGCGGTCGAGCCTAAGTAAGGCTGCGGCATACTGAATGCCATCAATTTGAGTTTTTAAAATAACTCAACAGGAATGCCATCAATCTCTGGGGATCTAAGAGCCCTTCCCACTTCAATAAGAACTATCGGCGAGTCAAGCACATTACTTTCGCACTCGTATACTGCCAAGATTACTTCAAGATCTCAACATACAAATATCCGCTGATTCAGATGTTTTTTGTCTCATCGTTCTGAAGAGGTGTTCTTCCACGCTGGCAAAAACATTGTGTAAGCTTTTCTATCTGGCCTATTCTTTAGGGCTCTTTCCGAGAAGATAGATAACAGCATTTGACCAGCGCGTCCCTAAAAAAGGCGAAATTTCTTCTCCTTCCTCCTACCGACCAATCGCACTTATTTGTATAGGTTATAACCTGCTTGTACATCAGAGCCTAGCCCCTTACGGGCAGTTAAATAGTATCCTACTTTATGTAGAGATAGTGCGCAAATAAATCATAAAAAAAGTCTCTTCTTTCGAAGGTCATGGAAACGCTGATAAACCGTCAGCTCATGAAATATCTCGAATCCCGAAAACTTCCTAATGACCGGCAGTACGGTTTTCCCAGCAACAGGTCCACTGGTGATTTGATGACATATCTATCCGAAAAGTGGATCCAATCTCTTCATCATGGTGGTGAACGTAAAATCGTTGCGCCTGATATTTCGAAGGCATTTGACAGAGTTTGGCATCAAGCTATTTTGTCGAATACGCGTGCATCTGGAATCGATGATACTCTTCATCAATGGATTCGAAACAACCATACGGACAGTTCAATTCAAATTGTTTTTAACGGCTTGAGGTCTGCAACCCACCAAATAAATGCTGGTGTTCCCCAAGGCTGTTTTGTCTACGACTGTCTTTCCATTTTTATAAATGATCTTCTGTCTGTTACTTCTAATCCAATTCATGCCTTCGCTGATTACAGTAAGCTCAGCTTTTCATATGCGTTTCCAGATTCACGTCCCTCATCTTTGGGTGTGGAACTGGAAGGGCAAAGAATGTTAAGTTCATTGAATTCCAACCTTGATAGCATATTAAAGTGGTCTACAACCAAAAGAGTGGAATTCAATGACTCCAAAACGCAATGCTGCTTCCTGTCACTAAAGCGAAACGAACAGTCTACCATTATCCATGAATGGTACTTACATCGCTGAAACCGAAAGACTTTCCATTCTCGGTACGTGCGTTAATTACAGCATTCGTTGGAAGGACCATATATTCGATGTAGATGACAACGCTGCGAAATTTCTAGGCTTACTTAAGCGTTGCAAGAAATATATCACTTCTCCTGATCTGGCTACAATTTCTAGGGCGGGATCGCCTAAAGCTTGACTATAACGCTCATATTTGTTTCGGTGCAGACAGAACTCAACAACGCGATAAAACTCATTAGTGATCGAGACATCGCCAAACCACTTGACTCTCTTATTTATCGTCGCAATGTCGCCTTTCGTTGTTCTATCGGTATTTAAACCATAAGTGCTCAAACGAAATAGCCAGTTGTATTCCTCTCTTAGAATGTTTCAACCGCAACACGCGCCATGATAGGAATGCACATCAGTTCACCCGCCTGTATTCGGGCGCACAGTGAATATGCTCTATCTTTCCTTCCCATTACAAGCATTTAAAATCCACGTGCATCGGCATCTCCTCTATCTCTCCAATCCAATTTTTTTCTTCTGACCGCGCTGTGTAACTGTTTACTATATAAGGGCACACAAAGTTCCCTTTCGCGCGTGCAAATAAAAATGAAATGAAAACTACCTCTGAACAGAGATCGAAAATGAGAGCTCTTACCCTCTTCGGCATGTTACCACTTACAAAGGTAATTTCACCATCGACATCAGCTCTTGATGCACCATTTAACACCTAAAAACCAAAACTTTCAAATAAATCCGTCAATACTCCCCGTTCCAATTAAAGAAACTACTAATTTTGCTGTCCTTTGAGAAGCCTCGTATGCGGATCCGAGTAACAGTGAGTCAGCAACTGATAAGTGACTTTAACCACAAATCAATTTAATTTCTTTTTAGTAGCTGTGAAGGGGGTAGGTCCTTGCCACGTCGAAATAATGCACCACTACATATAAAAAAAAAGGTGTGAGCCACGCTGCACTCATGGTATAGTTGATGTGTAAACATGTAGGCACAGTTGCGCGTTAGCTACCTAAATTGTTATCTAGCTAACGCCATAACTAAGTAACTAACGTAGTAGAATTAGCTGCGCTAAAAATGCAATCGATTTGGTGAAAAGCTATCATAATGACAACTAATTTTTGCTATTAGCTATTAGTTGCAGGTTGTGTACCTAAGCTCGTTAGGTTGCCAAAGTAAGTTGCGGATGACAACTAAAAGTTGGTTAGTTTTTAGCTGTACCTGTTTTGCTGCCTTGGTAATAACTACATAATAACTAAAGCAACATTTTTGTTTGCTTTAATGGTGATAATTTATTGGGATTTATTATGCATATTGCGTTTAAAATAAAAATTGATTGAATGTCCCTTTTATTTTACATCAGGTTATTTTACAAAGAGGTCCTTGGAGCCACAATAATTAAACCCGAAAAAGGATATTTTCCCAAAATGTCTTTAGAAACGGCACGGTATATATGAGTTCAATGTTATTTGAATGAGGGGTGCTAGGGACAACAAACATTTTGGTAAAATATCCTTTTTTCGACTTTTAAGGACCTTTTTGTTGTTCCAAAGACCTCTTAGTCAAATAACATTGAACGCAGATATACCGTGTGGATTCTAACGGCATTTTGGAAAAATATCCTTTCTTCGACTTTTAAATACCTTTTTTGTTGTTGCAAGGACCTCTTAGTCAAATTACATTGAACACAGATATACCTGGTGGATTTTAATGACATTTTTGAAAAATATCCTTTTTTCTACATTTAAGGACCTTTTTGTTGTTCCAAGGATCAGTTAGTCAAATAACATTGAACACAATATACTGCGCGGTTTTTTAGGAGTTTTTGAAAAAAAAATTCGGGCTTAAGGACCTTATTTGGTTCTCCAAGGACCACTTCGTAAATAACCTTATTACAACTAAAAGTGACATTCTTAAATCGGAAATCGGTTACCGAAGTACAAATCGATATTTTCCCTCTTACCTTCAACTGATGTACAACAAACTTCAAGCTATACAACCTCAATTATTCAAAACAAATCTACGTCCACACAACTTCCCGGTGTTTCGTAAGGACATTATGTAATAATCTCTAAAATTGAAAATAATTATAACTGGAAAATGTATAACGAAATAAATAAAATAAAAAAAAACAACAACACGCGGTTGTTCTCAAACGGTCACCCATCTACGTACTGACCGCGCCCAACGTCGTTTAATTGCAGTGATCTTTCGAGCAGCGATTATCTCATGTGGTATGAAAATCTGACGGTGACGGGAAAATCTGACGATGTCGGTGACGCTCGATATTTCCAACTAGCCCCTACCGAGAAAAAATATATTTACACATCAACGAGAGCAAAAATGTTTACACATTAAAAGTCCGTCGTTAAAGTGGGGCAAAATAGTTCTTTAATTTGATTCAAAGTAAAAAATAATGAAACCGTTCACCAACGCAGATAAGGAGCAAAAACTGGGTCATCCAAATATCCAAATGTTTCTTTAGCAATTTGAATACACATTAATATGAGCCGTCGCCTAGTACGCCGGGCGTCGGTGACCAAATCAAAGTCAATCTGGCACATGCTGATCCTTTCATCAACGTACGAAACGGTTTTGCCATTCACTGGAACCAATAAGCTTTAAAATTGTTTTTTTTTTTATTTGAGACAGAAAGCATTGAATTGACTTCTGCTCGATAGTGCTTTTGGTTAGTCCTGTTTTGACAATTTTATTTATTTTCACCTCAATAACAGCAAAGAAAAAACTTCACCGAAGGGGTAATTATAGAATTATAGGTCAGTGGCATCAGTTCTCCCTTATTTTATTATTATGTTGGGTGCTCCAGATATGTCTGCCGTTAATTTTACACGTCCTTAGGGTATATTTTATTTTATTTGCGCCATTCGTTCTTATCGATGGAGTTGCTGGTGTTGCTATTGTAAGTTGGATCATGTGGGAAAACACGTTTGCTATACAAGTACAATATAGCCTACTTAGTAACAAAAGAGCACCACCTCAAATACCTATACATTTATCTGGGGCATAAGGTAGCTGTTGGTTTAAAGTGGATAATGATGACAAGGACATTTTCAGTATGTAGAATTTATATGAAATTTAATTGGACTTTATACTGGTATGTCGTTTTGTGATAGAAATATTTTATAGTTCAAAATAATCGTGTATTTCACATTAAAGATAAAGAACGAACTTGGATGTTGTTGCAAATGGGCAGCACAAGTTATCTGTTTTTTCGGACTAATCGATACCCAATCCCCTTCAAAACATCCACCCATACATTAAGTGGTCATTGCAGTGACGTTTTATCCTAGTTTATACAATAAGCGGTGTCAGATTCCAAGATTTATCGTAATTTTACGATTTTAGGGCTTAAAACTTATTCCTCGATTTTTGAGCTAAAAAGTCATAAAATTCCAAGATTTTTCGAATATATCTAATACAAAAATTGAAATTTTCCAAATATGTATCTTCTAAAAATGTGAAGGTGAAGTAAAACCTGCCCATCTGTAGTTCTGCTTAATTCTTATGCATACTGTTGGGGCAGAACTATCCTCATATCAGCTTCATCATCATCATCGCATCGTCATCATCATCTATGTTAAGATCATTTCACTATTGTACATAATATACATATTATACTAGTAACATGTAACATGTAAACTTATCTCTTCATTCAATATTCAAATCTGGCGCTTCTTTTAGACCATCCGCCATAATTAATGTATTTTTTGAATTCGCCTTAAACTTTAAATATTTGAATTTAACGTTACCTCTCTCTCAAGAATTTGTATAAATACCCTTGCCAAAATAAAGCTTTTAACAATTGTATTCAAAACCCTAAGGGGAAACACTATCGTTTATTTCGTCGTCGTTTCGCTCGCTAAATAGCCATCCCTTTGTCGACCTCGATGCGTCATTGAAATCGTGGTCTTTTGCAAATACTCGCAACCGTTGAAAATCGTTCAACGCATTAGCCAGGATCGTTCTATCCTTCGATAAAAAGGAATCAATAGACATCCCCGGTTGACGGTTTAGAATCGGTCTGACCGTTCACATACTGCTTTTTATGTAAATGCACGTGCGCACTGTACAATTAGTATACAATCATGGAAAAAACTGTGCCATTTTGAACAGTAACGCATTCGGCCATTTTGCCTGATATTCTGTTTTGCTTGAGTCGTCAATTTTTTGGAAGCGGAGCTGTGCAGTGTGTGCATTTTAATGGTATTTGGTCAATAAATGAATTCAAAGGAATTTGCTGCAAGAAAAGGTATATAGAGCTTCTCCGTCAAATCTTAAAAAGTTTTGACTTCAAAAACCAATTGCTTCAAAGTTTAACTCTTCTAAGTCCATTAAAATAATTAAAAAAAGTAGATTCTTTTTATCCATTATTCAAAAGTTTTCCATATTAAATTCTAAATAAAGATATTCAAGACGCCGATGCCGAATTTCTGCCTAAATAAAAACCTAAAGTTTGAAAATCTTTTTTTTTTATCTTCAAACAGTTTTTTGGAAAAACGTTTAACAAACAAAGCATGGTAATGAAAGTTTAGCATTTCCGTTACTGAAAAAAATCATTTTAGAAGTCTTATCACTTCCGAATTCATCTGCTACTGTTGAACGTATATTTTCGGCGGTTAACCTAAATAAAACGAAAACAAGAAATTCGTTGGCCACAGAAACTTTGCAAGGAATTTTGCATACCAAAGATTTGCTTAGACTGCAAGAGGTTTCTTGCTACAATTTGAATATAAATAGCAGCATTTTGAATCAATTTAATTCAAGTATGTATGTGTGAAGAAGTAGACTATTTAATAAATTAAAAATGTTATGTTTCGAAAAATGTTTATGTTATCCAAAATAATTTATGTTGCAATAAATTGTGGTAATAACGTTCTTCTGTGTTTTTGTTTTGTTTTTTTTTATTTCCAACAAAATCTTATTTCCAAAATTTTTAAAGCTAGTAATTACGATTTCTGGTGAAAATATCTGGCAGCAGTTATATTATAACTGAACTGATGTACTTTGGAGTCCATCGCTTTAACGTCATGCAGATAATCATGGACTAAAATAAATATCAAGGGACCTAGGACGCTGGCGTATAACAATTTTGAATAGGAGATCCTCGGAAACTTCAGCGGGGGCATGTTACTCTTGGCCTTGTTACCCCATATATGCCCATGATCATCTGTACCTATATTTCCGAAATTCCTCGTTGTTTTAGCACCACCCATAACAAATCTCTTGGATGTTCATCAAATGCCTTTACAAAATCAACGATAATCAACTTAATCATTTAAGGGATCACGATGTTATTCCATCATGATCCTTACACCAGGTTATTTAATAGGGACATAATAATTTTGTATTTTAATACAATCGCATCCCTAATTTTTTTTATGATCTGTCAATTTCAAAACGTCAGTCGATGTTTTATTTTATCATGGTGAAACTCACGAACAAGCAACGTTTGGAATTAATTAAAAATTACTACCGATATTCTCACGTCGATTATTGAATCCGGCGGATACACTGCGGAAGGAATCTATACCAATTTTGAGTTGTTTGGCATTATTGAAAACGTCGGTAAGCAAGTGAATAGATGTCGGTAAAATAATACCATTATTGAAAACGCACTCGATCCGCACTCCATATAAACGATGACATTTCGGATCCGTTATAAAATCGTCACGGATTACATACTGAAATTTGTTATTTCCAATTTGGAAACCAAAATTTTATTTCACGAGTACATATAATGAGCAGTAAAAAGTATGTAAAAATCTTAATAATAATCGATTTATTTATTTAATATTTATTTCAAGAAAGCAAACAACGAGTCGCACGCAGTTCACGGCGATGGTGGATTTGATGAAGACAGAGCCTGATATTGCCAAGGGCTTTTCGAAGAAAGCACCCGACGTTGTCGCTTTGTTTTGGGACAAATTAAAAAACCAAATGAATTCCTTGGGACGTCCATTTAAAGAAGTTACGGAATGGAAAAAGGTTAGTTCAACTGCAAATCAAGTTTAATTAAATGTTGCTGACCAAAATATCATTCCAGGTTTGGTCGGACCACAAATCGGCCTTGAGAAAGAAGCTAGCACACAACAACCAGGAGAAAACAGCAACAAGTGGAGGACCAAATAAAGAAATCTTCTTCACGCCTCTGGAAGAAGAAGTAATTCAGCTTGTTTGTTTAAAGGATTGTGTGGAAGGGGTGCCTTCTGCAAGCAATTTTGGTGTGCCAGTGAAGAGAAAACTCAAAAGCACTAGCAGTGAAAATTTAAATGATTACCTAAACGAAATAGTTGACTCTGAAACCGAGAATGATCTGATATGAGCAATAATGTGACACCCGGAAAAGCTGAAGAAAATAAAAGAATACCAAAACCAATTCAACTTTTAGAGAGGCAGATAAACAAGCAGGACAAACTTTATCAGGAGATATCGAAAATACTTTTGTCTCACAACGAACGTGTTGGAGAAATACATAATGAAAGGGTATTCCAAGCGTTGGATCAGATAGGCGAACACCACAAGAAAACGCACCGAGCTCTAGACCGTCTAATGTAATTGATCACAAAAAGAAAGGAAATTCTATTCAGCCGGAGCTTGTTGACGAAACGAAAAGGCACAATCAACGCATGGAACAATTCGCTTATGAGAAGAATCAACTCAAGCAAAAGATTCTTGAAATTGGGTTGAAGAAAATTGGAGAGAGGCTCGAAGATTAAATCGTATCCTTTTCTTTTTTGCAAGTGGCCAAAAAGGCTTTTTTTTATCCAAAAATGTTATGAAGTCTGATTTGTTTTATTGTTTATTTATGAATAAAAATGTTTTAATAAAAATTTTGCAATATTTTATTCCGTATTCGCTGTGCTTCCTCTATGTACACTTGTGGTTGTGAAAATTCCTCTTCATTAATTCCAACTTCATCAACTGCTTCATTTGTGTTTTCATCGTGTACATTATAGTGCAATCGAATATTGTGCAGGGCAGTACTCACGTTAATAATCTGCACGGCTTTCTTGGGAGCATAGTGAAGTTGTCGAGCATCAAGGCAGCAACTGCACCAATTTTTCCAAAGCCCAATAGTTCGCTCAACGATATTTCGCCCTGCACTGTGGTATTTGTTGTACCTACTTTGAGGTGTGTTGGGATCTGGACTTCTAAAAGGCGTCAGTAGCCATGGGGACAGGGGGTATCCTGCATCACCTGTTTACAAAAGTATTTTTTGTGTAATAGTAATAGTATGTACATTAGCTTTCTCTTACCTAATAAGACAGAAGTACAACTGTCTCCGGTGTCATACATACTTTTAAAATAAGTGTACGCATCACTGTTCTTCCAGATGAACGAATCGTGGCAAGAACTAGGATACTTTGCATCGATATACCTAATCCGCTGCAATTGATCACATTTCTTAAAAGAGATTTGTTAAATACAATACAAAGCAAGCTAAATAACTATGTACTTACTATCATAACATTTAGACTGTAGAATCCTCTGCGGTTGTAAAACAAATGTGACTTTTCTCCAGCAGGCTTCGCAATTTTGATATGCGTGCCATCCACGCATAAGGTTATTCCCGGGATTCTTGATTTTTCATAGAAAGCCAATTTTGCATGTCTTTTCTGCTCCTCCGACATACTCAGACGTATCCATTTTGGACATAAATGTTTTTTCCAAAATACCTAGAACCTCTGTAAGGACAACACTGACTGTTGTCTGTGCCATTCCAATGTTTAAGTCCTGCCCAGTTCCGGTTTGGTAACCACCCTCAGCCAAAAATCTTAAAAATGACGCCAGTTTGAATTTTGGAGTAAGGGATGAAGATCGTGCTACTGGTGGCATTTTACACTCTAAAACATATAATACATATTGAAAAGCTTCTTTATTCAGCCTGAATTGTTTCACAAACCTAAACAAAAAATATAAGTCCTTAACATTTAAACTATGCTTGTGGTTTCACTCACTGAGTCTCCGGCAGAAGAAAAATGTCTTTTGCCATAGTTCTTACTCTCCTTCGTTCTTCTCTGGAATCAGTTTTATCTTCACACGGTAGAATACAAAATCCGACGCTATCCATTTAACTAAATTATATTTGTTTATGTTAGAACTAATCAAATAAACAATCACAATTAATGCTGTTTGACAATTACCAGCTGATTTGGATAATGTAGACTGCGGATGGATAATACAGTCCATCCGTCGGATTCTATAATGGATTCAGACTCTCAAAGTGAAACATTGCGGATCGGATGGCTTCCCTCCGCAGTGCATCCGCCGGATTCAATAATCGACGTGTCTGAGTCAGCGGTAGCAATAGACTTCTAACGTCAAGAAATCTCCCAGATGGAGATTTATTTTATGGTATAGAGCAAGGAAGTCACCTCGGACCAATTCTATTTATACTTGCCATTAATGATGTTAAGGCATGTATGAATTACAGTAATATCCTGATCTACGCTGATGATATGAAAATATATAGATCTATCACTAGTCAGCAAAACAGAATTTTTCTTCAATCTGACATTAATAGCTTCGCCAATTGGTGTGATAAAAACGGTTTATCGCTGAAAACAACTAAATGTCAACATATGACATTCTCTAGAAAGAATATCCCTTCCACCTTTCAATATTCTCTGTCTCAAGATATTCTTTGTAATGTTGATAATTTTAAGGATCTTTCGACCTCACACTGGTTTTTGCTAAGCGTATTAATTCTGTTATTAATAAATCTAATTCTATGCTGGGCTTCGTAAAAAGGTGGGCCAAAGAATTTAATGACCCTTACGTTTCTATGTCATTGTACAATTGTTTTGTCCGTCTGATTCTAGAGTATGCCTCTTAAGTTTGGACACCGTTCTACAACATTCATTCAAATCGAATAGAGTCCATTCAACGTAAATTTATTCGATTTGCACTTAGAGGACTTCCATGGGATGATCCATTTAAACTTCCTCCTTACAGTCAACGTATCAAGCTTCTTCATATGTTACCCCTTTCTCAACGAAGGCTTAATAGCGATATCATTTTTATACCCTATTCTAGGGGTATATTAATTTTGACGCATAGTTTGTAACATACCTTAATATTGCCCGTAGACCCCTAAAAGTTACTATATTTATGATCAGCATCGATAGTAATGTCGATCTAGCCATGTCCGTCCGTCCGTCCGTCCGTCCGTCCGTCGGCAAAAATTAGGCCTTTAAACTGAACCTAGAGAGCTGAAATTTTAACCATATACTCTCTAGGGTCCCGAAATAATCAAGTTTACGAATTTTTGAAATCCGCCCACAGACACGCCCACAAACTCAAAAAAAAAAACAATTTGGAAAAAATCGAATTTTGAGCTAGGAAGCTAAAATTTTTTATATATGATCTATGACCCCTAAAACTGCTTGGGATATAAAATTTTCAAAATCCGCCCACTGCCACGCCCACAAAAAAAAAAAACAATTTTATTGAAAAACCAAAATTTGAGCTAGGGAGCTGAAATTTTTAATATATACTCTCTAGGGGCGCTTTAAGCTCATGTATAAATATTTTCAAAATCCGCCCACTGACACGCCCACAAATAAATAAAACAATTTTTTTGAAAATCCAAAGTTTGAGCTAGGGAGCTGAAATTTATAATATATGCTCTCTATGGGCCCTTTATGCTCATGTGTAAATATTTTAAAAATCCGCCCACTGGCACGCCCACAATTATTATTATTTTTTTTTTTTTGAAAATTCAAAGTGAGCTAGGGAGCTGAAATTTATAATATATACTCTCTAGGGGCCCTTTATGCTCATGTGTAAATTTTTTTTTAAATCCGCCTACCGACACGCCCACAATTAAATAAAACAATTTTATTGAAACACCCAAGTTTGAGCTAGGGAGCGTTTTTTTTGATAAAATCCTTTAAATGTTGTATAACAAAATATGTAGAGCGTTCTTAACAATTCAACCATACTTAGACTTTTGTCACGCCCACTTATGAGGGATAGGAATAAGAATAGGGTATCCAACAGTTCGCCTAAGCGGACTGTAGCCCGTCCCTATGTTTTTACAGCAGCTTATATCCGTTGAAATAGATGCACCTGACTTGCTGTCGTCTATTGGCTTTAATTTTCGTGGTGGTGCTCATAATTTACGCAGTGTTGAATTATTGTTTAGCCCCCATCATAGAACGAATTATGGGAGGCATGAGCCTATTAGTCGCATGAGTAGAATCATGAATGAACATGTGATTGACTTGCATGTTAGTAAAATTAAGCTGAAAAATAGTTTGCGTACAATGCTTTGATGTCTTGAATTGTTTGCATTATTTTGTGTCTGTGTTAGTATTTTATAGGTACATAATTATTGTTTATTTTTAATTGTTTTGTCCTTACTAACACCTGCACTAAATGATGAGCCTGTGAGAGCACTTTTATTGCCGGCAAATTTCTGCTCGAGATAGTTGCTTGCTTTAAGCACTCCACGACACAGAGCTGATAGTGTATTAAAAGGATATGTACAAAGAAGGTGAGGTGTAGTCTCCTCCTCCTCCTCGTCCATGCAACTTCTGCAGAAGTCGTTTGAATAAACGCCAAGCCTCGACGCGTGCCTGCCTATCAGACAGTGCCCTGTAATGGCACCTATAGTGGAGCTAATATGCAGTTATTTTAATGGGATTAGACTCTTAGAGCATCGCAGATCCAGCTTTGGCCAGATATGATTAGTCGCTAAACATGTATTACTATTTGTCCACCTAAGGTTTGTTCTCTCGATTGCGGATAGCTTGAATAAAAGTTTGCAAGTAGCGATTGGTATACCCAGGAAACTGAGAAGATACGGATGTCCTTTGTGGATATCACATTTCTCTTCAGCCACGTCAGGGCTTCTTTTATCGCCATAATTTCCGCCTGGAGAGACTAAGATTTAGCCTTTCGGAGGTTTTTATCAAAGAAATAATTTTTTTTTAAAAAAACGCCTCTCATGGCAGAAAACTTCTTATAAAGGAATTGTTCAAAATGATTTCTTCAATAAAACGGTTTTATGGAAATCGTGGGAAGATTTTAAATACCTATCTTTAGGTAAACATGAGCATTAACGACCCCTTGAGAGAGTATATTCCAAATTTCAGATTCCTACTTCAAATTTCGATTTTTCGATAAATTTGTTTTTTTTTTGAGATTGTAGGCGTGTTAGTGGGCGGATTTTAAAATTTCTTATACTTGACCATTTCGGGCCCCCGAGAGTATATGGGTCAAATTTTAACTTTCTAGCTCGAATAACCTGCCTTAGCCACCGAATAGTCTTATTCAACTTCTACTTGCTGGGTATACGCGCCACTGCGGTGCCACAAAATCAGCAAATATCAAGGTGTATCAAAAATGCCACCAAAAGCAACAATCAAATAACCTAAAATCTATCAACAATCTGCGAAGTTAACCCACATATAAAAACTACACAAAAAGATCAATCAAACGTGACAGAAATTAAAACAACCAAACATATAGCAAGAATCCATCCAACATACCAATCACCAAGTGCATTTTATTCCGAATCTCCAGTCAAGTTCTCACACAACAATTAAATAGATATTCAAAATGATCCTATCGAGGGCGATACCCCCTGCATTAAAAATGATGTGTTTTGCTAATCCTCTTAAAATTAATAAACCTACATTCTTAACTTAAATTATTTGTTTAAAACCTAGCCATTGAAAGTTAGTAGTGTTTGAAAGTTTGAAAATTAATTAAATAAAGTGTATATACGAGTATATAATATCATATCAGCATCAGCAGAACTTTGTGCACAAATTTCAACGCTCCGGAATCATCATACGAAACTTGAGTACAGACATTGAGATTTTATTTATTTTCTTTGGCTTACCATTTTATTCATTAAAAAAATATAACATTTGAAAATTGTATGTATATTTAAATTTACCTACCCTTTATTGAAATTACCTACATATATAACTTAAAATTATTACTTAAATCTTGATCTATATCTATGCATACTGAAATAAAATAGATTTATCCAATTCCCGCGATTATGCACATATGATAACGTTGATATTATCATATCTATCCCTTGGTGTTATTGTTTGCAGAAATATAAATGAATTACACGTTAATTAAAGAAAACATAAACGGTTTTATTCCTCTTTGGTCCACGAGCTAATCATGGGCATGTGCTAAAAACCTTTTTATAGCCGTTGAGATAAGTCGCTGATCGAAGTGTTTGTGATCATGAGTTTGGGACTATTCCAACAAAGAACGCGGAAGGGATAGTCATGGTGCGATGGTTTTGGCCAATCGCTAGGGAAGGGTCCGTCCAAGTGTCATTACATCTATGACAACATGGTAAGCAATAAGAATGTTCATAATACTCTTCTTTCCATCATACAATAGAATCACTTCCACAACAAGCAGTGATACCCTGACCTTAAGTCATAGTTTCAATTTTTCCTCTCTTCTTTCTTATAATATTCGGTACGAAAATTCAGTAAGCATTGGGAATTGAGCAGCAACATCCCACCCCACCGACGAGTTAACGCCGTGCAACCGCAAGCGTGCCGATGCTGATCTAAGCAAGGATCTTTTTCCATCGCAAGAACCTCCCATTGCTTACAACCGACATTACTATCGATGCCTATCACGAATATAGTAACTTTGGGGGGTTAGCGGGGCAATATTTTTATTATGTTACAATGTCATACCCATGAGTCAAAATTAATAAACCCTTAAATTAGGGTATAAGGACATCTCGTTATCAAACGATAACAACGTCATCGAAGTCGGAATAAGATATCCTTGGCCGCATAAAGCACAAAATTCACCGTGTTGTCTTCTGTTTTTGAATATCTGTTATCGAGCAGATAGTCATACCCCCTATTTAAAGCACCTATAATAAAAGATAATAATCAACCCCCAGCATTTCCTTTTCACGAAGAGGGGAGAAGTAAACTTAAAATTTTCTTTAGACCTCCGTCACGTTGTTCATTTTCCATGTTATTTTTCTTCAGGCCGCGCTTCGCCGGCACAGAAGACAACAACTAGATTAAAAAGTTACCATCTTGTACCCTCAAGAAGAAAACTTGCAAATAGTTTTCCTTCTTCTCCTCGCCCTCCTCGGCAATATTCATTATCCAAAAAAAAACTTTTATTTGCGCAACAATGCATTTCTTGTGCACTGATTACAGAGCTTCTTCCTTTCTTTGAAGTAAGAGTCAATTGAGAAACTTTAAATGAGTTTGCACTTAGCCAATGGAATGGAAAAGTCTTCCCAAACACACAAAAAAACACCATTGCCTATCAGTCACAAAGCGCACAAGAAGCGTCACCTGTAGGAACCAACAAACATTTTAAAGAGACGAGTTTATAAGGATCCCTTAAAAAGTCGCGTTGAAATCATTTAATTGCAATTTGTCTCCGTTCACGTTCCATATAGAATGAAGTTTAAGTAAAAAAGAAATGTATTATCGCAGCCTACGATATTGAAAAGTTATTCATGTGCATATTTAAACGAAGACGAATATCCTTTTTTAAGCCGTCACGACGGAAGTCGGTGAGTCTTCTCCTCGGGGAAATTCAAACGATATGCCCTACACCTTAGACCGGCAAACTGCTTAAGATGCAAGGAACTCCTTGGCATGGCTGTCTGCTGTGCTTCCTGTTTTATGATGCTGTTCCTTAAACGTTTGCTTTTGGCAATCGAACTGAGTAAAAATTTCCACTTTTTGGCAACGATTCGAAGATGATAACGAAAGCCACACAAGGAGTTCTAGTATGTAAATCATTCCAATTCCCTAATATGTGCATAATAGAATTTTCTCCTGCCGTACTTTGTCAGGGACGGTTTATTGTCCAACAGTGGGAATTTAAAGTTGTTGGTTCTTTTTCACATTTTAAGATTAAATTTATTTGCATAACTGTTGAAGATAAACATATCAAGTTACATTGAGAGTGACTACGACAGTTTCTAGAATTTGAAGACAAAAATATTTACTTGGGGGCAGGGTTTTTCCTGTGGCACTGAGGTAGAGGTAACAAGGACGTGTTGCCGTCCCCCGTTTCGTTGTCTTCCCATTCCAATTATGTTGCAGGACAACGAGTACTTTTTAACTTTTTAATTTTTAATATAGACATTTTAAAAGGCAGTTATCAGGTATAGTAGGTCTTGGTTTTTTTTAACAGGTACGATTTCCGGAATTTTAGAGCAAGGCAAGTATTTACAAACGTCTTGTTGTTTGTAATTTTTCACTTTGCATATATTGAAGTAGTCATTACGTAGCTATAAATAACATTCTATCTGTTGTCACTCTCTTAGGTACATTAGGTATATGTTTTGTTCAGTTTATGTATTTAATTTTAATTTGATTTGGTGGGGCGTCCGCCCCCATTTATTCAGCTTAATACACTTATACACTCATCGCCACTTGAATATGACACCCTGTACACTCTATTTGCAATTGCTCATTCCTCGAAAGCGGAATGATAAAATAATGGTACTATGCCCGTTATCTTTGTCCAACTCTTCTTCTTTCTCTGTGACAAAATTGCAAGTTCTGGAAAAGAGCCGTTTTATGTTTATTTCCACTTTATGTTAACATTCGTTGGAATTAAAGCAACATTTTTCCGCCACTTGAATAGAACATGCATTTAATTTTATCGTTTTCTTTGGCACGCGGGCTCATATTCTTCGTTGATCGATTTTTTTTTGTTAATTTCGAATTTTTAATTTAAAAAAAACCTTAAATGGGTCGAGGAAAAGCATTAACTGAGGCTGAAAAACAACAAATCAAAGCTTACAAGGACGCTGGCTTATATATTGCCAAAATAGCTAAAAAAAAAATCCAGAGGAAGCGACACGTTATATCCACATTTTTGAGTAATGGGTGCATACTAATGCGGAAAGGCGATTTACTTTAAGAAAAGCGTCAAATTCTCACGACTCTTTGGCAAAAATCAGGGATAAATGCGGTGTCAACGCAAGGCTTACAACTATGCGTCGTGTTATTTCGAAAGCTTAACATCTAAAAAGTCCGAAAATCAAGAAGAAGCCACCTATCAACCCGGTTCGAAAAGGGCAACGCCCCATTTTTTGTCGCGCATATGTGACCTGGACTTCGGAGTGGCAAAGAGTAGTCTTCTCCGATGAAAAAAAATAATAATTTGGAAGGCCCGATGGCTATAGCTACTATTTCCATGACCTCAGCAAAGAAACACATTATTTGGACCGGCTGCATAGCAGAGTTGGAGGTGTGATGGTGTGGGTGGTAATTTCCTATTATGGAACCTGCCAACTACAATTTATGTCAACCACAATGAATACGTTGTCTTACAATGGCATATCGAAAAAGGCCTTTCCATACTTTCGTAAACTTTTTGGACCTCTGCCGTGGATTTATCAACATGATAATGCACCAATACATACAGATCGGGTAGTTAAAACCTATATACAGACCCAAATGAATGATTTAAATATCATTGAAAATGTTTGGGGATGGTTGACACATCGGGACAACAATATTCGAGTATACCCGAACTAACCCAAGCCATCGAATTAACTTGGAACTCGATATCACCAAATTATTTGGCTAATTTGTATACATCCCTTCCAAACCGGATGTGTTAAGTCTTAGAACAGAAAGTCACCTTTCACTATTAAACTTTTTTTTTTAAATGTAAAATACTCCAATTATCTTAAATTTAAATTATTTTTGTTATAAAAAGAATCAGAAATCTCTAAAATGTTTTTTTATTAAAGTGTCCGATTCAAGTGGCGCAAATTTTGACCCCACATTTTGCGGTTTTTGGTTGATAATATTTTGTTATAATTTAAAGCTTTAGCGTTGAATCTTTCTTTTGATAAAATTACAGCAAATAAATTAACTTTGATTTAAAAAAAAAAAATAAGTCTGTAGCATTCTTGGCTTGGGAGCAGTGAAGGATAGAAAACAGTCGTAAGGGGTGTCCTATTCAAGTGGCGAGGAGTGTATGTCTTTAAACTACTTACAAAACTAACACTTATAGCTAAACTTAAAACTAATACTTACAAGCTAGAGAAAAACTTATAATAAAGCTGGGGTTTATGGAGAAGGAGGCTAAGTTTAATGGAGGGAGTGCTGGAAATCAAAAATAGAAATGTTTGAGTTTACCTTCGGGAAATTGGTTAGATGGAGCCATAGAACGTGCGATGGGTTGGTAGATAGAAGAGACGGGGATGTCTTAAACTACGAGGTTAAGTATTAAAGAAGATGGAGTTGTAAAGAGACGGGCAATCGATAGAGCCTGAGACGAGGCGATGAATGAAGAGAATGTCAGCTGCATCCCTGCGGTCTCCAAGCCAAGGGATGGATTGGCTTTACGAATTATGTATCTCGTAAATCTGCGAACGGAAATTAAGCTCGCGGTCGTACAATATGCCAAGGTCGAGAAGAGACTGTACGATGAGTATAGGTTGATCATTAAGAAGGTAAAGACGTGGAGGGGACTTGTTGTATTTACGTGATAAGCTTATTGATTGGCATTTTGCAACATTGAGCTCAAGGCAGTTTTTGAGACACCAAATAGAAAAGCGGCCAAGTGCGAGTCGGACTCGCCCATAAAGGGTTCCGCGCGTATTATAAATATTATTTACTTAGGCACCTATTACAGATTTATTATTAGAAAATAATGGTTCACGCCTTACGCATAAGGTTTATGTTTATGAAATTAAATGTTTTTTATTTTATATTTGAGTTGATTGAATGAAAGGTAAATTGCGGTTTACGATTTATGACGTACTAAAAGAAGTACTTACTAGATCTCGTCCGAACCAATTTGCGGTGGAAACATGCAAACATGGTAATGTACATCATATATTTTTTTTGTTTTATCATTCCGTTATTTTAGAAATAAACGGGGGGGGGGCACACATTTTACCACTTTGGAAGTGTCTCTCGCGCAAACTATTCAGTTTAGAAAAAAATGATATTAAAAACCTCAATATCATTTTTGAAGACCTATCCATAGATAAGATACCCCACACGTATGGGTTTGATGAAAAAAAAAAGTTGAGTTTCAGTTGGGGGAACCCCCAAAATTTATTGTTTTTTTTTTCTATTTTTATGGGAAAATCTTAATGCGGTTCACAGAATACATCTACTTACCAAGTTTCAACAGTATAGCTCTTATAGTTTCGGAAAAAAGTGGCTGTGACATTCCCGGACAGACAGACAGACAGACGGACAGGCATGAAGAATCTATAAGGGTTCCGTTTTTTGCCATTTGGCTACGGAACCCTAAAACCTATCTAGATCTTGTTGTAGCAAGCAGGAGTCTTGTGATGAAGATTATGTGTTTGAACAATTTGGTGTCATTGGCTTAGAGAGAGATTGAGCAGTGTT
The DNA here is from genome assembly GCA_949715645.1 of Portevinia maculata. Lineage (NCBI taxonomy): Eukaryota > Metazoa > Arthropoda > Insecta > Diptera > Syrphidae > Portevinia > Portevinia maculata. The sequence continues at coordinate 103,666,121 of OX454526.1, forward strand.
TAATAACCCTTTCCGGATCGTTTATAGTTAAGATGAAGAGAAGGGGACCTAGGTGACTGCATTGTGGTACACCAGAGGTTGCCAGGAATGGGTCAGATTGGACAGACCTGAAGCGAACACTGTAAAAAAGGTTTTCCAGATAAGATGATATCCATTTGATTAGTATTGGTTTTAGACCAAGGGTGGACAATTTGAAATGAATTAATTTATGGGATATCTTATCAAAAGCTTTACTAAAATCAGTTGCAATAACATCGACTTCTTTACCACTCTCTGAGGCCGATAGCGCAGAGGACTTGAATTCAACAAGGTTAACGTTGGTTGATCTACCTTTTAGAAAGCCATGTTGGTTTCGGGAAATTAAGGACTTGCATTGAAAGCTTAAGGATTCGTACAAAATGCTTTGCAGGGGTGTAGGTATATGCGAAAGTTTGGCTATCAGACGATAATTAGTAATTTCACTCTTTAATCCCTTTTTATGAATCGGCGTTATGAAGGAGGACTTCTACATCTAATCGAGAGCTTAAAGAGGTGCGAAAGGGGGTAGGGGAGTACGAGGGAACACTTCTTAAGAAAAATAGCGGGAATACCATCTGGGGCAGGTGAATATTCATCAAAAAGTTGTTGCAACTTATTTTCAATTACAGAAGGTTGAAAAGTTTGAGAGAGAAAGGGACCAGTGGAGTACTCGAGTAGGTAGTTGAAATAAGAGGGATCTGGTACAAAGGATTTGTCGGCAAAAGAATGTTTAAGAAAGGTGGCAAGAAAATTAGCAATGGTTTGTGGATCACTTGAAGATATGTTTTCGTAAGAGAGGGATGGGGGTAACCGTCGGATTATTTTTTGTAGTTAACGAAACGGAAAAAAGATGTAGGGTCACGTATAAGATTGGCATGCGCATAGTTAACATATCGTTGATAGAGCGAGTTATAAGCCTGGGCGAATTGAAGGTATGAGCCGAGATAGTTGGAATAGTTGGAAAAAAACTTGTTTCGAAGGAAAACTGACCATAATTTGTTTCTCTTATTGCGTAACGATCGTATTCTTCGATTATACCATGGGGGTATATAGAGAAGGGTTTTGGCCGAGAAATAGGGCCAAAAAGGAAGATAGAAATGAATAATTCTCTGTAAAAGAAGGAGAGGGCATCATTTACAGAGAGATTGGCAAGCTCAAATGAGACTTTGCTGAGGTGTTCATTTATTTTTATGCAAATTGGGTTTATGAAAATCAGAACAAGGAGGGTCGTAAAAAAAAGACAAAAGAAGTGGGGAGTAATGGTTGTCAATAGTCGAAAGAAGAAGAGGGGAAAGCGAGACAGAGGAGTTAAGTGGGTCGGTAGTGATGATTAGGTCTAACTGCCTACCCATATAATTAGAGATACCGCTTACTTGGCATAGACTTAAATCGGTTAGTCGATCGATGAAGAGACATTATTTAGTTGCGTTGCGATTGGAAGCAATGAAAAACGATTCATCATCGGATAGTTGAGGAAGGTTAAAGTCGCCGAAAATGATGATGTCGTCAGAGGAATCAGATAACTCTATAACTTGATCGATCGCATTAACAACAAGTTGGTAGGTTTCGATGGGTTGGGCCGGCAGGATGTAGAAACATATTACGTATAGGGACTTTTGGGGGAGTGTTATTTGTATTGCAACAAAGTAGAGTTTTGAAGACTTTACTTTATTTCGCCTTAACTATTAGTCTAATATGACACCAACAATGTTAATATTATGCTGAAGAAGTAAAGAGAGTCAATTTGTACCTGAATAATGATTGAAATGGGCTTGTATGTTTAATTGTCATCTCCGGTACAGACTACAATATTTATTTGAAGGATCTTAAGATTATTTTTAAATTTCAATGAAATCTACAGGTAGGGCAATTATTTTTGATGAGTGTGTATCAGGTGCTCATTTAGGATGAGGTATTACTAATGAGTTGAATCGAGGCATTGCATTGAAAATAATTTATTTCATTCGTATACAATATAGACTGGCGATCACCAGAATGGGGACATACATTTTGCAATCGATTTTCAGTCTTTATACCTCCTGGAAATTTTATAGGTACCTAGAAACTTTTACTACCTTTGAACAGTTACATATTTTCCTAACAGTAAGTCATAAAATTAAAGGGTAAATAAAAAACGACCGCTGGAATTTCCCAAGATCAAACAATGAACTACTTCAAAAGCGAATAAAAAGATGTGCAAATGAATAAAATGTTTACATTTTATGGTTTTAAAACATTTATTTATTATGTTTGTCTACATTAATAATGAGTATACTCGCCATTTTTCGATATGACCTCTATAAGACGGATTGAAATAGAATCATACAGTTTTGTTTTTAAATAATTAAGAGAACCTTGGGAACAGGCACCACGAATCGCTTCGATTAAAGTGTCCTTGTCTTCAAATTGTCTGCCGCTTTCATACACTTTACGAGATAACCATGCCCAAAAATGTTCGATTATATTGAACTTCGGTGAATTGGGCGGCCATGGCAAACGTTCCACGTCTTCTGATTGAATCCAACTTCTAACAAACCTGGAAGTGTGAATAGAGGCATTGTCTTGTTGGAATATACAAGACAGGGGTCCGCAAATATTTTTTTTCATTTTTGGAAATGACCGTTCCAGCAAACATTTGTAGTTGTTTCCGTTCATTGTTGCTTACAAAAACTCCAACTCGATTGTGCCATAGTGGGTAATAGCTCCCCACACCATTACACCTGATTTACGGCTGTGATATCTTGCCAAAATAAGCTCCTCCTTTCTTAGATCATGGAAATAAAAGTTGTAACCATCGGGGCCGTCAAGGTCAACCTTTTTTTCGTCCGAAAAGACAACGCGTTTTCATTCACTGCTCCAAGCGTCATGTTCTCTTGCAAAATTCATTCGATGCTCCTTGCTTACTTGCCTCAAAACAGGTTTCTTTGTAAGTTTCCTTCTCTGTATAGTACCACTTTTTCGTATTATCCTTCTTACCGTTGCTATACTGGCTGAAACTCCGCTGTTGGCCTCTATTTTAGTCACTGGTAGAGTAGAATTTGAGGCAAGTAGTAGAATAACCCGCTTTTTTCCTGCAACGAAATATTCGCAACACGGAAGGCACTATCTTCATCTTCAATAGATGCATCTAGCTACCGGGGTATGCGGGCAATATCGACATCATCGGCAGTTCCCAGCTTGCCGTGTTAGAGGCGTTTACGGCGGTGGAAGAACAGGCAAAATTGGTTGGTCTTGAAGTAAACGATTATAAAGACCAAGTTGCGGGTGGCAATGGTGCAGTAGTAGTGTATTCGCTTACGGAATGGAAGGTCGTGCGTTCGAATTCCGGCCAAGTCCATTACTTTATAACGAATACATGAAATCGTAATCTCCCTAAGTAACTTAGACACCACCCGTGGAGAAAAACCCTACAACTGCACCCGAACACTTCTTTCCTATCTCTCTATTCTTTCTAATACCAAGTAGCTTACACTGTGTTCTTAGCATTATAAGGGTACTGTAACAACAGAAAAAAAAAATCCTTTAGCGTAAGCAAATTATAAAAAAAAAAAAAAAACATGTTATCAACGAATAAACAAACATCTGTCCACCGCCTAGTAAAAAACGTCACTGTTGATATTAAAAACTTCGAGGTAGTTAAGGAGTTCATCTACCTAGTAGTAAACATCAACTTCACGAATGACACCCTACTGGAGATCCGGCGAAGAACTACCTTAATAAACTCCTCACTCGAAGGACAAAATGCATGCTCTATCTTGACTTAATTCTACCAGTCCTGCTTTATTGCGCTGGACGATAAGTAGAGAAGGGAAGCTAATATTGGGTTCTTTTGAAAGAAAAATACTGTGAGGAGGGCGAATGGAGGAGGAGATACAACTGCGAACTCTATGAGCTGTACCAAGATCTGGATGTAGTCCAAAAAGCTTAATTCCATCGACTTCATTGGCTCGGCCACATTGAGCGAATTGAAAATAATGCTCCCGCCAAGAGAATCTTCGACTCCCAGCCCTCAGGTTCGAGAAGGCAAGAAAGGCCGAACCTCCGTTTTAAGGATGAAGCCATCGCGGATGCCAGAGCGCTTGGTCTGGACAACTGGAAGCAGCGTGCTCGAATTAAGGCTGCAGTGTCTTAGGCAGAGACTTAAGTAAGTAAGTAAACATAATATAGCCATCTTTTATATTGCATTTGGTTTTTACAGATTATCGAAGGATTTAACAACCGTTCTAAAATTAAATCAAGAAACTTCCTGTTCGTTATCAAGTATGGAAGTGTAAATTGAAGATGCGCCATTTCACCAGCTATACCATAAGTAAACACGAGCGTAACCGAATTATTTGGTCTTTTGAGTACAAGCCAAAACGAATTATTAAGCCCGTGTTTTATTATCGCCAATGATCTATACAGATCATGAATTTAAATGCCTTACAACAACTACGTATGATCTTGCTATTCATCAGGATCACATTTTATGATCTATAAATTAGTTCTCACTATTTTCCACTAGGTATCTTAGGTGCGAATACTTAATTTTGCGGCTGTATTTGACAGCACAACCACTACCGCAGCCAATCGATACCGCCACCGTCACACGGATTCAAATCGGCGAAATAACTACCGAAAAATGTTCGTTCCTCTGTTGGCTTTGGATAGCTTCTAGACAGCGACACGGTGGCGGGAGAGTATAAAATAATGCGTTAGTGTTTTTTAGTTTGCTTTTTCGATGAGTTAGAATAAACAAGCTGAGATTGAAGTTTGAGTTTTATTTAGTTCGGATTCCACAATTCCACACGGTTGTCATTTTATTCCTGAGTTTATGTTGCCATACCAAAATTGAAATATTTCAAAAAGCCAAACATTTTTAGACCATTTTTTACTTTATGCAATGAGCATACCGCGCTTTTTTCATTGCTCCTTAAGACTATGAACAAGACAAATTAAATAAAAAAATGTTGGCAGTCAAATTCAATCCATGTACTGCATCTGCTCGAAAAATGTTAAAATGCCTAAAGTGTACAATTTTAATTTAATGGACATTTTTGTTTGTATGGTAACCTCGGCAGGATTTCCAATTGCAAATTCAGCTGTGCAAGTATTCCATAACCCATACTGTTTCATTTTTAATCATAGAGATCTATCCAGATCATAAGTCATAATATAATGCGGCTTCTAATACGTATTTTCAGATGGGTCTCTGATGCAGTAAAACAATTCGAAACAGAGCAGAAGATTCAACTGGTTCTTTTGAATCGGCTCAAAGATCCTGATCTTTGAATGGATCTGAATCCATTCATCCGGTTCATTCAGAAGATCTCTATTTCAATTTCTCTAACTGAACCTTTGCTCAACTTACCAATTTTGAGCTAAACAATTATCTTCTTTCGGCAGTAAGATAGGAGTATATTGATTGTTCATTAATAAATTTGGAAGCATCCAACAAATTACCATAACTTAAATTGCCACCTGAAACGACTATTCTTCAATACAAACTATATTACCAATTCCAGTACATCCGTGGGTTAATAAAAGTTAATAGAATAAATGCTTGTTTTGTTCTCAACAATTAACAATATTGGGGTATTTCCAATTGAGGATATGCGTTAATTGGTTCTATGCAGTTGATTGTTTTAAATCTATTCCCTTGTTCCTTTTCTACGACTCATTATGAGACCATTAAATTAAGCCATACAGCGACTCAGTGATTAGAGTTTACTTTCCAAATTAAATTGCTAGCACTGCTATGTTTCCTGCTATAACTCTTGGGTACCTACTGAGCTTGTCAGTCGTGAAGTACAAATTGCGGGAACTATATTTCCTTTCCAGGAATAAATTTGCTAATTTGATATGTCATGTTATGGTAACTGTGTTGTGGCATTTACAAGCACGCAATCAGCTTGTCGTCTACCAATAAATGTTAATGAATATTATTCGTTCGTGCTAGTAATAAAGACATTACTTAATTGAACAGAAGGTTGTGTCAGGTTAGGTACGAGCTGTTTAATTGCCTTTATATAGTTTTTTTTTTTAGGACCTTAATTTAGTGTTTAATTGCCTTGTAGTGTGTACTTTTCCAAACTCTTCGAACGATTTGTACAACATAAAGTTTATAAAGCTAAAGAGAATAATTTCGGTCGACAGCATTGCATAAGAATAAGATACCACTGTACGGGTATTCAACAGAAACTCCTTTAGCGCATTAAAATTATAAATAAAAAAAACATAGGAACGGGCTACAGTCCGCTTGGGCGAACTGTTGGATACCCTATTCTTATTCCTATCCCTCATAAGTGGGCGTGACAAAAGTCTAAGTATGGTTGAATTTTTAAGAACGCTCTACATATTTTGTTATATAACATTTAAAGGATTTTATCAAAAAAAAACGCTCCTTAGCTCAAACTTGATTGTTTTAATAAAATAGTTTTATTTAATTGTGGGCGTGTCAGTAGGCGGATTTAAAAAAAATTAACACATGAGCATAAAGGGCCCCTAGAGAGTATATATTATAAATTCCAGCTCCCTAGCTCAAACTTTGAATTAAAAAAAAAAAAAAATTAATTGTCGGCGTGTCGTGGGCGGATTTTGAAAATATTTACACATGAGCATAAAGGGCCCATAGAGAGTATATATTATAAATTTCAGCACCCTAGCTCAAACTTTGGATTTTCAAAAAAATTGTTTTATTTATTTGTGGGCGTGTCAGTGGGCGGATTTTGAAATTTTTTTATCCCGAGCAGTTTTAGGAGTCATAGATCATATATAAAAAATTTCAGCTTTCTAGGTCAAAATTCGATTTTTTCCAAAATTTTGTTTTTTTTGAGTTTGTGGGCGTGTCTGTGGGCGGATTTCAAAAATTCGTAAACTTGATTATTTCGGGACCCTAGAGAGTATATGGTTAAAATTTCAGCTCTCTAGGTCCAGTTTAAAGGCCTAATTTTTGCCGACGGACGGACGGACGGACGGACATGGCTAGGTTAGGTTAGGTTAGGTTGACGTGGCTGTCAGCTAAGGCCGACACACTTAGACCAAAATTATGTCCATTGTGGTACCACACAGATCTGGGGATTCAATCACTGCTCGTAGAACCAATGGGAGCTTCTTATGAAGCGCGAAAGACTTCTGACGCCAGTGTTGGCTAAGTCGTTTGTGTCATTAAACAAGAAGTCCCCTAGATGGAGATTTCTTTTGTGGGAGAGCGCAGGGCATGTGCAGAGATGGTGAAGTATAGTCTCCTCCTCCTCCTCGTCCATGCAGCTTCTGCAGGAGTCGTTTGAGTGGCGTGCCTGCCTATTAAGCAGTGTCCTGTGATAACACCTATGGTCGAGCTAATATGCAGTCGGTTTAATGAGATTAGACACTTAGAGCGTCGCAGATCCAACTTTGGCCAGATTCGCTTAGTCGCTAGACAAGTATTGCTACATGTCCACCTAAGGTTTGTTCTCTCGATTGCTGATAGCTTGAGCAAGAGTTTGCATGTAGCGATTGGTATTCCTAAAGAACCTTTATCAGGTAAAAGAGGTAAAGTGGTTCCTTGTTTGGCGAGATCGTCTGCACTACAGTTACCTGGAATGTCTCTATGTCCCGGCACCCAACAGAGGTGAATGTTGAACTGCTCTGCCATCTCCGAAAGAGATGAGCGGCAATCTAGGGCTACGATGGAATTTGAAGAGACTGAGTTCAGGGACTTAATCGCTGCCTGACTATCCGAGAAGATACGGATATCCTTTGAGGATATCACATTCCTCTTTAGCCACGACAGGGCTTCTTTTATCGCTAAAATTTCCGCCTGGAACACGCTACAATAATCTGGAAGACGGAAGGAGAGGCTAAGATTTAGCTTTTCTGATAAAACGCCCCACCTACCCCATCGCTGGTTTTAGATCCGTCGGTGTAGAAGTGGATCGATTTATCTTCCGCAAATGCATCATCATCCCAGAATGATCTGGAAGGAATGGTGATTTGGAAGTTTTTTCCGAACTGCAGATGGGGTATGGTGTAGTCTATGTTTCTGGGTAGAGACTTAAAGGAGTCCAAAATGATGGAGTGGCCGATCTTCTTGTTGGTCCACTGTGAGGTAGCTTTTAAGCGGACAGCGGAACAAGCCGCTGTTTGCATGCTGAAAATGTCGAGGGGTATCAGGTGTAACAGAATGTCCAGTGCAGCGGAGGGGGTAGTACGGAGTGCTCCTCTAATGCACAGACACGCTGAACGCTGGACTTTGCCCAGTTTATCGCGGTTTATAGCTATATCCAGGGCAGTCCACCAAACGACCACCCCGTAAGTTAGAATTGGTCTAACCACCGCTGTATATAGCCAATGCGTAATGCGGGGTTGTATACCCCACTTATTGCCAATGGCTTTTTTGCAAGAGAAAAGTGCTATTGTAGCTTTCTTGACTCTTTCTTGTATATTGGGTTTCCAGCTTAACTTCCTATCGAGGATTAGACCCAAAAATGTTGCTTCGTCAGAGAAAGTTAAGCTTGTACCGCTAATAGAGGGAGGGTCAATATGGACATGGCTAGATCGACATTACTATCGATGCTGATCATAAATATAGTAACTTTTAGGGGTCTACGGGCAATATTAAGGTATGTTACAAACTATGCGTCAAAATTAATATACCCTTAGAATAGGGTATAAACATGAACATTTCCCTTTTTCATAAAAAAAACATTTGGTTTATCGGAAAACATTCAATAAATAAACATGCTAGAGGGCTGAGGATCAAGGAATATCACGAATCGATTATATAAAACTTATGGAAAATGTTCAGTTTGATACATTTTATTTTTATTTCATTTATTTAGTGATTTTTATATACACAGTAAGATACAATATCTTATAAACTATTGAAAGGCATACAATAGTTGAAGCAAGTATAAAAAGCTACATGAGTTACAAAACGAAAAATTCATGTTGGTGAGAATAAAAACAGAAATAATGAACAGTAAAGCATAAGCAATTATTTTCACGGCATTGTACACAAAATCAATAAGAATTTTTAAGAACTCAAGGAAAGATACGTTTTTAATTCATTTTTTAGTTTGGTTGTGTTATTTAAACTTCGGATAGAGTAGGGCAAGGAGTTCCACAACCGTGTGGAGTGAATAAAAAACTGACGCTCAAATGTTAAACAAGAGTACCGAGGAGGGATCAATTGAGCAGATCTGCTTGAGGAGGGAAATCTTATTTTTTCGTAATATAAGTCGGTTGATGTGTTAAAAGTATGTCCGAAAACCGGCAAAGAGTTCGAAACTTGAGTAGATTGTCGAAAGTCATATTATAAAGTTGGCTGGAGTAGAGTGATACTCGATCAAATTTATGCAATCCAAACACATATCGCACAATACAAATAAATGCCACATTAAGTTTCCTCTTGGATACATAACTACAGCTTGAAAAAATTACACAAGCATATGTTAAGACTGGTATGGCTAGAATTTTAGCAAGTCAGACTCGTGTTTTAAAGGGTGTAAAGGATTGGGTCGCCCACAACGGATAACTCCATAAGTCTTGCCGACTACAAGATTAATGTGGTTATCCCAAGATAAAAATCGATTAAAAGTCACCCCAAGGTTTTTGACGGATTCTACATACTCAATAGGAGCATCTTGGAGTGTGAGGATAGGAAAATAAGCCAGATCTAGGGGCTTTCGCGAAATAACGATGCACTTAGTTTTATTTCGATTTAATATCAGTCCATTTCGTTGTGAGCACTGCACAATATCAGCAAGATCATTATTAATCGATTGTGCGGCGTGCTCTATTAAACCCAGAGGACAGCTTAATACGAGCTGAGCATCATCAGCATACAAATGAATTGAGCTGTTTTTCATGACATTAGGAAGATCGTTGACATATAGGAGAAAAACAAAGGCCCTAGTATGGATCCCTGAGGGACACCACTTATGATAGATAGGTTTGAAAGGGATTGATTAACTTCTACGGCTTGAAATCTATGAGTTAAGTATGATGATACTAACTTTATAGCACAAGGCTCGACGTTATATATATGAAACAACTTGTGGCACAAAAATGAGTGGTCAACCAAATCAAACGCTTTAGAAAAATCAAGAAGGACTAAGAAGGACACTTTGTCTTCGTCCAGAGCTTGCCGAATATCTTCAGAGACACCTATAACAGGATTGGTACGAGTACAACTGTGTTTTTGTCGGAAAGCAGATTGCTCAGATGATAATAGGCTAAACATGGAGAGATCATGGCTAATTTGCTTTTGGAGAATCCTTTCAAATGCTTTTGACAACAAAGAGAGTATTAAAATCGGCCTGAACTCATCACACTTGAAATATTTTGGGACGGGGATCATTTTTGCTGATTTCCATTGCCTAGGAAAGATCCCTGTAGTCACCACAGAGTTAAAGATATGGGTAATAAAAGGTAGTAAAATGGGTAATGCGATTTTAAGAAAAGATGGATGAATGTCATCAAGTCCAACACGATTTGATAGATAGAATGCTCTCAACAACATCCGCGCTGTTGAAATCTGTGAAGCAGAAACTAGGGCAACAAGCGTAGGAACATGGGTAGCCACTGTGTTGAAATTACTGTTAATTATTTGACGATTTCTGTGACGAAATAAATTTTGAGTTGAGTTCGTTAGGATCAGGAGCATCAAAGTTATTGTTAAGTTAGATTTGGCGGCTCGTATTGCAGTACCAACTTTATTGCGAAGTACACAGTAGGCTTTTCGATACCCTACCAAACGGAAACGTTTCCAACGAGTGTAAGCAAGGTCACGCTGTTGCATTAGTGAGCGGATTTGTGGGGAAATCCAAGGAACCTTACGAGGCAACACGATTTTAGTCTTTAGCGGAACGTACCGATTGTATAGGGTTTTAATTGTATTGCTATTAAAAAACTCAACTTGTTCGTTTGGAGAAGGAAAATAGTAGATTGAATTCCAATCGATACTTCTGGTATGTTCCTCTAGCAGCGCATAGTCAATATTCTTAATCTCTATATTCCGTAGTTCCAACAACACTCACAGTTTCAAAGTCAAAGGCAAGAGTGGAAAGTCTCTGAATAAGACACTGCAACACAATTATGCAGACCTCGCGCTCCGGCATTTGGTTTGGTCCTTAAACTGGAGGATCAAACACCATTCTAACGAGGACTTGAAGTATGGTTGGATGTTCTGGGGGGGAATCGGGATAGTATTAGTAGGAAAAAAACTGAATTCTTGTGCCGCCAGTTCAATGAGCCACCCCGACCTATTCCAGACAATAATATGAGAAGAGTAATTTCCAAGTGCGAAAATAATAGCGAAGCAACCTTTGATGACGTCATTAGTCATGCGTAAGCGTAGGGTGGGTGAAGTGGCGGGAAAACTCAGCCATCTCCTGTGACGGAAAAATACCCTAAGCTGAAAGGAAGACTCTATGACCTAGTTTGACTGCGTACTAATAGTATGAGGGCAAATTAATGGAAGCTGCGATGAAGATGCTTTAGATGACAGAAGGAGTAACAAAGCTTAACCGATAAAGCTTAAAATAAGTTAAAAAAATAAAAAAAGCATTAATGGCTCATACGGGGCCTTAAACCTAGCTTCTCCAACCGTTTCTTTGCTAAGTGGAAGGGACGAACAATTTTGAGCCGAATCTGAACGGCAAATTTGAGGAGCTTCTCACGACAATTGATACTCTTGGATGTTTGTCAGACGATCTCAAGAGGTGGGGCAGTGGAAAAAAAACTATAGATGTTAAACCGGGGACCTTTCGATTAATAGTCCGACTAACTACACTAACCATTGAGCCACTGCGCCCGACAAAAGGTTAAATAGTTTCTATGTTATAATCACATGATGTTATAACTGTAGCACCTCCCTCCACCAACAAAAGCCCCTGTCGTAAAACGCGACAAATGGGAGAAGTCACATCTAGGCAATTTTACGATTCATGTGCATCTAGTGACATATGAATAATGAAAGCATTCACGTGTCGAAATCGTAAAAAAAGAAGGAGGCCTAAAAATCCTGGATTACATAAATGCACAAACACCAGACTTTCATAGGCCTCAGTGATGAAGATATCCGACACCGTTCACAGGCAGTTCAGAAGGCATGCAGTAAAGTGGGATTGGTGTGATCCCTTTAATCCTGATCCTGAGAAGTAAAAGAAGAATCGATAAACATACATATATACCTTCTTTCTTGTTAGCATGAGATCAGCTCATGTTTCTTCGAGAGCAGTTGTAAACTCATTGGAATAGTATTTTTTCTAGTCCAAGTTAATTTAAAGTGTGAGAACTTACACGAAAGAGCGAATATTTATGCATAATTAAAAATCGAATATTATGTTTGGTATTTAAATTCACTGCCGCCCGTCTTTTTTTTTGTTCAATTGTAGCGAAAGCATTGTAACGGAAGCAATGTAGAGGAAGCAATCGGATATCGGAACATAGTTCGCAATTATCGGTTTTCGGAAACCAATTTGCTCGTCGCTATTTGCCGGATTTAGGAACATTCGAATTTCCGCTATCGCGATTTCTGGGATTTCGGAACCCACTGGTTACTGTTATCGAAACGTAATAAAGTTTGTGTAAATAAACCGAATGATTACATTTAACTTAAGATTAACTTTATTATTACTTATTCTAGATTATTTTTATATAAAACCAAATTAAAAACTACCCTTTTTTATTTTTATCGGGGTGCTACACTGGAGCACTCAGACTCAATAATGGTCCATTGTACTACCAAGAAGACACACCACTTTTACTGTGAGAATTTCCTCGATTTCCTAAGAAAGACGAGAAGGCGCTTCAATGATAAGGAGCTTAGGTTTACAGCACTCACCATATCAGCACCAAATACCTGCCACCTGATATGAGCAAAAGCAGAACAGTCACAGAGGAAATGTTCCGCAGTGTCGTCGCATTCTCCACAAGCTTCGCAGTTGGTGGTACGCTTAGGCCTAGCACCTTTAGGTGTTTGGCAGTATTTTCTGTTGAGGAACCACAAAAATGCCGCAGAATTTGTACGGACGTCGGGAAGAATTTGCTTAGTCTCTCTGCACCCTGGAGAGTCATGACATCGGCGATTGTGTTCATTTGAAACAAAACCGTCAATGGAAACCCTGACCGAGGACGCAGGCAGACATATCGGTGGTTTAGGTCTTGAGAAGTCCTCCTCTGAGCCCTGTCTAGCAAGTTCATCGGAGATCTCATTTCCCGTGATCCCATTGTGACCCGGGACCCAGACAAGTCTAAGTGAATTCAGCCTTCCGACCGAATTTGGAGAGATCTTGCATTCACGAATTATTTTGGAGGTGGTTAAGGGTTTGAGCTATGCCTTAAGCGCAGCCTGACTGTCGCTACAGACGCTGATACTTCACCCCCTCCACCTGTTCCTCGCAACATAGTCCATGGCCATTAGGATAGCATAAGTCTCTGTTTGGAAGACTGACGCATGTTTGCCTAACGAGAAGAAAAGTCTAATGTTGTAGTTCTCCAAGAAGACACCAGTACCAGATCCTTGACCGACTTTGGAGCCATACGTGAAGATTCGACTGCATTCCTTTCCAGGCTCAGAGTCTGGCCATAGCCAATACTGAACACGAGGAAAGTCGACTCCGTAGTTGCGCTTCAGTCGAAGTTCCGGTGTCATTGCAGCGGACGGCATATCCATAAGACATGAGTCGAAGGGCAACCAAAGTTATACCAAAAGCCACCTGTTCTTAAACGTGAGATATCTTTAATTGTGCAACCCATAATGTAAACATTAAGAGGCGGGAGGTTCAATAACAAACTACCTACTCTACTTACTTAAACTACTTAAAATATCCTAACTCTAATAAGGATTCTGAGCACTCGTTGCGTTACGCAACAAAATCCCAATTGATTTCCGAGCGCCTGGCAGTCCTCAACGCCTTACAGCATCAGTCACCTCCCGGAAGCAACGCCACAAGTTGGCGACCCCGGCCTCTCCCAGAAACGCCCTAGCTAACTTAATTTAACTTATAAACTAGGAGCATGTTATCTAGAGTAACGCATCGTCCTGGGAGGGCATATTGACCCCTCCCTTAAAAAGCCACCAAAATTTGGTGAATTGCTTTTCCGTATCGAAATTATCCCTCTCCGCTATTGCGGTGATAAAAGGGTATAATATCTAACGCGCGTACATGAGTAGATACACACTTACTTTTTTTTTGTAGATAGCTAGCACTACACCCCAAATATAGATCCAATCCTATCTCCCATATCATATCTCATTCTAAAAAAAAATATTTAGTATTGGTCGTAATGCGAAGCTGTTAATCCCCAAATTAATACTAATCGACCGCATGCAGATTTAATCAATGAAGATAGACTTTCCACTAAAGAAAAATGACAAGAAGTCTTTTATCTTCTTAAAAGATTAACATCCGTAAAATATGCAGCCTTATAAGCAGAGCCAATGTGTTATTCATAAAGAATAGAATTATATGAACACGTGACCCGCAGTAACTTCGGCTTATCAGAGCATACTAATGGTTGAAATTCAGACAATCATGCCAAACACCAGGGGTAGGTGATAGTCTTAATCGTATTGCCTACGCTGCATTTCTTGTACATAATTATTTTTAATTCTATATAGGGTGCGATGTATGAGGGGTGAGAAGAAAACTATGACAGGACCTGAAAACCATTTTTTTTTTCTTATCAGAGGGATAAGATTTATCGATTTAAAGAAAGCGCGATAATTATTGTTCAGGCAAATATACTTTATATTTCATGTGTATTAGTTTATTTTATAGGGTGTGTCTGACAGGTGCTGCATTTTTAATAGGGTTTTTACCATTTAATATTACATTCCGATATAAATATTAATCATCAACAAAACCTCTGTTATTCGGTTAGTAATAATTTTTACTTGTTTCATCTCTTTTTCATTGAATCCATCTACTATTACATGGACAGATGATACAACTGGTCTTACATTTCCCCACATACAGTGGCCGAAATAAGTATAAAGACAGTAATTCTCAAACTCTTCAATTTGGCTTGTAGGCTTAGCGCCTAAATATATGCAACAAAATTGTTCAATAAATGTTTGGAGAATTAATTTTCTCTTAACTCCAAAAAAAAATTGTACCGTTATCGGTCATATCGTGTTAGAAAGAGACTGATTTGTCTTTTCTAATAAAAAAATTGTGAAAAAGTTGCGAAATAAGTATAAAGACACTTCGGTTATCCAAAAGTATTCCAATTTTATAGCAATTTTTTTTAAATAAAAAGAGTGAAAAACAATAAAAGGTAAATTGTTTCGCTTGTTGGCACAAAAATTGTTATCAATAAATTGTTATCATTAAACTATTAAGCCATGCCTCGCGGAACTCATTTGACGACAGTAGAAAGGGCAATTATTACGACTCATAAGGAGCACGGCTTATCCAACCGATCCATTGCCAGGAAAATTGGACGATCTCTTTCCGTCGTATGTAATTTTTTAAATTTGGGCCAAAATTATAGCACTGCAAGAAGATCTGGTCGACCAAGCCTCTTGACCTCACGCAACAAAAAAACGATTTACCACGAAGCAAGGCGTAATAAGCTGAATGCTGGCCAGATAAAGCGCAAGTTGGATCTCCCAGTGACGGTAAGAAGAGTGGAGCAAGTGTTGAAGGCAAATCATAACCTTCGTTACACGAAAATGACGAAAAAACCCAACCTGCAACAGCATCATAAAGAAGCAAGGTTAAGATTTGCAAGAAGTCACATGGCTTGGACCAGGGAGTGGGAATCCGTTATTTTTAGTGATGAAAAGAAATTTAATTTGGATGGTCCGGACGGTTTTAGCTTTTATTGGCGTGATGTGAGGGACGAAAAAGCAATAAAAATGAGTCGGCACTCTGGAGGCGGAAGTTTGATGGTTTGGGGTGCCTTTGGTTTTCATGGTAAAATCCCCTTGATGTTCGTTCAACCTAGAATGAATGGTGAAAAATACAGGGAGATGTTGGAATATGCTTTGGATGCATTTGGAGACATTCCAGCGGGTGAAAATTTTATTTTTCAACAGGACAATGCTCCTATTCATAATGCCAGTACGGTCCGCGAATGGTTTGAAAGGAGTCAAATTCAGTGTTTACCATGGCCTTCGTGTAGTCCTGACCTTAACCCAATCGAAAATTTGTGGGGTATTATGGCAAGAAACCTTTATTCAAATGGGAAGCAGTACAGAAATCTGGAAGAGCTTAAAAGAGGAATAACACAGACATGGTCTGAGATCACCGAAGAAGTCCTACAAAACTTGATAAATTCTATGCCTAATAGAATTTTCCAAGTTATTGAAAATCAAGGAGGTTGTACAAAGTACTAACTTTCAGGTTGATAGGTACAACCAAAAAATTCGGTGTTTAAATGCTTTTAAATATTGACTGTCTTTATACTTATTTCGCAGGAAAATTAAACGTTTTTGGAATTCCCTAAAGGTGAACCTCAAAAACTAGCCTTTGTGGTGATAAATATTTTCTTTTTTCGTTTCATTATTTACTGAATAAAATAAACTTACTATCTACGATAAAATAAACTTATAATTTCTATTATTTTTGTACTTAAATCCAACCGAGCATTGAAGTTGAGTGTGTCTTTATACTTATTTCGGTCACTGTACATACTATATAGATAATATCCCGTACCTATCTCTTATCCAGTATCATATCTGTGTCCGCTGTTCAAAAGGAACTAAGTTAAACTCGACATTAAATTTGTTATTTTTAAGGCCCGACGGGCCTAATGTAGCTTTGATAGTTATGTTGCTATTTGTTTGTCGGATTATATGTTGAGAGGGCAATATGTTTTTTTGTCTCCAGCTGCTTGCAGCTTATTCCACGCGAAATATGGTGCACGGGGGTTTCTCGATGTGTATAAGGACGTCCGCCTAGCCAAGTACTCCTACTCCGCACTTGCTGGTGTGCGTCACCATGGTCTCTATGCTATGCGGGTCTTATCGTCTAGGCTACACCTCTAGCCTACCATGTAGCAAGTCTTTTCACGAGTCCGCAACTTTCTTTCAATCACTTAAATTTGTAGCTCTAATTTTTGACGTTCTATCAACACCATGTATACAGTGCCGCTCACTTTAATAGAACCCCTCCCCCCCTCTCAACTCAATTTCTTTTTTCAATTGAAGTTTATTAAATTTTGTAGAACATAATAAAAAATGGGGTCTATATTGAAAGTAATAATTTTACTATATATTTTAAAGTGATAGGACTCAAAATATTTGTATTACATTTTAGCTCAGTTGAATAGAACCCACACATAAATAATGCTTTTAGGAACAGTTTAACATTCTTAAGTTTAGGTAAATATTAAGGAACACAATTTAAAATAAATATAAGAACAAAATAACAAAAATTAATAGTCCACCCTGGCAATGAATAACCTCAAAAACTCTGTTAGGCAGAGAATCATACAGTTTCTTGATATACCTAATCCAATGAAATGGACGCCCAGCTACATTTGATTGCTTCTATAAGTTCATTTTTATTTGAATATTGTTTGCCTGATTTGTAGACCTTCCGAACAAGCCATCCCCAAACATTTTCGATGATGTTCAAATTGGCCGAGTATGGTTGCCAGTCCAAAATTGAGACATTTTGGAGCTCAAGGTAAAGTCTTACCACTCTGGCTCTGATCATGACGTAATCTCGAATGACAAAAATCTCGAATGCAAAAAATCTCGAAGAAACAAATTTTTAATCTAGAATGCAAAAATCTCGAATGCACAAAAATCTCGAATGGACAAAAATCTCGAATGCACAAAAATCTCGAAAAAAATCTCGAAAAAAAAGTTAATTCGAAATTTTTTTCTTACCTATTTAAAGAGTTTAAACTTAAAGAAAATTCATTACATAGTTAGTTTATTCAGCAATTTATTTTTTTCATTAAATTAACAACAACAAATCAATATTTAACAAAAAAAAACATTATAAAAAATTGTAAAAATTCCAATAGTAAATAAGGTGCCGTGAAATTTAATAACGCCGAATTTCCATGAAATTACTTTGCCAAAGTGAAATAAAGCCGAATCAGCCTTGTTTCGCTTTTAATTTATTTATACAATCAGATAAAGATTCCTAACCGTTTTCAGATTTGCACCCCTGAAAACCTCGCACCTGCTCCAAATCAAACAGTGACCCCAAGCAGGGGGGTTGCAGGGGGGCAGCATGCGCCCCCATAGGCATTGCACTATTTATGGGATGAGTTGCGAAATCTCAACTAGAATAAAGTCGATCTCCGAAATCTTATTTGATATTATTACTCCTTTGCTCTACTACATGATTGGAAATAAAGTCGAGAATAGAAAATGGTGAATTTCGACATTGCTTCCGATTTCTTATGGAAATAAAGTCGATCGACATTATTTCCATCTACTTTATTTCACGGCACCGGTAAATAAATCCATCGATTTCGATTTGAATATTTCCTTTGTTTGTAATGATTTCATTTACTTTCATTTTAATTGTTTTTAATTGCACAATTCGCGCGCGCGGATTGTAACCATTGGCTCAAAAATTAATATATTCATTCGAGATTATTATACCCTATTCTAGGGGTATATTAATTTTGACGCATAGTTTGTAACATACCTTAATATTGCCCGTAGACCCCTAAAAGTTACTATATTTATGATCAGCATCGATAGTAATGTCGATCTAGCCATGTCCGTCCGTCCGTCCGTCCGTCCGTCGGCAAAAATTAGGCCTTTAAACTGGACCTAGAGAGCTGAAATTTTAACCATATACTCTCTAGGGTCCCGAAATAATCAAGTTTACGAATTTTTGAAATCCGCCCACAGACACGCCCACAAACTCAAAAAAACAAAATTTTGGAAAAAATCGAATTTTGAGCTAGGAAGCTGAAATTTTTTATATATGATCTATGACTCCTAAAACTGCTCGGGATATAAAATTTTCAAAATCCGCCCACTGCCACGCCCACAAAAAAATAAAACAATTTTATTGAAAAACCAAAATTTGAGCTAGGGAGCTGAAATTTATAATATATACTCTCTAGGGGCCCTTTAAGCTCATGTATAAATATTTTCAAAATCCGCCCACTGACACGCCCACAAATAAATAAAACAATTTTTTTGAAAATCCAAAGTTTGAGCTAGGGAGCTGAAATTTATAATATATACTCTCTAGGGGCCCTTTATGCTCATGTGTTAATTTTTTTTAAATTCGCCTACTGACACGCCCACAATTAAATAAAACAATTTTATTGAAACACCCAAGTTTGAGCTAGGGAGCGTTTTTTTTGATAAAATCCTTTAAATGTTATATATAACAAAATATGTAGAGCGTTCTTAACAATTTAACCATACTTAGACTTTTGTCACGCCCACTTATGAGGGATAGGAATAAGAATAGGGTATCCAACAGTTCGCCCAAGCGGACTGTAGCCCGTCCCTATGTTTTACTACTCTTTTTAACATCCACGATTCACTAGCAAGCTGCCCATGCAACTGTAAAAAAGAGATTTTCGAGATTTTTTCAATTCTAGATTTTTGTTTTCGAGATTTTTACTTTCGAAATTTTTGTTTTTTGTATTATTGCTTTCGAGATTTCGCTGTGTAATCGATCCAATTGATGCTCCTCTTTTCACAAATCATGGGAGTAGTAGTTAAATCCTATTCAAGTGAACCAATATGAAACCACTTTTTCACAGTAATTCAACAATAACTTTGTAACGGAAAATTTCCAATGCATAATCTTGCTCAGAGAGAAGGTGTTTTGAGAGATGAACAAAATATTAAAACAACGCATCTTGAAGACTGGATTTATAGTCAGTTATATTATGTACGAAGGGGGGTTCTATTCAAGTGAGCGGTACTGTATACTTCGCAATAGCCAACATATTTGTCGGACTTCATAACAATCTTTAATATGAAGCATATACACTTCTGACATTTGCGTGCTGCGTTCAATGGTTTTTCTTTGTCATTAAAATGGTTAGCCTGCTGTATCACATGATGAACAGTTGACCTACTAGCTTCAACTCCAGTTTTTGCCTTGATTTCACTTACGGAAAATCTTGAATTTGAAGCAGCTCTCAGTATCGCCCGTCGATCCTGACTTGTTGCTGTTTTGCTAACCCTTCCTTTCCAGTGTTTTTCCATAAGTCTCAGGGTTCCAAAGATAGCTGTGAACAACAGTTTGTCCTTTTCCAATCTTACCGGCTATAAAACGGATAGATTTGCTTTGCCTATTTCGGCTTATTTCATCCTTGGTTAATGAATTTCTTTTACCCATAGTTATTGTTTTTATGATTAATTATGTTTTGAACTAAGGTTTATATTTAATTTAAAATATGGAAACAGGTAGATTTAGTTACTTTTTGTAATCAAGAGAAAAGGAAAAAGGAATAACTTTATGGCCGTATTGGGAAAAGCATAATAAACATTGAATTTATCTACTTAATCCCAATTTTTTTTAACAGTATAAACATGATAAGCCTTCTTTCATATTGCATTTGGTTTTTCTCAGACTATCCAAGGATTTAAAAAATATAGTAAAATTAAATCAAGAAGTTTCCTGTTCCTTATGAAGTGAGACACAGTGTATTATGTAGAAATATATACAGATTAGGCACTAGCGGCCCAAACTTTTTGAGAGCAAAGTGGAAGGAAAATAGAATTTCAAATCGAGTTAAAATTTAAGAAGCTTCTCATGGCAATTGATACCCGTGGATTTTTGTCTGACGTTCGCAAGAGGTGGGGCAGGGGAAAACCTCTAAAATTGGTATTGGCATTCCGGGATTTGAACCACTGGGCGTGTCAGCAGATGGATTTTACAAATATTTCGGGCCCCTGGAGATGTTTTAAATGTCAGCTTTTTAGCACGAGTTTCGGGACCCCAAAATTGGTGAGGGAGACATTGCTTAATCGAAATAACTGTCAATGCTGATTACAAATGTAGTAACTTTTGTGGTCCTACGATTAATTTAAAGGTTTCGTACTGTTAGTCAAAATGATCATATCTTTAGGATGTGGACAGTAATGTATATATAATTAAAGTTACGGAACACATATACAAACAATTCTATTTAAGCTTATTAAAAATTTTAAGAGAGAGGTTTCTTTAACAGGTACCATAGAACATTTTTCTTCAAGATAGCATTAACAGTAATTTCCATCAAAAAGTTGAGTCACGAGGTGCAGGGAAATAAGTGCCCTAGTGTGAAATAAAACCACTTCCGTGAAGTGGACTTAGTTCCGATGTAAGGTGGGAACAAAATTCCGAATTAACTCCACACGGGAATGAAAAAAAAATTCGCAGTCTTCCAACAGTAACTCCAAGCAGGGGGGTTGCATTACACTGTATGGGATGCGTAGCGAAATCACAAGTAAATCCCATAAACATTTCGTTGCGTATGGTCGGGGGGTGCATGCCCCTGCTTCGGGTTACTGTTTAAACACTGTTTGAACACTGTGACATTTTTATGATACAACATTTTGGTATTGCGAGACTTGGAATATGCGAGATATTGTTATTCGGGATTTATTTCAAATATGCGATATTTTGTGATTAGAAATATTATTTCTGGTGTAGTTTTTTATATATATTTGTCGTTCTTCGTGATCATATATTTACACATTATTTTTCCTGAAGCCCGTGATATATTCAATTCGATTTTTCATATTTTAAAGCACAAATGTTGGAAGATTGTTCCCTTTTCTTATTTTTGAATGTGTACTAAGTTCAAATAAGAAATGGACTTAGTTCCCACCTTACATGGGAAATAAGCCCACTTCACGAAAGTATTTTTATCTGCAACTACTTATTTCCCTGCACCGACAATAATTATACAACGACCTTGATAAATATTCGACAAACATTAGTTCTTTCTCAGCCGATGCCATCACAAAAAATTTCAAATAAGGGGCAGATTCAATTGCCCCGAATTAACAAATTAACAACTGTTTTGCACCTTAGTTTTGTGATTAACAACTGTAGCGGTCTATGTTTGTGGTACTTCGTTTTTGGGGGAGGGTGTAGGTATGTGTTGCATCTGTCTGGGATTCTGTTTGCATAGAGAAGGGTATATTAATTCCGCTTGGCTGCGCGTGACATCTGAACAAGGTGTTGGCTCATGATTAGCAGATTAGCATTTAGTGGAATCGTTTTAAAAGAGCCACGCATTCCCGAGTGGTGGAATACTTCCAAATCTTAGTTGATTTATTTAGATTTTTTATTTTATTTTATTTATTTACTGATAATGGCCGCATTCAGAATGTATCTTTTAAGTAACACTGCTTTCGAGAAATTAAGGACTTTCTATTTCCAAAGTAACTGCGTGTTGCAATTTGCTCACGTGACTATCAGCTTTTCACTGGAAATTTCCAACTTGACCAAGTGAAACAAATCAACTTTTATTATGGCAGAGAAGTACGGACGCCAAAAACATCAGATTCATTTTGATATTTTTTTTGTTGACAAAAATATTAGTTTTAAACAAGAAGAAAAAATTTAATAAAGAAAATTGAATTTAATATATTTATTTTGAAACACAACCAACTTTTCAAGTGTAAGCCAATATTCAGAGAGAGACCAAACCATTACCTCCTTTGCGCCGCGACAACCATTTGTTCACGTTTTTTAAGTTATAATCAACTTCCATTGCCCCGCTGACTTTGAATAGGGCCTTTTCCTTTTTGACAGATGACAGTTCTTGAATGTAAACAAATAGAAGTGGAGGTTAAACAAACGAACTAATTATCAGTGATAAGCTGGAGAATCAAAAGAACCAGGAAAGAAGAGTAAGTTTTTTATTAATAATCAATAGTTTCTCTATTTTATTTGCAAAAAAATTGAGTTATCAAACTATGCGAAGAAATGGGATGCAGTAAATAGGAATAACTATACTGCAAAGTTCTCTTTACTTGCAAAAAAAGACCCGTATATTTCGAAATATTCTGAGCAGTGTTTGCCAATAAATGTCGACTACGTAAAATTAATTCACTACTTACTGCATTGGAAGAATACAATCACCGATGCAAAATATCCAAATATTTTGCAGTCTATTTAGCCGTATTAAAGATGGAACACATTACTCGTCTACTTATTTAAACAGTTGTAAAGTGTAAATACTAGAACTAATAAACAAATTCTATACACAGGTTCTCCACTAACAGGCTTTTAACCTTCCTGTTCTGCAAGTTTGGGTGGCAGTTGACCAAGCTGGGTTTATTAAAACAGCACATTGCACTTGTGTTGCTGGCGTTGGTGAATGCTGTAGCCACGTTGGAGCAACTCAGTTCGCATTAGACGTGATTGCGAGAAATTGCCCAGCAACAAATCTAGTAAATAATACAAAAATTCTAATTACATACGCAATACAAAAAATTACACATAGGTACCACAAGTTTAATAGATATTTACAAACACATTGTTGGTTGGTTGGTTAGAAAGGCCCTCGATGAGGTACACTTAGTCCAGAGAAGGTTCATTGTGATGCCATTTGGGAAGGACAGGTGGGTCACGCTGCTCGAACATAGAATTATCTACTTTTCTTTATGAAGTTGTTAATATCAGCCGTATGCCTGTACGTTAAGATCTTCTAGATCCTGGTAGAAGTATTTACCTAAAGTAGCCATCCTGATGTTGGCTAGTGCGGGACACATGCATAAGAGGTGCAGGACTGTCTCCTCCTCTTCCTCGTCTCTGCAACTTCTACAGAAGTCGTTATAGGGAATGCCTCAGAGAGCATGTCTTCCCATTGCACAGTGTCCGGTGATTATGCTTGTAAGGGTAGAGGGGGTTCCTCTTTTATGTCTTAGAAGTCTGTTTGACCTCATCTGGTCCAGCTTTGGCCATAATTGTCTAGCGGTGCTACACTGCCTAAGTTGGTTCCATCGGAGGTTTGCTTTTTTTAGCGCGTCGGCGTGGATGAGGCACCTAGCAGACGACATTGGTACATAAATGCTATAGTTATGGTATTTGTACCAGAGGAGCCTTGTCTAGCCAATTCATCAACCTCACAGTTCCCTTGGACATCACTATGTCCTGGTACCAAGCAAAGTGTATTGTTATACTGTGTATCTCGTTAAGAGACACGCGGTAGGCCTTCACTGCCTTGGATCTTATTGTTATGGATATAAGGGTCTTGATAGCCGCCTGGCTTTCGATATATGTGACGATTGATTGACATTTCAACTGTCACTGTGAAGTGTAATAAAAGTGTAAGCTCCTAATCAGTTTTTCAAATTCTGCACAGTTTTTGGTTAAATTTAAAAGAAAACTTGCTCACCAAAAAAAAAAAAAATCTCACCTGCATTTCCAAGGTAGGAAGTATTTTAAGTCTAAAAAATTTGCAAAATTCAACTTTCGCTAAAAGTAAACGGGATCCCTCTATGAACGGCAACAAAAGAACAATAACTGACACTTCACCAGAGCCTAATTACACTAACAAGAAGCATAGCTCATATCCACAACACAAGATGGCAGTCGGAGATATGTCTATAGCCGAATTTAAAAATCTCCTCAGTGACTTGATCGTTGATCAAATAAAAGATTTGGCAACTAAACACGATTTTGCATCTCTAACTATCGAGTTGGATGCCTTACGTACGGCCAACTCGCAACTGTGCCAAAAACTAAATGCCATGACGGAGCAGTGTGAGCTCATAGAGTCTCAAATTGAAATTATCTCGCGGAAAACAAATGAAAACTGTATGTTGGTACAACTTCCTCTAGACAGAGAAACCGACGGCGTTGAAGTAGCCAAACAAACTTGCCGTGGGCTTCTCAAGTTACAAGAAGGTGAAGATATTCACTTTAAAAAGGCACGGGTAATAAAAAAAACACTCACGCACAGAGGAGCACTGTCTTTTTAGAATAACACTCGCCAGATGAGGTGGAAAAAATAATGTCTGTCGCTTATCAACTCAAAGGTACTGCCATTAGTATTTCCCGCGAGCAGACACTATTGTACCGGCAAATAAAGCAGACACTATTCGAAATCAAAAACAAACTCTCTGAAATTAATCCCGAAGCAAAAATCACAATTAAAGGCGACAAAATGCAAATAAACAACAAAATTTTTGTATACAAGTTCGCGCGTGGTCTGGTTGTCAACTCTCCGGCGGAGCTGCATTTTGTCAACAACTTGGTTGGTGACATTTCACGTGATTATTTTGACTGCAGCGAGGGAGTGAAGTTAGCTGCGGCTGATAAGCAAGCACCATCAGTCACTCAACTGACGTCACTTGCCCGCGAATCTTCGCATATTCTTAAGTCGATAACACAATAGGAAAATAATGCCGTCTGCCAAAATATTATTATTAACACTATTAATTTATCAATACTCTCCTATAATATTTCTGGCCTAAAAAATAAACTTTTGCAACCAGACTTTTTTTAATTTGTCTTAAAGTTTGATATAATAATACTTATCGAGACTTTTTTAGAAGGACAAATGGAAGATGATTTCCGTAAATATTTTAAAGATTTTAACTTAAAATTTGTTCCAGCAATTAGGTCAAATGTACATGGAAGAGCGAGCGGGGGTTTTCTTTGTGGAATGAAATTTAAATACAACTATTTCGTTGATGTCAAACGTATGAGAGATAGGCTTGTTGTTGAAATTTTAAACAGTCAATTTAAATTAAATATTGTACCTGTCTACCTCAATTGCAATAACTGGCAAAAAGATTTCGACAATTTACGTGGCTTTCTTAACGATTCTTCTTTGAAAAATATTATGATAATCGGTGATTTTAATGCTCGAATTGGTAATCTTCAAAACTCTCCTGCTTATAGTTTATTTACTTCTTGCAGCACAAATAGAAATTCGAAAGATCAAACCTTCAATAGGGAAGGTAGGCTTCTGACGGAGTTACTTATGGATTTCGGGTTGTATGTGCTGAATGGGGTAGCAAATGGTGATGTGAGCGGCGAACTGACGTTTATTAGCGGCCAAGGTCAATCGGTCAAAGACCTTTGTGCGATCTCGGGAGTTTGGTTGAACGTGGTTGATGATCTGCAGCTGCCCATAGCCAGTTTCTCAGCGCACTTACCACTAGATGTAAAATTCCATCTCGTTGAGAATACCCGTCAGAGAATCCCAGTTAGTCTCCCCAAACTTAAGTGGGTCGAAAATAGAGTTTATCGGTACAAAAATCTTTTGAATCACCATTGTAATGCTCTCCCATTGCAACCTGAGAGCGACATTGATATGATTGGTGACAGTATTACAAGGGTAATCCACGCTTCGGCTCCTCCTGTGAACAACACCCCTTCGTTCACTCCTAAAAGCAAATGGTTCGATAGAGAATGTAGCAACTTACGAAAACTCTCTTTTAAGTTCTTAAAACTTTTTAGAGCTACAAACTCTTTTGCCTTCAAATCGTTGTACCTGCGCGCCAATAAGGAATTTAAACAGTTATGCTATCAGAAAAAAGCGAGTTACCTCAAAAGTCTTGCAACTAGGTTACAACAGTCCAAAAACTCAAAAGAATTCTGGAATAATGTTCAGAATTTGGGAGGGCGCATTCGAACTGTGAAGATTTCTGTCGAAGCTGATACGTTAGCTGCTCATTTTAAAACACTGCTATCAGCGGAGGAGGGTCTTCACAGTTTTAGCTTTGCATTACCAAATACAATGGTATCTGAACTTGACTGCCCGATTTCCTTAGGAGAACTTAAAGCTTCCTTGCAGGCTATGAAAAGCAACAAAGCTCCGGGGTGCGATGGTATTCCAATTGAATTTTTTAAAAACGGTACAGACCAACTCGAGACTTATATTGTGGATTTATCAAATACAACAGCGCTTGTGTACCAACGTGCTTTACCAAAGCGCTTATTTTTTCCTATTTTCAAAAAAGGTGATGTGAGTCAACCAGAAAACTACAGAGGCTTCTCTATTCTCAATTCTCTAAGAAAGATTTTTGCTTTGATCTTATACACAAGACTTTCCAGGTGTATAGAGGATAATAATCGCCTCAGCATGTATCAAGCTGGTTTTCGGGCTGGTTTTTCCACCGTTGTTCATATTTTCGCGCTGACTAGCATCGCTAGAAAATATATTGAAAATAATAAGAAACTTTTTGTGTGCTTTGTAGATTTTAAAGCAGCGTTGGATACAGTTAACAGGCAAGGTTTAATTTATAAACTGGCATCCCTTGGAGTGTCAAGAAAGTTCTTAATGTTGTATGCCAAATTTCTTTCGTCATCTTGCGCAGCTGTGTGGGATGGGTCGAACCTGTCCAAATGGTTTGAGACATCTGCAGGCGTCCCTCAGGGCTGCATATTAAGCCCAATTTTATTCGCGTTGTACATTGATGCAATATCTGATATTCTTCCGGGTGGCGTTAATTTTGCGGGCAATCACATAAAAGTACTTCTGTACGCTGATGACCTAGTGTTACTGGCGGAAAATCCTTCTTCTTTGCAACTGCAAATTAATAGATTGCAAGCCTACTGTAAAACTTGGAATCTCCATATCAACGTCGCAAAAACCAAGGTCATGGTATTTGAGAACCGGCAGAGAAGTCGTCCGGTGGTAGGAACTTGGCGCCTTAACAACGAACAAATTGAGGTAGTTCGTGAGTTCAAGTACCTGGGTGTTTTTTTGTCGTATAATCTAAACTTTAACAAGCATGGCAGAGAAAAAAGTATTGAAGCCAAACTGGCACTCAACATGATGTGGCCGAATTTCTTCGCCAATCAAAACATTGACCTTTCTTCGAAGTATCAAGTGCTTAACGCCACAGTTAATACTTTTATGTGCTATGGTGTGCAGGCCTTTGGTGTGAGCCCCCTCGAAGAATTTGAGGCAGTCCAAAGATTCTTTTTCAAGCGTCTATTCCGGCTACCAAATGCGACTCCGACCTACGCTATTCATGTAGTCAGGTTTGCCTCCCATCTACGTGCGATTATTTAACCAGAGTGGTAATGAGAAGCGGGAATAATCTTTCCAAGACTATCTTAATAAGATTGCTTCTCCATTTACGGATTGGAACCAGCTAGCGAT
This sequence comes from Portevinia maculata, assembly GCA_949715645.1. Lineage (NCBI taxonomy): Eukaryota > Metazoa > Arthropoda > Insecta > Diptera > Syrphidae > Portevinia > Portevinia maculata. The sequence continues at coordinate 103,694,108 of OX454526.1, forward strand.
ATCTCTCGAACTGAATGTCTCCTTTACTTTAACTAATGTTAACGACTGATCATTGCTAAAGTGGATGACAAATTATACGATCAGCACCTAATTAAAGCATCTTCCTCAGCTTCAAGGTTAATCTATAGGAACCTAAACCATCATTTGCTATCTCACGAAAGTTATTTCAATATAAATTTTTCATCGAAAGTTATAAGCACCATTTTTAGAGCGAGAGCAGAATTAATAAATTTGAATTCCATGCCACACAGAACAGATCTAGAGGAAACGTGTAATCTATGCAACATGAGAGTGCCTGAAAATATTCACCACTTCATTGCGGAATGCCCTATTTTACAAGAGATTCGTCGACTATACTTCCGAGTAAGCAATCTGTCCGTAAATGTACTGTACGATATACGAGTACTAAACGGAGCTAGGGGGTGGCTTGTTTTGTACAAATACTGCAATCATGCTCTGTTATATCGTAATAGCTTTTAAAAGTCCAAGCTACAAGCAACTTTTGCCGTTCTTCTTAAGTTATTGCTTTAATAATCCAAAATTTTTCTTTTATGTTTCAAATCATTTAAAATTGCTAATTATTTTTTATACCCTATTCTAAGGGTATATTAATTTTGACGCATAGTTTGTAACATACCTTAATATTGCCCGTAGACCCCTAAAAGTTACTATATTTATGATCAGCATCGATAGTATTGTCGATCTAGCCATGTCCGTCCGTCCGTCCGTCCGTCCGTCCGTCCGTCCGTCTGTAGCCAAAAATTAGGCCTTTAAACTGGACCTAGAGAGCTGAAATTTTAACCATATACTCTCTAGGGTCCCGAAATAATCAAGTTTACGAATTTTTGAAATCCGCCTACAGACACGCCCACAAAATCAAAAAAACCAAATTTTGGAAAAAATGGAATTTTGAGCTAGAAAGCTGAAATTTTTTATATATGATCTATGACTCCTAAAACTGATCGGGATAAAAAATTTTCAAAATCCGCCCACTGACACGCCCACAAATAAATAAAATAATTTTTTTATATCCTATTCTAATGGTATATTAATTTTTGAAAATCCAAAGTTTCAGCTAGGGAGCTGAAATTTATAGTATATACTCTCTATGGGCCCTTTATGCTCATGTGTAAATATTTTCAAAATCCGCCCACTGACACGCCCACAATTATTATTTTTTTTTTTTTTGAAAGTTCAAAGTTTGAGCTAGGGAGCTGAAATTTATAATATATATTTTTTTTAAATCCGCCTACTGACACGCCCACAATTAAATAAAACAATTTTATTGAAACACCCAAGTTTGAGCTAGGGAGCGTTTTTTTTTTTGATAAAATCCTTTAAATTTTATATAACAAAATATGTAGAGCGTTCTTAACAATTCAACCATACTTAGACTTTTGTCACGCCCACTTATGAGGGATAGGAATAAGAATAGGGTATCCAACAGTTCGCCCAAGCGGACTGTAGCCAGTCCCTATGTTTTTTTTTTGTGTTCTAAAGCACTTCAAAATTATAAATCATTATGTTGCAAATCATTTTTGTTTTATTTTATATAAATATATATATTTTTTTTGTCATCTTTTCTGTCGACTAATTGTTAGAGACATAACGAATTAATCTTTTATGCTTAAACCCAAAATCTTGTGTTGTAAATAAGTATTTCTTTCTTAAATAAGTATTTCTTTCTTTTTCAATTTTCCTTTTCAATTTAACTTCTATGTAATAATTTCTTTAATATCAATGAAATGTCATTTCCGGCAGACGGCTATTTCTGCCATGCTCGTGGTCTCAAACACAAACTATTATACATATATTTCATGAAATAAAGAATCTAATCTAATCTAATCTAATCTATATGACGATATCACTTTGTGGTATGGTATTTACCGACATTTCTGTCACTTCAGAATGGAAGACGCTGCAATAGTTTGGTAGGTGGGTGTCCAGGTCTTCTGAGAAGACTCCGGCACCGATTCCTTCCTCGGTCTTGGACCCAACCGTGAATATTGACAGCTAGTTATTTTTGAGACCATCGCGTTGCGTTCACTCTGTTCTGTCCGATTTTAAGTGTTTGAAGCTTAAAATGAAGTTCATTTCAGTAGGCAGTCGATCTGTAGTGTGCGGAAGATAGCTGTGCATCCTAAGTATGTTGGCATGGCCAGTATCCTGTTCTCGCCATTGGCTGAGTTGGCAGCCATTTGTTTACCTATGATGTCTATGTGATGTTGCGGAATAATTTCACGCAACAAGTTTCACCTTCTTTCCCTCTCTTCCCTCCCGTACCCTTCTTCTATTGGGTGGCATCTGCGAGGTCATAGGAAAGTGGAGGGCAACCAAGGTTCCATCAGGCTTTGGGTCACTTTTCCCGAACCTCGAAGCCCCCACAGGTATCCAACCCTGATGTAACAGAGCACACAGAGTGTGAGAGAGAAGGTCCCAAGAGGAAGCAGAAATGGGTAGATAAGGACGAAAACCCAACGCAACGGCACAACGTCAGCCGTGTAAAAGTGCCCACTCCATGGTACCACACTAGCCGTGCAAAATGGGCCAAACGAGGTCACACCCAAAGAAAGGGGCGAGACCGACAAACTAGCCGCATCGCGGGATCGTAGGCGGACGGTCTATACTACGAAAACCCCATAAACGCTTCACGAAGGAGCAGCAGATCAGTGTGGGCGGACGGTCCACCAGCAAAAATCTGCCAAAGAACCACCATCTGGGGGGAAGATGACGCTCTATCCTTCAACTCCGTCGTGGGAGCACCGGAGGAGCAGCAGAGGAGTGTAGGCGGACCGCCACGATAAAAGACACTCCCCGTAACACTAACACCGATGGCAAAACCGAAACACAGCCACAACACACAAGAATACTGGTCAACATTACACCACCGAAAACAACGAACCAGTCAATAAAAAGGAGAAACCCTGCGTAACCGAATGTAAGGAATGATCCCACCAGACGAGATTAAAATCCGCGGTTTTCTAAAATTAACGAATACTCACTTGACTTTGTTTTCGAGTCTAAGGGGATTTATTGAAGTTACTCCACGCACTAGGGGGGGGGGGGGGGGCGTAATTGCCACGTCGTCCTCAAATTTCTTCTCCTCCTGACGTGGGCGTGGGTCATGTTTGTTGGGACCCAGTCACTTCTTTTTCCATTTTATTTTCACCGATTTAAGGGTATTTTAACAACGCGGAATTCGTATTATTGTTTTGGTTTCGCACTTTGACAGAACTCATACGAGAAATGTCAAATAGAGATTAGGTTGTGAATTGACGAGAATATTGTTCCAGGTCGGTCGAACAATCCAATAATCCGACTTTCCAGTGGTGGATCGTTGGGGTATGAGAGAATGGATTGAGTGACTGGAAGATAAGCGAGGGGGTAACGTGTAGACTCACGCACACCTTGGCGAAAACGCTCTAGTGCCGCTGAATGTGGTCTGCCGTTGGCTCGCTGAGCGACTGAAGGTAGTGGAAAATGGCGGTTGTCTGTCACATAGGCGGACGTCCATTGCACGCCATGAGTGGGATTCCACTACTAATGTGTCAGCGAGTGTGTGAGAAATGAGAGTTGGCCGAACTGGAACAATGAAAGTTCTGGAAGATCACTTCTTGGTTGACCAGATAACGCGTTAGTCAAGTTTAGTTGACAGGAGTTTGTAAAAGTGCGAGATAAAAGTGAAAAGAAAAAAAAATAGTTAAAGTTAAAAAGTACAAAAAAAGTAAAGAATAAATTTAAAGTTTAGAACGGGAGTTGAAGTTGAGGAAGGATGTGGAGAAATAGTCAGGAACGTCAGGAGGAGGATAAATAGGAGGACAAGTGATAGAGACAAAAGGACTAAGGAGTGGGATTCCGAAACAAAGATAAGTAGAGTGAATATTAAGTAGTGAATAGTTCGAAGTCGATGGTGTTAGGAATTTGTCGTGTCATAGTTTGGTAGGATTCTGCAAGGAATTTTCCGTGAAACGTCCGGGACACGCGACCCATTCAACCATTGTTGGTACTTCGGGCGACGCCATAGCGGGTCACGCCGGTCACTTAACTTTCTTTTGCCCTTCAGGCCATAATACCTTATTTGACCTTTTCGTCATTGAGTTTACCGTCATTATTTTTTTTACTAACGTCCAAGAAATAAAGTGGCCAAGCTCCAACGGAGCTTTATAACGTGGTTTAAAACCTTTGTGTTTTCTCTTTTTTGGATTTTCTATTTTCCAGTGGTTCTGTAACAAGGTTTCAAAATTTTCGAATTAATCGAATCAACACCGTAAGCTAACCATTCAGATTTTTTTGTTCTTTTCTAAACGAACCCACCCCAGATTGAGCTACCGGGAAATAGCCTTTTGTGATTATTTTTGTTATCTGTAAAATAACCAGTTTTGAGTTTATTTCTTTTTTGGTTTTATTTAGTTCTTTCTTTTGTTTTGCAATTCGGTAATTAAGTCAGATTAGAGAAAAAGATCGCGAATCATATAACCGCGAAAGAGGGAAAGAGGTGTAGGATGGTAAGTGAACAATAAAATTTAAAACAATTGGAATTTATTCAAAAATTGTTTTTGTTTGGCTTTCTCTAGGTTTCGGTTACAGACATATTACAAATTAACTTCCTGTAAATCCAAAATACAAGTGTCGTGTGAGCAAATCAAGTGGAGTAATTTGGTACGACAAGTTCCGAAGAAGGAGAATCATCCAGCGACAAAGGCTCATGCAGCTGAATTCTTAGATTTGCCGGAGAATATTTTGGTTAATAATTTGGTTTGGTTTCTTTTCTTTTTCAAAATTTAGTACACACCATTGGCAAGTGACATATTCGGGTATAAATGAGTGAACTTTCTCTTAAATCCTCTCTTTTGATTGCACTTGTCCATGCCGTTCTTTTCTTGGCTGAAAGTTCTTGAAGTTCCTTGTTTTTTTTTCTTCATTACTGGAAATTGGAAAAATGGAACATATATATCACGTCCAGCTGGCTTATGGCAACCCGCCACAGAACCATTTAACACCTTTTTCTATAATATTAATTGCAAAATTATTCAAATTTCTGGCTCTAAATTTCAAACTTCTCGCCTATTACTGCCAATGATTTTGTTTGTTTAACCTTCATATGTGTTGGCGCTAGCAGTCAAAAACGATTTTTTGACAGCTAGCGCCGGTACTCTATACATGTTAATCAAAAAGAATCAATTCAGTAGTAAGAATTTCGCAAAATTTTCGTAAAAATTCTCGTGCTGGACATCTATTATCGGTGGTGAGTACTAGAGCTGTGTCAATCGTTCAAATTTAATGATCGAATCGTTCAAGTATTGGTTGAAAAAATGATTCGGTCATTTCAATCAATCATTCAATCAATCAATGACAGATGGGACATGGGAGTATTGTATTGCTCCATTCAATTTCAATACAATCAAAAACCCCAATCATCATTCGTTCAATTTAGTTTCGATAGAGCAAGATACATTCGAATGGATTGTAAGAGTGTATACACTCAAAAATACCAAAACGCCTTTGAATAATTAGGAAATGGAGGTTATTGCACAGAAGCGATATTTTTGTAGAACAAATATGTGTTGGTAAAACGAAATAAGCCGAAATAAATAAAAATATTTTGATATATTAACACATTTATTGGTTCCGTAGATAAGAAATCAGTAATAAAGAAATGAATTAGTCAGAACAGAACAAAAGTATTGACTCGATGAATCGAAGATCGAATCAATCACGATTGACACAGCTCTAGTGAGTACACACTTTGACATATTATTGTTTTTCTTTCTAAGAAAAACATATTTTTATTCTACAAGTCAAGGCATCGGTAAGTTACAATAAATTATTATATTTTGAAGTAAATGTAATGTGTTTATTTTTATTCCCTTTCGTTTCAGGTCAAAACGTTCATCTGAGTATCCAGCAGATAAATCTGCCTCATGCTCTACAAAATACCAGGAAGAAACATGAAAAAAAAAGATCCATTCTAAAATTCTAGAATGGATTCATAAAATTCTCTAAAATATACATGTGATATGTATGTTTATTTGTTCAGCTGTCCCAGAGAAACAATAGCCGTGTTTCTTTGCACGCGGATATAGGCGTATTCATCAAATTCATAAAAAAAACTTGGCAGCACACATGCACCTATGACGTTTATTAATGACACAGCTGGAAGTTGAGTTAAGAAATTTGTATTGAAAATCGTGAAATTCAAAAATATTAATTTCCGACAGTTGAAATTAATGCCAAACATATTCTAAAATTATAAAAAACAGTTTCACATGAAAAAAAACATAGGGACGGGCTACAGTCCGCTTGGGCGAACTGTTGGATACCCTATTCTTATTCCTATCCCTCACAAGTGTGCGTGACAAAAGTCTAAGTATGGTTGAATTGTTAAGAACGCTCTACATATTTTGTTATATAATATTTTAAGGATTTTATCGAAAAAAACGCTCCCTAGCTCAAACTTGGGTGTTTCAATAAAATTGTTTTATTTAATTGTGGGCGTGTCAGTAGGCGGATTTAAAAAAAATAACACATGAGCATAAAGGGCCCCTAGAGAATATATATTATAAATTTCCGCTCCCTAGCTCAAACTTTGAATTTTCAAAAAAGTTTTTTTTTTTTAAATTGTGAGCGTGTCAGTGGGCGGATTTTGAAAATATTTACATATGAGCATAAAGGGCCCCCTAGAGAGTATATATTATAAATTTCAGCTCCCTAGCTCAAATTTTGATTTTTCAATAAAATTGTTTTATTTATTTGTCGGCGTGTCAGTAGGCGGATTTTGAAAATTTAATATCCCGAGCAGTTTTAGGAGTCATAGATCATATAAAAAAAATTCAGCTTTCTAGCTCAAAATTCGATTTTTTCCAAAATTTTGATTTTTTGAGTTTGTGGGCTCTGTGGGCGGATTTCAAAAAATCCTAAACTTGATTATTTCGGGACCCTAGAGAGTATATGGTTAAAATTTCAGCTCTCTAGGCCCAGTTTAAAGGCCTAATTTTTGCCGACGGACGGACGGACGGACGGACATGGCTAGATCGACATTACTATCGATGCTGATCATAAATATAGTAACTTTTAGGGGTCTACGGGCAATATTAAGGTATGTTACAAACTATGCGCCAAAATTAATATACCCTTAGAATAGGGTATAAAAAGTGGTCTGGGTGCGACCCGCAAGGTCCACACGACTTACTTCCCAGTGGAATCAATATGATTTATGCGATTAGTGGCAAATTTTGAAATGTGGTTAACCATAAGATATCGTTAAGAATTATTTAATATTAAAAAATGCTCTTTAATATTGTTCATGAAAATTAAATGTTGTTAATAACAGCGAAGTGTGATATATATTAATGCAACCATTGTTTTGAACACGGAGACCTGTAAATTTAAATATATACGAAATAACGGAGCATAATGTAATAACGATTTTCTCAATGACAATAAATAGTACAAAAAAAGTCAAATTATTTTAGTTATTTATTTATTAACATAAAACGGCTGGACCGATTTCGCTAAAAACTTAATCAGTTCTGAGTTACGTAATTACGCTTCGAATAAACCCGGTCCCATGTCAATATCATCTTTGGTTCTCCAGATAATCGTGGCGAAAGATAATTCCAAACGCGCATACGTACATACGCACTTACGTACATACACACGGACAGACATCTCTATAAGAACGTAGAATTTGTATTCTGGTGACCTTGAAACGTGGAGATTTGTCAAAATCCACGATTCACAAAATCGGCCCCATTACAAGAACTTCCACTGGGAAGTTAATAATAATAAAATACCGAACAAAATATTCGGCGGGATGAGCCAGTGGTCGGCGGGATGTCAAACTTTGATATTTCCTGAAAAATTCCTCGCAACGATTCATCAGAAACGAAGAAAATGGGTTTTGGAAGCACTGTTTATCCCCGCTAATGGACTTAACGGCGATAGCTATCCCCGCTAAAGTTAGCGTATATAGGATAAGTTGTTGTTGTATTTTACATGCACATTTCAAATTATCCCTATATCCGCGTGCAAAGAAACACGGCTAATATAGTCGCGAGAACATTGACATAAACCTACGCAGTTGATAATTCTCAAACCGTAACCAACTAGCCATAGAGATGAGTCTTGATCACAAACCATAGGGCGATAATGAATGTATGTATTTGCATGCATTGTCAAAATCGGTGGGATGGTTGCGCTCGATGGAGGTGAATGGAGGACTTATTTTCTAGCGAGCCATTGGCGATTATACGTATTTAATGGTTTTCACTTTATATTCTTTTTTAAACAATATTTCATTTGAGAACAAATGATAATTTTACACACACCGATGTAAAAAAAGCGATAGGATGGACGAAATCATGATTTTCGCTTGCGTTGGTGTTTGGAACTTAATGGCAAGCTAAGAAGTTGTGCGATTTGTAACTCAGGGATGAAAATAAAAAAAATGTCCAAGATCGGCAAAGAGGTAAGTTTGCTGAGTAAATCAAAACATTTTTGTACAACCAACAATAAATCTGATCCACATCTTTTTGGCAAGAGCCTTGCTCCAAAAATCATAGGCAAAAGAACAGGATGTGACAGTATGACAGCCGAATGTAATTATGCGATTCAAAGGCAAAAGTCTATACTCTAGAGAAGACAATTGAAATTACAATCTTAGCATGTATAGATATATATCATGACAATAGGCCGACCAGTTCGGCAGGGACCGACGAATATATTTAGCATATTCGTGGGAGACTGCCAAACGGATTGGCCTTCGGTCCTATGATGGAGACTTAATAACTAACCAATGATACTATTGAGAAATCAAAATATTGTTGCTGAGCCCATTTATAGAGTACCATATGGATATAATGAAACATTAACTGGATGCTCAAGAGAAGCTGAATTTGTTGGGAATCTCATTGAACTTCACTCCAATAAATATACGTGGAAGTACGTTTGAAAAGCAATTGCTTACGCTTTTGACAAACTCTGTTGAGGTTAATTAAGCTTATTTTAAATTTGTTGTGTGGAGTATGTAATCCATAAGACGACCAAGTGTACCTTTAGTTTGACAAAATAAATTTATTTATTTTTGATTTTTTGTCTAAAGTATGTAATCCATAAGAGGATCAAGTGTACCTTTAGTTTGATGAAATAAATAAAGAGAGAAATACGAGTAATAAGGATTTTCTAAAAATAGAAAAAGAAAGAAAACTCACATTCAAACACTATCTTCTTTTCTTTTATGTAACAGAGACTGAAGGGATCATAACCCTCCCACTTTACTGCACACTGATGGTCCGCCTGTGAGGTTCGCCCTTTATGAATATTGGTGGGCCTCCCAGTACCAGATCACTTCATCACTGAGGCTAATAAAATGTTGGTGTTGTTCCATTTGTGTGATCATAGAGTTTATAGGTCTCTAATGCCATTATTTATGATTTCGACACGTGCACACTGCACACTCCCATTATTCATTATTGCTTGGTCTTTCTTTGATGACACCAGTGATCTTCAGATGACTCAACCCACGGACTCGCGGGACAGTTTTAAGATATTAAACACTCGTGCCGCTCGCTTAGCTCACATGAATAATAAAACTGCCTATACGTCTCCTTTTTCATTTCTTGCCAGACATGAATCTTTCCTTTCAATGCACAAAAATGCAAACATTCTGGTTTTGACGCCATTGGAAGAACAAAAGTTAAACTTGAAATACATTTTCCAATCAGGTGTTTATAATGGGTCTTTCATTAGCGGCTTGACAACTTCAAACTTTCAGTGTGAACGCATCCTTAAACCGATTACCGAACTGTCAGTGTCAAAATATTCAGTGAAATCAACATTTTCATTGTTAAGTCCATGAAGGAACAACGTTTAACTTTAAGAGTGCTAACGCCAATTTTCGACCGTAATTCTCGTCCCAGTAGAAGCATACATAACATAGTCTAGTGAAAAAATTTGAGTCAGAATATTCGCTGCTTGATGTTGCCGTGTTGTTGTAAAGTAGGTACCGTTATCCGAGTATATTCGTAAAAACTGAGCACGCTTTTTTTCTTACGCTCACCTCAATTATTTTATGTTTCAAAAATAATCAAAATCGTTTGAGCCGTTTTTGATAAAATCGGTGTTGGAAAGCCAATTTGTATGGTAGGTAACTACCGTTATTTAAAGTTATAGAAGAACAAAAAACCTGCGAGATATAGGCCTACAAACCCTAAATACGAAGTTTGAAGTTAATTCGTCCACCCATTTTGTGGCTGAAGCCTCGGGAACAGATGGACCCACCGACAGAAATTCGAGACACACTTTTTTGCACTTCTCTATAGTCTTAATATCATTCATCATACTCAGTTTGAGTTTGAAACTTCAGCATGATTGCAATATCTTTCTCTTTAGTTTAAAATTAATAAACATTAGGCATTAACGGCCAATACAGGTCCTAAGCCAGCTTCTCCAACAATTTGCTTGTGGGAAGTGAAATCATCCTGTTTTTAAATCAAGTGATTTCCATTAATAGTTTTTGAAAAAAACTAATTTCAAACTCAACATTTTGGAAAAAAATTTAAAAAAAGTTTATATTATCTTTATTCGATTGTGAGACTACATACTAAATTTTTTTCACTATTTTTTTGCTATTATTTGTTTTTAATCGAATACTGAATACTAGATCGTTTTAAGCCTACTAGTTTTCGAGAAAATTGAAAATTACCAAACCTACTTTTTATTAAATTTTTATTTATGGACTTTTTTTTCCTTGACGTCAATGAATAAATAATGATATCCTTCTAATAAGTAGAGTGCAATAAGTTATTTGGCGTTACCTGGAATGCAAGCTTTACGGTACGGCGTATAAACAGTGAGGCGAAGTTTCTTTTGCATTTAAGTAATCCGGATTTAAGGTTAGGTTAGGTTTATGTGGCTGTCGGCAGAAGCCGACACACTTAGACCAATTTAATTCCGTTGTGATACCACGTATATTATCTACCTCAACTCTGTAGATGGGATTGGCCAACGGCACGCGGTTGTTCTCAAACGGTCCCCCATCTACGTACTAACCGCGCCCAACGTCGTTTAATTACGGTGATCTGACGAGAACCGATTACTTTGAAATTCATTTTTTTTTTTTTTTTTTTTTTTATTCATTGATAAATATCTACTTACATACTAGACAAAAATGATTAAACCTAACTTAAAATTAACAGGATACTTATTCTTATTTATTGGTCCTTATGCGAACGCTCTAAACTTAACTATATCTTAGAATTATTGCCTTTCGGCCTACGAACTATTTTACGAACTAATCTTACATATATATTCCTCGAGAAAATTTACTAAAACTCGGTATCATTATTGAGATTTTATATAAAACAAATTACAAACTACCTATTCTACTTACTTAAACTACTTAACGTATTCTAACTATAATTAGGATTATGAGCACTCGTTGCCTGGCGCAATAAGTGGTCAAAATCCCAATTGCTTTCCGAGCGCCTGGCAGTCGTCAACGTGCACACGCGCCGCCGTGAGCCGACTGAAGCCTTACAGCGTCAGTCAACTCCCGGAAGCACCACCACACGTTGGCGAGCACGGCCCCTCCCAGAAACGCCCTAGCTAACTTAGTCTATCTTACAAACTAAGAGGATGTTACCTAGAGTAACGCACCGTCTTGGGAGGGCATGTTGAACCCTCCACCCTCAAAAAGCCACCAAAATTCGGCAAATTGCTTTTCCGTATCGAATTTATCCCTCTCCGCTATTGCGGTACTAAAACGGAGGAGCTCATGAGCATTGGCGACGTTCTCGCCGCGGATGAGCCGCTTATCTCTCGCGCTGCGGAAGCGGTGGTATAATACCGGGATACCATCCCTCGTCTGTACCAGCCCTTTTGCATCAATATGGATAAATGCCTCCGGCGGGATAAAGCCAGACCGGAGCGTACTCTCTATGTACATTTCATTGGGGTAGTAAGCCCCAAAGATCAAACTATTGTCGCTGGCCATCGCCCTTGCAACGTGCCTTCGAGTCACCTTAATGAGGAAATTGTCAATCCCATTCAACTGAGCCCCATCGTATAGGACCTTGTTGGGATAGTATTTTATATAGTTGGATTCTAGTTGGTCCTAAGACATTGTCTCTCCAAAACCCGAATCTTTTCCATATAGCTAGGCGCTATATTAAACCATAATGGACAACCATAAGCGATGATCGGCTTTATAAGGGCCACGTAGCAAATGACCTTCACTCTGGAGTCAAGTTGACTGCTATGAAACAGTCTCCTTATCAGAGCATAAGCCTTCTTGGCCCCAGCAAGACAAGCAACTATATGTCTATCGAAATATAGATACTAGTCAAGCCAGATACCTAGATATCTAACTGCGCTTCTCACCGCCAACGGCTGCCCATTGTGTAAAATAATGGCCAATTTCTTCCAGTTTTTTCTGGTATCCCTAGAGGCCCCAGCCAATGGAGTTCTGAGCAAGATTGTTTCCGTCTTCTGAAAGTTGATTTTCAACTTCCAGTCGTCGCAATATCGCTTAATTTGGTCGAAGTCACGCTGCAAAAGGATATTAATGACCTCGATTTTAGGACCTGATCTGTATGCCATCAAATCGTCGGCATACGCTATAGCATGGCTGAGTGAACCCACCAGATCACTCGTGTAAATGTTAAACAGGATCGGAGAATTGACCGCTCCCTGCTGTAAACCGTTTTCAATTTCAAAGACTCTGCTCGAAGTCACGTTGCCACATTTGACAACGAACTTCTTTCCCATAAGTATATTATAAATTATATATAGCAAAGGTTTGTGCATCCCCCGCCTGGTCAACTTGTAGAAAAGTACCTCTAACCATACGGTGTCGAAAGCCTTCTCAAAATCAACCAGACAAGCACCCGTGCATTGGTTCTTGCATTTATTCCACTGAATGTCGGAAACCAGTTTCGACGCGGCATGAATAGTGTCATGCCTCGCCCTGAAACCAAACTGGTTGTCCGGAATTATGTTATTGTCCTCGACCCACTTTAACAGAGCTCTATTGACAACCTTTTCAAAGACCTTGCTAATATTCGGAAGCAAGCTAATTGACCGGAGATTGGCTGGGTTCGTCCTATCTTTACCTTTTTTCGGGATAGGGTGTACCACAGCTACCTTCCAGTGGGCCGGATAATGTGCATTATTCAGCGCACTGTTAAACAGCGTGGTGAAAATATCTACAGCCTCCAGAGGCAGTTGTCTTAATACGACGTTTGGGACACCATCCATCCCCGCCGACTTTTTATTTTTTAGTGACTCGAAGATGCACAGAAGATCATCCTTCGACACGAACAAGTGCGATGCATCTCGGCCATTGTCGACAACTGCATTAGCATGGTTTTCATCAGTGAACACGGTGAATTCGTTATTCTCCGATCGCCAATTCTCAAGTTCGGTGCGCAGATCGAAGTGGCTCACCAGAGCCCTATTCTCAATGTCGTGGTTACGGCGAACAGGATTGTTCACCGTATACACGGCCTCGAAACAAGCGCCCAGCAAATCCACTTTCTCCTGTGGGTCCTCGACCACGAAAAAATCGTCGTTTGAAGCGACACTTTCTGGACTTATTCCAGCAGTCAGTACTGTCTGTCTGTTCTCTGCTGTCTGGGAGATTCGAACACAAGGAATATCATTGTGATCTTTCCTCCTGAACAACTTATTTATCTGTGGGAACATATTCGGACTACAGGTTTTAATAGCCCGAATTTTATTGCCCCAATACAGACTTACAGATTTTCTGTAATTTTCTTTTATCAGCTGTTTCAGGATTCGGATCTCTGACTTCAGCATCCTTACCTCAGGGTCGTCGCGATCAGTAAATTGCCTGTACAGCCGTTTAAGCCTCGAGAGCAGTCTACTTTTCTGTCGGTATAGTGCGTCGATTGTAGGGTTTCTGTACTTTTCTGTCTGGTCGTCGTCGGAACGTCCTACCCGCGGAATAGTTCGTTCCATAGTTCGTTTGATGGCGTCGTCCATTTGCAATAAATGCCGATCAATGTCATCATTTGTCATGTTGCTGTTTGTCGGTGGGTCGATCCCACTCGAACGTATATCTCGCTTTAACAATCTGGAGAAGCGCGACCATTGTGCCCTCCGATAATCGAATGAGCACACTGCTTCGTACTCCTCCAGCAGCGTTTGCTCGTTCGGGATCCGTATTGCGGCGGCGAGTCCGTAGTGGTCACTATCGTACTCAAACGCACGCAAACAGTTCCGCGTGTATTGGTCTATGGTTGTCAGTTGAAGTCTTGCGTCCGTTAAGGCCAAGTCCAGGAAAGCACCGCTTCTTGGGAAAGAAGGGATATCCGTCGCGTACAACTCGAGTTTGTACTCAATCATATTGAGGCGCCACCAGTCGTGAAACTGGTTGCCCCTGGACGAGAACCGATTAACTCGACGCGGTATGGTCGTTGGTTAATCCGGATTTTAAGAAACTTTGCGGTTGAAATAAGTTTTTTTTAAAAACTATTTATGAAAATCATAAGATGATAGAACCGAATTTCATCCTTAAAAAAATGTGCTATACTTAATTGAAAGTATTACCGTTATTTTTAAATATTTTTTTTTTCATTTGAAGTGTTTATTTTAGAAAATCTCCCCTCCCGCCCAAATGGGGCGAGATAGACTTACATGAACTATGAAGTAATGATTGTTAGGCCAGTTCATATAACAGAAAAGTCAATATACCAATACACATATTGGAAATTTGTCTTTTCTATTTCTTCTTTTTCTTTGATTACAACGACTTTATTAACGTTATTTTTTTTTTAACTAAATTTAATAATTTGTAGGAATAAACTTGAATTTCGTAAATTTTAATTTCGTCCAGTAAAAACTGATGCCAAACATACTCTAAAATTATAAAAAAAACATTTAAATATCGTTAGATTTTCCATAATCGAGTTCCCATTAAATTATGTTCAGCCCTTCTGGTAAGTAGTTCCACCCCAAAAAAGTGGATTTGTTTCCCATCGATTGTGGATTAAATTTCCTTGTGGAGTAGAATACCTTGAAGTTATTTTCCCGCAACATTTCAGCAATTTGTCTCTGTCATAGACGGGGACACAGGAAATTATGCCCATCATTGTAATAGTTGCCGAAGAAATTAATTTGAAAAATAAATATGTCCTTTCTTTTTCATTTGATTACATCGTTTTTGATTTTTCTTTTATTATCGAAAAGAAGGAAGACAATTAATTTAAGAACTTACTGCTTTCTCATTGGATCTAAGCATTACATGCCCAATTTGTTTTAAAAGAATGGGATATTCTCGTACTGCGCTTTTATACTGCCACACTTACGAGTTTACCTTAGCCCCACGAAATCATTGATCTATTGACGCACTTTGCACAAGTCATCAGTCAGCTGCTGTCTCTGTCTATACATATAACCACATTTGAATTCCTACCTCACGCGATGAACATTAAAATGTTGAAATGTTAATGATATCTATACATTGTATTATACATTGTAAGACACCCATTATAGTGTACACGGGCGTTGTTGCCGTAACGCAACGTCTTGTCTTCCTTCCAACTTCTGGCTCAATCTAAATTCAAGGTAGCTAGGTATGCATTTTAGAACTTTTCATGCAGATACCACCCAAGGGATGCGTTTATTTTAATGACACTCTTATGGCTTTGGTGTTCCTAAAACGAAACGTGATTTTCCAACTTTGAGTTATTGTTCCTGACCCATTAAAAACACAAGGCCCTTTATGGCGTTCTTAATTCTCATTAAATCTTATAAGGTGTTCGCTATAAATGGGACAATGTAGGGAATAGTTTTCTTAGTTTATCTAGACGTGTGGTACTGCTTAATGTATTCACTTAGAAGGACACCTCCCCAAAACGCACCCGCATGCTTATGTAGATGTGAGGCAATGAACACATATCATAGCTGCATATGCAAAAATAAAGTGATGTTTCTACACCTTAAGAGGATATATTTTGCATATTGATATGCTGATTGAAACGCATTTCGGATAATAAATATTGAAATGTGAATATTAGATTAAATTTTCCATTGAAAATTCATTGCTTTATTTATTCATCGTAAATTGTCAAGCGAGATTCGTTACATAATTAAAATCCGAAACATCTGCAGGATATTAATCAAAGACCATATAAATGTACCAATTGCAACCAATCAGTGGGTGGAAAACTGACTATTCATTTACTTTACGATTATCAGAAACTGTAGCTTATTTTCTGCATCTTGATTGCGGTCTGCTTCGCTGAGAGAAAGGTATGACAATGCGGAACACTGATATCCCTTCCGTTGTTATTTAATTGCGTTGAGTATTTTTGGTAAGCTAAGCGATGTTTGGGCAAGATGCGGTGTGATCTTGCCTGCTCGTGTTACAATATCGTCCTATCCAGAAGCCCTCAATCCCATGAGGGTGTTATTTGCTAAGCTTCTTCGGTTTCAGTTTCAGCATAATGGATAATTAATACTGGCGGATTCCGCTGCATGATGCATTCGTAAAGAGACGCACTTGCTAAAATTGTAGGTCCCTTCCACTTCCGACAAGAAATTGTTTGGAGAAACTGGGCTTAAGGCCCTGTATGGGCTCATGCCTTATATTATTATTTTTTTATTTTAGAATGGGTGGCTTTTCGAGACCCTTTTTAACTTGATTTGTGAATATAAAAAATCTGTTGGGATTTTTGACCTCAAATTATCCTTTCTCTGTTATTGCTTCATTCCGGTGGAACCCATATCCTTGCTTTTGGCCTGGCGGGATCTTACTTTCTATCTAACTATCTTCTCCAAGCTTTTGCGAGTGTGAAGTGGAGAGGATCTACAATTTTACGACTATGCCGAACCACAAATTCGAAAATTTAATTGATATTTGTGGGCGGATAAGTGGGATCATACTTGAGCTGTTCATAGAACCAGTTCAACACTCTACCTTCTAAGAGCATCCATTTATCATAGGAGATCCGTTTCATGTCGAACAAGGACAAGTTCAGTATTTTTTTTTTGTTTTAATTCTTTTCTCAAGAAAGGTGAACCTATAACGTTAAGCTTCTAGTCTTAAATTGTTGCAAATTCTATTCTTGCGGAAATATGTCTCTCTGAAGCGAGTTCCAAAGATTGGTTGTTCTATAAAAAATGGTTTATGATATACAGTCGTGCTAACAAATGTCAAGTGCAGCGTCAGATGGTAAGCATTAGCTGTCTGTCTAGTGGGTCGAAGAATTAGTGTATTGCTAAGAATCATCATTCCGAACATATCCCAAGGTTCTTCTTTTGTCTTCATTTACGGCGTTTGGTATCAGAATTAAAGAGATAGTAACCCTCCCAATTAATGGCAACCTTATGGTCCGCCTGTTTGGTTCGCTGAATCGACTTCAATGAATATCGGCAGGCTTGACGGTTTGGGATCACTGCTTTACTGAGACCAATTTTTTCAATGATCACCGCACAGATCTTTTTAACGATTTCGACGCGTGCATGTGCCGGTTCTTTGTTTTTTCTTTGTTTCTATAGATACAGCCATGGGAGATGTACAGGGACGGGCTTAGAATATCCCTGCAGTGCCCCCCCCCCCCCCCAGAAAATACTCTTGCTCTTGTCGTAAAAGGCGAATAAGGGGCCAAAACACATATAGGCAATTTAAACATCCAGGTGAGTCTAGCGACGCATTTAACATCTTGAAAGTCTACCGGAAGTGCGCATTTAGAATTGAAGTTCACGTATTACAAAATTTAGAGAGGCTTATACACTGGTGGAGCATTGAAAAAAATAAAGTGCCCAACCAATTGAAACATTCAATCCAACGGATCCGTTGATTCAAAGGAGAGCAATGTACTAGAAAACACGTATTCTTATAAAAGGTTATCCATAACCAACGGATCCATGAACTTCAAAGGATAAAGTAGGCCCATCTTTTGTTTTTGTTATTCAAAGTATGCAGTGCAAAATTGCACTGCACTTCACATATTTTTGAATTGAGGTTCACATTTAACAAAATTGAGAGAGGCAGATACATTGAACGAAATGTTGGAAAAGAAATGAAAACATTGGAAAGTTAAAGAAAACCTTGGAAAATCCCTTCAAGCAAAAACGCTGACCCAACTTTTTCCGTAATTTTTGTATCCGTGATTTAATTATGAGGTGTTCCACGCACACATTTATTAATTAACTTTCACTACATTGCCAATAGAAAGAAGAGCGAGAGTCGAGAGTAATTTTTTGTAATGGCGGATTAGTTCATCTGTCACTGACACTGTCTCCGGCTGCACATATCATTTTATTTGAAAAGTAAACTTAAATTGAATTTATTATTCCGCATATTTAATTGTTTAATAAAACTCTTCTGAATTTACATTTATCACAATCACAAAAATGGCAACCGATGAAGGCGAATTTACAAACGGTGGATCGAATTTCGATGATTTTCTTGCTACCGGAACAAATTCATGCTGAAAGTAGATAAGTTGGTAACATACATTTTTATTTGCTTCTTTTTGCGCAGGAGAATTTGTTGCAGAAATGGTTGTAGGTATCAGCATCGACAGTAATGTCGATCTAGCCATGTCCCTCCGTCCGTCCGTCCGTCTGTCGGCAAAAATTAGGCCTTTAAACTGGGCCTAGAGAACTGAAATTTTAACCATATACTCTCTAGGGTCCCGAAATAATCAAATTTACGAATTTTTGAAATCCGCCCACAGACACTTTTTTTGAAAATCCAAAGTTTGAGCTAGGGAGCTGAAATTTATAATATATACTCTCTAGGCGCCTTTCAAGCTCATGTGGAAATATTTTCAAAATCCGCCTACTGACACGCCCTCAATTTAAAACAAAACTTTTTTTGAAAATCCAAAGTTTGAGCTAGGGAGCTGAAATTTATAATATATACTCTCTAGGCGCCTTTCAAGCTCATGTGGAAATATTTTCAAAATCCGCCTACTGACACGCCCACAATTTAAAACAAAACTTTTTTTGAAAATCCAAAGTTTGAGCTAGGGAGCTGAAATTTATAATATATACTCTCTATTAGTGATGGGCGCATTCGAATGATAAAATCGATTATAATCGATTCAGACAACATTTCGAGATATCTCGATTCTTCACTCAAATCATTCGAATGATTTCTCACATCTACTTACTCTATGCGAAATAAGAACTCGATACTCGCGTGCCGATTCGAGACCGAGAAGAGAATACTGAACGAAAGAACGAATGAACAAAAAAGAAGAAAACACACAAAATCGAGAACTCGAGAAGTTGGTTATTTGTGTATCTCGTGTGTATATTCACGACTTTGGGTTTATTTTTTATATTAATTTTCCTAATCGATGCATCGTTGAGGGTTGAAGTTGAATATTGAATTGAAAACGAAAAGCGAGAATCGTTATGTTATGATTTTTTTTTTGTGTTGGGTTTTTGTTCATTTATTTTTACTAACTGTTCTGTTCTGCTGAAGTTTGAAGAAGAAGGTACGATACGAGTAACTTATGAATGTTTTGTCTATGTTTTTTTTTAGAATTCAATAAAGGCACGTAAATTAAATTATAATCAGTAGTTTACTGTGATTTATACTAGATATTTTGTGTAATCGGCAGTGATTTAAAATGAAACCTGGTGGAAAAAATTGTTTCGAAGATTATTCGAATGATCATTCGATTCTTTAAATCATTCGAATACTAATATCTCGATTCTTTAAATCATTCGATTATGCCCATCACTACTCTCTATAGGCCCTTTATGCTCATGTGTTAATTTTTTTTTAAATCCGCTTACTGACACGCCCACAATTAAATAAAATAATTTTATTGAAAACCCAAAGTTTGAGCTAAAGGGTGATTTTTTTAAGGTTAGGATTTTCATGCATTAGTATTTGACAGATCACGCGGGATTTCAGACATGGTGTCAAAGAGAAAGATGCTCAGTATGCTTTGACATTTCATCATGAATAGACTTACTAACGAGCAACGCTTGAATTTTCAGTGAATGGGCCCTAGAAAAGTTGGCAGAAAATCCGCTTTTTTATCGACAAATTTTGTTCAGCGATGAGGCTCATTTCTGGTTGAATGGCTACATAAATAAGCACAATTGCCGCATTTGGAGTGAAGAGCAACCAGAAGCCGTTCAAGAACTGCCCATGCATCCCAAAAAATGCACTGTTTGGTGTGGTTTGTACGCTGGTGGAATCATTGGACCGTATTTTTTCAAAGATGCTGTTGGACGCAACGTTACGGTGAATGGCGATCGCTATCGTTCAATGCTAACAAACTTTTTGTTGCCAAAAATGGAAGAACTGAACTTGGTTGACATGTGGTTTCAACAAGATGGCGCTACATGCCACACAGCTCGCGATTCTATGGCCATTTTGAGGGAAAACTTCGGAGAACAATTCATCTCAAGGAATGGACCGGTAAGTTGGCCACCAAGATCATGCGATTTGACGCCTTTAGACTATTTTTTGTGGGGCTACGTCAAGTCTAAAGTCTACACAAATAAGCCAGCAACTATTCCAGCTTTGGAAGACAACATTTCCGAAGAAATTCGGGCTATTCCGGCCGAAATGCTCGAAAAAGTTACCCAAAATTGGACTTTCCGAATGGACCACCTAAGACGCAGCCGCGGTCAACATTTAAATGAAATTATCTTCAAAAAGTAAATGTCATGGACCAATCTAACGTTTCAAATAAAGAATCGATGAGATTTTGCAAATTTTATGCGTTTTTTTTTTAAAAAAAGTTCTCAAGCTCTTAAAAAATCACCCTTTAGGAAGCGTTTTTTACAAAAGCTTCGTTTTGTTTTTGATAAAATCCTTTAAATGTTATATAACAAAATATGAAGAGCATTCTTAACAATTTAACCAAACTTAGACTTTTGTCACACCCACTTATGAGGGATAGGAATAAGAATAGGGTATCCAACAGTTCGCCCAAGCGGACTGTAGCCCGTCCCTATGTTTTTAACATTCGCCTAGCAGTGATAGTGAGGGTAGGGAAGTACACCTACTTGAAGGAACTTCTGCTCAGAAATGAAGCTGTAGGGAAAGAAGGCCAGATTGTTCAAAACTATCACAACCTAGGCACTTTGCAGATCTTATTTTCAATAAGTCCCTAGTTATGTTTTATTTTAGTAAAACTTCTTTCAGAACTAGTTTAATAACAGCATAAATTCCTTAATGCCGTCTTACTTTGATTGTATTGCATTATTTCTTTGAAAGACATTCAACAAAGGTTGTCCAAAAAATAATAATACAATATTTAAAGAAATTGGGTTTTTAGACCCAAAACTCGTATTAACATTAGATGGTGACAGATTTGAAATTTCTAGGATTTTTCTCCTAGCCGGTAGGGATATTTATTTTTGTTAGTCTAATCACTGGACGAGAGAGTTAGGTGATAAATGAAAATTTGTATGCCAGTAGGTACAATACAAATTTTCATTTTATTCATATTTCATTTTCATATTAGGTAGTTGGATCGTTCAGTGGTTTTTGGTTAGGCAAAATGCATATTAAATGCAACCATTGGCGACGAATTCTATGGGACGGATCCTTTAGTCCTTTAAAGCAAAAGATGCAAAGGATTGTATCGGTTGGGCCCTTAAGAGAAAAGAGTGGAAAATGAAAGCAAACTACTGTACATTCTAGCTCTGCCGATTGACAGACATTTCAGTATTCCACAGCGAAACAGCATTTCACCGGTGATTTATTTGAAATAGCTTAAAATTGTAGAGATGTTTTTTTTTTTTAATTCGGCTAGAGAGTTGGGTGAGATACGAACAATGGTACTGTACTGGCTGGCTGTACTGTATCTTAGGTAGTTAAATCATTCAGTGGTATTTAGGCAATTGAAGGTAAGGCGTTAACTGGGACCTAATATACTGCATGTCTTCTTCAAATCAACAAGTTGAGTTCTTACAATCGAAATTTAATCAGCTTTTTAATACTCACCGTACTCTCCGTAATACCGAGATCTGCAAAGTTCGTGCTGCCAAAAGACGCTATTACTCTGAACGATTAAATGCGTCATTCTCTGGTAAACAATTGTGGAAGAACTTGAAGGAAATTAGTGTAGAAAATCAACAGAACCGCCTCCTTGATAATATTGACGGTGGTGAACTAAATCGATGCTTTGTGTCCTGCACTCGGCCCACTGTTTCGCATACCTCGCATGTACTGAACATCACCAACAGCACCATTTGCCCCCATGAAACTTTCGAGTTTTCTCTCGTGGAACAGGCAGATGTGGTTGAGTGTATTTTTTTGTTTTTTTTTATTTTTTTTTTAAAAAAGGAATTCCAAATCCTAGAGCACTCAGACTCGGTAACGGTCCATTGTACTACCAGGCAGAAATATTCCTTTTGGTGTAGAGGCATGTGAATGGGTGGCGTATGTTGTTGTTCCCCATGGGGATTGAACCTGCACCTCACGGGTAACAAGCCAACACACTAACCTCTACACCGTCGCCACCCCTTTGTTGAGTGTATACTCTCGATCAAATCTAACTCCGTTGGAGTTGTTACTACCATATCTACCATATCTCACCCATGCCTTTAACTACATTCTTACAACAGGTGTGTTCCCTTCAATATGGAAGAATTCGAAAATCATTTCCGTTCCCAAGAATCGCACAGATAAAGATTTTCGTCCTATTGCTATACTCTCTTTTCTTTCCAAAGTCTTTGAAAGAATTATGCAGAATAATTAAAAATTAATAGGTATCTTAATTCGAATTCGAATTTAGTCTGGCTTCCGTGCTTTGCATAGTTGTAGCACTGCACTTTTAACTGTGGTCGACGACATAAGGCAGAACTTAGATAGAAATCATATCACGTTTCTAGTGCTCCTTGATTTTTCCAAGGCATTTGACACCATCAATCCCGCAATACTATGCACTAAGCTTACAAGTTTATAAAACTTCCCTTCTTCCGCTGTACGTTTAATATCTTCTTATCTTATAGGTCGTCAGCAGGCTGTGTATGTGAACAGTAGAATGTCAGACTATCTTCCCAACACATGCGGAGTTCCCCAAGGTTTTATCCTAGGACTCCTACTCTTTTCCCTGTACAGTGCTCCCCGGATAACTACCTCTTAGGTTTTGCTGACTTTCTTGAGCAATTAACCGGGAAAGTTACTTATTTGAACCCGGTTACGTGCCTATTTGAGGCTGTTAAACGAACCCGCTTTAATGCTCGAAAGGCGCTCGTAACCTGGGTTAGTCATAAAAAAAAACACAATACTTGAATACATAGTTTATGAACGTAGAATTATTATTAATAAAAACAAAACAAATTCATTTTACATTGCACAAAATAGCTAACGTATCTAAGCAAGAAAATAGTCAGTTATTTTCTTTTGAATCATGTTTTTTACTTCTGCTTTAAAAACGATTTCTTCAAAGTTTTCCAATTCTTCACGGCCAATATTTTTATGGAGCACAAAATGTCGACAAACGTCTAAGGCATTAATGACATCCCTAAAAGAAGGTGCAATAGGTTGCGCATTTTATTCCTCACCGTTTTCAGGATCATCATCAATAATAACCGGATTTATTTCATCCAGTACATCCCTTACTATTTCCTCATCTGATAACTCACCAAAACATTGAAGTTCTGCATCGCACAATACATATTCGACGAAATGCTCTCTATTAATTGGCACATCCAAAGCTTGTTCCTCAAAGGTTACATCTTCTTCGTCATCCCTACCAACGACAATTTTGGCCTTAAAAAAAAAACAACGACATCAAGGTAATTTTTTTTTAAAGAACAATCCCGATTAACCTACATTTCGAAAACAATTTCGTATAGTCTCACATGAAACGAGCCACCAAGCTCTTTTTACGTAATAAAGTGCATCTAATAACGTAATGTTTTTTACGTATTCTTTTAAAGTTATCCCTTTCTCTAAAGCGAAAATTTGTTTCCTTATTATGATGTTCCTGTAATGTGCCTTAAAGCTATGGATGATGCCTTGATCAAGAGGTTGGATGAGGGCAGTGGTGTTCGGTGGAAGGAACTGCAGATTCACATTTTTCAAGATGATAGAAACCTTGTGACATGCTGCATTGCCAACAAGCAACAAAATCTTTCGGTTTTCTTTTATCATTTCCTCATCAAGATTTTTCAATATTAGATTCCATAAGTTAGATGTCATCCAAGCATTCTTATTAGCGTAGTGAGGAAGTGGAACGGTTTTATTCTTGAAGCAACGGGGGTTCAGCGTCTTTCCTACAACGTACAGTTTTTTGTGCGACCCCGTAGCATTGCACAAAAATAATAAAGTAATGCGAGTTTTTTGGTGCTTCCCCCCCACTTATATTGCTTCCTGTGCGAGCTAGAGTTCCTTTAGGTAAGGCTTTAAAAAGCAATCCACTCTCGTCAGCATTAAAAACATTATCGAAAGAATAATTTTGCAATAGTGAGGGCAAAATATTTTCAATAAATCCATCAGCCCCATAAGTATCTGCAGCACTACTCTCGCCGTGAATTGTTTTGAATTGGATGTTTTCTCTCTTTTGCCACCGCCATAACCACCCATTACTGGGTTCAAAGTCAGAATTAAGTTTTAACGCAAATTCTTTTGCCTTATTTAAAATGATTGCACTCGATATTATGGCATTTTTTAATCGCGCTTGGTCAAACCACTTAGTCAAAGCGCTCTCGACGTCTTTATGTGCACTATTTCGGATGCGTTTGCGCTTAGCATTTTTTGTCACGGCAAGTTCACGAACTTTTTTTTCATTTCTAAGAAATCTATTGATTGTGGAGACGTCGCATTTATACCTGTCAATTAACTCCTTTTTATACCCTATTCTAGGGGTATATTAATTTTGACGCATAGTTTGTAACATACCTTAATATTGCCCGTAGACCCCTAAAAGTTACTATATTTATGATCAGCATCGATAGTAATGTCGATCTAGCCATGTCCGTCCGTCCGTCCGTCCGTCCGTCGGCAAAAATTAGGCCTTAAAACTGGACCTAGAGAGCTGAAATTTTAACCATATACTCTCTAGGGTCCCGAAATAATCAAGTTTAAGAATTTTTGAAATCCGCCCACAGACACGCCCACAAACTCAAAAAAACAAAATTTTGGAAAAAATCGAATTTTGAGCTAGAGAGCTGAAATTTTTTATATATGATCTATGGCCCATAAAACTGATTGGGACATAAAATTTTCAAAATCCGCCCACTGACACGCCCACAATTAAATAAAACAAATTTTGGGAAAAATTGAATTTTGAGCTAGAAAGCTGAAATTTTTTATATATGATCTTTGGCCCATAAAACTGCTTGGGACATAAAATTTTCAAAATCCGCCCACTGACACGCCCACAATTAAATAAAATATTTTTTTTGAAAAACCAAAATTTGAGCTAGGGAGCTGAAATTTTTAGTATATACTCTCTAGGGGCCCTTTATGCTCATGTGTAAATATTTTCAAAATCCGCCTACTGACACGCCCACAATTTTTTTTTTTTTATTTTTGAAAGTCCAAAGTTTGAGCTAGGGAGCTGAAATTTATAGTATATACTCTCTAGGTGCCCTTTATGCTCATACTTAAATTTTTTTTAAATCCGCCTACTGACACGCCCACAATTAAATAAAATAATTTTATTGAAAAACCAAAGTTTGAGCTAGGGAGCGTTTTTATTTACAAAAGCTTAGTTTTTTCGATAAAATCCTTTAAATTTTTGTCACGCCCACTTATGAGATATAGGAATAAGAATAGGGTATCCAACAGTTCGCCCAAGCGGACTGTAGCCCGCCCCTATGTTTTTTTTCCTTTTTGGATTGTTCTCCGTTACCGAATACTAAATTACTGTATATACTTCCAAAAAACCTCAATACAGGAAAGTAGACGGCCGGGAATATTCATGGAAATGAGGAAGTGTTCGGACTGTTCTGTCGTGAACGTACTCGATTTTTATACCCTATTCTAGGGGTATATTAATTTTGACGCATAGTTTGTAACATACCTTAATATTGCCCGTAGACCCCTAAAAGTTACTATATTTATGATCAGCATCGATAGTAATGTCGATCTAGCCATGTCCGTCCGTCCGTCCGTCCGTCCGTCCGTCCGTCCGTCCGTCCGTCCGTCGGCAAAAATTAGGCCTTTAAACTGGACCTAGAGAGCTGAAATTTTAACCATATACTCTCTAGGGTCCCGAAATAATCAAGTTTACGAATTTTTGAAATCCGCCCACAGACACGCCCACAAACTCAAAAAAACAAAATTTTGGAAAAAATCGAATTTTGAGCTAGAGAGCTGAAATTTTTTATATATGATCTATGGCCCATAAAACTGATTGGGACATCAAATTTTCAAAATCCGCCCACTGACACGCCCACAATTAAATAAAACAAATTTTGGGAAAAATTGAATTTTGAGCTAGAAAGCTGAAATTTTTTATATATGATCGTTTGGCCCATAAAACTGCTTGGGACATAAAATTTTCAAAATCCGCCCACTGACACGCCCACAATTAAATAAAATATTTTTTTTGAAAAACCAAAATTTGAGCTAGGGAGCTGAAATTTTTAATATATACTCTCTAGGGGCCCTTTATGCTCATGTGTAAATATTTTCAAAATCCGCCTACTGACACGCCCACAATTATTTTTTTTTTATTTTTGAAAGTCCAAAGTTTGAGCTAGGGAGCTGAAATTTATAGTATATACTCTCTAGGTGCCCTTTATGCTCATACTTAAATTTTTTTTAAAACCGCCTACTGACACGCCCACAATTAAATAAAACAATTTTATTGAAAAACCAAAGTTTGAGCTAGGGAGCGTTTTTATTTACAAAAGCTTAGTTTTTTCGATAAAATCCTTTAAATTTTTGTCACGCCCACTTATGAGATATAGGAATAAGAATAGGGTATCTAACAGTTCGCCCAAGCGGACTGTAGCCCGCCCCTATGTTATTTATTATTTATACAAAAGACAGTATGGGAGTTTTGCAACTTGTAGAGCTCGACATTCATGTTTGACTGCTACAGAACAAGTGATGAATGATAGTTCTGCACCCTCTTTTATACGTTTTAAGAAGTGCGTCGTTGTGTTGGATAAGTTTAAGGAAGTGCGTCGTTGTGTTGGATACGTTTGAGGAAGTGCGTCGTTATGTTGGCTGGCTGTCGGTGTGGAGTAGAGTGTTGCCACTTTGTATGTTAGTGCAATGGATACAATGAGGAGTATAGTGATGCCACTTTGTGCGTTTGTTACAATTACAACGTTTTACACCAAAAAGCACAACCACTTACTCCGACGATCAAGGCGCAACTGAAGTTATGACACTTTACCAGGCAAACAATATAGGGATGTTAGGTGCTATACAGAACGACACTTCGTCCTCACCCTGTCAGTTTAAAAAATAGAAATATTACGATTTGGCAGAAAAAATATTTTTTTTTTTTTTTTAATTTTCTGTGTACTTTACTCAAAAGGGCCAATTTTTGACTTATGTCACCCTGCTTTTAAAGCGATGTAGTGTTTCCTCTATATTCACAGATTTCAAAGAATATGAGGATGCGCATTTACAACCGGCCTTCTCAAGAGTTTTTAGATGCGATAGAGAGCCTGGAGCAATAGTTTATATCTCGTTTTCCCAATTTGTACTTTTGTAATAATTTGAAATGAAAATGTATAATACGTATCTATATTAAAAAATTAATTTGATTAATTTTGCTGTAAATATCAAAACATAGAATTATTGGAAATTAGAAAAAAAGCATGCCTGATATGAATATTTATATGAACTTTTGTTTTGTTCTCTCTTTTTGTTATGTTTTAAAGAAAAATTAGTGTTTATTTCTTTTCTTTTTTTTCTTTTTTTTTTTAATTACACTATCAGTTCTGTGTCGTGGAGTGCTTAAAGCAAACAACTATCACGAGCAGAAATTTGCCGGCACAAAAAGTGCTCCCACAGGCTCATCATTTAGTGCAGGTGTTAGTAAGGACAAAACAATTAAAAATACAATAATTATGTACCTATAAAATACTAACACAAATCATGCAAATAAATTAAGACATTAAGGTATTATTGCGCAAAATATTTTTCAGCTTAATTTTACTACCATGCAAGTCAATCACATCATCATTTATATTATAGATTCTTCTCATGCGACTAATAGGATCATGCCTCCCATAATTCGTTCTATGATAGGGGCTAAAAAATAAATCAACACTACGTAAATTATGGGCACGACACCGAAAATTAAAGCCAATAGATGACAGCAAGTCAGGTGCATCTATTTGACCGGATATAAGCTGCTGTAAAAAATGATATCGCTATTAAGCCTTCGTTGAGAAAGGGGTAACATTTGATGAAGCTTAATACGCTGACTGTAAGGAGGAAGGTTAAAAGGATCATCCCAGGGAAGTCCTCTAAGTGCAAATCGATTTATCGATTATCGATTTATTTTGTTATTTGAAATTATTTATGTGTCTATATTTATGCTATCTTATTTATATTTTGAAAATATAAAAATCTGCTGCGAAACAGTTGAATCTACTGCGTTTTTTTCGAATGCACTGCAAAATTTTTTTGAAAAAGTTCCATCCCGGCCGTAGATCCCTAAAAGTTACTATATTCGTGATCAGCATCGATATTAATGTCGATATAGGCATGCCAGCCCGTTCGTCCGTATACCAAAATAAGGCCTTTAAACTGGAGGTAGAAATCTGAAATTGTAACCATATTCTTTCTAGGGGCCCGAAATAATCAAGTTTAAGAATTTTTCAAATCCGCTTTAGGGACCCAAATGCTTGGAAGTTAGAATTTTTAAAATCCGTTCACTGACACGCCCACAGTTAAATAAAACAATTTTATTGTATTGTCAAAGTTTGAGCTAGGAAGCTGAAATTTATAATATATAGTCTCTATGTGTCCTTTATGCTATTGTTAAAAGATTTTTAAAATCTGCATACTGGCACGCCCACAATTTAAAAAAAAAACGGTTCTTTTCGAAAAATCAAAGTTTGAGCTCGGAAGCTGAAATTTGACTTAAAAAAACAAAAAACATTTTTATTTCTTAAGCTCCTAAATGTCATAGTTCAAAAAGTGACATAATTGCCTGCAAAAGCTGAATTGATTGCAGTGTTAAATTTTCTGTAATTACTGTAAGACTTTTCAAAAGCGAGATAGCTACTCTGTTTTAATTTTAAAACTATTCTTTAAGCTGCGAAAATTATTGGTTTTTTAGATTGCATCTTAACCGCTTTTTATTGCTTGTGAAGTTGGCAAGGCTCAAGGGGAATATAAACGCTCAAGAATGGGCAGTTTCAAGCGTAGAACCCCAGACAGTCACAAACTCCAACGTAAGCCCCTCGTCCAGTCCGACTTTCAGTAACAGTAACACTTCATGACGTAAAGGATGAAATCACGGTGAGTTATTTTACTACTATAATTTATACAGCATTTGCAATTGCAAATCTTCGATTCGCTGTTGGTTGACAGAATTATTGTTCCGGACTTACTGTTCGTTTATTGTACTTATGTACGGGGTGGTTGTTTGGTGGACTGCCTTAGACAAAGCGATAAATCGCGATAAGCTAAGCAAAGTCCAACGAACAGCGTGTCTCTGCATAAGTGGTGCACTGCGCACTACCCCCTCTGCTGCAATGGCCATTCTGTTTTACCTGAGACCCCTGGACATCTTTAGCAAGCAAGTGGCTGCTAGTGCGGCTATCTGCCTCAAAACAAAGTTCCAATGGTCCGAGAATGAAATCGGCCACGCATCTATTCTAAACAAATTTAGAATCCTCCCTAGCAACATAGACTACACCACCCGTCTGACCCTTCTTGACAAAAACCTCAAGGTCAAGATCCCTCCCGGAACATTCTGGGAAGTGGGTCCCCCCATCGAAAATAAATCGATCCCCTTTTATACCGATGGATCCAAAACCGACGAGGGGTAGGAGGTGTGTTCTCTGACAGGCTGAACCTCAGCCTCTAATTTCGCCTCCCTGATCACTGCAGCGTGTTCCAGCGGAAATCTTGGCGATTAAAGAAGTCCTATCGTGGCTGAAGAGGAACGTGATATCCGCTATGGACATCTGGATCTTCTCAGATAGTCAAGCTGCGTTAAAATCCCTGGGTTTTGTGTCCACAAACTCTATCGTAGTCCGTGACTGTCGATCATCTCTAGTGGAGATGGCAGAGCATTTTAACTTCACCTATGTTGGGTGCTAGGACATACAGACATTCTAGGGAACTGTAAGGCGGATGAACTCGCCAGAGAAGGAACCATACTGCCCCTTCTACCTGATAAAGGTTTATTAGGCATCCCAATTGCTACATGCAAACTCATATTTATGAGGGAGACCATTGAGAAATCTAACCTTAGATGGACAAGTGGCAACACTTGTCTAGCGACAAAACAGATTTGGCCTGGATCTTTAACGCTCCAAGTGTTTGATATCTCTGAACAGACTTAATATTGGTGCTAAAATTGGTGTGATCACCGGACACTGTCTCATAGGCGGGCATGCAACAAAGCTTGGCATCCACTCAAATGAATTCTACGGAAGCTGTATGGACAAGGAGGTGGAGGAGACAATTCTCCACCTCTCTTACCTTTTAGGTTTTCGTTTAAATTCACAATGAAACAATTTTGTTTGTGTCAAAAATTATTTCAAATAGCTTTTATGAAAAACTGCCTTTTTTTTTTACTTATGTCACTCTGCTTTTAAAGCGACGATTAGGTTTCCGACTTAATTTCAGCTCACTCTTGTGTTTTTGACGTTTTTAGGGTTCCGTAGCCAAATGGCAAAATATGGAACCCTTATAGATTCGTCATGTTTGTCTGTCTGTCTGTCCGGAAATGTCACAGCCACTTTTTTCCGAAACTATAAGAGCTGTACTGTTGAAACTTGGTAAGTAGATGTATTCTGTGAACCGCATTAAGATGTTCACATAAAAATAGAAAAAAACAATAAATTTTTGGGGTTCCCCATACTTAGAACTAAAACTCAAAATTTTTTTTTTCATCAAATCCATAAGTGTTGGGTATCTATGGATAGGTCTTCAAAAAAGATATCGAAAATTCTAATATCATTTTTTTCTAAACTGAATAGTATGCGCGAGAGACACTTCCAAAGTGGTAAAATGTTGGCCCCCCCTCTAACTTCTAAAATAAGGGAATGATAAAACTAAAAAAATATATGATGTACATTACCATGCAAACTTCCAACGAAAATTGGTTTGAACGAGATCCAGCAAGTAGTTTTTTTTTAATACGTCATAAATCTTGAACCGCAATTTAACTTTCATTCAATCAACTCAAATATACAAAAAAAAAACATTTAATTTCATTAACATAAACCTTATGCGTAAACCGTGAACCATTGTTTTCTAATAATAAATCTGTAATAGGTGCCTAAGTAAATAATAATTATAATTCGCGCGGAACCCTTCATGAGCGAGTCCGACTCGCACTTGGCCGCTTTTTTTTAAATGTATCCTGCAAAACAATAAAACGCTACAGAAATCAACAGTTTTATAGTCAGGTTCGGTTTTGAAAATGTTTTTCACATTGTCCGTCTTTTTGGGTGATTGTAACTGCATTTCAACGTTGGGACGCTCTAAATTCACAGTTGGCTCGCAGTTTCCATGGGTTATATCCACCATGTACTTTGGTACTAAAATGGTCTTTTAAATGATCAAATGAATTGAAATGGAGTCAGTAACTTGTTATTTCCTCCTCGGTTGCGTTAAACTTTTACACTTTAAATTATGTTTTCCCATTTCTTCTTACAATATTTTTAAATTTAAAAACAGTTGAGCTTTATCTTTACAAAAACATGTACACTCTTATTTGTTTGGTCTGAGAACTAACACGCGTCACTCCATATTGTGTTTTCTTCACTTCTTTCGCACGACTGACAAGAATTCAAGTCAATACGCCTTTGAAAATACATTATGAAAAAAGTAAGCACCGTCTACCCAACCTTATTGCAAAAACAGTGTAACCAACCACCTTAAAAACTAGCAAATAATGAGTCAAATCATTTTTATTGTTACTAGACCGAACACCGGATTGCATTGTTTTTAAGGAAATCAAAGCAAAGAAGAAGCATTTATTTTCATATTTTTGACTGAGGGGTAATTGTAGAGGTTCATAGCGGGTGGCAATGGTGCAGTAGTAGTGTATTCCGCTTACGGAATGGAAGGTCGTGCGTTCGAATCCCGGCCAAGTCCATTACTTTATACCGAATACATGAAACCGTAATCTCCCTAAGTAACTTAGACACCACCCGTGGAGAAAAACCCTACAACTGCACCCAAACACTTCTTTCCTATCTCTCTATTTTTTCTAATACCAAGTAGCTTACACTGTGTTCTTAGCATTATAAGGGTACTGTAACAACAGAAAAAAAAAATCCCTTTAGCGTAAGCAAATTATATAAAAAAAAAAATAAAAATCTGTAAAAAAATAATCAGAAAAACCAGCCATAAACCGTTTTAAAAAAAGCAAAGCAGGTAGCACCGCACGATGCGAAAAGATATACACAACCTGTTTCCACATATTGTAGGCTTTTTTCTGCATTTTGCTTTAAGAAGTAGGAAATGCATATGTAGAGAAAGTGTCCCTACTCATTATATGGATATACTCTTGTCACTTGCCATGAAAATATAGCCGATATCCGAAAGCGGTATGAACATTATAACTAATGGGTGGATTTCATCAGAAAGAATGTGAGTGACTGCGTTCAGTGATAGAATTAAAAAAATATTTTGTGGATACTTTTTCACACAGACCTTATATTATTTCTTATGAGGCTTGTGAAGAGTGAACAGAGGCAATTTGATTTAATTTTGTTGTAGATACATTTAAAATTATTGTGTTTGGTTTTTTGGAATTTAGAGAAAATTGATAACTCAAAGTACATAGTACTGATTTTAAGTTATTAAACTACCAAATTGGAAGTGTTTTTTAGTTCCCTTCACTTAACGTGCACCAAATTCAATCAAAATGTTGCAAAGAATAACCAAAATCACCAACAAAAAGTTAAGGAAAAACCATTATCTACAGAGCGGCTGATTTGCTAAGAGCACAAGGTAAGGAGCACATTTCTCAAAAAGGTATCGTGGTGAAAGAAAAAGTTGTGAATACTGGAAACTTATGTGAACCTAGCAAAAGTTGTCGTTACAAATGTTCAAAAATTATTGATTTGAGTGCAAGAGAAGGAATGTTATCTGCACTGCTGTTTAGGAGTATTCAAATGAAGTCCCCAATGCGAAAGGCTGCAGCAAGCAAAAGACAAGTTACCTACGAATACATCGTTACTCTTAACGGACAATCGGTTCGGGTATGCAAATTCGCTTTCTGTTCACTCTTTCAAATCGATTTCAGAAAAGTTAAAGTAATACAGCAAAAGCTTAAATCTGGGCAGTCAGTTCCGTCACTCGATAAAAGAGGAAAGCATTTTGTACGTCCAAATAAAATTACGGACGGAGTAATGGCGTATATACGAAAACATATTGAGCAGTTTCCTGCAGAAGAGTCGCACTACTCAAGGAATAAAAAACGCTTTCAAAAAATGTCTTTCACCTCTTTTAAGCGTTTCTAAAATGCACAAGCTCTATATTGAAAAGTGCGATCATGAGAACAAAGCAAATTGCTATTATGTAAAAGAAACATTTTACAAGAAATGTTTTTGTCACAAAATTTAATCTTTCTTTTCGCCAACCACTTAGTGGCACGTGCAGCACATGTGATGATGGAAACAACACTGCTAAACATCGGTTAAGCTACAAATCAGCCTTTGAAAACCAAAAAAAAAAGACAAATGTTGTCTATTTAACTGTTGACTTACAGCAAACCATGCCCTTGCCGAGGCTTAAAACATCGAAGGCATTTTATTTAAGGCAGATGTGGTTTTATAAATTAGGAGTCCATTCTATTACTTCAAATGGAGAAAAACCATATATGTTGACATGGACCGAAGATGTTGGTGATATAGGAAGCGCGGAAGTAGCCAGCTCTCTATTGACTTTTGTTCAAAATAATAGCGATATTAAAGATAGAAACCAATTCATTATTTGGTCAGATTCATGTGCTGGACAAAATAAAAATTTCAACATGATATGC
The DNA here is from genome assembly GCA_949715645.1 of Portevinia maculata. Classification (NCBI taxonomy): domain Eukaryota; kingdom Metazoa; phylum Arthropoda; class Insecta; order Diptera; family Syrphidae; genus Portevinia; species Portevinia maculata. The sequence goes on from OX454526.1 coordinate 103,728,202, forward strand.
CTCTACCAAGTTTTGATACTGCAAGGATAATTTAAAATTATAGATCATAAGTTTCCAGAGGTTGGGCATTCATTTTTGGATAGTGAAAGAGATTTCGGCAGAATCGAAAAGGTATTGCGAAAACACGAGACCGTGTATTCTGCAGAGCAGTATCGAGATATAATATGAACTGCAAGTACTAAAAATACGGTTGTAATCGATATGCAAAATCATTTTCGATCCTTAAATGAACTTCAAAATAAATTGAACGTGAAAAATTCGACAAAAAACATGTCTAATGAAAAAGTTCAATTTAGGGATTCTGTCCAGTGGATTCGAGTGGCAGAGTATGATTCATACCTCTACAAAGAATGCTACGAGGAAGCAGCTGCCTTTAGTAAGGTGATTATAGCAAAAACCAATAAACGTCCAATTAAAAACCAAGATTCTATGCCAAGAGAGAACAAATTCAAGCAACTTTCTGCGGAAAAAATAAAAAATTTAAAAGATCAGATGAAATTTATCCCAGTAGAGCACCAATGGTTTTATTCAAGTGCAATTTCAGCAGCTCCTGAGGATAAAAAAGAGAAAAAAAAGACGAACAAAAACTAATATTATAGAACTATATGAATGTCGCTTGAGACCTTTATACAAAAAATAATTAATTATTACATCAAAGTTCGTGGATGAAGGTGCTAAGTACACAAAACTGTAAGCATATCACAAATCCTTTGTTTTTAATAAAAAAATATGAATAACCTCAAAAGCACTTGAGTTTGTTTACTTAAAATTTGCCATATCATTTTTATTATTTTTATCAAAAAAGTTATAGGTTAAAAAGTTTAAATGCTGATTAATTTAATTTTTGAAAATGTCGCTTAAGTCCTTCATCTTCTAAACGCTTCAACTATTTCTTATTATTTTGAAAAGTTGTCGGTCACTATAATCAGACTGAATTTAAAGTATCTTATCAAAGAAAGAAGCTAGGCTTTTAGTGGACAATTATTTTCCCTAATCCTCATTATTCATACTGTTTATACTTACTGTTATACTGTTTATATAACTGATGTTGAAATGATTCTTCCTGAACCTAAGCCTCCAACAGCTTGTACTTCTAGAGCATCAAAACTTTTCACTTTTCCAGTAAATTTTTCTAATTTTACTGTTTAATAGTTTTTATTATCTTGTTAATTAACAACAACTTTTTGCAGTGCTAATCCGCACCAAAGATTAAAAAATGTGATTCTGAATTTAAGATAACCAATTTACGTAGAAAATTAAGCAATTTTATGTTTTATTGTTAGAGGAAAGTAATTTAATTTTCGTTAATTTTAAGAAAAGTCATTTAAATTTTGTTTTACGTAATAAAAGCTATGTAATTTTTGTTGACTATAAGAACATTGTTTTATTTTTGTTTAATAGAAGTTAAATTTTCATATTTGTATTTAATTTCATTGCTAATAAAAGAATTTAGATTTATGTATATGTGTCGTTTTAATCGCACGTACGGAACTACATAAAAGCGTACGAAGGTACCCCCGACACTTTATATAGGTGCCCGTTGTTGGGGCAGATTCGTACATATTCCAGATTTAGTTTAAATCATAATTATAGTTGAAACATCAGATGAAATCATCTGTCATTTTTATACCCTATTCTAGGGGTATATTAATTTTGACGCGTAGTTTGTAACATACCTTAATATTGCCCGTAGACCCCTAAAAGTTACTATATTTATGATCAGCATCGATAGTAATGTCGATCTAGCCATGTCCGTCCGTCCGTCCGTCCGTCCGTCCGTCCGTAAGTCGGCAAAAATTAGGCCTTTAAACAGGACCAAGAGAGCTGAAATTTTAACCATATACTCTCTAGGGTCCCGAAAAAATCAAGTTTACGAATTTTTGAAATCCGCCCACAGACACGCCCACAAACTCAAAAAAACAAAATTTTGGAAAAAATCGAATTTTGAGCTAGAAAGCTGAAATTTTATATATGATCTATGACTCCTAAAACTGATCGGGATAAATTTTTTTCAAAATCCGCCCACTGACACGCCCACAATTAAATAAAACAATTTTTTTGAAAATCCAAAGTTTGAGCTAGGGAGCTGAAATTTATAATATATACTCTCTATGGGCCCTTTATGCTCATGTGTTTACACTGTGTTCTTAGCATTATAAGGGTACTGTAACAACAGAAAAAAAAAACCATTTAGCGTAAGCAAATTATAAAAAAAAAAAAAAAAAAATGTGTAAATATTTTCAAAATCCGCCTGTGCCAGTAGGCCCACAGTTTTTTTTTTTTTTTTTTTGAAAATTCAAAGTGAGCTAGGGAGCTGAAATTTATAATATATACTCTCTAGGGGCCCATTATGCGCATGTGTTAATTTTTTTTAAATCCGCCTACTGACACGCACACAATTAAATAAAACAATTTTATTGAAACACCCAAGTTTGAGCTAGGGAGCGTTTTTTTTGATAAAATTCTTTAAATGTTATATAACAAAATATGTAAAGCGTTCTTAACAATTCAACCATACTTAGACTTTTGTCACGCCCACTTATGAGGGATAGGAATAAGAATAGGGTATCTAACAGTTCGCCCAAGCGGACTGTAGCCCGTCCCTATGTTTTGTTTTAGTTTTATTTTTTAGATGATTCAGAATTTCAAGCTTTTGCTTTATGGTTAATGCTGTTACCTTTCTTCTTTTATTATCCATTGCGTTTTCCCACGTTAAGAGCAAGTTGAGGTGAAGAATGGTATGTATGTAAATCAAACAAATTTGACTAGAAATCGAAAATCACCAGCGTAATCAAAATTGTTTATATTTTTTTGCATCTTTTTGCGAGCTATTAATGGCAGTTCAAGTGTGGCTGTCTGATTTAAAATGCAAAGCAAGATATGTTCGATTTTGGTTTTCTGCAGGTAAAGTAGTTATCCGAAAGAAAATGCATTCATTTTGGGTAAAGGTGTTGAAAAACGGAGGGCGTTAAACGGGTTGGGTAATTATGCGATAGGCACTTAACAGGGTGAATTTGTTTGTGATTTGAAACAAAAGATTCATAGTACAAAATAATACGCAATTAAACGGGTTATGCATTAAAGCGGGGGGTACATAAACGGGGATTACTGTATATCAATGAGTTGCCTTCCAGCGTCACTATCTCCTATGTTGAAATGTATGCTGACGATACTCAGCTACACATGCGCTGTTCACCTGACTCAATCGATCATTGCGTCAGTTGCATAAATTCCGATTTGAATAAAATCTCTAATTGGTCGCAACAAAATTCGCTTCTTATTAACCATAAGAAGTCTAAGTGCATTGTCATTTCAAGGAAAACCTTAAACACTTCATTCTTCCCACCTATCTACCTTAACGATGGTCCGATCGAATAAGTTGACACAGCAAAAAATTATGGTATGTTATTTAATAAAACGTCAACGTGGAGTGATCACATAAACTTAAGAGTTAGCAAAATTTATGGTATTCTTCGTTCTCTTTGAACGATAAAAGATATAACATATCTTACTGTGTAAGCTTTTAAATATCTAGTTAAATAAAAAACCTTAAAGGCCACGCCAGAATCATTTTAAATGCAACCAATGTGTTCGTCTGACAAAGTTGGTGACGGATTCTATGGGACGGTTCCTTCCGTTAAATTCATTAACGCCGACGGATCCGTCGAAACAACGGATGCAACGGATTCTAGGGGCTGGGCTCGTTAGCGCTTTACTCGAACTGCGCATAATTTTGCTTCGAACTTGAGCCACTTGTTGATAGTACCAGAGAATTTTGATTAACCGTTGTCTACTACTAAACTAGATACTATTATTTTTTCTTCTTTATTTTTTCACTAATAACAAAAAGTGTACAAGTTATACTTTACTTAAGAATACGGACATGGCTATGCTGCCGTCTGCCGGAAGTGACATTATAAAACAAAAGTAATAAAGTAAAAAGAAAAAGGAGATGAAAGTAAGAAAGTGAAAAGTGAATATTAATGTTACAATTTTTTTTTTATAGAGCAAAGAAAAATGGAAAAAAATAAAAAATTGATGAGTAGAGCGAGTTTTAACAATTTTAAGGATTTGCAACATAAAGGGGTTACAATTTTGGAATGATTTGGAACACAAAAAGATAACAATTTTATATGATTTGGAACATGAAAGCAATAATAGGCATAAAACGTGGTTTTTCAAAAGCTACTCGTATTATGTACGATATATATGAGCATGTTTGCAGTAGCTAAACAGGGTAGTCCAACCTCGAGCACCATTTAATATTTCGTAAAGACAATTAACGGACAAAAAATTTTCTTGAAAATACAGCCGTCGAATCTCTTGTAAGATCGGGCAAACTGCAATAAAATGGTAAATATCGTCTAACTCTCTTCTATTGCACAGAGAACAAATTTGTTGAAGATCGACTCTATGAGGGATGAAGTTTAGGTTAAGGATTTCGATTCTCGCCTTGAATACCATGCTTATTTTGTATGCTGAATTCTTTACATTAAAGTAGCTGTCTTCAGTAAGTATTCGATGATTAAGATTTCGGTAGATAGTTCTGGAATTTGACGATGATGCCCTGGTTAAGTGTTCGTTGAAGATCTGGTCATCTATTTTCGAGATAATTGTCGCAAATATATCAGGCCACTCATTAACATTGCTTTCTGTTAACGACAGTGAGAGTTCATGGGATAAGGCTAGCTGGTTCCATTCTCTGAAAGGTGAAGCATTGGTTCGTAGTAATCTTGCCATTATCACTATGTGAAGATTTGCCACACTTCTACTCATCACTCTAAAACAATAGTCAGAATTTGCTTTTAGATTCCTTATGTAGATTGGTGGTAGACCAGGCTCTACGTGTATTGCATAAGTCGGTGTGGAATTCGGCAATCTAAAAATGCGTTTGAAGAAAGTTCTCTGAACCGCCTCAAATTCTTCAAAGGGAATTACTCCAAAGGTCTGTGTACCATAGCACATACAGGTGTTGACTGTTGCATTGAACACTTTGAATTTGGATGAATGGTCAATATTCTGTTTAGCAAAAAAATTTGGCCACATCAAATTAAGCGCCAACTTAGCCTCTCCACTTTTTGCTTTAGCATGCTTTGAAAGATTTAGATTATACGTGAATAATACTCCCAATTACTTAAATTCCAGCATTGTTATAATTTGCTCGTTACCAAGTCGCTTAGCTTCTTCAGGGAGTCTTCTACATTTTCGGCTCTCAAACACCATCGCCTTCGTTTTTTGTATATTAATGTGAAAATCCCATGTATCACAGTATGCCATCAGTTTGTTGATTTGTAGTTGCAGCGAGAAAGGATTGTCCGCCAGCAAAACCAAATCATCAGCGTAAAGCAATACTTTGATGAGAGTTCCCGCCAGGAAGAATAGAAGACGCATCATCAATGAAAAGAGCGAACAACAGAGTTCTCAGAATGCATCCCTGTGGGACACCTGCAGAGGTAACGAACCACTCTGATAACTTAGAGCCATCCCATACTGCCGCACTGGAGGACGAGAGGAATTTGAAAAATAGCAATAGAAATTTTTGAGATACTCCAATAGCCGTCAATTTATAGAACAACGCCTGCCTATTTACTGTATCGAACGCTACTTTAAAGTCCACGAAACAGACATACAGTTTTTTGTTATTTTTGGATGTGGTTCCTAGCAATGCTTATCAATGCGAAAATATGATCCAATGTAGAGAATCCAGAGCGAAATCCTGCTTGAGTGCAAGAGTCGATTGGTCCTTTCAATCCAGGTGGAGAGCCTTCCATATAAAATACCAGCAAATATCTTCCTCAGAGAGTTGAGAATAGATATTCCCCTGTAGTTCTCAGGTTGATTTGGATCTCCTTTTTTTAAAAATCACAAATATAAGAGTTTTTAGGAAGCTTAAAGGAACACAGGACTTCTCGTAAAGGAGATTAAAATAGTCCAGCATATAGCTTTTTAGAAGGTCATTACTATATTTGAAAAATTCAACTGGTACTCCATCACTTCCGGGGGCCTTGTTGTTTTTCATTTGCGAGAGAGTATTTTCCAATTCATTTCGAGAAATAGGTGCATCTAGCTCGAGAACGCACATGTTTGGTAATGCGAAGCTGAAATAATGAAGATTCTCCTCGGCCTACAATAGAGTTTTAAAATGTGCAGCTAGAGTCTGAGCGCCGAGAGCAATCTTCATACTGCGTTGCCATCCACTTACTTGACGGACGTTGTACCAGAATTCTTTGGAATTTTTACTGAGTTGGACCTGTTGTGCAAGCTTTTTGTGGTAAATGTTTTTTTTTTTTGTATTACAAAGTCGTTTGAGCTCCTTATTGGCCCGTAAATACATATTTTTAAAGTTGGGTGAATTTGTCGCTCTAAGAGCTTCAAAAATTTAAACGAAAGTTTACGTAATTTATACCAATCCTTGTCAAACCATTTGGATTTTGACATGAAAGTGGTATAAGAGTTATTCGACAACGGTGCCGATGCATAAATTAAGGTCGTTATATTTTCTTCTATTTCGTCAATTGAAACTGATGGCAAGTGAGGCAAAATATTAGAGTTAACATCTAAGAGGAGTTTGTAGCGATCTGCTTTGCTGTCGACCCATTTAAGTTTTCTAAAATTGTCTGAAGTTCTTTGCTGCACTTGCTCGCCAAAGTCCGTTGTCACCAGCCGTTAACCGTTGTCCCTTCTTGTCTAAACGAAGCGCATGAAGCTTCGAATCACCGCACTTTAAATATTGCTCAACCGACTGCAATTGCGACTGGAAGATCCGCAAATTACGATACCGCTCTCACTTATCACTAATCTACTTCTTTCACCATCAATTAGAATCATGTTTTACGAGCAAAGCAATTATTTTCCACCGAACAGCCGTTATATACCATTAGAAAATGGTAGACAAAATGTGCAAATTTAATCATATACAAAAAAGTGCAACGTCAACCTATCTAACTTCCTTACAAAGTTATGCTATTCGCTAATGAACACATAAGTAGTATTGGTTTTTTTTTGCAACACAAACCTAGATTTTTATATCATTTGTCCCATCTGTAGAGTTTTGTATACAATGTTGTGGTACACCTTACCTTTATTCAGGAAGTATGCTGCAGGAGTCAAATGAACTTTCCCCTATTGCACTAAAATTACGAGAGGCAGTACGGTTGACAAGATGTGCATTGGCCTCTAGTGGTTTTGTAAAGTGGGCTAGGAAAATGGGAAAACTTTTCAATCTGCGTTGTGGGAACAATCAAGGATCCTGTTCATGATGTGGAAGCATGGTGTGAAAACTTATATAGAAACCATGTGGTGTTACTGTTTAGGTGGCCTGGAAACCTGCGCTGATTTTTCTTGCAATTTACAAAAAAAAAGTGTCCTTCGACGAAAGCCATGGCGACGGCGGAAGTTATTTCCGTTTTGTTGCCTTTTTAGAAACTTTATCATTCTGATGGTGGACTGTAGGCTTTAGCGAATTATATTTTCATTTTAAATGGAAAAAGAAATTGTAGATAGAAAATCGGTGATGTTGCATCTATAGAGTTAGCACTGAACGGCTTCGACCTGGTAACGTTTTGTATTTCAATTGTGCCTTAATATGTATGTAGATTGTAGATACATAATTTTTGTTTCAAGATATCAGCATTTCCAAAATCCCAGTGGTCGGTAACGGATATGTGAAGAGGCTAGGTATTGTCATGTTTGGCAGTTTTCCATTGGGACTGAATATAGTGATCGAATTAGCGGCAATGCCCATGGGGAACAACAATATATGCCACCCATTAATGAAGAGTCACGAATGACACCTTATTTTCTCCAACCTCTACACCAAAAAGGGAATTTTTGGCTGGTAGTACAATGGACCGCTACCGAGTTTGAGTGCTATGGGATTTAGATTGCCTTAAAAAAAACTGTATGGCATTCAAACACGTATTGGTGAATGTGTAACTTGCTTCTCGGTCTGAGAATTTCTTTGAGTATCGTCTAATGTTTTTGACGCGAACGTTATTGGTATTTCCGTTCCGTCTGGATAAACGTGCGAGATGACTACCGCGATGCCTTGCGATGATGCATTTGTAGCCAATGTAATCGGCAATTCGTCCTGGAAATGTACCAACTCAGCCACGTTCAGAATGATCTCTTTAAATGCGTCGAAAGGATGATGTTGATCCTTTCACTCCACAAGTAGCTCCTTAAGCCTGGAGTTTGTTAATGAAAGCAGCTATGCAAAATGTTTATTAAACTACACCTTACAAAATACAAAATACAGAACTCATGATGCATAATTTCTTTGACTCTTCATCCAATGGTGTTTCAAGGTACGCATCGACTAGTCAATTTTGGAGAAATACCGACCCCCTTGTAGTTTCTGAAAGAGCTCGTCTACTCTTGGCACTCGATGCCGAGCCACTTGAAGCCGGGGATGATTTTGAAATCATCACACCACTAGACCTCCGTGCGCTTTTTTTACGACCACGTTAGGCGGTCTTGGCTTGATTTGACCTTACGTTTAGGATACTCAGTTCTCGTAATCGCTCTATCTCGAGGCAGACATCTTCCTTCGGGCGATATTTAAAGTATCTGGGCTGGCGATTGAATTTCTATTCCTATTTTGGACTCTGAAATGATTTCCGAGGCCAATGCTTAAAACCAATGCAAACCCATTATGTTTGTGCCTACAGGTAGGTCTACCAATATCAGCGGCAGAATGTGCGTTTGTTTTTTCCACTGGACACACACGTTTATTATTCTTTTTTCAGAAACACTTCTTTCTCCGTATGCCTTGGATGTTGGTTGATACAAGGACTCCCCAGTTTTCGATTGCTATCAAGACCTATTAATAAACAGGTAGTGCCCGTGAACAGCTGGAACGTTAAGGGGCTGATTCACGTGAAGCGACACAAATATTTTATTTCTCTGCACGTCGGCCTCCGACTGGGCAGCTGAGACTGTCCGAACAACGTCGTCCGCCATAGAGATTCTGCTTTCTTGTGGCGGTTGACCATTGCTCGATCGACTCGCTACTCATGTGTCCTCGTCATTGACGGCTATCGAACGTTGACTCTAGATGCTTACGATTAAGTTTGCTGGTAACTTTGTTAGTTCAGCTGATTCACGCCCGAGGAGGTCGTTGTGCTGCAAGTTCTGCTTCCCTTAAATACACTCGACGCGAGCTGTATAGACTAATAATATGCGGTTACCAACTCCCCAAATTCTTCTAGGTTTTTTTTTTTTTTTTTTTTTTGCGGTGGAAGGTGGTAACCTTGCATAGGCACCAATGGTCCGACGTCCACTGGTAGTGCCGGATTCTTACCGGCTAAAACCACCTCCCTTCCTGAACAGACCGATTTTATATATCCCCCTTAGGCATTACTTCACGGACTCTTCTAGGCTTGGGGTCTTTTCTTTGTGTAGCCGAGGTGCGGACGGTATCGTGTCATCTAATCATTACAACAGCGTATGATGTATTGCAACATTCCAGTGGGCACACAAATGAGCGATTCGTTTATTTGACTTCCACAAGTTGATAGGAAAGGCAAGTTCTGCAAATTCATGTTTTCCAAGGTTACGCTCGCATGTCTCTTTGTCCATATCAAATGGGCGAAACTGTGATAAAGTGGTATGCGATTGCGAAGTCGATGTGCATTCCCTTAAAATTCGCTCCATGGCTGCTGTATTGAATTCCAGTAAGACTTGCATCCATTCCTTTTGCTGAACCAATATTGCTTGTTGTGGGCGCACTGGTACTTACTCGTAGTGTGTTGGAATACTAACCTTAAGGTCTCAGGTTCAAATCCCGCCGGGCCAAGTAACACCTTAAGGTTTTTTCCACTGCTCACCTCTTGCGAGTATGAATTGTCATGAGAAGCTTCTCAAATTTGCCGTTCGGACTCGGCCACTTCGCACTAGCAAATGGTAGGAGAAGCTAGGTTTTACTACATATGGGCCGTTAATGAATAATATTTATTTCATTTTCTCAATATAGCTTGTAGTGCGCCTGAGACATTTTATTTCCTCGTCACCACTATACCCAAAATATGCACGCTGATTGCACTACATTGGCTTAGAATACGAAACTGCCACAAGGTAATACGTTCGCCAGCATGCTGAGAAACCCTGCAACCAGTGAATTTTGTCACTGTAATAATGCACCCTTTATGTAGAATATATATTTAAAAGGCAGTGTCCGCCATGTGGGCAAGAGTATTTTAGACAACGTTTGCCCACCAGTGTCCTATTTCACCAACCACGAAGTGTTTCATCAAAATTGCAAGGTTCCGATCACTTTGCGCTTTGCAAATTTCAAGGACTTTTTTACAAAGTGATAAGCGTAAGTGTACCACCGACCAAAAAGAGAACTTTGTGTTTGTAATTGTGTTTTGCGAAGTAGCAAAGCGAAACATTCATGTATATATGTACAGTATTATTTAGATTTAGATTTATTTAGATTTATTAGTTATAATAAGAATCGCTGTACATAGAGAGCAAAGCACTTATAAATAGTACAGGTACAAGTATTAAATATATTAAAAATAATTTTTAAATGTATTTAGAAGAAGAAAGAGATTTGATAAAGAAAAGAAAGATGAAGATACAGAAGAAAGATACTGAAGAGAATAAATATACACCAAGAACTAAGATAACGAAATTAAGTGTGAGTGATTTCAGTTTGGTACAAAATGAGAATAACACGCCGATGAAAATTGTCTATATTCGATTTTATTCCTCACCTGGTGAGGCAGCTGGTTCCAAAGCCGAACAGCATGAACAAAAAACTGTCTGAGAGATGTCAAGCAGGTATGAGTCGATGGTTTAATAGTTAAACAACGGTTAGACCGGGAGAAGGAAAGTTTGTTGAACAAATACTCTGGTTGTTGTCTGTGAATAATCTTGAAGAGCAAGATACAGGACCGATATTTTAAAAAGGCATCAAGGTCTCAACCAAGAAGTTTACGACGTTCTGTTGAGACGTGGTCATATCTCCGTAGATTGAAGACATACCGAGCAGTCGAATTAAGTGCCTTTGTTAGCTTAAGAAGAGAGATGTAGTCTGAGTCAGCAAAGATTTCACAACCGTATGAGATAATAGGCACAATAAGTGCTTTAACAAGTTTTAATTTAACTTCAACTGGAAGTATTGCTTTGCTGACAGATAAACCTCTGAGCGATGCATATATTTTGGATACTATGGAACAAATATGGTTGCTCCATGTAAGCTCACTGTTCAATTCAATTCAATTCAATTCAATTAGGAGGATAGATAGAAAGACAAGGTGGATGCTTAGAGATGGGGATGATTTTGGTTTTTTCAGGATTAAGCTTCAGAGCATTTTGTGTGGACCAATTCGTAATAGAACGTAGATGCTCGTTAATTTTTGCAACAGAATCTTCCACCATACCAATGGGAAAGCTTAGGTAAAGCTGGACGTCGTCTGCGTAGACATGAAATTTACAATGGGACAGTACAGTAGGGAGGTCATTAATAAATATGGTAAACAGTAAAGGGCCCAGTATAGATCCTTGTGGGACACCACTACTAACAGCACGGAGGGTTGACATTTTGGAGTTGTAAGATACAGCTTGGACACGGTTAGTGAGATATGAGTATATAAGCTTGTTAGAGGGAACAGAAAAATTGAATATTGTGGAGAGTTTGTTACACAGAATTGACGGATTTACACAATCGAAAGCTTTAGAGAAGTCGAGCAAGGCCAAGAGAGTAGTTTTATCCTCATCGATAGCCTGCCGAATGTCATCAGATACTTTTAGTAAAGCTGTTATGCAACTGTGTCCTGAACGGAAACCAGATTGCATTGTTGTCAATAGCTTATTGCTCTCGACGTATTCCTTTATTTGGCGACTTATGATTGATTCCAATACTTTGGAAAGAAACGGAAGTATTGCAATTGGTCTGTATTCCGGAGCATTACCTTTCTTCGGAATAGGTACAATTTTAGCTTTTTTCCAAGCGGTTGGGTATGTGGAAGTCATAAGAATAGTGTTGTATATATGCGTAACATGGGGTAAAATGAGAGGAAGAAATATTTTAATGAAATCTGTATGGACATTGTCCAAACCAACAGATTTACACTTCATAGATAATATCGTCATTCCAACCGCGTATAAATCTACTCTGTTGAATGCGAAGCCATCCATTCTACTATTATCAAATAAAGTCAAGAAAGCCGAAGAGTTTAATGTATTGGAAGGACCTGAAGTAGCGAGACGGTCATTTAACTCTTCAATGTCAATGTCGTCGTTATTACCGGAAATATTTTTTTTACATAGACCAATTTCGCGAATTCGGTTCCAAAGAAATTTTGAGGAGCGGTCAGAATTAAATTTGGCACTATAGTACCTCAATTTTGCAGTTTTTATCATACATGTGACATGATTTCTGCTGGATTTATAGTCTGCATGCATTTCAGTACAGCGAAACCTCTTCCAACGTCGGTACAATATGTCCCTTCTCTTCATAAGCATCAAATATTGTATTTGAAAACCACGGACAGGATTTTGTTTTAGGAACCCGCGTTTTGCATGGGACATGTCTGGTGAACAGGTACTCCAGACTTACATTTAGGAACTCTACTTGTTTATTAACATCCGACGACAGATAGATATTGCACCATTCAAGACTAAGGCATTCAGAGAACAGACTTTCAACATTAATACTACGAAAATCACGATACTGGGTGGGTTGTGGGGAACTTCTATTTACATTTACATTGAAGGTAGCGAAAATAAGGTCATGATATAAAAAGACAGGTACAGATAGTTGACTGTAACATTTCACAAGACTTTCATCACTTGTCAGGAAAACATCTAACAATGACGGTAAACAGTTCGGTTTAAAATGGGTTGTGTTTGTCCATACAATAGTTTTTGTATCGAATATAGGACTTCGTGGTTTGAAGATAAAAAAGTTCACGAATAAAAACGGAAGCGAAAAGAAACACTATTTTCCACTATGAATTTATTAGATCTTTATTTTTGGCGAGATCCACCGTTCCACCCAATGTCACAAACAGAAGAACGTTGCTACAAAATACCTTTGAACATTACAGCTTGGTAGACAAAGATTATGTGCGTACGTAAGGAGCGATAGTCTTTACACTATATGAAGCTGTATTCTGTAACGTTATGATATCTTCTGATGTCATCTGAGTTTGAGGAGTAACAATGGTAGTTCGATTATATAATACATATGTAATTAAAGATTAGAACAAGAGAATACAGTGGTGATTGAAAGTTAGTTTAGTTTACAAAATCAATTAATTCAAATGGAGTAACATTAGAATATTAAACAGGTTGCGTTAGTAGAATTAAGGAAAAACAAATTAAGAGCCCTCATAGTGTTAATAAATGAGGAATTAGTGGACCTATTAAGTAGGTTCATGTTAAAATCACCGCATATGATGATTTTAGGCGTCAAGCAAGACATTTCTTCAATAGTATCACATACAATACTGGAATGAGAAAAATCCGGTGCAATATAAATCCTGCCAATAACACACTTATTTTCTCCATTTAAAATTTCTATAAAATAAAATTGGAAATTATGTGTGCTATTGGAAGAGAGGAGATGTTTCGATTTAATTGAGTTTCTTACATATATAGCAGCACCGCCCCCTATTCTACCATGACGATCTGCTCGGTACAATTTAAATCCCATTAGCGAGAAAACATTACTATTTACTTTATCGTCAAACCACGTTTCAGAGACACATATTACGTCGATCAGACTGTTCTCAAAGATCAATCGAAACTCATCAATCTTATTCACAAGACTTTGTGGATTAATATGACAAATGTGCAAGCCATCATGACTTTTACACAGGGTATTTAATAGGATACTTGTCCTGTTGATCATGCTGCTAAGCCTATCACCATTAATGTTATTCATTATGATTACAAATAAAATAATCAAATATCGAACATAGACGCCTCACCAAAGCGAAGAATAAAAAGAGAAATAAGAAAACTGAAATTACTATTAGTACGTTTACATGACCGAATCGAAAGATCGAATTGAAACTGAATTGGTTTTCGAGGCGGGTTTTCGCTCTCACTGAATTGAGAGATTGAATTGAAGTAGAATTCAGTTCCACACTTCCTACTTAATACGTATTTTGAATAGCCTTGTATTGGTGGCGACAAAAATCCCAGTCAAGTGAACATAACAAAGGAAAACAAAGAGGGCACGCACACACACTCTCACTCGATCTCTCGATCTTTCAATTTGCGTTTACATGCTGATTTTCAATCCAATCGCAGAAAATTTTGTGATCGGATTGAGTGAATCCCTCAATCTTTCAATCTGCGTTTACATGGAATTCAATTCGGATTGAATCCGGATTAAATCTCTCATGTAAACGGGATATATTACAAACCAGAAATACCTAAGACAAATTTGGTGTAGAGAAAAAAGAAAAAGAGAAGTAGAAAAACAGATAGAAAATGAAAAATAAATGATAATAAAAGAGATAAATAATAATAATAAGAGAGAAAAAAAGTTACATTTGGTGTTGGTTGATTTAGTTAGCATGTCCATTTTGATCGTTTATGCGTGTGTTCAGTCCGACGGCATTCTTTAGATCTCCAAGGTGTTTTATTAAAGTGGATGGACCCGACGAAAGGCGTATGTATATTTGTCCATTGGATGTATACACGGATGACAAAAGAGATTTTCGCTTAAGTTTCAAAGCTTCCCTCTGTAGTTGGTAGTAGTAGGAGAGTCCCACGTCGCTAAGTTTGAGAGGGCATTTCTTGTTTTTGCGATGGCGAGCTACCGCTCGCATCAAGGTCTGCTTTTCTCGCTTGTCAGCCAGTTTGAGTATGATGCTGGAGTCAGAAGTACGGTCTTCAGTACGGGAGCGGGGCTTTGCACGAAAGATTTTATTGAGATGGGGCGGCCGAATATCAACGGTGGAGCAAATGTTGTGAAAGATGCTCTCTAAGCTTTCATCAGGGGATTCAGGTATACCGAAGATAACCACATCAAAGCATACTCTTTCTCTATCAATTTCGTCCGTTATAAGCTGTAGCCGCTTAATGTCATCGTCGATTTGGTGAATTTGATGTTCGATAGCATTTTTAGTTTCACTGACCTGTGCTTTGAATCGATCTTCAAGCGCCAACAGCTTAGCATCCATCTGGAGAGTGAAATTTTCAGCCCATTTCTCGAGTTTCCCCTCAATTCGGCTCCACAGTTTGTCTGCTATGTTCTCAGTATTGCTGTGTCCATGTATGACCGGAGAGCCAACATTTTGCTTTTTTTCCGGACGATTCTTGCGGAAATCGTAAGACATTTTAATTTGGAGATAGCACACACCAAAAATTCAGATGCAAATTATGAGGATGGATCACTTGACAGATTAATAGAAAGTACAACAACTCTTGATAGATTGGTTAGGCTTTAACCATTTACAACTGCGGTTGACTTTAGAGAAATTGGGAAATAGTCGGAGAATGAAAAAACACGTCTACTGTCTATGCATGACTTTCACATTGATATTATGTCTTAATGGGTTGAAGAAAACTGAGGAATTCGGCCTTCGAAAGGAATTTAGGGTGGAAGAAAATACAATCAAACAAAACCTATGGGAATCGAAAATCGTCGAATTTTAATAAGCAAGGCCAAAATGGTGTAAGGTTGTGTGGAGAAGATACGCTTATTACGTATTTTATGCTTTTGATTTTTGGTAGCAAAAAATCCTAAATCCGGTGTGTTCACAAAATTATTTTGATCAAAAATTACGATTCGAATCTACTTAGCAAGTTGAAACAAAACGGCTGGTTTAGATCAACTGCCGGCTGGGGTGTAAGTTATCTGATTTGAAGTAGCAGGTTTAAAGTCCTATTTCTTCACTTAAACTCACGAAAATAGAAAATATCTGAAACGTAAAGTTTAGAGCAAAAAATCTTTTCAACTTTTGTTATTTTCGAAAGTTTTATTGTGAATTTCCCAAAATCAAAAGTTTACTACTCATCTCCACAAATGCATCTTTGTACTTTACAAAAACATACTTGTCACTCAGCTTTCTAGCTAGAGTTTAAAAGTCTAATTTCTGCCAACTGACGGACGGGCTAGGTAGATTGACATTACTATAGATGCTGATCACGAATATTGTAACTTTTAGGGGTCTACGGTTAATATTAAGAAATTGAGGCAAAACTAATATTTAAAATAGGTTATAAAAAGAGGCTCTCCACCAACCTTCATTAGTACGAAGTAGTCTCTCTAGTCAATTTATCCCTAATTTTATTGAAAATATGCACGTGTCAGATGATGCCTCGTGGTCGCACAACAAGCAGATAAGGTTTGACATATCAGACCAAACAACGCAGGCTCCAAATAGATCCCAAATCGACGAACTGTAATAATGTTCAGGGAAATTGTCCTTTCAAAAATAGATATGCATTTTCTACGAATTGAGACCATATATGACCTTAAAGAAGAAGCGTACCGTACAAGCCTAATAAAGTGTTGCTTACCTACTTCCAAAGTAGATGTGTCACCTTAACCAGTTCGAGTGAACGTAAAGTTCGCTTGCGAAAGGACTGACTTGTTTAACTTTGGAAGAAACTTAGGAAACTCTTAAGTCAAGCTTAATATACCTAAGAATGGGGCACATACAGGTTCAATCTCACAGAATTCAAACTCAGAACTTAGACGATCAAAGAAGAGCAGCGCCTGGGGAAGATGCTGCACATTTAAAAAGCTCTTGGAAAAGATCATGACAACTGTGAAGGATTACTTAAGAAAACCGATGGTACCTTCATGACGAACCAAGCGGACACGCACAATATCTTGCTTCAGGTTCGTTCATTTGAGCTAGAGGCAAAGAGTAAAAAGCAACGGATCAAAGGGACTCGATAGCCAGTAGACTCAACAGTTAACCTGAAATTTTTGTTAGACCATTTAAAGCACCGGGTTCAGACGGTCTATTTCCATATTTTTTTTCGGAGGGTAATAGACGACACTGACTTCAATTGTCGCTTTATTTAGAGCGCGTTGCAACTAGAGAAACAAATCATTAAACTGGATACAGGTGAATGTCATCTTCATCCCAAAATCTGTGAACTGTCTAAATCTTACAGACCTATCTTTTGTTATCAAAACCATGGACAAACTCAAAGATGTTTATATCCGAGATAAGATAGAAACAACTACCCTCTACACCCAAGGTAGTAGTATGCGTACCGGAAGGGCAATCCTACGGAGAGTTCTCTTCGTTATGTGGTGAAAAAGATAGAAGAAGCACTTATCTCCTAGTGAACAGAATTTTGGAACTTTCTAGACGTTGAGGGTGCTTTCGATAGCATCGATTATGACGATTGGAAGAGCGATCAGTTGTTAACGTATCGAGAATTCAAAAAACCATTAGATCAGAGCCATGCTGGGAAGACGCATCATAAGTAGTGTGGGTTACTGTAAATGCAATTAAAAGCTAACCCCAAGGAAAGGTACACAATTTAGTCTATAGCAACATTGGTTATGCTGATGACATGTAGAAGGCCAAGTGATACAAGGCCAGATTTTGGTTTTGGCCTTATGTCACTCTCAAAGCGTCATAAGGCCAATTTGACTTTATGTCACCTTACAATGCACCACACCTCAATTCGTTATTTTTATATTAAGTTTATTTTTGAGAATGAAATAACCGCCCAAAGCTCCGCATTCTTCTTTCGGGACTTTTAAATAATATACGAAACCTTGCACATACTCGAACAGTATCTTACCCCAAGCAGGGGGTTGCAAGTGGGCAGCATGCCCGCCCATACATATTACACTGTTTATGGAATCTAGAGTTGCGAAATCGCAAGAAGCTCCCATAAACAGTGTAACTTCTCTGCTTGGGATCACTCTTGGATTTGGATTAGGTGCGAGGTTGGGGTATGTGCCACATGTTTAATTTATAAGAAAATTGTTGAAAATAACGCCAATGGAAAACGAAATTATGAAAAATGATAAGTCCCCAAATTGGTAATTAAAACGAAGAAAAAACAGTTTTTGTTATTATAAAACATGAAAAACCATAAATAGTCTTATGTCCCAAACAAATTTGGCGTTATGTCACGGCACCGTAAAATACTTACTGCACATTTTAGAATGGTGCAATTATGAAGGGCATTCTTTCAGCCCTCGCAAAATCGTTCTAGAGCCGTTAACAAGAAGGAGACTGGATAATTTTGAGCGTAACATAATCAATGCCACCACTTTAACTAATGAGGCTTAATGTCTCGTAGTTATCCTTGACAAAAAGTATAACTTGGTAAAATTGAAACTAACACTTTCCGTTATAAAACGTGACACTACACTGAACAGAAAATCGCAATTTAAATTAAAGTAAAATCGGGTTAACTTTTATAAATTTTGTTCACTCTTACGAGTACATGCTCATTCTTAAAATAAATCTTTTGATTCTTAAAACAACGACGAAAACCTTAAAATAGGATTTGTATTATTAAATCGATCCGAAACAATCTTAAAATCTGAATTTCGGGAGTGCATGATTTTATTTGCACTAACTAAATAACTGGCGAACCCCACAGGCGAACCAGTTGAGAAGCAGTTAAGTGGGACGGTTAGGATCGACCGCCATTAAGGAGGAGGAAGAGGAATTTAAGAACTAGATAATCATGTTTCAAGAATTATATTCTCCAATGAAGCCGTAACAATCTCAAATTTGCATGCTCGATTTGAATTGCACAAAAGCTTAAATCATATCCTCATTCTGATTGATTTGTATAACAGTTCGATCGGCATTTTAAGTGTTGTTTATAAAACGGAAAAAGTGGTTCAAACAAATAAAAGTAGCTAGCTCAACACTCTGGCGATGTGGTGGAAAAGTCCTTTCTTATGTATTTGAATCTTACATTAGCAAATAAATTATACTAAAGGGTCATTTATTAGCGACTTGACAACTTCAAACTTTCAGTGTGCACGCACCCTTAAACCGATTACCAAACTGGTAATGTCAAAATATTCCGTGAAATCAATATTTTCATCATGGTAAAGTACAAGAAGGAATAACGTTTACAAAAAATTAAAATATACTATCGAAATTCCGAGTCGGTGGTAGCAACTTTAAGAGCGTTAACACCACTTTACGGCCGTAATTCTCGTCCCAGTAGACAAGCAATTCATAGTCTAGTGAAAAAATTTCAGTCAGAATATTCGCTGCTTGATGTTGCCGTGCCAGTGAGATTACGTTTTGCCTGAAGTGTGCGTTCTCAAGAATTGGGCCTCTCCCAGACCACATTATGGCGAATTTTGCCTACCCTTATGAGATCAAGCTGACTCAAGAACTTAAGCCAGTTGATCATAAATATACCGACGTACGTTCTCGAATTGGGCTCTGGACATGATGGAAGAAAATGATGAATATCCTCGCAAAATCATCTTCAGCGATGAAGCGCATTTTTGGTTAAACGGCTTCGTCAATAAGCAAAATATGCAGTACTGGACGGGTGAGAACATTCATTTGCTTCATGAAACAGCACTTCATCCGTAAAAAGTCACTGTTTGGTGCGGCTTTCATGCCGGTGGCGTCATTGGGCGGTTTTTTTTTTCGTCGATGAAAATGACCGTCCCGTTACGGTAAATAGTATTCGCTACAAATACATGTTGGAACGTTATTTCTTTGAGCAATTCAGATGTTGCCACAAATCCACAATCCACACAGCGGGTGCAACAATCGAATTATTGAAGTATCAGTTCGATGAACGTGTTATTTCGAGAAACGGACTCGTCTATTGGCCGCCGAGATCGTGCGATTTAACGCCTCTATTCATTTTTTTATGGGGTTCATTAAATCATTGGTCTATGACAACAAGCTGATGACGTTAGCGGAGCTCAGAGCCAATATTGAACGAGAAATAGCGGCCATATCGGTCGAAATGTGTGGCCGCGTCATTGAAAATTGGGTTAAACGTATCGACCGCTGCATACGTTACCATTATGAACGCAGTTGATTCATAAATGTTTGTTGTTTCACAGAATATTTTGATATTAGCCGTGTTTCTTTGCACGCGTATATAGGGATAATTTGAAATTTGCATGTAAAATACAACAACAACTTATCCTATATACGCTAACTTTAGCGGGGATAGCTATCGCCGCTAAGTCCTTTAGCGGGGATAAACAGTGCTTCCAAAACCCATTTTCTTCGTTTCTGATGAATCCTTCCGATGAATTTTTCAGGAAATGTCAAAGTTTGACAACCCACCGACCACTCACACATCCCGCCGAATATTTTATTCGTGATTTTATTATTATTATTTTTGAAACTTCATTTTAAGGGTAATTGAATTTAGCAAATCTGTTTATTTGAAATTGTTTTTCATAATTTTAGAATATGCTTGGCATCAATTTCAATTGGCGGAAGTAAATATTTTTGAATTTCAGGATTTTCAATACAAATTTCTTAACTACAACTTACAGCTGTGTGACGGTGCATGTCATAGGCGCATGTGTGCTGCCAAGTTTTTTTTGATGAATTCTTAAGCGGCGATAGTCGTTTTCTGATGCCATCCCTATATCCGCGTGCAAAGAAACACGGCTATTGATAGTTCGGTAATCGGTTTAAGGGTGCGTTTACACTAAAAGTTTTAAGTTGTCAAGTCGCTAATGAAAAACGCTTTAATTATGGTCAACTCAAATGGCTGTCTCGGTATAACAGGTAACAGGTGCAATGCACACCTACCTAACTGCAGCATTAGAGGCTATGGTTGGATTCTCCCCCTTACAAATCATCATATGAAAGACGGACACTGGAAAACACTTGACTTAATTCCTCAAACGGAAATGTTTGTTCCATCGCTGGCACTAGGATTTTCAGACGTTTTTAGGTTCAAACATTGGAACGCTTTAATTGGGCTATTCGTGTTCCGGCACTGGATCCTAGTAGTCTTGTCTGGTTCACCGATGAATCAAAAAGGTGTCTTTCGATCCACCACCAAAGTCTTGGTAAGGTCTCTCTAAGGAAATGTGTCCCACTATTTTAGCCGTCATCCATGCCATAGATCTGGCCACCGGGGGTATTGCAGGCACGAATCATCGGATGAGCCAAGTAGGGTTGTAAGTAGGGCCATGTAAGAATCCGCGTTCTTACAACCAGAACCTTGTTGTAGAGTGGACTGGACTACGGCTCTTGGACTAATTGATAATTGGGAGCAACAACTTCATCTAAAATGGTTCCGGGCTAAGACAATCGAAAAGATTAATCAGGCCTTACTCCTTTAAGGAATGTTATACTAGAAAATGATGTACATGTATAAGCATTTTGCTAACCAAGCCGACGGCTAGGCCATAGCATTATAATTTAGATAGATAGATAGATTTTTATTTCGTCATCAAATTACAAATAGAAGCCATCACACAATTTAAAGTACAGAGATATAATATAGGGTATTTATATCTTTCAACTGAAAAAAGTCTTAAATATTCTAAATAATATAAGCTCAATAATTTAATTTAATTTTTAAAGGGAAATAACGAAAAAACCCTTCATTTAGAAAAAAAAAATATTAAAAATATAATCTGATTAAATTAATAAATAATTTTTATACTAACTTACTTGCTAAATAAATAAATTAAAATTAAAGTGAATTTAATAAATATCCGAATATGTATATAGGTTAACAAAGAAAAATAAATAAATTAACATTAAAGTGAACTTACAAATTAATTACTAAATTTGTGTATAAATTAACAAAAAAAAAGTAAATAAATTAACATTGAAGTAAAATAAACAAATATATAAACAAATTTGTAAATAAATTAACAAAACAAAAAAGTTTATTAAATATGTACATACATAAATTAACGAATAGATTAACAAACAAGAACCTATGTTCATAAATTAGGGAAAACATATTGTATTAACAAATATGTATTTGTATATATCTAAATAAACAAAAAAAATAAATAAAATAAATATATATACATAGATACATGCATAAATAAGTTAACAAATAAATAAATTAACATAAAAGAAATAAAGATAAACAAAAAAAAAAAAAAAAAATTCAGGTATTTGGAAGAGAACATGTGTAAGTCAGTCTTATTATTAGTTAGCATTATTCAAAGCATTTATTAGGGGATTATCGGAGAAGTTGCATCTGATGAAGAACGTTTCAATAAGTTTTCGAATTCTATCGCAAATCAACTCAACATTAGCTCTGTTATGCAGATTAAAGGTGGAGTAGTGCCAATGAAGGTTCATCATCATTTTTAATAATTTGTTTTGCTGTATCTGCAATTTTTTGATGTGGCAATCAGCGCATTTTCCCCAAACTTGACAGCCATAAAGCAAAATTGCCTGGAAAATAACCCTGTGTATCAATATTTTGTTGTCGTTGGACAATAGAGAACTCCTGTTAACAAAGGGATTCAGCATCTTAATTGCAATACCAATTTTGTGTAATGTCCTTGCAGTTTGTTCCTTGAAGGTTAGTTTTGTATCAAGATGAACACCTGGATATCTAACAACCGGCACCCAGTTTATCTGATTGCCATTTATTAATAAATTATTAGACGGTAAGAAACAAGACTTTCTTTTTCTCGTAAAAAAGATAGCTTGGATCTTTTCCGCATTTAGTTTTATCTTCCATTTACTGTAATATCTTCTTAATATTTCAGCCGCATTTTGAAGATTCGTCTCGATGGTGAGACCAAATTCATGCGACGAATATATTGCAGTGTCATCGGCATAAATAGCGATTTCGCACTCCGGTAAGGATGGGATATCTGATGTATACAAATTATATAATACAGGCCCAAGAACTGAGCCTTGGGGAACACCTGCGACGATGTTTAGTAGATCGGACGGACTATTATTGACATACACTCTGTAACTACGACCTGACAAAAAACTTTAGACGATTTTACAAAGGAATAAAGGGAAACTTAAGTCAAGCATTTTGAATAAAAGACCATTGTGCCAAACGGTGTCAAATGCCTTCTCAATATCGAGAAGTAATAATCCCGTCGATTTCCCTGCGTCACGATTTGTCTTTACACTATTGCAAATTCTGAGAATTTGGTGGCAAGTACTATGATAACGTCTAAAACCAAACTGTTCATCGGGAAAAATATTTCGGTCATCAATTATTTTTAACAACTTTTCCTTAAGTACTTTTTCAAAAATTTTACTTAAGCTACTAAGCAAACTAATAGGCCTATAGCTTTCGGGATTATAAGCTGGTTTTCCTGCTTTTGGAATAGGTATTACTTTGGCTTCCTTCCAGACAGTTGGAAAATATTGCATTTTCAGGCACGCATTTATTAAATAAGTTAAAAACTTATTACCAATCTTAGGTAGGTTTTTTAAATAATTATTTCTTATATGGTCCAGACCACCAATTTTTTTAACAACTAAATTATCAGTTAAATATTTTATATCTGCTTCGCTCACAAACTCAATCGCCGGTGTTTCCACTACAGCAGAGGTTAATGTCCGCAGCGAGTTGGATACAAGTAGGTCTATGTTTGTATCTCCTAGATGTTGAGACACAGAATGATTTTGTGCAAATTTGTCGCGGAGCAAATTGGCTTTGTCAAGGTCAGTATAGTGTATGTTACCACCGCTTTTAAGACATGGAATTCGGGTATTTTTATATTTAATAACTTTCACGATGTTCCAAAAAGGTTTAGAAGCTTTGTCTAATGACATAAGCTTGGAGTTCCACTCTTCATTGCGTTTGTTATTAATTAATTTGGCTATTAGTTTGTTAAGATGCTTTATTTGACTTTGTGATATAGGTTGTCTATACCTTTGCCAGTTTCGCCTATGCATATTTCTCAGTCTTATAAGTTCCAAAACATGACCCGGAAGTTTCACACAGAAATATTTTTTTTCAACTTTCGGTACACTGCTATCAGCAGAACTAAGCACATGTTCAGAAAATTCATGAACGATATTATCAACATCTTCTTTGCTAATTACACTTTCTAGACTTATAGGTTCGTTTCGGAGTTTTCTTTTAATTTCCGAACGAAAAACTGCCCAATTAGCGTTTTTTAAGTCCGGAATATATTGTACAATTTTTTCACCAGACCAAGGGACTTGACAGCGGACTGGGTTGTGATCAGAGGACAGCTCGTTAATGGATACTGGCTGAGGAATATGACTAGATATGTCGGTAATAAATAAATCAATTACAGACGGGCGACCACGAGAACCAGCTGGAATAAAAGTTGGACTAGACGGAAACAAGACACGAACTGGTAACACAGCAACAAGGTTAGACAATACAATTCCCCAAACATTAGCTCGGATGCAACCCCAATCACGGTGTCTACAGTTGAGGTCACCGCCAATTAAAACTTCGCCATTTATGCTGAATAGTTTTCTTAGATCGGACTTTAATCCTGGTCTCGTTTCAATTCTGGAGACTCCCCAGGAAAAAGCATTATAATTTATTTTTACTTGTAACTAATGTAATACGAAAATGTTGAAGAAATGAATTTCTTCTTACTTACTTCTAGATAAGACAAGTATAAGGAAGCTGGTGAGCCTCCTTCAGAAGGCAAGGAGAAGGAGTAGTAAACGCTCTAGTTACAATAGATTTTCCAGGTCGCATTGGGAATCGGCCTCCAGGCTGATATTTGGTTTATATATTAAAAAAAGACATATAGTACCTATGTACTCTACATTTTACATTATTCTCTTTGGAAAATAATGAGAATAAAGCTTCTCAGTATTCCAAAGCATACTTAGTGATAAATTGATATCTTACTTTTAGGCAGCGATACATTTTTAAATACCAAATCGACTATTTACTCCGCCCCAAGGGTCACACTATAGATCCTTATAAATTGAAATAAAACCACGAAATAAATAAAAATAGTGCAAGCTTTATTTATAAATGGTCGTGCGCTATTTCCTAAAATGAAGTTGAAAATTGAGAACATCTTTCCTTACTACTCCTACTTACATCAAAGTGACGGCAGAAATCTAAAATTGGGCCAAATTCATCGGAAATAATTCAACTTATTTGATTACAATGCTGCAATATATTATCAATCCGTATCCAGGCCAGCCTGATGTAGAAAGGAGGCGACTTTGCGAAATTTCATAAAGCGAAATTTCATTAAAAGGACATAAAGCGGAATTTAAATTAAATTTAACATAATTGCATTATAAGGACATAAAGCGGCATACAAGTGCATATGTAGGCATCTACCTGCATCACATTTTTATTTCCTTGGCATTTATACTATTCGCCTCCGCTTTCAATTGAATTGACTTTTTTGACATTATAACCCAGTCATAAAACGCCCTTTAGCAAACCTCTTTTCTCCGTAAATGAAGCATGCCCACATGCGCCTGTTGTTTGCCATCAGACTTAGTTCTGCCAATTTTCCCGGCTCTTACTGGCTTGCTTCTCATATCACTTCACGTTTGGAAAGGATACGGAAAGTTTCCTTAAGTGCAATAGAATGCAAATAGTGTTTGAGATTCGAAGCCAAAAAAGTAGATTTCAATGTTTGACCTCATTTAATTGGCATTAGTATGTTGGATGTTGGTAGTTGTATGTCGGTATAATCATTTGGCCTCGTCTCAACTATGGTTATAGTGCCTCTTTCATGCCACCTTTCTGCCATTCATTTCCTTACTTTTTCGTTTTATTTCGTACCTGAACGATATGGCTTCTAAGGTTTTATCTATATACCTATGAATGTAATTTTAAATGTTAAGTAATTGAAGTGCCTTCAATCCACCGGGTATATTCTTAAGGTAGTATAATGTTCTACAACTCTATATTGTTCCTGGTAATTATAACGGCAATCATTTAGAAACGACATGCATCGATTTCTCCTTGTCAATGGAGATGTTCTACGTAGGAGAGAAGGTGGTTGGTAGAAACATATTTCAGGAGATCCTTCCTTACATTTTATATGTACGAACATTGTTTACTGTGGATACCGGATATAGAAAGTTTTTCTGCTACAGGTGAATGTCTAACATATCAAATATGTTTGAAAACTTTGAACCTGCACATAACTCAAGGATCCGACGAGTATTCTTTCAACCTCGCCCCTGGGGTTGTATAAATTCGTGAGGTAAACTGTAACAATAATTGTAGTTGATTCTATTTCGGTAGATTTTTAGTTCAAATTAATTAAGGTACTGCACAGAGTTTTTTAAGTGCTTAAATTGAATTAAAATTCTAGATCCAGTGCAAAAAAAACTGTTTTATCGACGATGTCGAAAAAGTCGAAGAAGAAGTCCAATTTTCGCAAACAAAAAAACGTAAAAAACAAGAGTTATATCAAAATTTGTAGACAACACTCCTCTTATCGATTCGCGCGTACACATTTCCTAACTGCTTAAACAAAAACGAAAATAACCGTTTAAGCAAAATATGTTGGCAATATAAAAAGTTGTTAAAACAAAGTTGCACCTTCCTACTTAAGGAGCATTTTTTCCATTTTTCAAATTTTGGTTAATGTGTTAGAAACAGATATGGACAAAGTATGATGCAAAAAGAACATCCAATCCCCTTCCATAAGCAGAATAAATATGAGCTCGGTAGTTGAAGCTATAAGTGAGCATTGCCTTATGGCAGACAAGCCACCAGAAATGGACGTTGCGGAGGACGATTTCATCACACACCTCCTTTGTAACTGCTCTACACTAGCCAATACAAGGAAACAAGTCCTTGGCAGCTGGTTCGTCGAAGATCTAAGTGATATTAGTGGGATAGATGTTTTCTGTATGAGCAAATTCGTCACAAAATCCAAATGGTTAAACTTACTTGGGGCTGTCCCATCCCGGCATCCTTTCCATGGATTCAAATAACGTTTTCAGGGTTCGACTGAAGCAGTCACGAGGTTCGGTGTCAAGAGAAAAGAGTGTAGTTTTGAAATTCGACTGAAGCCACCTAACCTTACTAACCTAACCTTGTTAGAAACAAAGAAAATATTCCAAAATACACAACCCAATGTCACGCCCCCTTTGAAGAATGAAAATCAGAGATTACAATGAGTATGTGCTGTCCGCACTGCTGGCTTCAAAACCAGATCGCAGGCTCTTCGAGACAGCAAAGTAAACCTAGTCACCGAAGCGCAGGGATTAGTAGATGTGTTTAAGCAGCATTTCCAGCAGGTGCTTAATGGGCATCATATAGAGAGAGTGATAGGGAAAGAAGAAAGCCCACGTCCAGTCAATGAAGAACCAGTTCCACCACCCAATATAGAAGAAGTTGGCTTAGCTATAAAAAAGCTTAAGAACAACAAAGCCGCAGGCCCTGATGGCTTACCAGCGGAGCTCTTCAAATACGGTGGTGATGTTTTGTTAGGGCGCATGCACCAAATCATCAGCCAAGTATGGGTTTAAAAAAACATGCCCGATGACTGGACTATCAGCTCCATATGCCCCATCTACAAAAAAGGTGATTCTATGTCTTGCAAGAACTATTGAGGCATATCCCTGTTTAATGTCGCATATAAGATCTTATCCAACGTACTGTGTGAACGTCTTAAACCGTTTTGCAACACACTAAACGGCACGTACCAGCGTGGCTTCCGGCCAGGCAGATCGACTATAGACCAAATTTTTTACACTGAGGCAAATCCAGGAAAAGATCAAAGCATTTCAAGTCAGTCACACCACCTATTCATCGACTTCAAAGCCACGTATGATAGTATACAATGTCAGGAGCTCTATATGGCGATGGCCGAATTCGGAATCCCGGCAAAACTGATTCAGATGTGTCGCGTGACTCTGGAAAACACGCGTGGAAAAAGCTCCTCAGAACTATTTCAAACATGCACCGGATTTCGGCAAGGGGACGCGGTATCATGCGATTTCTTCAATCTCGTACTGAAGCAGATAGTGCGCAGGGCAGGTGTCAACACGGAAGGAACTATCTTCAACAGGTCCGTTCAGCTGCTGGGTTATGCGGACGATATTGACATCATCGGCCGATCACAGCGTTGGCCTTGTACAAGGTGGCGCAAAAGTTGTCATCAGTTTACTTCACAAATGTCAAAGTAAAATTGACATTTGCCGCTATTTGCAAAAATTATAGCATCTTCCGATAGGGTTTTCAGCCCTTGGGGTGCCTTAGGCAATTCTGTGTGCCAATGATCTAAATGATCCACGACGTTTGACATCTATCCTATGTATTTTTCAGTCGGATTGGTGAACGCCACTGGGTGATGACTATTGCGCCACCTTATAGTAAATGCGGAAAAGGCTAAATACATACATGCTATCAACAAACAAACAAATATCTGTCCACCGGCTAGGACAAAACGTCACTATTGATAGCAACAATTTCGAGGTAGTTAAGGAAGGCACCTCGGAGTAAACATGAACTGCACGAATGACACCTGTGAGGATCCGGCGAAGAAGAATTACATCAGGAAACCGCTGCTACTTCGGTTTGGCAAAACAACTGGGTTCTAAACTCCTAACTCGGAGGACGAAATGTATTCTTTACAAAACCCTTATCTTGCCAGTTCTGCTGTATGGCGCCGAGTACTGGACGATAAGCAGGAAGGCAGAGCTGATACTTGGCTCCTTCGAAAGAAAAACTCTTCGGCGGATTTGTGGTCCTGTTTGCGAGGAGGGCGAACGGAGGAGAAGATACAACCGCAAACACTATGAGCTGTACCAAGATGTGTGGGTAGTCCAAAAAGCCAAAATACGTCGACTACATTGGCTCGGCCACATCGAGCGAATGGACAATTTTGCTCCAGCTAAGAGGATCTTCGAATCCCAGCCCCCAGGTTCGAGAAGGCAAGGAAGACCAAGCCTCCATTTCAAAGACCAAACCATCGCGGTCTGGATAACTGGAAGCAACGTGCCCGGAATCGTAGAGGATGGAAAGCTGTGTCTCAGGCAGAGACTCTTCACGGGTCGGGAGCCCGTTAAGTAAATAAGTAAGTAGTATGTGCTGTCCGCAGAATGTATTTTTTTGTGGTAACAACCATTTATCTATAACGTTTGCTATGGATTCAGATAGTTAAGTAAAGAACCCAATACACAAACAGTTCAAAGTCATTTTACAGCTGTTTTTCGCGATCGTCTATCTCATACAGCTCATTTGTCCTCATGACTGTGGTTCAGTTTTTTGTGCAGCAACATTATTTACCATCCTTCAATTTGAAAACCTCAAAGTCATTTTAAACTGTTTTTTTCTCTCTCCCTGTCTTTAAAATAAACCTTGCTTATTTTCTACAAATCCAGGATAATAAAATCCACGAATATAAACAATTTTTTTTTAATCTTTCACAGCAACGAATCCTTAAAAATGCTTTCAACACGTCGAATGACCGTGATGGTTGCCGTTTGCAGTTCTCTTACTGTTACGGATTTATTTCAAGCAAAAAAAAGAAGAATAATTTGCAATGAACAAAAAACTTCCAGGATATTTTCGAACTTCGCTGCATACGACCGATATGAAGAAAAAAACTGAAATCCTTCTTAGAGTGCATATTGTTTATTCTTTGAACTTTTGAACATGGTTTGAGGAGAGTTTACGCTCATGCTTCGTATGATTTTTGCCACCTTCTGATTTGTTGTTGCTATTGTTGATGGTGGGCGTGAAAAAGGTGTCATGTCTCACTGCCGTCTCGAAAGAACTTTACTGATTACTATCGCTTGTTGCCTGATGCTTTTCTTTTATAAACACTTAATCCTTGCTAAGGGTGCTTGAGCATGTCTGGCGATTATCTGAAGCTTTGAAAATGTGGTCAAAGCGTTCCTGCAAAAATAACAAACATTTTCTTAGAAGATTTATCAAGATTGTGACACCGACAAGTTACGAGTAGTCACTGAAACCATCGCAATAAATATCATACAATGTTATAGAGGATGTAAAAATGACATTTAGTTTTTTCACATTGGCATCGCCTTGAAAATAGAAAAACCAGAAGTAAAGGTTTTTTTATAATTAGCGTGCGCTAAAGGGATTTTTTATTTTTCTGTAATTGATACAGTCCCTTATAGTGTTGCCACAGCGCAGGCATTTTCGTTCCTGCAAGCAGCCCTAAGCAAATGATTCATTGCCTGTTTTTGGGTGCTGCTTACTACTGAAAGAATAGGAGGATAGGAAAGAAGTTTTTGGTGCGATAGGGTTTTTTCTCCACAGGTGGCGCCTTAATTGCTTAAGGGAGTTTTGAATTGTTGTGTGTATTCAATTTTTACAAAGCATGGCTCTGGTCGGGATTCGAAAACACGACCTGCCAAATACCTTGAGAATACACTACCATCGCGCCATTGCCACAGCTGACTTGGATCAAGGCAAATGACCTGAATAAAATTAAATTCGGATCTGAAGATTGTCATCGCCATAACATTCACCGGTTGACAGCGGAAGATCAGAAGATATTTAAACATTCTATCAACTTATGCAATTCGTCTTAGGTAATTAGTCTAGGTAACGAAAAGATTATGTAATGTGTCCTGACGAGGATTTTGTCGAACAGAATGTTGCCTTTATATGGGCGCCATTTTGTAATTGTCGCTGCCCTGGTTGATGGCAGGATGTTAGGGAGCATGGTCGAGATGCGCACGATATTTATTCTCCAGCTGCTTCAGTCCGGGGGGATTCTTTTAGCATCTTGCCACACACAAACTTTATCGTGTAAAAAAAAGAAGAAGAGAGATCTGTAAGAAAAAGAGAAAGAAAGAGGAAAGGGAAACCAACCACACACACTTGCTGGGGATTCAGATGGTCGAATCCCTTGCTCTCCCAACCTTTGACGACCACATTCCATATTTATATGGGTCGTCCCACTAACCATTGAGAACACCACACCATTTACGTTTAAGTCACCATTATAAAATGAATTTATTTAATCCTATTCTTTAGTTAAACAAAAACACTATTTATAAAAAAAAGGAAATACACTACTCGTTTGGGTCATAGCTCAACACTTGAATTTAGCTTAATATAGCTGCTCGCTTTTGATTCATTTTACTTTTTTATTTAAATAGAGTTATATATATATATATATATACCCTAGTTATAGTACTTTACCCGTTTGTTAAAATCGGCTACTGCCGTTATCAACTCCAACGACGATAGATCTATCTTCGGGTGGGGTGGATCTGAAACGAGAGGTTAGGTTAGGTTTATGTGGCTGTCGGCTGAAGCCGACACACTTAGACCAATTTAGGTCCATTGTGATACCACGTATTTTTTATCTACCTCAACTCTGTAGATGGGACTGGCCAACGACACGCGGTTGTTCTCAAGCGGTCCCCCATCTACGTACTAACCGCGCCCAACGTCGTTTAATTACGGTGATCTGACGAGAACCGATTAACTCGACGTGGTATGGTCGTTGGTTTGTCTGAAACGAGAACTTATGCGAAATTTTTCCCTATGTCACCAAAGGCCAGATAGTTCGTACGATTCGGAGGAACGCTCTTCACACCGTTAGGATTCTGGGGTGTATATATATATATTTCGTAATTGTGTTTAGAGTCTATAGGTATGGTATTTTATAGTATTACAATTTTAAGGTAAGCAAAGGTATTATATTGTATCTTAATATTTAAAGTAAGTAAACGTAATTTTAAGGTATCTTAATTATAAGGTAAGTAAATGTATATTGATGTATCTTAATTTTGAGGTAGGTAAAGGTTATTTTAATGTATCTTAGTTTTAAAGGTAAGAAAAGTTAATTTAAAAGTAAATTTATTTAAAGGTAGGTAAGTAAATGTATTTTAATGTATCTTAATTTTAAAGTAAGTAAAGGTAATTTTGATGTATATTCATTTTAAAAGTAAGAAAAGTTAATTTAAAGTATATTAATTTTAAAGGTAAGAAAAGTTAAGTTAAAGTATATTAATTTATAGGTAAATAAAGGTAATTTTAAAGTAAATTAATTTAAAGGTAAGTAAATGTATTTTAATGTATCTTAATTCTAAGGTAGGTAGGTAAAGAAAAAAATGCATGTTTCTATATAGCAAAACAAAAAATCTTAATATAAGGTATACTTAAATTATGGTCGCCTCCGTAGGTACTCTGCGTCTCTCGTTCTGCTGGTCAACTTATACTAGCGTCCTTCTCCTCCAATAGAGGTACATTTGTAGGAAGGACATCTTTTGGCCTCAACTATTTGGGAGATTTCGCTGGTGAACGGCAGGTCTTTTCACTATTTTATACTAGTCACTATTTGTTCTTAGAGTTATTTTGTTTCTAGGCACTAGGATATTATTCTAATATTTATTACTTAGATTTAATTTGTTTATAGGCACTAGTTTTAGCTAATTTTTAATTATTTGTAATTATTTTTCTAGTCCTATTTCTTTGTTTTCTCATAGGCACTAGTTTTAGTTAATTTTTAATTATTTTTATTTATTTTTCTAGTCACTATTATCTTATGTCTAGTTAATTCTAGGTACTAGGTTTTAATTACTTTTAATTTTTATTCTAGTCATTAATTTTAAGTTATCTTAAGTGTTACTTAATTTTGATTTTTATTCTTATCACTATTTCAACTTAAAACTATACGGCACTTGCCATTTTTAACTAATTCAATCTTAAAACTATTTCAATCTTAAAACTAATTCACCGTCCTTGGCCACTTGTAAATTCAACTCCTTTCTCGTGGCGATCAAAAAAAAAAAAAACTTAATAACTATTTTAGCACTAGCCATCTTAAATTTTTATAACGGCACGAGCCAACTTATTTTAGTTATGGCACATGCCAACTTATATTTTAATTACATTTTAAATAATCTTTCCTTCAACACTTTTAAATACCAACTTCTCTCCAGAGATACAAAAAAAAAAAACTATCTTCCATCGACGCGCAACACCCTTTTTATATACCTAGCCTCGCCGAATAATTCGGTACCCTGTTTACGAACTAAAGTTATTTTCGAGCAAACTTTGTTTACGAACAAAATTAGTTCATAAACAAAATACCGATTTAATCCCGCATGCCCTATGTTTTGCGCTCGCAAATCCCTAAATCTACCGACCATCCAAAATTCATTTGTCCCTTCCCCCTCCATACCATCAAGTTAAGCTTATACACCAGATTGCGGGTGCACTCAAGCTGTGCTTGGTACAAGCGCACTTCATTCGTAAGGTGAATATGGAGAGACAACTTTCTTGGTGTGGAGGCGTGGCTTCGCCTCTCTTGCTATTAATTTTGTTCTTACCCGCTCTCAGAAGTGGTGAGTTCACAGGTCTCTGCCATGAATTGTTTAAGCTAATGAGATTGGGTCTCGATTATCCACTAGTGAGCGGCCAATGAAATTCGGCTAAAAAAAAAATTAGTTTCCAGGCACTTGGGTTGGTGAATATGTGTCTCTACTAACTTTGCTAGAGTGAGAGCCATTGTCACTCTGGGTATTTTCATAGAGTGGCGAAATTGTATTTATGGTGACCACAGAGGCAGAGGAGGTAACCAATTTTGGTGAATGTTAATATTTATTGCCCGAAAGTATGCAGTATGTTACTAGCAGGTTACGACATAACTCCGTACTGGTCGAAATACCGGGAAACGAATTTCTGCCCATTACAATTACATAGTTACAAATTAGTCATCTGCGTATAAAAGCTTTTTGGTCAATTATTGTACATGTTCAACTATATTTAGTTGAACATAATATTTTTGGGGTATTTTTTTTTTGTCGGGGTGCGAGACTTTCTACACTCGAGCACTCAGACTCAATACTGGTCCATTGTACTACCAGGAACACACACCACTTTTACTGTGTAAATTTACTCGTTTACCTAATGAGAAGCCTAGATTTACATCACTCACCACATCAGCACCAAATACCTGTCACCTGATACGAGCAAAAGAGGAAATGTTCCGCAGTGTCATCGTTTTCTTCACAGGCTTCGCAGTTGGTGGTATCGTACCTGGCACCTTAAGATGCTTGGTAAAAACGTAATGGCCCGTAAGAACGCAGATAGTCTGTATGCAGTCTTTTCTGTTGAGAGACAACAAGAATGCCTTAGATTTTTACAAACGTTGGTGAGAAATCGTTTAGTCTATGTGCAGCCTGCAGAGTCATGCCATCTGTGATTGTGTTCATATGAAACCCAATCGCCTATGGAAGCCCTGACCGAGGACGCAAGCAGACATATCGCCGGTTCAGGTCCTGAGAAGTCCTCCGCTGAGCCCTGTCCAGCAAGTTCATCGGAGATCTCATTTTCCGTGATTCCGCTATGACTCGGGACCCAGACAAGCCTAAGTGAATTCAGCCTTCCGACCTAATTCAGAGAGATCTTGCATTCACGAACTATTTCGGAGATGTTAAGGGATTGAGCAAGGCCTTAAGCAGAGCCTGTATGTCGCTATAGACGCAGATACTTCGCCCCCTCCACTTATTCATCGCAACATAGTCCATACCCATTAGGATAGCACAAGTCTCTGTTTGGAAGACTAACGCATGTTTGCCTAACGAGAAGAAAAGTCTAATGTTGTCGTTCTCCATGAAAACACCAGCACCAGATCCTTGATCGGTTTTGGATCAACCCGTGAAGATTCGACTGCATTCCTTCCCAGAGTCTGCCAAAGCCAGTCCTGAACACGGAAAGTCGACTTCGTAGTTGCGCTTTCGCACAACCGTCGCGCAAGTTCATCAAAACTCCAGTGCAAGTTATACCAAAAGCCACCTCTATCTAAACGTAAGATAAGATTGATTGTACAACCCATGATGTAAACATCAAGGGGCGGGAGGGTCAATAACGCATCTAGGCTGGAGCCAGGCATGCTGGGAAAGGCCCCCGTGCAGCCGAGACATACCTTCCATTGGTGTTTGTCGAAAGCAGCAGTAGCGTATTTAGGTGAAAGCTTATGCTTCCGATGCGTATGCTAGAAATGGTCTTATCATCCATAGGACTTTTGCGGTGTTAAACCTTGCCGAAAATGCCCTTGCACTGCCAGAAAGCCGACCGCCTTGGCAGCCTTCAGCTCAACATGCTTGGACCAAAGAAGTTTGCTATCCAGGATGCTATCCCAGATGCTTTGCTTCAATTGATAGTTCGATTGTGACGCCGAAAATGCCCTTGCACTGCCAGAAAGCCGACCGCCTTGGCAGCCTTCAGCTCAACATGCTTGGACCAAACAAGTTTGCTATCCAGGATGCTATCCCAGATGCTTTGCTTCAATTGAGAGTTCGATTGTGACGCAGTTTAGCAACGGCTGAGTCAACACGATCAGCTTCTTAATTCTCGTAAAGAGAAAAACCTCAGTTTTAAGAGGATTGACAGAGAGCCCATTCCTAGTGCACCATTCGCCGATCACGTCAAGGGCCGCCTGCGCTTTGGCGCAGACAGTCGCTAGGCAGGATCCAATAGAAAGCACGGCAACATCATCCGCGTACAACTGAGCGTATACATTAGAACTGTTGGGTGCGTTCAACAGAGAGTCGACCAGCATGCACCCCAGCAGTGGAGACATAACGCCGCCTTTCGGGCAGCCTTTGTTTACCCCCGCCATAACATAACGACCACAATCCGCATCCGCAACCAATGTTCTATTCATTAGCATTGCTTTAATCCACAGCACCAATGATTCGTCTACGCCGTGTTGTCTGGCAGAGCTGCACATGCTGTCAAAAGTCAAAAGCACTCTCAATATATTGAACAGAGAAGTCTGTGAAGGTGACGGACACAAGAGTGGTTAAGGGGCCACCTAAGGTAGCTGGTAAAGCAGCCAAAGGCACAAAGAGGTCTTGCACTAGCAATGATGCAGGACCCCCTACCAAAGAAGAGTTACACGGACTCGACCCTGTCTGGTTTGCGATTGGCGGTTGTTTTCCCGGGTGATCACCTGAGGAAGTACACTGCGGAAAACATTTGCGTTCTGGACAAGGCCTTGAAGGACGCTGTGAGGAGGCGAGTTAAGGAAGACAATAGCCCGGCGTTTGAGCGCATCATCAAGACAAATGGAGGCTTTGTCCTCTGCTGTAGTGATGAAGCCACGAATGCGTGGGTCAGAGCTGATCTTGCTCGAATTTTCCC
This sequence comes from Portevinia maculata, assembly GCA_949715645.1. Classification (NCBI taxonomy): domain Eukaryota; kingdom Metazoa; phylum Arthropoda; class Insecta; order Diptera; family Syrphidae; genus Portevinia; species Portevinia maculata. The sequence goes on from OX454526.1 coordinate 103,764,148, forward strand.
TAAGCTTGACGGGAGTGACCTTGTCTGTCTTCACCCGTCAGAGCTAGTGGGATGTACCAAGATGAAGGTCTTTGTCCCGGAAACTGATCTGGAGACTAAGGAAATCATCGATCTTCTCAAGGGTCAAAACCCGGGTTTATCTACCGGCAGTGGAAGGTCTATCACTTCAACAAAATGAAAGATGGCCGTCTGTATACTTTTGGTGTTGATGACGATTCGGCGAAGATGCTTGGGAAGTGCTCCTATCGGCCTTTTTTCCTTACTGGTCGCCTGTTCTTGAGGCCAAAAAAGAGGGGAGAGAAGGCTGGAACTTTCAGTGGTAATTAGATCTATGGCTAGCTCATCACTGGAGGCCCTTCAAATCAACTTGCAACATTCCAAGGCGGCTTCACCTACATTGTGTCGTCGTCTTGGAAAACTGCATATATAGGTGTGCCTCATACAGGAACCTTATTTGTATAAGGGGGGCGGTAAGTGGCATCTCGTGTGTACCAGGAGCAATTTTTGTAAAGCCTGGGATTGCACGTGCATCTTTGTAGCAAAGGGTTTAGATGCTAGACTTATGACTCAGTTCAGTTCTCGAGACCGTACAGCTATTAAAATGTGTCTTAAGCGAGGAGGGTTGGTTACTGAGACTATTTTAGCCTCAGTGCACCTCCCATCCGACTCACTGGCCCCACTTCCGACGGTGGAACTGGTAAGGCTTGTCGAGCTAGAGCTAGTGGCTCTGCGACATATTCCTTTGGCCTGGAGAAGAGCTAGGGCGGTTTTCATTCCCAAACCGGGAAAGGCTGCCTATGATCTTCCCAAAAGCTTCAGGACTATTAGCCTTTCATCATTTCTGTTAAAGGGCATTGAAAAATTGATTGACGTACGGCTTAAGAGCATTCCAGCTTCGCTGGGTATTCATGATAGCCAACACGCCTATCAAAAAGGCAAGTCCTCTGAGACGGCATTAACGGATCTGACGGCCAGAGTGCGTAGGGCGCTCGACCGCAAGAACTATGCTCTTGCTGTCTTCATGGATATTGAGGGTGCCTTTGACAATCCCACCTTTTGCAGAATTGAGTCTTCCTTAACACTAAAGGGCGTCGATTCTACAACTGTGGAATGGATCCTGGAAATGCTTAGGAGAAGAGAAGTTACAGCTGCTGTTGGCGGCTGCGTCAGAGCTGTGCGCGCTGTTATAGGCTTTGCGCAGGGCGGTGTACTCTCCACTACATTGTGGAACCTGTTGGTCGACTCCTTGTTGAGAAGACTCAAGGTCAATACCTCAAGTGAGGTGGCCTTACTTCCAGGCACTCAACTAAGGCTATCAAGCAAGGTTAATTATCTGGGTATTGTTCTAAAGCCAAAGCTTAACTTTTCTGAACATTTGGTTGCTAGAATTTCGAAGGCAACTAACATTCTCTGGCAGTGCCGTAGGATGTTCAGTAGAACCTGGGGACTTAGTCCCAGGCTGGTTCAGTGGATTTACACGTACATCGTTAGCCCATACCTTATGTGTGGTGCGATTGTATGGTGGGCTAGAGCTCACATCCTCAAACGTCAACTGACGAAGCTACAGCACCTTGCGTGCTTATGCATTACAGGTGCGATGAGAGGAACTCCCACTGCTGCTATGGATGTGTTGCTCTGCTTACGTCCCTTGCAGTTCCTTGTTCAGAGTGAGGCCATAAAATCACTATACCGTATGTGTGTAGTACTTGGACGGCAGGTCAATCTCGGCGATGGGGCCAGAGGTGCTAGGTACAGAGCTCTCTATGACAGCCTACCTGGCCATCGGGGAGGAGCACTTGACACTGTGTGCATGAAGCAAGTCTTTGAGCGCCGTTTTCAGGTCATCCTTCCTGAACGGCAGAAATGGAACAGTGAGGGTGTCTATACGGATGGCTCACTTATTGACGGTATCTCCAGAGCCGGGGTCTACTCTAGAGGCTGTCGGATAAATCTATCTGCAGCCTTGGGTAGACAAACAACTGTTTTTCAGGCAGAAATCTTTGCGATTGCCACTGCCGCCAATATCCTGTTAAGGAGTAGGATTAAGGCTAAAACCTTATACATCTGCTCAGATAGCCAAGCCGCTATCAAAGCCTGTTCGGCTGGCTCTCTCAACTCAAAAATAGTTGAGGAAACCATGGTTAAGCTTAACAGTCTGGGAAGATGTAACTCGGTATCACTTCCCTGGGTTCCTGGGCACACAGGTATCCAGGGTGATGAAAGAGCGGATGCTCTGGCCAGGAAGGGCTCTTCAACAGCCTTCATTGGCCCACAACCATCCATAGGATGCTGCTCATCCGTCCACAAACGTGAAATGGATTCGGCTCTACGCCAACAACATTCCGAATACTGGCATGACCTGGTCTCATGCAGGTATTCGAAGAAGCTAGTGGACGGTCCAAAAATCAGCAGAGCTAAGTTTTTGCTTGGACTGAGCAGGAAAGACTTGAGATCCTTGATTGGTCTCGTCACCGGTTTCAGTCCTTTTAACGAGCATCTTAAAACCATCCACATTAGGAGCTCGGGCCTATGTGAGTGCTGCCTGGAGGCGGATGAAACGGCATCTCACTTCATCTGTGAATGTCCTGCTTTCGCCAGAACCAGGCTCATCACTATAGGTAAACAATTCGTCAACACAGATGAGGTGGGGGACATTGAACTTGCTAATATTCTTCGCTTTGCCAAGGCTACTGGCAGGTTCTCTCTCACTGAATCTTACTAATCGCCAATAAGCAGCGAGCGGGCAGCTTTGCTGAAGTACAATAGACTAATAGGTCTCAGTGCTTGACATCTACTGATGACCCCAGTGCACATACAATACAATACTTTCAATATAGATGAAAATTCAAATCGCGTATTCTATCTTATCAAGCGCGCCCTCAATTCTACCAACTAGATTTTGGAGCGCATTCTCGCAGGATTTTCCGCGTTGATATGCATGTTGCATTTGAGATAGTTGGTGTAATCGCAAATACCATGCGGGCAAATGAACAACGGGCAACATCATAATTTAGCCTGCAGAAAACGTTTTCCCCGAAATTATAACCTATTGAGTCTGGTTAAAATGGTTCGTTAAAACCAATGTTCGTGTTAAGAGGTCACGTACCATAAAATGGGTTTTATTGCGTTTTTAAAAAATTAAGTAATGTTACCGCACCCTCTATAAGTAATGGCCTTATGTTGCCAAATGTTGTAGCGACTACATTGCGACATCAGCGCCCATTACTTCTGAATACCAAAACTTAAAGATTATACCCACCGTACATCTCTTGTATTTAAAACATCTTTTTACTCTATTACTTGTTATTGTTATCTCTTTTTATTTTATTCTTCTTTGCTTATGTAAACAGAATCCGTTGCTTTGAATTCTTTCTTGTTCTTGGTCAGAGTTTCATTTTGCTTCTCAATAAAGTATACATTTAATATTAATTCTTAATTAATTGTGTCAGTCGTTTTATTTAGACTACAATGTAAATACCGGGTGCGCCAGCTTTTTTGTCGGTATGTAAACGTTAAATTACGTTGACATTCATCAACCGATTTGAGTAGAAATGTTTTTGAAACGCCACTTCAGTGCAATTTTAACCATGAATCGCTTCACGCCGAAACAACGCGCCAAAATAGTGACGCTGTACATTGATAATGGTCGTGCGGTTTACTTTTAATTTACTTTTAAATTCATTTTTATTAATTATTAGCTTATATCAACTTACATACTAGACAAAAATGATTAAATCTAACTTAAAATTAACAGGATACTTATTCTAGATTATTGAGCCTTATGCGGACGCCCTAAACTTAACTCTATCTTATAATTATTGCCATTCGGCCTAAAAACTACTCGTATTTTACGAACTAATCTTACATACATATTATGTTTTCATCGAGAAATTGTTTTAGAAAACTCGGCATCTTTATCAACTTTTATATTTTTATATAAAAAAACAAATTACAAACTACCTACTCTACTTACTTAAACTAATTAACATATTCTAACTATAATTAGGATTCTGAGCACTCGTTGCATTACGAAACAAGTGGTCAAAATCCCAATTGCTTTCCGAGCGCCTGGCAATCGTCAACGTGCACACGCGCCGCCGTGAGCTGACTGATGCCTTACAGAATCAATCACCTCCCGGAAGCACCACCACAAGTTGGCGAGCACGGCCCCTCCCAGAAACGCCCTAGCTAACTTAGTCTATCTTACAAACTAAGAGGATGTTACCTAGAGTAACGCACCGTCTTGGGAGGGCATGTTGAACCCTCCACACTCAAAAAGCCACCAAAATTCGGCAAATTGCTTTTCCGTATCGAATTTATCCCTCTCCGCTATTGCGGTACTAAAACGGAGGAACTCATGAGCATTGGCGACGTTCTCGCCGCGGATGAGCCGCTTATCTCTCGCGCTGCGGAAGCGGTGGTATAATACCGGGATACCATCCCTCGTCTGTACCAGCCCTTTTGCATCAATATGGATAAATGCCTCCGGCGAGATAAAGCCAGACCGGAGCGTACTCTCTATGTACATTTCATCGGGGTAGTAAGCCCCAAAGATCAGGCTATTGTCGCTGGCCATCGCCCTTGCAACGTGTCTTCGAGTCACCTTAATAAGGAAATTGTCAATCCTATTCAACTGAGCCCTATCGTATAGGACCTTGTTGGGATAGTATTTTATGTAGTTGGATTCAGGCGTTCGGAACAACCGGAGACAGGTCCTAAGACATTGTCTCTCCAAAACCCGAATCTTTTCCATATAGCTAGGCGCTATATTAAACCATAATGGACAACCATAAGCGATGATCGGCCTTATAAGGGCCACGTAGCAAATGACCTTCACTCTGGAGTCAAGTTGACTGCTATGAAACAGTCTCCTTGTCAGAGCATAAGCCTTCTTGGCCCCAGCAAGACAAGCAACTATATGTCTATCGAAATATAGATACTACTCAAGCCAGATACCTAGATATCTAACTGCGCTTCTCACCGCCAACGGCTGCCCATTCTGTCCAATAATGGCCAATTTCTTTAAGTTTTTTCTGGTATCCCTAGAGGCCCCAGCCAATGGAGTTCTGAACAATATTGTTTCCGTCTTCTGAAAGTTGATTTTCAACTTCCAGTCGTCGCAATATCGCTTAATTTGGTCGAAGTCACGCTGCAAAAGGATATTAATGACCTCGATTTTAGGACCTGATCTGTATGCCACCAAATCGTCGGCATACGCTATAGCATGGCTGAGTGAACCCACCAGATCACTCGTGTAAATGTTAAACAGGATCGGAGAATTGACCGCCCCCTGCTGTAAACCGTTTTTAATTTCAAAGACTCTGCTCGAAGTCACGTTGCCACATTTGACAACGAACTTCTTTCCCATAAGCATATTATAAATTACATATAGCAAAGGTTTGTGCATCCCCCGCCTGGTCAACTTGTAGAAAAGTCCCTCTAACCATACGGTGTCGAAAGCCTTCTCAAAATCAACCAGACAAGCACCCGTGCATTGGCTCTTGCATTTATTCCACTGAATGTCGGAAACCAGTTTCGACGCGGCATGAATAGTGTCATGCCTCGCCCTGAAACCAAACTGGTTGTCCGGAATTATGTTATTGTCCTCGACCCACTTTAACAGGGCTCTATTGGCAACCTTTTCAAAGACCTTGCTAATATTCGGAAGCAATCTAATTGACCGGAGATTGGCAGGGTTCGTCCTATCTTTACATTTTTTCGGGATAGGGTGTACCACAGCTACCTTCCAATGCGCCGGATAATGTGCATTATTCAGCGCATTGTTAAACAGCGTGGCGAAAATATCTACAGCCTCCATAGGCAGGTGTCTCAATACGACGTTTGGGACACCATCCATCGACGCCGACTTTTTATTCTTTAGTGACTCGAAGATGCACAGAAGATCATCCTTCGACACGAACAAGTGCGATGCATTTCGGCCATTGGCGACAACTGCATTAGCATGGTTTTCATCAGTGAACACGGTGAATCCGTTATTCTCAGATCGCCAATTCTCAAGTTCGGTGCGCAGATAGAAGTGGCTCACTAGAGCCCTATTCTCAATGTCGTGGTTACGGCGAACAGGATTGTTCACCGTATATACGGCCTCGAAACAAGCGCCCACAAATCCGACAACGAAAAAATCGTCGTTTGAAGCGACACTTTCTGGACTTATTCCAGCAGTCAGTACTGTCTGTCTGTTCTCTGCTGTCTGGGAGATTCGAACACAAGGAATATCATTGTGATCTTTCCTCCCGAACAACTTATTTATCTGTGGGAACATATTCGGACTACAGGTTTTAATAGCCCGAATTTTATTGCCCCAATACAGACTTACAGATTTTCTGTAATTTTCTTTTATCAGCTGTTTCAGGATTCGGATCTCTGACTTCAGCATCCTTACCTCCGGGTCGTCGCGATCAGTAAATTGCCTGTACAGCCGTTTAAGCCTCGAGAGCAGTCAACTTTTCTGTCGGTATAGTGCGTCGATTGTAGGGTTTCTGTACTTTTCTGTCTGGTCGTCGTCGGAACATCCTACCCGAGGAATAGTTCGTTCCATAGTTCGTTTGATGGCGTCGTTCATTTGCAATAAATGCCTGGTCGTGCGGTTTTGTTCACTCAATGTGCATATCGTCAGAATGTCTTGAAGACCAACGAGGCCCATTTCACACTCTCTGGCGCCAAATTGCCGCTTTTGGAGAAAGGTGAATCCACATGAGTTCCATTTTGACTATTTGGGCAGGCGTTTTGCCAAAATTATCATTGGGCCAATTTTCTTCAGAGCAGGCGAAACACTCGATGGGAATCGATATCGGTAGATATTGGTTCATTACGTCTGCCCACAAATGTATGAAAAAGGTTTTGACGGTTACTAGTTTCAATAAGACGGTGCACCATGCTACTATTAAAAATCAGACAATACAGTTGCCGCAACGAAAATTCCCCAGAAATGTACAGTCAAAAAATGGTGAAATTGACTTGCCACACAGATCTCCAGATTTGAAACCTCCGGACTTCTTTTTGTGGCGTTATTTGAAAAGCAAGGTCAACGCCAGCAAGTTTCAGACCATTGACCGACTCAAAGCAAACATTCGTGTCGAAATCATCGCCCGAGATGCTCGAAAAAGTGATGCAAAACGCAGTAAAAATTGAACATTTTGCTTTGGTCAGGCAAACTTGATTAATGTTGTATTCAAAAACTAGTCCAAATAAGCAGTTCTAACTCGGCGACAAGAGATAGTTGGTCTAACAATTTTATTAAAAAAGTTTCATATAATATTGCTGATGTTTTAGCTCATATTTTTAATAAAAGTATTTATTGCGGTATATTTCCCGATTCCTTAAAAATTGCTGAGGTTATACCTGTTTTGAAAAAAGGTGATAGCAAAAATTTGAACAATTACAGGCCTATATCCCTTCTTCCTGTGTTCTCAAAAATTTTTGAGAAAGTAGTTAAAACCAGGGTTGTAGCTTTCTTAGAAAAAAAACACTTTTTTAGTTCAAACCAGTACGGTTTTAGAGCAGGTAAATCGACTGAGGATGCCCTTTTACAGTTTTGTAACTTTAATTACGACAGTCTAAATAAAAGAAAATATACCGCTGCGCTTTATATTGATATAACTAAAGCGTTTGATACAGTGGACCATGACTTGTTACTAATGAAATTAAATAAAGCTGGTTTCAGAGGTTTCATGCTTCGCTGGTTCTTCTCATATCTCAACAACCGCAAACAAGTGATTAAACTTGTAGATAAATTCAGTGAAAGCTTAGATATCCGTATTGGAGTACCACAAGGTTCAGTACTTGGCCCCATTCTTTTCTTGGTATATATTAATTCTATCTTCAGTCTAAACTTGAAAGGAATTCAGACAGGGTTTGCGGATGACATTGCTTGTTCATATTCTAATTATTCTGTTCTAGACCTAATTGCTAATATCTGCTACGACTTAGAACAGCTCAGACATTGGTTCAGTATGCATAAACTAGTCATAAGTGATAAGACTAAAATTATGTTTTTTAATCTTTCGAATAACGTGGTTGAATTTCCTAATGTAACCTACCATAGCAATAATTGCCAACACATGCTACTTAGTGCTGACACTTGCTGCAAGAGAAGTTGTTCTAATACGTATAACTCTAATGTAAGCTGCTCCCCCAAATGTTTTATTATCGAAAGAACTACGGTTTTTAAGTATTTAGGACTTGTGTTTGATAGCGGACTGAATTGGGGTGAGCATACCGCTTTACTTCGAAAATACTTGATTAAAACTTCATGCATAATGTATCATCTAAGACTTTTTTGTTCACGTAAACTATTAGAAACAGTTTATTATGGCTTGGTACAATCTAAGTTACAATATGGTTTAGTTTGCTGGGGCGGTACTCACGGTAATAAAATTCAACCTCTGATTGTTGTCCAGAAACATATAATTCGAATTATTTGGAGAAAGGGACGTATGGAGAATAGCTTTTCGCTTTTTTTTAACTCAAAGATACTTCCGCTCAAGCACCTTTACTTCTATAAAGTTCTGAGAATATTTTTTTTAAGAAGTGGTTACTTGCCTCATCGTAATCCTACCGCCCATGGACTTCGCAGCTACGAACGTTATTTGGCTGTTATTCCACCGCATAATACAACGCATCTTTTGAATTTTTTTACTTCTGTAGCTCCAAGACTTTATAATAAATTACCACTTGCATTAAGAACCACTAGTAATTTTCTTTTTTTCAGTCGAGAGATTAAAAAATGGCTTTTTAATTTTAATTTAATTGAAATAAATAACTTACTCAACGTTTTACGCTAAGAATTGAATTGAAAAATGTTGATAAATATTATATAGATTTTGTTTTTTCAATAACCATAATCACCCCACTACCACCATTTCATAGTACATGTAATAATACATTTTTTTGATAAGATACATTCGACACTAGTTCTTGAACTAAAGAGTGTATCTATAATATTCTTCAATAAAAAAAAAAAAAAAAAAAAAAATTGTAAAGGGCCAACTTAAATCGAAATACCGACGCACCCGTTATGTATACAAAATTCACAAGCAAATCGCTCATAAGAAAAAAACTCTTATAGAAAAAAATGTATTAGTATCAAATTCTAATATACTCGTATTACATTCAAAATAAAAACTTAATATTTGTTAATTTTTTTATTGTAAATAACTTCTTCCATTGTACAATGTGATTTTTTAAACCTGTGAACAAACATACTCTTAAATTTAAATGACGTCAACCGAAAGATTTCAATATTCTAAAAAGTAATTGAACATACGATTTGGCATTGGCCATTCCTTACCTTCTCGAACCTGGGGGTTAGGAGCCGAAGTTTCTCTTGGCTGGAGCATTACTGTTTCTTCGCTCGATGTGGCCGAGTAAATGTAGTCAATGTGCTTCCGCTTTTTGTACCACATCCATGGCTGTTTACCATTTGATGGTATTGATTATCCGAGGCTTCATAATTCCTCTTATAACTGCAACTGTTTGACGGGGTCTTTATCATGAGCCCAAACCTTTATCTATAGGCCCTGGTCCCGACCCTAGAGCAGCAGGCCGGTTTTCCCAATGTCAGAATCACACTTCGAGCTATGCCGTTAGCCCATAGAGATGTTCATCTGCCACCACCTCTTTTTCAACACCCTGCCTAGTTTTGATCCTTACTGACCTTTTCTAAATATATGCAATAGCAGGCCATGTATGGTATCTGTCATCCTGACTGTCGATGACACACGTTGATTAATCTAGTTAATTCATCCGCTGTAGGACCTCTTTCTGAGAGCTCATGCAAGACTTGTTGGAGACTCATCAGGCAGTCTATCCGACAGAGCATTATAGTGTTGACAAATTGTCCTTTTTTTTATAATTTACACACACTAAAGAGATTTTTTTTAGTACCTTAATCATGTATTGGTTACACAGCGCGGGCGTTAGGGAAATTCGGATTAGAAGAAAAGGCGAGTTGCCGATGCCAGTTGGTTTTAAAAGTTTGTATTTTATAATGTAAAAGAAAAATAGAGCGTGGAAGAGTATTCCACATTCGTGTTGTACGGCTGAGGAAAGATTCTTTGTACTTTACTGGTCGTCCGAATGCAGGCTTAAGGGTGAACTGATGAGCATTCATTGCATGGCGGGTATTGCGGTTGAAATGTTCAAGAGGTGTTCAATACTTGGTGTTATTTGTGAAGCAAGGCATGTTACGAGAGACATGACGAGTAAACGTGAAGTACTACAGGCAGTTAAAATAAGAACAATTGATGCTTAGAACCAGTTACAGTACTTCGCATCGCCAGATTTTTGCAGCTAGTTGCTTGCTCTTTCCTACAACTCACACACTTTGGCAGCCAAGATTTTCTAGGCAATGTTTGCCAGACAAATGCCTTTGCGCAAAAAAGAGGGATTCCTTTTTAGGGTTCCGTAGCCAAATGGCAAAAAAAGGAACCCTTATAGATTCGTCATGTCTGTCTGTCTGTCTGTCCGGGAATGTCACAACCACTTTTTTCCGAAACTATAAGAACTATACTGTTGAAACTTGGTAAGAAGATGTATTCTGTGAACCGCATTAAGATTTTCATACAAAAATAGAAAAAAAAAAACAATCAATTTTGGGGGTCCCCCATACTTAGAACTGAAGCTCAAAAAAAATTTCATCAAACCCATACATGTGCGGTATCTATGGATAGGTTTTCAAAAATGATATTGAGATTTCTAATGTCATTTTTTTCTAAACTGAATAGTTTGCGCGAGAGACACTTCCAAAGTTGGAAAATGTGTGCCCCCCCCCCCCCCGTAACTTTTAAAATAAGAGAATGATAAAACTAAAAAAAATATATGATGTACCTACTTACATTACCATGCAAACTTCCACCGAAAATTGGTTTGATCGAGATCTAGTAAGTAGTTTTTTTTAATACGTCATGTCATAAATCTTGAACCGCAATTTAACTTTCATTCAATCAACTCAAATATACAAAAAAAAAAACATTTAATTTCATAAACATAAACCTTATGCGTAAACCGTGAACCATTATTTTCTAATAATAAATCTGTAATAGGTGCCTAAGTAAATTATAATTATAATTCGCGCGGAACCCTTCATGGGCGAGTCCGACTCGCACTTGGCCGCATTTTTTATGGATTGGATAAGCGATATTAGGGTTGTATTCATAGGGCATATTTTCCTCCAACAAAATCTTGGAGATGAGTTTCTTTTCACGGACAGTCTTTCCATATCATCAATACCGACTACAACTCGACTACAAGGTTTCCTTGCTCATTTCTACAGGTCTCTGTTTCCTTTTACCAAACAAATAAGATTTTTTCCAACGTTTTGACCAAATACGCAAAAAAAATACGATTTTAACGAAGTGCAAATATGTAAGTGTGTCCTACAGTTTCATCCGTCGCGTCGGTCAGGTTCGTCTGCCAATAGTGGACGGATTTTATTAAAATTTTGTATTTGGGGGTATCGAGCTAAGATCTCGCCTTGCTTTTTTAGTTTATCATTTCAAATAATTAAACCTTCCTACGAAACGACTGGTAAAAGGCAACAATTTTCTTAAAAAAATATCTCTAACGAGTTTTGTCTGCTTTTGTGTTTTTATACTTTAAGTAAGGGTAGGAAATATTGGAAAAGAATTGCTAAAACAAAAAACAATTTATTGTTACTCACTGCACTGAAGACTGTGATCATAACTTTCTAAGGAACCAAACAATGAAATTTAATCACTTCGGCTGCGGTGATGGAGAGACTCACGAAAAAACACCTCACATACTCTGTTACTCCAATCTATGCCTTGATAGTGAACTTCTTCTGTGGATCCACCTAAGGGAGGTGAGGTACTCGTATGTGCTGCTCTGCTTGGCCAGTACTTGCATTTTATATACGATTGCTTTGATTTCAAAAGCATGGTAGGTGGTAATCTGTTTTTTCAAGCCTTGGTTACCTAGTTGTAGCGTGACTATGAGCACCACAATTTTAATGTCTTTCAAGCAGCTGCGATATTTTCGTTCGTTTACAGCCATAAACTACCTCAGCGGAGCTACACTTTGAATGCAACAACCTACTAGACAAATATACTCCGCGAACCAAATTTGCAGGAGTACACCACTTCCGGTTTATAAGAAAGACAGACATTTTCGGTTCTTATAAGCACCTGACTTACGACTAAAAATGTCGCAGGCATGGTGTACAAAAATTGTATCAACTTCCTTTGCCCGCTAGAATTTGGCAGCTGCATTTTCTTGTGAGTTACAATAATTGCATTGCGGTTTTTGCTAGTCACGCAAGCGGATTGTTCTTTTACAGGCCGTTGGTTGGTACGCTCATATCTGGTTTCCCTTTTTGTTAGTTTTTGTGTACGAGACATTCCGATGGAATTAAACGTGCCTAATTTTTTGAATATGCTAGCTCAACCTTACCCCACAAGCGGCACCTATACAATGAGATGTACCTATATCCGAAAAATATTTGGTTTGATTTTGTATCCCGGACAATAATTCTAAACGTTTTTGTCTATCGCATCACATATTTATTGGAAGATTTTCGTAAGCATATCGCCCAGAATGCAGCCTCGATGAAAGCAGATTGTATCTGTATACACCTTCTTCGAAGGTACTCGTAGACAGATAAGGTTATGAGATACTCGTAGATATACCTTAGGGACAATTTCACTCTAGCTGCCTTTTATTGCCACAAAACGAAGAAAATATTGTGGAGTCGTCTCCATAATTGCATTTAAGGATGTTTCTGTAGACGGAGATAAGGAAAAGTACATTCTGTATCTCGTTAACAAGTAACCTAAAAATATCAGACGATTTAATGAATATAAAAATGTGACCCTGGAATGATGTCAAGCAAATGACATTAAACTTGAACTTCGCAACTTCACATATCCTTCCTAAAGAAAAATGAAGCGTATCAAGTTTATCCAAACGGATACGTGGAATTCATTGTTTCATGACACTTAAAAGATAAAAGTCATGTAACAAGGAATCGTTGGTTAAAGTACACAAGAAATACATTTTGTATTTAAGTGATAATTAGGAATTAAAAATTATATTTAAGAACAAAAGCACGCTGATTGTTATATGAAATAAAACTTCATAGAGCCGTTTTTGAGAAAAATTCAAAAAAACTGTTATAACAATAAACAAATTATAAAAAAAATATTTAAAAAACTTTGTTAAAAATGGTGGTTCATATTAGTTGGTGTGCAAATTTTTATAACAAATAACTTGATTCGTTTTTGAGATATGATTCTTTTTGGTGAAGTACCGTTATTCAGTAATTTTTGCAGAAATTGGGTACTCCATTTTCTTACAGTCACCTTAAGTATTTTATATTTCAAAAATGATCAAAATCGTTAGATTAATTTTTATGAAAATAGGTAGGTATTGTAAAACCATTACCGTTTTTTAAAATGACAGCCAGAAAGAAAATGACCAAATCCGTCCACCCATTGTGGCTGGAACCTCGATTACAGACTAAAAGACAGACATACGGACCGACGAGACGGCCGGATATTCGTTCCACACTTCATTACCATCGTAATATCACACCTCATACTCATTTCGAGTTCAAAATTTAATCACGATTGCAATATCTTTCTCTTTAGTATAAAACAGGAAACAAGATAGTTAAAAATATACACGTGCATTAAAATACAAAAATATATATTGTAGTGAAATTAACTGAAAATGAAAAACCGAGTAAATCGAATAGATATCGTTTGTCACTCTCTTATGGGGGATTTTTCAAGAGTATAATGCAAATATGGTCCATTATGCATTGACGGGTGAAAAACGTAACTAGTATTTTTATTCATATCGAATAAAACATTAAAACTTGATTCAATTTGCGTGATTTTAATAAATAAACTTAGCTAAGATTCTCAATTCTTCGTAAGTAGCTAGTTCTTAATTTTGATTAGTTTTTTTTACGGTGACTTTCTACACTGGAGCAATCAGACTCAATACTGGTCCACTGTTCTGCCAAGAAGTCACACCGCTTTAACTGAAATTTTCTCGTTTTTGGTAGGCGCTTTACCCTAGGCTTACAGCTCTCACGCGTCTCACCACATCAGCACCAAATATCTGCCACCTGATACGATCAAAAGAAGGACAATCACAAAGGAAATGTTCCGCAGTATCATCACTTTCTCCCCAGGCTTCGCAGTTGGTGGTATCGGTTGAACCTAAAACCTTAAGATGCTTGCCAAAATCGTAATTTGTCTGCAATATTTGCTGTTGAGAGACGTCGGGAAGAATTCGGTTAATCTGTCTGCATCCTCGAGAGTTCCTATGAAACTCAAGCACCAATTTAAGCCCTGACCGAGGACGCTGGTTCAGGTCCTGAGAAGTCATCCTCTGAGCCCTGTATAGCAAGTTCATCGGAGATCACATTTTCTCTGATCCCGTTATAACCCGGGACCCAGACAAGTCTTAGTGAATTCAGCCTTCCGACCGAATGCACGGTAAGACCTTAAGCGCAACTTAACTGTCGCTGCGGACAACACAGTTACTCCGCCCCTCCAACTGTTTCTCACAATATAGTATATAGATATTACTGACGCATGTTTTCCTAACTAGAAGAAAAGTCTTATATTGTCGATCTCCATCAAAACAACAGAACTACATCCTTGATCGGTTTTGGAGCCATCCATGTAGATTGGACCGCACTCCTTTCCCGGGTCAGAGTCTGGTCAGAGCCAGTCCCGAATACGAGTCGAGTTCGGAATCGCACATCAGTTCGCGCAAGTTCATCGAAACTCAACTGCAAGAGCAGAAACAACTTCAACAGAGCCAAATCTACAAGGCTTTCCAGGGCTGGGAGATTTACAAAGACAGGAGACAGCCTATCTCTTTTCAAAACTGAGGTAAGAAAAGCGCAATGTAGATTTTGGTGCAACTTCTGTCAGAGTATTGACAGCACATTTCAATCGGCCAGGCTGCACAAAGTCCTTTCAAAGACACCATCTACACTTAGTGTCCAGATGGGATTTCTCCCGCTCAGCTACAGATGCCATTCAGAACGATATGACAGAACGTTTTGTACATTCTAAACTGCTGGCTGTCTTTGGGAAGCATATCGGACACCTAGTCCGAGGACCAAGTGGTATTCATTCCAAAGGCTGGCAAAACCTTACACACAACTCCCAAAAATCGAATGCCAATCAGCCTGACGTCTTTTCGATTGAAAACTCTCCAGAAAATCCTAGATCTTTTGATCGAGGATTCAGTGGATAGTAACGCGCTATCCAAGTAGCAACACACCTATAAAAAAAAACAAATCGGTTGAGACAGCGCTCCAATCGATAAAACACCCCATTGAAAAATCTCTCTGTATTAAGGAATTCACCCTGGTGGCCTTTTTTGATACAGAGGGAGCTTTCAAAAACTTTGAAACATTATCCATGTCCTTCGAGATGTCAATATCTGTGAATCATTCTGCTCTCTTGCGGAACAGATACTTAAAACCAGAGTGACAAATGCATCAATTGGGAGTTATTTTATCAGAGACAAGCACATTGGGGAATCCCCATGGAAGAGTTTTCGTCCGCACACTCTGGAACCTTGTTCTCGATGAAAACCTAGCAGAAAAAACAACAACCTCTGCTGGGTTGTAGCGGATGTACTTCAATTTACTCTAATAAGCTAGTAATCTGGACAAAAACTTGTGGTTTCAATTTCGGTCCTTTTCATCCAGCACAATAAGATATAAGGCAGTGACGGCATGCCGCGTATCTCTTAATGACATAGCTACACAGTGCAACATTACCCTTTGCTGGGAACCAGGTCATAGCGATGTCCAAGGGAATTGTGAAGCTGACGGATTGGCTAGACGAGATACAAATAGCATAAATATAAGCAACATTGAAGTACCAATGTCGTCTGCTAGCTACCTCATCCACGCCTATGCGCTAAAAAAAAGCAAACCTCCGATGAAGCCAGCATAGCCAGTGTAGCACAGCTAGACAATTATGGCCAGTGCTGGACCGCAGAAAATCCAACGGGACCATGCATGCTCAGAGATTGGGCATCACCTTTAACAATCCTGTGCACGTGTCCCGCACTCGCAAACATAAGGGCGGCTACTTTAGGTCATTACCTCTTCCACGATCTGGATGATCTCAACAATGCCGGCATAGCTGATATTAACAATTTTATCAAGGAAAGTAGATGGTTCTAGGAGCAGGCGGCCTGACCCACCTGCCCCTTCGCAATGCCATCACAATGGACCTACTTTGGTCTAAGTGTACCTCATCGAGGCCCATTTCAAACCAACCAACCAACCAACCAACCATGTGTTGCAGAATATTTTCGCGCAACAAATTTCACCTTCTTTCCTTCTCTTCCCTCCCCGTACCCTTCTTCTATTGGGTGGCATCAGCGAGGTCATAGGAAAGTGGAGGGCAACCAAGGTCCCATCAGCCTTTGGGCCACTTTCCCCGAACCTCGAGGGTACCACCCCCACAGGTACCCAACCCCGTGAGTGGAGAGGATTCCCAAAAATGAGAGGTGGAGATGAGCAGCTTAGGTGGACCGCCGACCGGCAGATCGAGAGCCGGGGTAAAGTGCCCAATCCTTGTGTCGCATACCAACTCGGCGGAAGGGGCCGAACGTTGTCTGCACACAAGTAACCGTGCGAGCCAGAAAGCAATGCGGCAAGGTGGATGACCTTAGCCTGTTTGCCCTCCAACGAGATGGAGAGGCAGCAGATAAGTGTGGGTGGACGGCCCACACATTTACATCTGCACCAGAACCACCACTGACAAGGTGGGGTGTTAGGTTCGATGAGGGGGAAGAAGACGCTCTTCCTTTCTACTCCGTCGTAGGAGCACCGGAGGAGCAGCAGAGGAGTGTAGGCGGACGGCCACGATAAAGACACTCCCGTGGAAGACATCACAACACTAATACCGATGGCAAACACCGAATAGAAACACAGACACCCAAGAAGACTGGTCATCATTACACAAAAAAAAACAACGAACCAGTCAATAAAAGGGATAAATCCTGCGTAACGGCAAACACTGAAGAACACGAAGAAACACGAGACACAGAAGACTGGTTGACACGATACACTAAAACAACAGACATCAATAAAAAAAAATTGTAAGGAATGACCCGCGATTGGCAAGCCCTTACATCCTATCTGAACAGGATTCCACCAGACAAGATTAAAAACCGCGGTTTTCTAAAATTAAAGAATACTCACTTGACTTTGTTTTGGAGTCCAAGGGGATTTATTGATTCTACTCCACGCGCTGGGAGGGTATAATTGCAACATTGTCCTCAAATTTCTTCTCCTCCTGAGGTGGGTCATGTTTGTTGGGACCGAGTCACTTCTTTTTCATTTTATTTCCACCGATTTAAGGGGATTTTAACAAAGATAAGTAGAGTGAATATTAAGTAGTGAATAGTTTCGAAGTCGATTGTGTTAGGAATTTGTCGTGTCATAGTCTGGTAGGATTCTGAAACGAATTTTCCTGCGAAACGTCCGGGGCACGCGACCCCGTCAACCATTTTTTGGTATTCCGGGCGACGCCATAGCGGGTCACGCCGGTCGCTTAACCGTTCTTTGCCCTTCAGGCCATACGATATTTTTTCCATTTTTTTTCGTTGAACTTTATCGCCTTTGAGTTTTCTTTTCTTTTTTTCCTTTTTTTAAATCCAAATAATAAAGTGACCAAGCTCCAACGGAGCCTTATAACGTGCTTCAAAAAAAAAAATAGAAACGGTTTTTTATTTCCTTATTTACTTCGACAGCGGCAATCAACGGTCCCCATACGGTTTCACAGTTTTTCCTCAAAATTGTGTGGCGCCCATCTCGATCTGGATTAAGTCAGCGTAAGCTAATTTTCCAGGTTTTCTTTATTTTAGTTCGAACGCACCCACCCCAGTCTGACTACCGGGAAATAGCCTGTTGTGGTTATTGTTGTTACATTTTAATCGCGGGTTGAGTATATTCCTATTTTTGTTAGTTTTTACTTCAGTAGTTGGCAATTAAGTCAAATACATTTTCTTGACCGCGAAATAAAGTAACACATGTTTGTCAGACTTCCGCAATAGGTGGGGCAGTGGAAAAAATGCTAAGTGTTCCTGGGTGGATTCAAACCACTCGCTCACTAGTCCAATGAACTGACCACTGAGCCACTGCCACCCACTATTATTTAGTTAGTATGTGTTATAAATAAATAAAAAAAACATAGGGACGGGCTACAGTCCGCTTGGGGGAACAGTTGGATACCCTATTCTTATTCCTATCATAAGTGGGCGTGACAAAAGTCTAAGTATGGTTGAATTGTCAGCGTGGCGACGGTGTAGAGGTTAGTGTGTTGGCTTGTGACCCGTGCGGTGCAGGTTCAATCCCCATGGGGAACAACAACATACGCCACCCATTCACATACCTCTACACCAAAAGGAGGATTTCTGCCCGGTAGTACAATGGACCGTTACTGAGTCTGAGTGCTCTGGGATTTGGATTTCCTTTTTTATACAAAAAAAAAAATGGTTGAATTGTTAAGAACGCTTTACATATTTTGTTATTTAACATTTAAAGGATTTAAAGGAAAACGCTCCCTAGCTCAAACTTGGGTCTTTCAATAAAATTGTTTTATTTAATTGTGGGCGTGTCAGTAGGCGGATTTTGGAAATATTTACACATGAGCCTAAAGGGCCCTTAGAGAGTATATATTATAAATTTCAGCTCCCTAGCTCAAATTTTGGTTTTTCAATAAAATTGTTTTATTTAATTGTGGGCGTGTCAGTGGGCGGATTTTGAAAATTTTATATCCCGAGCAGTTTTAGGAGCCATAGAGCTATATAAAAATTTTCAGCTTTCTAGCTCAAAATTCGATTTTTCCGAAAAATTTGTTTTTTGAGTTTGTGGGCGGATTTCAAAAATTCGTAAACTTGATTATTTCGGCACCCTAGAGAGTACCTATATGGTTAAAATTTCAGCTCTCTATGCCCAGTTAAAATGCCTAATTTTTGCCGACATACGGAGGGACGGACATGGCTAGATCGACATTACTATCGACGCTGGTCATAAATATAGTAACTTTCAGGGGTCTACGGGCAATATTAAGGTAGGGTATAAAAACAATTTAGACAACGAAGGAGAATTTCACATTCATATATCTGTACTGCTGTACTCTGCATCGTTTGTTTTTTTTTTTTTGTTGAATGGTAATATTCCTTCGCTGTTTCGTCTTTTAAGTCGAAACGGAAAAAACGCATACTCGTGCCATATTTTAACATTTTATTGCTGTAGGGTTTGTTACACCGCGACAGACGAAGAATGCATATGCGTGCTTACACTTGTTGTCATAATTTATACAGGAAGTTCACACCACACGTAGGTTCACGCAAACACTCAATACGGTTCTTTGGAAAAGTTCAATTAATTATCGTTAACCCTGCAGATATTCTCCCTGCTATGCACCAAAGCAATCAATTTTTGAGTTCAACAATATAGTCGGCACATGGCTATTTCTAACTTGGACCGGATTCCACGTTGTGCTAGTCATAATACAACAACAACCTGCGTCGAATAGACGCCGACTAATATACACATATTTAAGGCCTTAGATGTGCAAATACTTGTAAAAGCCGACAAAGCATGTTTGCAATTTATGTACAATTAAAACTCGTCCTTCTACGCCATTCACTATACATCTTATTTTGCAATTAGTAGAGTGTGATTAATAGAGCATCATCACATCAAAAAGTTGAAAAAGAGAGGCACGTTTTCCTTTGCACAAACCGGTCACCTCTACCAAGTCAGTGATGAAAAGTAGTGAGATCCAATAGAATGCCAAGTTCTCTGTTTCCGTGGACTTTTTAAATATATTGTACATTGGAGATAGAGTGAAACAACTAAACGAACTTAGATATAAACTTTTTTTTTTATTTTATTCTTATTGTATTTTTAATAAATATAATAAATTAAAATAAAACATAATTATAATCTTTTTAACAATGTGCAAATATAATATCCTTAAACTATCATAACACAATAGGAGAAAGGAAACGTATTATGTACTATAAAAGACTTAAGTCTTATTTGTACTATGTTTTTCACTTAAATAAAAATTGAATTGAAATTGACACAAATTATTATATAAAGGTTAGTGACATTTGTATTTGAAAATTCAAATAGTGATAAATGCTACTTCGAAATAAAATTCAGAATTATGTGGGGTACGTAATATTTAAATGAATATTGATATGACATAACAAAACGCGAAAAAAAGCTATACAATGATTTTTGTGAAAAACAACCAGTAAATAAGCAATTTAAGAAATTATTTTAATACTAAGCAATATAGGGCAGCAGAACTTCAATTTGACTGCGATCGAAATCCAGAAGCCACAGTTTAACTTTTTTTAAGAACATTGATAAAGACCTAGTTCACCGAAGAGACATAGGAAACGTATTAAACAACTTGTAAGACACGATGCAGTAGAAGTTTCTAAAATGTGTAGTAGGAAAAGTGGCAACAGGAACATAATTGTCAAGATTGCTTCGCAGAGTACGGATGTCAAATATAGGACTCTGAATATAGCCACCTCTCATATAAAATAACTTGGAGACTTTAAAATAATACAAATGTCTGACCGGAAGGATTTTTAATGATATAAAGAGGGGCATAGAGCGAGTCAAGCTGTTAGCACCGCAGATTTTTCTTATAGCACACTTCTGCAGAACGAGGAGAGGGTGAATTTTTACGAGGTAGGCGCCTCCCCAGCAACTTATACCATATTGAAGTTTAGAATGCAAAATGCCGATATCACCTGTGCTTAAAGTTCCGCTATCACATCATTTTTTGAGAATAGAAGCTACGGATAGAAGAGCGCAGATATTGCTTCAATGTTAAAATATATTTGGACCAGCTCATATTTTGATTAATCAAAACACCCAAGTATTTAAAATTATCAACTCTTTCTATGTTAAAACAGTTCTTATTACAAACATAACGCTCATTAAAAACCACAAAGGAATCGTAACCAGTACATGTGCAATTAAACATTTTAAATCGTGCTGTAGCAGCCATGTTTAATACGAGCACTAAATTACCTTTCTTAAACTTACTGTTTACATTTTTTCAATTAGTATTGTTTTACTCGTATTACTTCCGATAACATTTATTTTTTTTGCCATTAGTAGGCATATTTTCACTTTAAGCACTTTTTACAACTTAAAAGCACATATCCCATGTAAACTTAAAAATACTATCAAAAACACGCAACTGTAAGTCTTCGCATAGGTACACCGAATTGAGCGAACTGAGAAATAAAGAATTAATATTGATTTTTAAGATTCGCACTGCACCGTTGCAATTCTGGGTATAAGAGCGCAGCGCAAATTCTGAATTATTGCAGTCTGTTAATAAAAGTCGTGAACATACTACCAAAAAGTTGGACTCAGTTTTTTTTTGTTTTACGTAGTGTTAGATTGTGTAGACAGGCTGAACAAGAACAAGCAATTGGTCGCCTGGCTCTTTTCATCTACGTTATTCGCCATATTATTCGCCGCAATTAAAACTTTCTCCTGCTCTCCAGTAGACAGGCTGAATAAATCGTTGGTCGCTGAATGAGAAATTGGTCGCGTGGTTCTGGAATTCTTCGACTACGGGAGTTACGTCAGATTTGCGCCGCTCGACGTGAAACCGCTTTCACCCACCACCACCCATAAGCAGAACACCACGCTTGAGAGCGCAATTTTCATCCTGAAAGTAGATTTTAAAATCTGGAAATTCCTGTATTCTTATAAGCTGAAATACATCAGTTTGGTTTTGTTACTTACGTTTAGCTTGTGTTTGGCGAACCAGATTCTCAGTAAGTGAACATCTAGATTTATTTCAGTCAATAACTTAGAGAGCTAGATGAGGCATATGCGAAACGGAGATCATCTGCAAAAGCTGTAACCTTACCTGCGAATGGTAGCTTAAACAGGGAGTTTATGTAAACAAGAAACAAAATCGGACCGAGGATCGATCCTTGTGGTACACCTATGTTTAGCGTTTTGGTGTTACTGAGGTGGTCCCCCACTTTTACTTTTTGTGTTCGGTATTTAAAGTAGGATGCAAACCAATCATGTACAGTACCACGGAAATGAACGGAATGAAGCTTGTTAAGAAGAATGCTGTGGTTAACCATATCAAACGCCTTTGTGATATCCACGAACAAACCAGTGCAATGTTTTTTCTCATCCAAACCTTTATTAATTAAGGAGCAATATTGTAGGAGAGCATCGGTCTAAATCCAAATTGCGTAGGACTAAAAAAATTAATCCTTTTTAGATAATTTAACATTCTATTTTTGAAAGCTTTTTCAAAAATTTAGACATTGAAGACAACAAGGAAATCGGTCTGTAGTTGTTAACCTCTTTTCTACTCTACATTATTATATCAAGGTAATGTTCTGAACGTGGCGCTCTGGGTCAGTGGATAATGTGATGGACTACTAATCTGGCTGAAATCACGCCGGGCTCAAGTAACACATAATTTTTTTTTCCACTGCCCCAAATTTTGCGAATATCTGACAAAACATCCAAGACTATTAGTTGTCAAGAGGACTTTCTCAGATTTGCCGGTCGGATTCGGTTTAAAATCGTAGGTCACTTCAATCTTTTGGAAATCTAACGTATATTTTCAATTCACGGCCTATGCTTAGTTAGCGTCGGAGTTGTGTTTTTTTTATGTTTGTTTTTTATAATGTGTGGGAATTTCGTTGTGGATGTCAGCAACATTCGTGGGTTGAGAAAGAATTTTTTTTCATTATACGCCCATGTTTTTCACAACAAACCAGCTGTTTTGGCACTTAGTGAAACCCAGGTTAGCGTTGGCTCTGATTTAACAGAGTTTAGTCTACCTGGGTACAACTTAGTGCCTTTATTCTTTGCCCATCGCGGTATCGCCGTTTATATACGCAGTGACGTAGCCTACCAACTTCAGCCTCAATATGGCCAATGTGCCAACCCAGAATTTAATTTCATTTGGCTAAAACTCCATGTCCGTAGGCAATTAATACACTACTGTTTTATTTACAGAAGCCCCAACTTGGACAGACATTCAACTTATAATGAGTTTGATGCCCTGTCTGATTCTATTACAAGAATTGTGACCCTTCATCCTCGTTCTGAAATCGTTATTGCGGGCGATTTCAATATACACAATTCAGGCTGGCTTCGACATTCTGGTCAGACAACACTCGAAGGAAGGTACGTCGAGATCTTTGCTGAGGTAAATAACCTGGCTTAGCTTGTAAATGAGCCGACACGAATACCGGACATTAGCAGCCAAACTGCCAACACTTTGGACTTGTTTCTTACCTCTCACCCCGATAAATACGCTTTGAACGTATTATCGCCTCTAGGTTCGTCAGACCATTGTATCATATCAGCGAATTTCTCGTACTCCAACCACATAGTTAAAGAACAAACTGCAAAAAGAACCGTATGGCAATACGAGAAAGCCAATTGGGAAAAACTAAACGGTTGCTTTAAGAGTTTTAACTGGTCGCTGTGCTTCCTCGACAGCGACGTGGATACTGCTGCTGATATGATCACAAACATAATTCACCTGGGCATGAAATCTTTTATCCCTAACATGATAAAAAGTATCAAACCCAAGGTTAACGCGTGGTGTGACTCGAGCTGCAAAGAGGCTATCAGGTTAAAAGAGGTAAGTTTTCGGCTATTCAAAGCCAACCCATCTGAGGAAAGCCGTAAAAAGTTTAAACGAGCCAGAAATGACTGCAATGCCCACATTAATCGTGTCAAATTCTCCTATGACCAAAAGTTAAGGCAAAAAATACAACAAAGTCCCACGGGTAGTAAAAACTTTTGGTCATTTGTTAAAAACATCAAGAATTCGACCTCATCATCTGTCCCGACACTCATTTACAATGGCATTTCAGCTGTCAGCTCTATAGATAAGGCCAATCTGCTTGCTGCTCACTTTGCAGTCAGCTCAACGCTCCCAGATTGTGCTTTGTCTCCCCCTGTACTCGAGCGCGTAGAATTCTCCATGGGACCAATCCACTTTCGCACTCGTACAGTGGCTAGAGTACTTCAAGATCTTGACGTTCACAAATCCGCTGGTCCAGATGGTATTTCCCCTATCGTTCTGAAGAGGTGTTCTTCTTCGCTGGCAAAACCATTGCGTAAGCTTTTCCATCTGTCCTATTCTTCAGGACTCTTCCCGGGAAGATGGAAAACAGCATTTGTCCAGCCTGTACCAAAAAAAGGCGAATCTTCTTCTCCCTCCTCCTACCGACCAATTGCACTTACGTCCCTTCTTTCTAAGGTCATGGAAACGCTGATAAACCGTCAGCTAATGAAATATCTTGAATCGCGAAAACTTCTTAATGACCGGCAGTATGGTTTTCACAGCAACAGGTCCACTGGTGATTTGATGACATATCTAACCGAAAAGTGGAACCAATCTCTTCACCAAGGTGGTGAAAGTAAGATCGTTGCGCTTGATATTTCAAAAGCATTTGACAGAGTTTGGCACCAAGCTCTCTTGTCGAAAATGCGTGCAGGGAATGCTCATCAGTTCACCCTCAAGCCTGTGTTCGGACGTACAGTGAAGTTCAAAGAATCTTTCCTCAGCCGTACAACACGAATTTGGAATGCTCTTCCCCGCTCCATTTTTCCTACACATTATAACCTACAGACATTCAAAACCAACGTGCATCGGCATCTCTCCTTTTCCTCTCACCCTAATTTCTTTAACGCCCGCGCTGTGTAGCTAATACATTATAAGGGTCCCAACAAATCCCTTTAGTGCGCGCTTATTATAAAAAAAAAAAAAAAAAAAAAACTTCGCACAAGAAATCAGTTGGAGAAGCTGGGTTTAAGGTATTGGGCCGTTAATGCCTAATATTTTGTATACCCTATTCTAAGGGTATATTAATTTTGACGCATAGTTTGTAACATACCTTAATATTGCCCGTAGACCCCTAAAAGTTACTATATTTATGAGCAGCATCGATAGTAATGTCGATCTAGCCATGTCCGTCCGTCCGTCCGTCCGTCGGCAAAAATTAGGCCTTTAAACCGGGCCTAGAGAGCTGAAATTTTAACCATTTACTCTCTAGGGTCCCGAAATAATCAAGTTTACGAATTTTTGAAATCCGCACACAGACACGCCACAACTCAAAAAAATCGAATTTTGAGCTAGAAAGCTGAAAATTTTTAATATATGATCTATGACTCCAAAAACTGCTCGGGATAAAAAATTTTCAAAATCCGCCCACTGCCCACAAATAAATAAAACAATTTTTTTGAAAATCCAAAGTTTGAGCTAGGGAGCTGAAATTTATAATACAAGGTGGCGCAAAAGTAATCCTCCTATCAGAAAATGCTATAAATTTTGCGATTGGCCCCTAATGTCAGTTCTGTTTTGACATTTATGTAGTAAACACATGCGAAATACACGTTAATAAGCAATGTTACGCTACACTGCTCCAGAACGCGGAATATTGGTGACTATTTATTTGAGCAATAATCGGTCGGTGACCAAAAAACATCGGAAGGTTATTTTTGCGCCACCTGGTATATACTCTCTAGGGGCCCTTTATGCTCATGTGTTATTTTTTTTTAAATCCGCCTACTGACACACCCACAATTCAATAAAACAATTTTATTGAAACACCCAAGTTTGAGCTAGGGACCGTTTTTTTTGATAAAATCCTTTAAATGTTATGTAACAAAATATGTAGAGCGTTCTTAACAATTCAACCATACTTAGACTTTTGTCACGCCCACTTATGAGGGATAGGAATAAGAATAGGGTATCCAACAGTTCACCTAAGCGGACGTAGCCCGTCCCTATGTTTTTAATTTGTAATTAGTTTTTATGTTCTCAACTAGAAGAATCATAACAGTTCCACTTCACTGCATCCCTACTGGTTCAGCGGTGCAGGGAAATAAGTCCACGGGAACTAAGTCCACTGAGGGACTTAGTTCCCACACAGTGGGAAATAAAACCACTTTCGCGAAGTGGTCTTAGTTCCCATGTAAAGTGGGAAATAAATTCCCAAAACTCTGAGTGGTTTTAGTTCCCTTTTAATGTGAAGTAAATTGTCGACTAAGAACAAAATAAAATTAAAGAGTCAAGTAGGTACTTGCAATTTTTATTAACAAAAAAAAAATTAACTTTTAACTGAGACAGAGTAGTATAGGTACCGTGACCTTGCACCTACTCCAAATCAAACAGTGACCCCAAGCAGGGGGTTGCAGGAGGGCATCATGCCCCCCCCCCCCCCCCCCCCATATGCATTGCAGTGTTTATGGGATTAGCTACGAAATCGCAAGTAGATTCCGTAAACAGTCTAAAGCCCCCTGATTGGTGTCACTGTTTGATTTGGAGTAGGTGCGAGGTACGGTTTTGAATTGGCTTTATGTCACCATGATAACCTTAAGATTTTGCTTAGAGAGTGTGATAACTAACTGCACTTTACAGTTTTTTGGTCTAATTCTACATGTTGGATGTTAATTCCCTCTTCCTATTTTTAAATGTGTACTAAGTTCCCATAAAAAATGGACTTAGTTCCCACTTTACATGGGAATTAAGTCCACTTCGCGAAAGTGGTTTTATTTCCCACTATGTGAGAACTAAGTCCCTCAGTGGACTTAGTTCCCGTGGACTTATTTCCCTGCACCTGGTTCACCTGAGGGGTTCTCAGGTTTGACCTCAAAAAAAATATCCACAGGCCAATATTTGATATTTAATGATTAATCAACGCTGTACATCAAGATATATTATAGCTAGTACAGGATATAAAATTAATAATTACACGTAGTGTTCAAAGAAAAGGGAAGTAAATTAGAAAATATTTAAAAAAAGAAAAGAAAAAAAGAAGAATATAAAAAGAAAGCAAAATTTAAGTTAAACAAAAGAAGTTAAAAATTAAATTAAACAGAGAAAAGCGCAATCAAATACAAATTTAAAGTAGAGGCAAAAAAGAAAAGAAAATTAAAAACCTAAGCTACCTCAGTTCATACTGGAAAGATGTTCAAAACAGACTGTAAGAAATTGCTTGTTGTCGACTATAGACCTCCCATAATTGGGTAGATCATTCCAGAGTTTGACAGCATAAACGAAAAATTTTTAAGCAGGTATAAATAGGACATCGCGGTACAATATAGTGATTGGCTGAACAGAAGTTAATTTTCTCAAATAAGTACATAGTTTGGTTCTTCCCTTTGAATAAGCTTGAACTGTAAAGCACAACACCGATATCTGAGAAAAGCCTCCAAGCTGCATCCAAGAAGTTGACGAGCTTCAGATGAGACGTGGTTATTGAGGTTATTGAGGTTATCAAATGTGAGCTGTTGGATTCGTATGATCCAGCAATTTCTTTGTCTTTTTGTTTGGTTAATTTTAATCTAGAAACTTAATTGAAAGCAACAATTTAGTGTGTTATTTGTAACAGTATGCATTTAACCTTTTTAATACAGTTTTTTTTAACAAAAATTACTCATTTACTTTCTACAGAGCCTTAGTTAATTTAAACCTATTTTAACCCTCGGTTAAGGTGAATTGTTCTGCCTGTAGTAGAGCATCTTGTAAGCTTTTGTCGTAATATCCGATGGTGCCCGATTTCTGATGTTTCGCCATTTCGTTTCTTGAAGACACACAATGTCCACTTAACTCCTAACCATCCTCTCTTCAAGCACGTAGCTTCGACCACTGATATCTCCAACGTTCCAACTAGCGACCCTTAGGTTTCGCCAAAGCTTATTCATTACTTTGCTATCCACCAGAAACCGAATAGATCTGACCCCAGCATTTCTGCCCTTACCAGGCCTAGTATCATGATGACGCTTGCGGCGGCATGATTTCGACACTTGCGCGTTATTTGATCTTCATTTCGCGACACCGGGTTTGCATGCATACATACTTGTGTGATATGCCGAGATGTGACTACTAATCGAAAGGTTCCCGGTTCAAATCCAGACTGGGCCTGACGGGGTAAAAGAGTTTTATCCACTGCCTACACCTCTTGCGAACGTTTGACGAACATCCAAGAGTAGGTAATAATTGTCATGAGAAGCTTCTCAAATTTTCTGTTCGGATTCGGCTGCAAATGCTAGGTCCCTTCAACTTCGCACAAGCAAACGGTCGGAGAAGATAAGTTTTGGCCCTGTATGGGCCGTTATTGCGTAATGTCTACATACATTATACATAATATAAATAATAAATATAATATGCATTACAAGGAACAATTTCAGCTGGGAGGAACATCTGCATATGCAATTAAGCAGCGAAAAAAGCCCTAGAATCCACAACAGTAATATCCATAGCTATGCCGAGGATCTATTAACCACCAAAGATTGGTGTACTTTTTACCATGACCTCACCGGCAAGAAACTCAGGGTTCTTTAGTAGGTCGACTGTTACTGCCGTAAGCGACCCCGTTGGTGTATTAAAGGATCATCCGCTACTACAAGGTGGCGCAAAAATAACCTTCCGATGTTTTTTGGTCACCGACCGATTATTGCTCAAATAAATAGTCACTAATATTCCGCGTTCTGGAGCAGTGGAGCGTAACATTGTTTATTAACGTGTATTTCGCATGTGTTTACTACACAAAATGTCAAAACAGAACTGACATTAGGGGCCAATCGCAAAATTTATAGCATTTTCTGATAGGAGGATTACTTTTGCGCCACCTTGTATATCTTCCAACATGCTACCCGGGCTTGAAAAATCCTTACTGACCTCAGCCTCAGATGCAAGTATGGGGAAATAACTTATATAAGACATCTGTGTTAATCAAACTTTGTTGAATTTTCATTTCATCATTTCATCTATATTTCACCTTGGCGGATCCTCAATTAAGGAACGAGGTCAACCTTTGTAGTGTGAGATTTCGAACCGCGAGTGACGTTTCAACTGTCAAAGTGGAATTGCAAACATTTTCGAAGCTCCGTATTTTTTTTGTCATATTAAATTAAAAATCTAAGTAACTTCCTAAGAAAAACCACGTAAAAACACTCATTTAATCACTTTGAACTAACACCGCAAAGTGCTAGTTAAATTTATTCAAGTAAATAAGCTCAAAAAAAAAAAAGTTTTCTCCGTATTGCATCGAAATCAAATTGCGGTACAACGATTTGCCGATGAACCGCAAGCGATACTTATTTGAAATTTCTCCTGAACAAAACACTACCAACAAAAAGATTTCTCATCTAAAAGCAGCAAATATGGGAATAGGTGATTTATCAGTTGCTGATCTAAAAACTATCTTAAATGAGAGTCTCGAAGAAAATCTTAAAGATCTAGTCACAAAAAACGACTTGTTGGTGCTCTCGAACGAGATACTTTCTTTGAAGACACTTAACACCCAACTCAGCAAAAAACTCACTTTAATGACAGAAAGATGCGATTTTCTTGAAACCCAATTGGAAATTCTCTCACGGAAATCAACCGATAAGTCTATTGTGACACCTTCCTTTAGACACAGAAACCGATGCAATCCAATTAGCTAAACAGACTTGCAAGGGGCTTCTGAAGTTAAATGAAGACGAAGAAATCCAATTTAAGAGCTCCAGACAATTACGCAACAACAACACTGAAAGAGGAACTGTCATCATCGAACTTCCAATGTGTTAATCGTCGGTGATTTAAATGCTAGGATTGGTGAATATCAAAATTCTTCCGCCAATATTTTACGAGCACGAGTTGCACTGGCCGAGAGTAAATGTTCTAGGGATAAAATTTATAACCGCAACGGGGGGAGTTTAACAGAATTTTTTGAAGTTTTCGGTCTATTTGTTTTGAATGGGTCTTCTATTAGTGATGCATGTGGCGAATTCAGTTTTGTTAGCGGGCAGGGAAAATCCGTGATTGACTTTGTTGCGATTTCAGGGGACTGGCTGAACATTATCGATGACTTTGAAGTTGCACTAGTCAACTACTCGGCTCATTTTCCAATTGTAATTAAAATTCAGCTAAATGAGTTAAACCAGCAAGCTACACCTTCCAGTTTTAATAAGCTGAAGTGGTCGGAAAACAATGCAACCCTCTATAGAAGCCTCCTTTCTCGGCACTTACTATCTCTGCCCCAACAATCCGCAGTCTCGTCTGAAGTGGTATGCGAAAGTATAGAGCGGGTTATAAAGACCGCAGCCCCTTTTGCGTTGAAGAGTACACACACTTTTGTAGCTAAAAATGTATGGTTTGATAAGGATTGCATAAATCTCCGTAAACTTTCGTTCGTTTACTTAAAACTGTTTAGAACGACCAATTCTCAATTTTTCGAAAACATCTATCTTCGCGTTAATAATGATTTTAAGAAAATGTGCTCAGTTAAGAAAATCACTTATTTAAAAAACGTGGCTAAGAAATTGGAAAACTGCACAAACTCAAAGATATTTTGGGAGACAGTGTGCAATCTTGGTGGGCGCAATCAGGGCATGAAGTTCTCTTTAGAAGCTGAGACGTTAGCTGCTCATTTTAAAACTCTACTCTCAGCTGATGAAGATCTTCATACCTTTGATTACGCGCTTCCTGATACTAGAGTCAACGAGCGGCCTAGACGGCATTCCAGTCGAGTTTTATAAAAACAGCACTATTGATTTTAAAAACTACCTCATGTCTTTCTATAACAAATTGTACAATGATGGATGTGTCCCTAACAGTTTCAACGAATCTGTAATTGTTCCCATTTTTAAAAAAGGTGATGCCAACGCTGCGGAAAATTATAGAGGTATTTCAATTTTAAATTCAATAAGAAAAACTTTCACTGCAATCCTATATGAAAGGCTCACAAAATGGATTGAGGATAACAGTCTTTTGAGCATCTTTCAAGCCGGTTTCTGCCCAGGTTTTTTAACCATGGATCATATCTTGGCCATTTCAAGCATTGCTCAACAATTTATAGATAGAAAAAAGAAACTATACACTTGCTTTGTTGATTTTAAAGCTGCATTCGATAAAGTCAATAGACAAGCTTTAATATACAAACTTTCTTGCATTGGTTTGTCAAGAAAGTTTCTCGAAGTGTATGCAAGTCTTATTTCGTCAACAAATGCAAGGGTATGGGACGGTTTCACATTTTGAAATCGATTTGATACAATTACAGGTGTTCCTCAGGGTTGTATCCTCAGCCCATTATTATTTGCCCTGTTTATAGATGATGTCTGCGAGCTAATTCCGGGTGGAGTTAATTTTGCTAACATTATAATCAAAGTCCTGTTGTACGCGGACGATCTAGTTATGCTTTTTTATACCCTATTCTAAGGGTATATTATTTTTGACGCATAGTTTGTAACATACCTTAATATTGCCCGTAGACCCCTAAAAGTTACTATATTTATGATCAGCATCGATAGTAATGTCGATCTAGCCATGTCCGTCCGTCCGTCCGTCCGTCTGTAGCCAAAAATTAGGCCTTTAAACTGGACATAGAGAACTGAAATATTAACCATATACTCTCTAGGGTCTCGAAATAATCAAGTTTACGAATTTTTGAAATCCGCCCACAGACACGCCCACAAACTCAAAAAAAACAAATTTTGGAAAAAATCGAATTTTGAGCTAGAAAGCTGAAATTTTTTATATATGATCTATGACTCCTAAAACTGCTCGGGATAAAAATTTTCAAAATACGCCCACTGACACGCCCACAAATAAATAAAATAATTTTTTTTTACCCTATTCTAAGGGTATATTAATTTTTGAAAATCCAAAGTTTCAGCTAGGGAGCTGAAATTTATAGTATATACTCTCTATAGGCCCTTTATGCTCATGTGTAAATATTTTCAAAATCCGCCCACTGACACGAACACAATTATTTTTTTTTTTTTTTGAAAATTCAAAGTTTGAGCTAGGGAGCTGAAATTTATAATATATACTCTCTAGTAGCCCTTTATTCTCATGTGTTAATTTTTTTAAATCCACCTGCTGACACGCCCACAATTAAATAAAACAATTTTATTGAAACACCCAAGTTTGAGCTAGGGAGCGTTTTTTTTTTGATAAAATCCTTTAAATGTTATATAACAAAATATGTAGAGCGTTCTTAACAATTCAACCATACTTAGACTTTTGTCACGCCCACTTATGAGGGATAGGAATAAGAATAGGGTATCCAACAGTTCGTCCAAGCGGACTGTAGCCCGTCCCTATGTTTTTTTTTTTTTTTATAATTTGCTTACGCTAAAGGGATTTTTTCTGTTGTTACAGTACCCTTATAGTGCGTAGGACAGCGTAAGCATTTGTGTTTAACAGCAAGCAGCACTATCGCATTTCATTGCATGCTTTTCGGTGCTACTTACTATTAGAAAGAATAGAGAGATATGAAAGATTGCTGATAATCCTTTCACGCTTCAATTGCAAATAAACCGTCTACGTTCATTTTGCGCGTCTTGGGGCAAATTAATACCCAAAAAACTAAGATTGTTATATTTGAAAAGAGACAATCAAGAAGGCGAGCGGAAGAAAAATGGTCTCTAAATTATACACACATTGAGGTTGTACAGGAGTTTAAATATTTGGATGTCCTCTTGACCTACAATTTAAGCTATCTAAAGCACTCCAAAGAAAAAAGCAACGAAGCTAAATTGGCTCTTAATATAATGTGGCCAAAGTTTTTTTCGAACCAAAATGTTGATTTAACGTCCAAGTACAAAGTTTTCAACGCGACAGTAAATGCATGCATGGCATATGGCGTCCAAGTCTTCGGATACACACACTTCGAAGCTTTTGAAATTGTACAAAGGAACTTTTTTAAGAGGATATTTCGTTTGCCTAACTCAACACCCAACTACGCCATATATGTAGAGTCAGGAATAGTCCCTATATATATACAAAATTTGAAGGCAAGTGCGAACTTCATTACTAGAGTGATGAAAAGAAGTGAAACTTGTCTTCACAAAATCATCTTAAGAAAATTACTTCGAGTGAATGCTTCCCCGTTTAAAAACTGGAACGAACTAGCTTTAGCTTACGAAACAAGTTTAAACTTAACAGAAACTAATGTGACCGATTGGCAGGCTCAGTTTTCTGATGTGATTGCTAAGGTGGATCACAAAATGTTTCTGGATAACCTTTCCACAGCATCTTCGTCTACTTCAAGAGCTATTTATAGTCATTTAAACCATGTACTGCCTTCGGAAGTCTCTTACTTTAGTAATGAATTTTCAGCCTCGGTTATAAGTATTATTTTTAGAGCAAGAGTTGAAATTTTAAATTTGAACTTTATACCTCATCGATCAGACTTGCCCCAGCTATGTGATCTATGTAACGGAAGAGTGAATGAAGATATATACCATTTCGTTGCTGCTTGTCCTATTCTACAAGAAATTCGCCGGTTGCATTTTCGGGAAAGTTTTATATCTTTGGACAAACTTTTTGAAATTTTAAATGGAGCAATGGGCTGGCTCAGCCTCTTTCAATATTGCCAACATGCTCTTTCTTACCGTAACAGTTTCACATATTAAACTTAGTCGATTACCCGCTTATTGCAGTTTTGACCAAATTTTATACCTAACTATTTATTGTTTTGTTGCTGATCATACTAAATTTGATAATATCTCTTTTGTGTTTCAAATCACGTTAAAATTGATAATATTGTATAAACAGCTATTTCTAACCAAAGTGTGTATTATTTTGTGTTACAAATCATGTTAAAATTGATAAAATTTTGTATAAACAGCTAATCAAATTAACCAAATTGTATAATATTTTGTGTTTCAAATCACATTAAAATTGATATCATTGTTTTATATAATAATATTTCTTCATATCTTTTGTTAAACATTTTTTTTTTCTCCTTTTCTTTATATTTTAAAATTTTTGCTTTTCATTATTTCTTTTATTTCTTTTTTTTTTTAAATCATATTATGAAATGTCATCTCAGGCAGACGGCAGTATTGCCATGTTCTCATTCTTAAGTATACCAATTTGTAAACTTTATGATGGAAAAAATAAAGAATCTATCTAATCTAATCTAATCTATAAGACATCTGCCAGCGACGACTCTAGTGAATTCATTTGTATAATCAATTCGTAAACTCTGCGGCCAGTCGTTTAAAACAAAGCATAATAGTTTTTATTATTTTCTTCCTGCTTGACACCGGCGGTTATAAGTTTGTCAAGTCAAGTCTGGAAATGACAAGATTACCGGTCCCGGTAATAACAATGCGAGTCGGCAGGTTGATAGCGAGCAGTGTCTACACTAGTGCTACAGCACCCAACCGCCCATTACAATTTGTATATGCTCTTGGATATTTGGCTGACTTTTGTAAGATGTGCGGCAGCGAAAACTCTTGTTCGGGTATTCTTGGATGGGATTAAAATATTCAAACAAATGGTGTTGAAATGTTTATAAATATCTATACCCAGCACAACTGATCGATTTTAATGTCGATCATTTATTGTACACTGGCGATCACAAGGATGAGGCCATACATTTTGAAATAAATTTTCAGTCTTTACTGCTGGAAATTTGATACCCGGAAACTTTTACTACCTGTGAACAGGTACATGTTTTCCCAACAGTAAGTCATAGAATTAAAGGGTAAATAAGAAACGACCGCTGGAATTTCCCAATATCAAACAATGAAATACTTGAAAAGCGTATAAAAAGATGCGCCACTAGGATGAGGACATTGCGAATATTTCGTTGCAGGAGTTCACATCAGCGATTTTTTCAAAGTTTTGTTAAGAATATTTAAAAAAAGCGTTGAAGAGAATTGTTTTTATTTAGCTACAAAAAAATTGTTCCGGAAAGACCTTGACAGCGACAGAAAGAGGAAACAGTTATCTTGCGGATCCACTACAATATGGGAAAAATCAAAAAGGACGCACGGCAGAAGCAACAACATTGCGAGAAAAGCGGGTTATTATACGGCTTGCCTCAAATTCTACTCTACCAGTGACTAAAATAAGGGCCAACAGCGGAGTATCAGCCAGCATAGCAACGGTCCGCAGGATAATACAAAAACGTGGTACTAAATATAAAGAGAAGAAAACTCAAAAAGAAACCTGTTTTGAGGCAAGTACACAAGGAGCATCGAATGAATTTTGCAAGAGAACATGACGGTTGGAGCAGTGAATGGAGACGCGTTGTCTTTTTGGATGAAAAAAAGTTTAACCTTGACCGATGGTTATAACTTTTATTTGCATTATCTAGGAAAGGAGGAGCTTATTTTGGCAAGACATCACAGCCGTACAACATGTTTAATGGTGTGGGGAGCTATTACCCACGATGGCACAATCAAGTTGCCGTTTATGTCCCAGAGAATGAACGGAAACAACTTCAAATGTTTGCTGGAACGGTCATTTCCAAAAGTGAGAAACATTTTCGGACCCCTGTCTTAGGTATTCCAACAAGACAGTGCCCATATCCACACCTTCAGGGTTCTTAGAAGTTGGATTCAATCAGAAGACGTGGAACTTTTGCATTGAGGGCCCCCATTCACCAGACTTAAACATAATCGAAAATGTTTGGGCATGATTATCTGGTTAGGCAGACAATTTGAAGACAAGGACACTTTATTCGAAGCTATTCGTGATGCCTGGCCCAAATTTCTCTTAATTATTTAAAAAAAACTGTATGATTCTATTCCAAACCGTCTTACAGAGGTCATATCGAAAAATGGCGGGCATACTCATTTTTAATGTAGAAAAACATAATAAATAGATTTTTCAAAACCACAAAATGTATACTTTTTTTTTTATTTTTCCTTTCTTTCGAAGATTTTCCATGTGGCCTCATCCTAGTGGCGCATCTTTTAATACGCCTTTAAAGCAGTTCATTAAAGGGATCATAATCCTACTACTTTACTGCGTCCCTATACCTCAACGAATATTGACAGGCTTCACGGCTTCGGATCACCTCATCACTGAGGCCCGTCGAATGCTGATGTTGTTGCATTAGGGTAATCCAGAAGTTTTAAGGCATGTAATTTTTTTTTACAATGTACACGCACTAAAGGGATTTTTAAGTAGGTATCCTTTTGATGATGGGCGTTAAGAAAATTAGGATTAGAAGAAAAGGAGAGATACCGATGCACGTTGGTTTTGAATGTTTCTGGGCTATAATGTGAACGAAAAATAGAGCGTGGAAGATTATTCCACATTCGTGTTGTACGGCTGAGGAAAGATTCCTTGAACTTCACTGAACATCCGAATACAGGCTTAAGGGTAAACTGATGAGCATTTCCTGCATGGCGGATATTGCGGTTGAAATGTTCAAGTGGTGGAATGCAACTGGCTATTTCGTTTGAGCACTTATGGTGGAAATACTCGTAACTATAGAATAATGAAAGACAGGAGACATTACGACGATGACTAAGAGAGTCAATCGTTTTATCGCCCGTTTTTGGATCCTGTCAAGTAGCTCCAAATAAGTTATTGGTGCACCAGACCAGATATGAGCGTTGTACTCGAGTTTCGGGTGAATAAACGAATTATAAATTGTAGTCAGATCAGAAGTGGTGAAATATTTCTAACATCGAATATGTGGTCAAGGTCATTCCAACGGAGCTTTTCATTGACACTCATACCGAGAATGGCTTTAGCGATGCAAGTAACATTCATGGATAATGGCAGTGTGTTTGGGTTTTGCTTTAATGACAGAAGCTAGCATTGCGTTTTAGACGCATTCAATTTCAATCTATTGGTTATGCTGCACTAACTTATGCTGTAAATATCGGAATTTAATGAGCTTAACATACGTTGCCGTTCCAGTTCCATACCAGAAGAAGGGGGCGTGACCCAAGAAACAAATATGGGAAGCTGAGGGTACTGTCATCAGCAAAGGATTGGATTGGATTAGAAGCAGCAAACAAAAGATAATTTATAAAAATGAGAAAGAGAGTTGGGGACAGAACAGAGCCTTAGGGAACACCAGCATTCATTTGGTGAGTCGCAGACTTAAAATCGTCCAACACAACTTAAATTGAACTGTCCGAAAGGTAATTTCTAATCCATTAAAGAAGACTATCATTAAATTCAAATGCACGCATTTTTGACTAGATAGCTTGATGCCAAACTCTTGCCTTTGAAATATCAAGCGCAACGATCTTACTTTCACGACTTTTCGGTTAGATATGTCATCAAATGATCAGTGGACCTTTTGTTGCGAAAACCATACTACCGGTCATTAAGAAGTTTTCGGCATTCAAGATTTTTCATTACCTGGCGGTTGATCAGCGTTTCCATGACCATAGAAAGAAGGGGCGTAAGTGCAATTTGTCGGTAGGAGGAGGGAGAAGAAGATTCGCCTGTTTTTGGTAGGTCTAGGTACTTAAGTCACGATTTCGATACGTGCATGCTCCCATTACTGATTATTGTCTAATCTTCTTTCTGTGATAGCGATGATCTTGATGCGTGTCAAAACACGGATTTTCATGAACACTTATGCAACAGTTTCAAGATTTTTAATATATCGCTAGGCTCACATGAATAATAGTAAAACTGCCTAGATGTGATTCCTCCCTTAGTCGCCTTTTATGCCAAGCGCTGTTTTTCGTGAAGCGCTGCAGTGATATTTTTACATTATCCATGCACAGCACACCTAAGTTAGTTTTATAATATTATTCGCAAACAAACATTATTCGTTCGGATGCAAAAATTCACCAATTTTATTCGAACCAATAAACGAATCCTGACGATTCGAATATCAAAATAAACATGCCAGTTCAAAATTTAACGCGATTTTCCATTGCAATCCTACGTTCAATATCATGATAAAACATAGGGCGGGCTACAGTCCGCTTGGGCGAACTGTTGGATACCCTATTCTTATTCCTATATCTCATAAGTGGGCGTGACAAAAATTTAAAGGATTTTATCGAAAAAACTAAGCTTTTGTAAATAAAAACGCTCCCTAGCTCAAACTTTGGTTTTTCAATAAAATTGTTTTATTTAATTGTGGGCGTGTCAGTAGGCGGATTTAAAAAAAAATTAAGTATGAGCATAAAGGGCACCTAGAGAGTATATACTATAAATTTCAGCTCCCTAGCTCAAACTTTGGACTTTCAAAAATAAAAAAAAAATAATTGTGGGCGTGTCAGTAGGCGGATTTTGAAAATATTTACACATGAGCATAAAGGGCCCCTAGAGAGTATATATTAAAAATTTCAGCTCCCTAGCTCAAATTTTGGTTTTTCAAAAAAAATATTTTATTTAATTGTGGGCGTGTCAGTGGGCGGATTTTGAAAATTTTATGTCCCAAGCAGTTTTATGGGCCAAAGATCATATATAAAAAATTTCAGCTTTCTAGCTCAAAATTCAATTTTTCCCAAAATTTGTTTTATTTAATTGTGGGCGTGTCAGTGGGCGGATTTTGAAAATTTTATGTCCCAATCAGTTTTATGGGCCATAGATCATATATAAAAAATTTCAGCTCTCTAGCTCAAAATTCGATTTTTTCCAAAATTTAGTTTTTTTGAGTTTGTGGGCTTGTCTGTGGGCGGATTTCAAAAATTCTTAAACTTGATTATTTCGGGACCCTAGAGAGTATATGGTTAAAATTTCAGCTCTCTAGGTCCAGTTTAAAGGCCTAATTTTTGCCGACGGACGGACGGACGGACGGACGGACGGACGGACGGACGGACATGGCTAGATCGACATTACTATCGATGCTGATCATAAATATAGTAACTTTTAGGGGTCTACGGGCAATATTAAGGTATGTTACAAACTATGCGTCAAAATTAATATACCCCTAGAATAGGGTATAAAAAAGAATAGGTTCCGCAATTTAATTTGTTGTGTTAAAATAAATAATGACTTTAATGTAATACTCTTATTTTGACAGAAAACTAATTGCATATATATTGGAATTATCAATAACTAAAACAGTTTCCTCTAAATAAGATACCTATCGTGGAATCCGTCGGAGGGAACGATCCGCTAATAGTGAACAATTTGCATCGTGCAATCCGCAGACGTGAACTCTCCACATGTCAGTAACGTGAATTATTTTATTTTATTTTCACTGAATTTAATTTTTACAAAACAAATTGTGTTTGAAATGAGCTGTTACAATTGAATTTTGAATAGTGGTCGGTAAGGGAGAGTATCCGACGGATCCCACGATAGCAATTTTCTGTTCACGTGAATCGAATAAGTGAAGTGAATCTCAGATCCCACGGATTCCGCGATAGGGGTGTATGTAATTTTCTTCGTTATTTTTAGCATCATTCAACGTTTTATTTTTGCTCATGTTTAGTTGAATGAAAGCGCTTATTCCATTTACGCCCGCCGTACTTTAAAAACGACACCACTTTATTAAACGTTCTATGCCAAATAATCAATTAAATTCTCGATTTATTTCTTAAAATTGATAGTAGGAGGTTATTTTTTCATTTATATGTGAAAAAAAGTACCATACATAAAATTTGGCGCCAAATGTTGGCAGTTCTGAAAGTTGAGTTTTCATTGTGAGGTGGGTGAGTTTTATAATAACTGTAATCACCTGCTGTTTTTACAAATCATGACTTTTTACAACTAAATATAAAGGATACTGGATAACCTTATTGTGGTAACTCTTTTTCTGTGATTCAGAATTCATATACAGTATTTGGGGTGGTGTTTATGTAAGTGTCGTTTTTTTAGTACCAATGTACCTTTTTGTTAGGTATGGAGATTGAAAATGTCGAAATTCACGGCCAAAAATAACTATTTAGGACTTCAAGAAGCTATCAACTCCATCTTTGATGAAGAAAATGGCAATGAGTTTGATGTGGTGATTGTGCCACCGGAACCTAGTGCTCTCACATCTCTCACACAGTGCTGACATCGAAATGTTCGCTCTGCCTAGAGACGTACCGGGTACTTTACATGTGATGCGCCGACATATGCCACAAGATGATGATAGTGGCTGGGAGTATAGTGATGACGAACCGCTTTCTAACAAACGACGACGAACTGAACCAATAGATTCTTTACCAATTTGGAAAAGGTGCGATGGAGCACATTCTGAAAAAGTTACAGTTTCGAACGCGGTACATACCAGGATGAGTCGGCTATGTGAAGAATTGGTAAACCTTACTCCTGTGGATATATTTAAGAAATTGTTTGATGAAGAGGTGTAAGACCTGATTAGACGCAACAGCTTGTTGTATGCAGGACAGAATAGTCGACATATATTTGAGCTAATTAAGGATGATTTGCGTGGATTTTTGGGGATTTTAATTTTGTCTGGTTATCATAAAATAGCTCGAGAGCGCATGCACTGGAGCTTAGATGAGGATGTTAGAGTCTCTGTTTTAGCTGATTGTATGTCGCGAAACAGGTATTTAGATATAAAGATTTGGCTGATAACACCTTCGCCGAGAAGTCTAATGATAAAATGTTCAAAGTGAGGCCTTTATGCGACCTACTGATAAAAAAGTTTTGTCAATGTGGCATATGCCACGAAAATCTATCAGTCGATGAATCAATGATAAAGTATTACAA
This sequence comes from Portevinia maculata, assembly GCA_949715645.1. NCBI lineage: Eukaryota > Metazoa > Arthropoda > Insecta > Diptera > Syrphidae > Portevinia > Portevinia maculata. The sequence goes on from OX454526.1 coordinate 103,804,587, forward strand.
AGTCACCACCCATCGAAACATTTCATTAGGGGTAAACCCATAAGATTTGGGTACAAGGACTGGGCAGTGGCAAGTGCTAATGGCTACTCACTCCGCACTCGATGTATACTGTGGAAAATCCGTTGGAAGTAGGTACTTATGAACCACTAGGCACTCGCGTGGTGAAAACGTTGCTGCAAAAAACATCAGCAATACCAGAAGAACATACGGTGTATTTGGACAATTTTTTCACAAGTAAAAGATTTGAAAGAGTGTGGGTATAAAGCAACAGGAACAATTAGAGAAAATATAACGAAAAAGTGTCCACTGCGGTCAATAAGAGATGAAAAAACTAAAAAGATGTGAGCATGATTATCGCTTTGACACTAAAAATAAATTACTCTTTGTGAGATGGAAGGACAATAGTGTATGCACCATTGGAGTAAATTTTGATAAGGTTGAACCTATAGGTAAATTAAAACGGTGGTGTTCGAAAATGAGAGAAAAGGTGGATATGGATGTACCACATTTATTTAAGAATTATAACAAATGTATGGGCGGAGCCGATGAGATGGACCAGTCAATTTTATTACGTCGCACAAGTATCCGGGGTAAGATATGGCCGTTTCAAATGCATGGCTCTTGCTGTATTTTCGAATTCTGAGCCACTTTATCAACTAGCTTTTACAAGGAATATTGCCAGAAATTACCAGCGTCCTAGAAGCAGAAATAAAAGCCGATCTAGCTCAGCGATAGTTGGTCTTACAGCAAACAATAACGGACACAACCCTAAGAAGCTGGAAAAACAACTGCGATGTGTGATGTGTCACGCGCGCATCAAATGGAAGTGTGATAAATGCAACAAAACTTTGTGCATTGACAAAATTTTTTTGCAATATATCACTCATAAGTGTCCAGTGTACTACAAAAAGTACAACTCCCAAATGCACTTCTGAATTATTTTTGAAGTATTTTTTCTCTAAAATCTATTAGAACTATTCCTTTAAAGATGAGCAATAAAGATATTTCAAAATTATAACCATTTGTTTGACTATGGGCGTAAATGGGTTAAAGAAAACTATCATGCACCTGACGCATAAAATAAAGGAAAATGCACATTTTCCAGCACAGCTGTGCATGCATGCACATAGAGCTATCATTAAATAAACTGACTCTCTCCATCACTTCCGACTTCACATGACTTTGCTGGTATTCAACAAAATAGACAGGATAAAAAATTAGTAAAATCTTTATATGAACCTATAAATTGTTGGTAGGTGCACCTTGGAAACACTGGAGAATATGCCAACATATGCACACATCCTAGCTTTCGTTTTAATGACGAAAAAACTTTGCAATGTTTACCCAAGTTTTTATTTGTTAAAGCGTATGTTCATAAAACTTTGCTTACATTATTTTTACTGGAATAAATAATTCCCATTTTCCGCCATGTACTTTTATGACGAGAAACATAAGTTTTGGAGATATGGGTATTATAGGACAGGTACATAGTATGTTAATGCGATGAACATAAATATCTGGCAGATAAGAAATACACTTCGGTCGTATATTTTTGAGCTTTAAGACGGAAAGATATGGAAATTATTATTGGCTTCAAGATATATACTCCTTTATTTTCGTATAGTGGTAGTAAATAAATGCATAGAAGGGTGATACAGGATTTGAGTAGATGTAACCGTTTTTGTATGTACCATAGCAATACCAGCACTGTCTGAAAATTCTCCTCTTTGGTATTTGAGTTAGAGGTGCCTGTCTACTCCACAAAATTCATTGCACACATCTTACTTCGCATTTATCAAAAGAAGTTGTTTATCTCGAAATAGTTACAAACTTCCATTCTGTCTTTGATAATTTAGTCGTGGGCGTATTGACGCAGACGTTAGTGTGTTGGACTACTAATGTAAAGGTCTTACTTAACGGGCTCCCGACCCGTGAAGAGTCTCTGCCTGAGGCACTGCAGAGATGGCTTGGTCTTTAAAACGGAAGTTCGGCATTGCTTGCCTTCACGAACCGGGGAGCTAAGAGTCGAGGATGAACTAAAAAGTGCCATTGCGATTCCTCTATTTAAAAAAGGTAAGACATATCCAATTATAGACCAATTTCGTTGTTGTCGTCAATTTCCAAAGTATTTTGAAAAGTTGTTAAAACGAGAATCTTAGCCTATCTTAATCATCTAAATTTTTTAGTCCCATACACTTTGGTTTTAGGACTGGCCTTTCTACAGAGGATGCTCTTTTGGACTTCTGCTCTATTTCGTATAAGGGTTTAGATGACATTACTAAGTCGTTTGATATGGTTGACCACGCAATCCTCCCAGATAAATTGTATAAGGCCGGCTTCAGAGGTTTCATTTACAAATGGTTTGAGTTCTATCTTGAAGATAGAACTCAACGTGTAAAAATTGGAAACAGTATAAGCAGTTCTAAAACAAATAACTTGGGAGTGCCCCAAGGTTCTGTACTTGGTCCAATTTTATTCCTTACATATATAATTTCCTTATTTTCACTTCCTTTCTTGGGTAATACTAAAGCCTTTGCCGACGACCTTGGTATTGCTTACTGTTCAGTCAGTCCCTTAGATTTAATAGCTAACATAAACTATGACGTAATTTTACTAAGATGCTGGTTTGCACAAAACAGGCTTATTGTTAATAACAAAACCAAACTGATGTATTTCAGTCTTACTGGGCATGAGTACCCCGACTCAGATATAGTATTTCATTCAAATGATTGTGCAAGTCATGTGCTGTTGAACAACATATGCAGTTTCCAAAATGAACCATATTTTAATAGAAACGCTGATTGCAGTATTAACTGCTTCAAAATTAAAGGTGTTGTATACTTAGTACTTATAAACATTTTCGTATTTGTGAACCTTTAATTTTGTACTGAATTTAAAGAAATAAATTATATCTATCTATCTATCTATCTAGTTTAAAATATCTTGGTGTTACTATTGACCAAAATTTGAACATTGAACATTTCTCTTTTGAAAAAATATCTTCTTTCTTCTACTCGTTGTTTTTTTCGTCTTTGAAAGTATTGCTCTTCGAATACATTGAAAATGGTTTACTATGGCTTATTCCATTCAAGATTGCAATATGGACTCTGCAGCTGGGGTGGGGCTTATTTAAGTAAGTTGCAGAAATTAACTGTCATTCAAAAATCTACTATACGAAAAGTTTGTAGCTCCCACCGTACAGCTCACACTATGGACCTGAACAGGTCCTTAAAATACTTCCTTTGCGTCATCTATTTTTAAATGTGCATCTTCTGTCAAGTTCTTCCAATAAGCGCATACATCATCAACCTACGGTGGTCTCGGCTACCTCCTTGATGATGTCACGGTTTCGGTTCCACATACTGTTGGTGCTTGTGGGTGGTGAATATACAAAGGAGAGTCCCTCGCCCATCCGCTCTCTGTAGACTCTGGCTACTCCAGATGTGCTAAGGCGTCCAACGTCGAATTTCTTCTTTTGTGCAGTTGCAGCTTCTTCTCGTTTGACAGTCGACCTCAAAATGTTGCCGCAACAAGGAATTGGTCAGAGTGGACGTTTACCTACCCCTCGGAATGTGTGCACGTTTATGATGTTGGATGCGTGCGTCGCATTGATAAGCACATGGTGGATTTGATTGGCGGTTCGACCATTTGGAGAGCGCCAGGTTGCTGTGTGGTCCTGAGCCTTGGAAACCTAGTGCTACTTATCACCGTATTACGAGCTGCTGCAAAGTCGATTAGTCGGTAGCTGTTATCTCTTGTCGTGTTGTGAAGGCTGTGCTTACCAACTAATCCGCCGAAGATGTTTTCCTTACCGACCGAGCACATATTTGATATCGTACTCCGGACAGGCTACGTAGGCTCCGTTCAGGAGGTCATAGAACTCCTCCTTGATGGAATGTTCAGTCTCATCGGTAGGGGCGTGTGCACATATTAGGCTAATGTGTTGAAATGTTGCTTTGGATGAGTATCACAGCCAGGCGATTACTTATCGGCTTGAAGTCTATTACTTTTGTCCTAAGCCGATTTCCCACGACGAATCCGTACCCTAACATACGCAATCTTTTATGGCAGCTGTAATAAATGTCGTATTTTTTTCCTTTTCATCATACCTCATCCTATCCATCGTATCTCCTGGATTGCGGTAATATGTGCCTTGTGCCACTCGAGGACAGACTCAAGTTTTTGAGTAGCACCTCGGATGTACAGTGTACGCACGGTCCAGGTGCATACTCTTATATAGTAGTCCTTTGACGTTCCGACTTCGGATTCCGGAGTCAGTAACCCGCTTCGTAAATATGAGCGCTGCTGTTGGCCAATTATGGGCTAATCCGCCACCAACTCTTTTCCAATACCCTGGCTCAGTATTGGAGATCCCTAAAGACCTGTGATCCAAGCAGCTCATATAGGGATAATACTAATAGTTCAACCTGACTGGAACTGGTTGACGCCACCGTTGATCTCATCTGCCGTCTGAAGACTGAGGAAGTGTCTCATTGTGAAAAACATTCCTCCTCCCCTCTCGACCGCTCCAATCTCCAGCCGAGGTACTGGGCACCCAGCAGAAACTAAATTACAAGGCAAACTTGGTGGGCCGATGTTGATCAAACTTCACACAAACACTTTCAGTTTTGACTGAACATTTTAATCCAAATGGCTTTGCCCGCTCACGCAACTTCGTTGCTCCGCTTTACTCTCATTTTTTTCGATTGCCCTATTCATATCAAGCTGGGAATTTGATCTTGTCGACCTTCTGGGTCGCACTTACCCCACTTCCTTATATAGATTCTTTTTCCTAAACTGAAAGGTTAAAATCGGAATTTAAAGGATCATAACCCTTCCACTTTACTAGTCCGCCTGTGGAGTTCGCCGCTTCGATCATAATGAATATTGGTATGTAGGCGGATCAGTTCATAACTGAGGGCAACCAAATAATCGTGGTGTTGCATTTGTATAGTCAAGGAGTTTTTATGCCTGCCAATTTTTTTTACGATTGCGACATGTTCGTGCTCGCATTATTAATTTTTGTTTCATCGTCCTATTACAGCACCGGTGTTCTCCAGCCCATACACACTTGCGGCACAGTTTTAAGAAGTTAAATGTGTCACTAGGCTCAATTGACTGGATGCCATTTCCCCTTTAGTCGTCTTTTACGACAAGCGTTGTTTTTAGACGGTCGCTGCAGTGTAAAATAAGAATAACTATAATGCTTTGGCTTAAACGACTAGCCGCGGACCATAAGAATTGATTATACAAATGAATTAACTAGAGTCGTCGAGGGAAAATGCTTATATGAGTTATTTTCCCATATTTGGAGCTGAGGATGAGGTCAGTAACGATTTTTCAAGACGGAACATGATGTTGGAAAGATATAGTAGCGATCAATAGACCAATGCGATCGGTTACGGCAGGTTACAGTCGACGTACTAGGGAACTCTGAGATACTTGCCCGTGAGGTCATGCTTTTTATACCCTATTCTAAGGGTATATCAATTTTGACGCATACTTTGTAACATACCTTAATATTGCCCGTAGACCCCTAAAAGTTACTATATTTATGATTAGCATCGATAGTACTGTCGATCTAGCCATGTCGGTCCGTCCGGCCGCCCGTCTGTCGGCAAAAATTAGGCATTTAAACTGGGCCTAGAGAGCTGAAATTTTAACCATATACTCTCTAGGGTCCCGAAATAATCAAGTTTACTAATTGTTGAAATCCGCCCACTGACACGCCCACAATTAAATAAAACAATTTTGTTGAAAAATCAAAATTTGAGCTAGGGAGCTGAAATTTATAATATATACTCTCTAGGTGCCTTTTAAGCTCATGTGTAAATATTTTCAAAATCCGCCTACTGACACGCCCACAATTTAAAATCAACTTTTTTTGAAAATCCAAAGTCTGAGCTAGGGAGCTGACATTTTTAACATATACTCTCTAATGGCCCTTTATGCTCATGCATAACGCCCACAATTAAATAAAACAATTTTATTGAAAAACCAAAGTTTGAACTAGGGAGGTAGCGTTTTTTTTACAAAAGCCTCTTTTTTATCGTTAAATGTTATATAACAAAATATGTAGAGCGTTCTTAACAATTCAACCATACTTAGACTTTTGTCACCCCCATTTATGAGGGATAGGAATAAAAATAGGGTATCCAACAGTTCGCCCAAGCCTATGTTTTTTTTTTTATTAAAAAAAAGTTAAATCTAAATCCCAGAGCACTCAGACCCGGTACGGGTCCATTGAACTACCAGGCAGAAATCCTTTTATTTTTGTCTAGAGGCTGGAGAATGGGTGCCGTATGTTATTGTTCCCCATCCATGGGGATTGAACCAGCACCGCACGGGTCACAAGCCAACACACTAACCTCTACACCGTCGCCACCCTTGAAGTCATGGTAATGAGGTAACCAATCTTAGCTTGGCACCGAAGTGAGCGTTTATAAGCTCTAGTTGATTACTTAAAAATGATCGATAGAACATTGAAGCAAGTTTGTTTATTAAAATGTCAAATAAAATAGTATAAAAAGGACAATCTGTGCTTCTGGAGCGCTGAACTGTGAAAGAAGTAAGCCACAAGCTTGGCACAGCATCTGAAACCTTAACCTATTATCAGAAGTGGGATAACCTTAAAAAAAATCTGACCATGGAAGAACTGAACAAATCCCAAAATGAAGATGTTCGTAACAGCAACATGTCAAGTGGCGATGAAAATCTTGGTGTTCAAAAGGTAGATATCGCTTTCAATCAGAAAAGAGCTGCTTTGAATGTGGCAAGTCAGGGTATGTGAAAGGAAATTGCCCACGATTTGATTGGAAAAAGCACACCAAATATGAAAGAACCGAGCAGATTTGTTCATTTTGTAATAGGAATGGACATGAAAAAATTACCTGTTGGGCTAAACAAAATACATCAGACAAAAGAAAAATCAATTTGTGCACAAACGCCGCACCACTGTTTAACAGATACTGGTTCCGATTGTTCGCTATTAAGAGCAGATATTGCAAATCAAATAGCCTTGGAAAGAATTTCTCATCTGCCAAGTGTTCAAGGTATTTCTAATCATCCAATTCTTGTTACTGAAAAAGTCAAACTCCTGGTTGAATTTGAAAATCTCAACACCGAAATCAGTTTTCATATTATTGACGAAAAGTACCTCAAAAATGAGATATAATTGACCTGTGAAAGACGTAAGCCACAAGCTTGGCACAGAATTTGAAACCTTAACCTATTATATATATATAAATAATCGGGTTATAATCCCACCAACGCAACGTGGTCATTGGACGCATCTAAGGATGTCTTTGTAAACTGCGACTTAGTGCTTATTTTACTCCACCGGAAACGCGACGAAAGCTGATAATAATCTTGTAATTCCTCTCATAACCTATGCTGAAATTGTAAACAATGCCCTTGATTAGCTATCTCAGCGTAAACAGTAATTTGTCTTCAATGATGCAGTGCGTTACATTTACGGCATATTTCTGTGCGCTTAGGATTTGCTTGGTTGTACTCTGCAAAATAGCAACGCCTGGAACTATATTGTCGTACACAAAATTGTATTGATATAGCGTAGACCTCGTAGTATTTGCGAACTTTAGACCTGTCCACATGAAGGGAATGACTGTATTCTCTTGCCCTTCTTCATCTCTACAAAGAGCTTCTGCAGATATTGTCGAAGGGAACACCCACTCTCTGAGCACAGCACTGTTGTTGTGTTTTTAGGGTGGTCGATTTTCGAGAAATCAAACATATGTAATGTGGAGCGGCTGACTCTCCTCTACGATTTTCACTAACACCGCATAAACAGAGAGGTTTAAGTATTCTTCGTTTGGAATTGGAAGGCCTATCCATTTCCACCAAAACTCACCGATGAGAACCTCTCCTACCGCACCACGCCACTGAGACCCTGTCCTATCGTACAGTGTCCGGTTATGATGTTGATATTATGAGTGAGCAGGGTTCCTCTCTTATGCCTTTGAATTCCGTTGGATTATCTCTGGTCCAGCTTTGGCCATTATTGTCTGCTACACTTTCAAAGGTGGTAGCATCCGGGGGTTGCTTTTTCACGGACAACGACTCTTGTTATGCTAAACCACAATTATTAAAAACTTATGGGACAGTTGCAGCTACTTACCTCTATCCGTCCTACTAAATCTTCACTTTCAGTTTGTAGAAGAATTAATTTTTCATTTTGAAACAAACAAACAAAATAATTGGCATCCGCAAAACTCGATTACAACTGCATATCTTTAATGTTTGATTTAAATACATTTTTCATGATTGTAGATCTAAAAGAATATACCATAGCATCACTTGCTATACTATAGTAGTACTAACCAATAATATACATTAAAGAAGTTTAACAAACTACATTAAAGACGACGAATGCAGAAATGTTAATAAATGTTGATTTTGTTTTTATTTCATACATTGAGTATCCAAGTTTTAATTGATTTGCAAGAGAGGTTAAATCCTTGTACACCGTGATTCCTTGCACGTGCATACGGCTAGCTGATGTTGAATAACACAAGTTTTCGATTTACCTTTTGTGCGATGTATTTTTTTTGTATCTTTTGTCTTTAATCTTTTAAAACAGGTACAAGTGGATTTTCTGTTTCTGTTGCCATAGCATTGGTTCGAAACAAATTGGCTCTAAGGATTATGTTTTTGAAACAACTGAGAGTAATAAATAAACTGAATTGCTTTTAACATCGTGTATTTATTAATTGGAAGTTTAAAATAGAATATCGTGTTTTTTTTTCGAGGGTGGAACTCCGGGCAATAGGTTGTTCAAATGTTTCCACTCCCTGTGAGTATTGAACCACACTCGAAGATGTAAGGACTGTAATTTCTATATAGTGCTGCCGCTTATGCTTTCCTGACAGGAAAATACTGTTTATATCGAAAAAAAAAAACTCAAAACTAGCGTAACGACTACAATTATTGGCACCCCTAAGGAAATTTCAACTTTGATCAACTATAACATTTTTATTTCTAAAGTTGTTTGAATCTGTTGTTTACCAGAGTATAAAATATTAAATTTCGCATTGATTGAGTATTATAAATAAAGATTTAATAGTTGAAAATATATTTAAAATGCCAATTTGAAAAAACTTACTAAAAACTACAATTATTGGCACCCTGATATAATTATTGGCACCCAAAAAACTACAATTATTGGCACTCTTTAAAACAGAAAAAACATCAAGGGTTATTATTTTATTTATGTTTTCAATACGTTTTATTTTAAATTATAAAATAATAGATAAATACAGTATCTATAAATGAATAAATAAATATATATATTTTTAGGGAACTGTCGTTTAGTTTACTGTTTAAAAGGACATAGCCATCTATTTAATTGAAAATAAATAGCTATATAGTTTTGTAAACAAATAGCTACATAGCTAAATATACATTATTTTTTATATGAAAATAAAAAAATATATTATTTAATTCATTACAAAATTAATAAATTAAAATAGTTAAATAAATAGATGCTTATATTTAAATAAAAGAACAAAAATTAGTTTTTAATTCATTCCAAAATTAATTAATTAAAATAACTAAATAAACACTTTTTATATTTTTTTTAAAGGAAACTAACAAAAATCAGTTTCTAATTCAAGTTTTTTTTCGACATATTGGTCAATAAATTAATAACGGTTGAAAGATACAACTGTTGGCCCTCATAAAAGTACAACTATTGGCAGTGCAAATAATTGTAGCTACTTAGAATTTTATTATTGCTCCCCCTGCCAATAATTGAACCCTAATTTTTTCTGCGGCCAATTATTGGCACCCCTTTTATTGACAGAATAATAATTTTTGTTTACAAAATACTAAAAGTGACTTCTTTAATGTATTATTATAGTAAATAAAAAAAGTTTTCATTAAAAAATATAAAAGGAAGCAGTGATAAGAAACTTACAAAATTATAGGTCCTTAACGAAAACAAAGGAAATTTCGAAGGTTTTTTTTGTCGCACGTGTTCTCACTTTCACGCTGTGTCCAGCGTAAGCACGGGCACGATTTTTGCGTGCGATGCGATGCCCGCACGCGCCACATTTCTGTGCGGGGAATGCGGAAGTGTCCAACTACAAAACGATAGTGCGTTCATGCGGGTTGCGTTAAAAATAACTTTTTTAAATAATATTCAATTCGAAATGTCTTTATTTTCTCTCCGTAAGCTTTTACTGTTGGAGAACAGCTTACTAAAAATAAAAATATTAAGAAAGAAGAGTTATAAATCAAAAACGAATGTTATATACAAAAACAGAATACGTTATGGCGAGTTCCATCATTTGTACCCACAATTGCGAGCGGATGAAACTGCATTTCGCCAGTACACAAGAATGGCGACAAAAACCTTTGACCATATTTTAAAAAACATATATCATATTTGTTATCACGGAACAACAAACTTTCAGAGACCTATATCTGTTGAAGAAAGGCTTTTCCTAACATTAAGGTAATAAAAAAAAAAATGCAATTCATTTTAAACAATGTGTATTTTATCACACTAATTTTCAAATATATATTGCGAAGAAGAATCTTCTGGACTCGCAGTAGATGAATGTGGCATTGTATGGTGATAAACGCTGTAGATAGGGGAAGTTGGTGCAGATATGTCGGAATAAGCAGCATTTGAAGTGTGAGTTTCAAGTAGCCGCACTTTTTCCATTTCTTGCAGTAAGACGTCTTGAAATTTTGACCTCACTCGGAGTTGTCGAATTGGATCCAATTTCTTCATAAATGGAAGCAGCGACCTAAAAAAAAGGGAGTTGTCGTCCTCTGACTCTTCAAGTAGAGCAAGCTTTTTTGCCTCAATTTCAAGAAGCTTTAATTCGACCTGGTTTCCTTCTTGTACTCTTTTTCTTTTCCGATGAGGTGGTGAATTCGAAGGGCATGTTACAATAAAACTGGTTTCAGGGTCGTCTACTTCAATATTTGACGACTCCTCATTGACCACTTCGGCTGCAATTAACGAATCATCTAATTCGTATGCCAAATTTCCCTCAGTATCTCTCGGGGTCATTGTATCCTTAAGAAAAAGTAAACTTTTATAATACTGCCACTTTCCAGAATATATTGCTGCATGGTCTTGCGAATCGCCGGATTTACTTTTCGGAATTTTTTTTAATTCTTTATTGAATTGATCGCGCAAATTCCGCCACTTCTTTTTAGCATCATCTTCTGAAAAGAAATAAATGAATCTGTCGTTTCAGGTACTTGTCAACGGGAATATCTTTTAGGCAAATTGCTTTCTCATTCAGGATATCAAAATCGTCTGTTGCTTTTATAGTCAAAGAAGTATGCAAGGCCATATGGGAGTCACTCCAGAAGATGCATATGCCTGTACCAACAACTAAAAGTTTTGAAATGGTTTCAAAAGATTTTCTCGAGAAATGGAATTTTCCCCACTGTTTGGGAAGTATTGACGGAAAGCATATTAGACTCAAAAGCCCTGCAAAATCAGGCAGTATGTATTACAACTACAAAGGATTCTTTTCAATAGTACTCTTGGCTGTTGTAGATGCAAAATATCGTTTCACAATGATCGATGTGGGCGCATACGGGAAAGATAGTGATGCTGGAGTTTTGACTAATTCAGCAATTTATAAAAACATAAACAATGGTAATTTAGTTTTACCTAGAGATAAGTCACTACCCAACTCTACGCAGAAGGCTCCATTTGTTTTTGTAGGCGATGAAGCCTTTCCCTTGAGAACATATCTTATGAGGCCTTATCCTGCAAGACGTCTTCAAAACAATACCGCTGCTTCAAATTTTAATTACCGTTTGTCAAGAGCCAGAATGACAGTAGAATGTGCATTTGGCATTAGTTCGGCCAAATTCAGAATTTTATTAAAAGCAATAGAAACTAATGTTGAAAATGCAGTCAATATTGTAAAAGCAATTTGCATTCTACACAACGTTATTATTGATATAGAGAAAGAAGAAACTTTTCCCAACATTATTCAACAAAGTTTAGGTTCAAGAAATCTCATGAGAAACAACAATTTACAATTTTCCAGAGCAAATAATCACCCGCCGCGAGAAGCAGAAATTACACGAAATATTTTTTGTGAATACTTTTCAGCAAATAAAATATAAAAATTAAAACATTGTTTACTTACTTGAAATTCCCACATTTGTAGCTACTGCGTCCCATTCGCTTTCTGTAGTTCTTCTGTCTTTATAGCGACAATGACTCTTGTTCCACAAAACATTTCTCTTCTGCACTTCCGAAATCAGAACCTCCATTAGTTTCCGTACGACAAATACGAGAAAAATCAAATCAGTTTGATTTTCAAACAATGCGTGCGATGCGGAAACGTCGAAAAACACGCGTTGCCGCAATATCGTGGTTACGCTGGACGTCCACATATGTTGCATCTGTTTGATTTTGACAGCTGCCCGCATTAATCGCATCGCAACGCATGCCCGTGCTTACGCTGGACACAGCGTCACTTAAAAAATAGAACTAAAAAGGAATATCTCCAAACTATTGACGCAGAAATGTGAGAAAAATGTGCAAGTTCAAAACAAAAAAAATTAATTGACTATTCCGACCAAGGGTTACTGAGAAAATCACTGTTGAATGATGGGGTGCCAATAGTTGGGTCAACAATTTGGGGTGCCAATAATTGTAGTCGTTACGCTACTATCTTCTGTTACCACAACATTATTTTAAAGAATTCCCCAATTGTTGTTATTGAAAACGAGAAAAATATTCAAGCCCATATTATGACCAAACTCCTCATTAAATATTTAAAATGAGGTTTCGGGGACTTTAACTCTATGACAAGGTGATAACGATAAAGTGGTCCTTATGTAAATACACAAGAAAAAATGTTTTTTTTCCTATCGTTCTACATTTTTATGCCAGTTCAGTCTGTTCTCGCTTTTTGGAATTTTTAGTCAATCGCTTTCTAATGGATTTTTTTAGAAGAATGGAAATATCGACTGTTCATGTGAATTATGCTTATTTAAGTAATTGCATATTCGCATTCACGCCATCTGCAGACGTTTGACGTGAAAGACGTTTTAAAACATAGGGACGGGCTACAGTCCGCTTGGGCGAACTGTTAGATACCCTATTCTTATTCCTATCCCTCATAAGTGGGCGTGACAAAAGTCTAAGTATGGTTGAATTGTTAAGAACGCTTTACATATTTTGTTATATAACATTTAAAGAATTTTATCAAAAAAAACGCTCCCTAGCTCAAACTTGGGTGTTTCAATAAAATTGTTTTATTTAATTGTGTGCGTGTCAGTAGGCGGATTTAAAAAAAATTAACACATGCGCATAATGGGCCCCTAGAGAGTATATATTATAAATTTCAGCTCCCTAGCTCACTTTGAATTTTCAAAAAAAAAAAAAAAAAAACTGTGGGCCTACTGGCACAGGCGGATTTTGAAAATATTTACACATTTTTTTTTTTTTTTTTTTATAATTTGCTTACGCTAAATGGTTTTTTTTTTCTGTTGTTACAGTACCCTTATAATGCTAAGAACACAGTGTAAACACATGAGCATAAAGGGCCCATAGAGAGTATATATTATAAATTTCAGCTCCCTAGCTCAAACTTTGGATTTTCAAAAAAATTGTTTTATTTAATTGTGGGCGTGTCAGTGGGCGGATTTTGAAAAAAATTTATCCCGATCAGTTTTAGGAGTCATAGATCATATATAAAATTTCAGCTTTCTAGCTCAAAATTCGATTTTTTCCAAAATTTTGTTTTTTTGAGTTTGTGGGCGTGTCTGTGGGCGGATTTCAAAAATTCGTAAACTTGATTTTTTCGGGACCCTAGAGAGTATATGGTTAAAATTTCAGCTCTCTTGGTCCTGTTTAAAGGCCTAATTTTTGCCGACTTACGGACGGACGGACGGACGGACGGACGGACGGACATGGCTAGATCGACATTACTATCGATGCTGATCATAAATATAGTAACTTTTAGGGGTCTACGGGCAATATTAAGGTATGTTACAAACTACGCGTCAAAATTAATATACCCCTAGAATAGGGTATAAAAATGACAGATGATTTCATCTGATGTTTCAACTATAATTATGATTTAAACTAAATCTGGAATATGTACGAATCTGCCCCAACAACGGGCACCTATATAAAGTGTCGGGGGTACCTTCGTACGCTTTTATGTAGTTCCGTACGTGCGATTAAAACGACACATATACATAAATCTAAATTCTTTTATTAGCAATGAAATTAAATACAAATATGAAAATTTAACTTCTATTAAACAAAAATAAAACAATGTTCTTATAGTCAACAAAAATTACATAGCTTTTATTACGTAAAACAAAATTTAAATGACTTTTCTTAAAATTAACGAAAATTAAATTACTTTCCTCTAACAATAAAACATAAAATTGCTTAATTTTCTACGTAAATTGGTTATCTTAAATTCAGAATCACATTTTTTAATCTTTGGTGCGGATTAGCACTGCAAAAAGTTGTTGTTAATTAACAAGATAATAAAAACTATTAAACAGTAAAATTAGAAAAATTTACTGGAAAAGTGAAAAGTTTTGATGCTCTAGAAGTACAAGCTGTTGGAGGCTTAGGTTCAGGAAGAATCATTTCAACATCAGTTATATAAACAGTATAACAGTAAGTATAAACAGTATGAATAATGAGGATTAGGGAAAATAATTGTCCACTAAAAGCCTAGCTTCTTTCTTTGATAAGATACTTTAAATTCAGTCTGATTATAGTGACCGACAACTTTTCAAAATAATAAGAAATAGTTGAAGCGTTTAGAAGATGAAGGACTTAAGCGACATTTTCAAAAATTAAATTAATCAGCATTTAAACTTTTTAACCTATAACTTTTTTGATAAAAATAATAAAAATGATATGGCAAATTTTAAGTAAACAAACTCAAGTGCTTTTGAGGTTATTCATATTTTTTTATTAAAAACAAAGGATTTGTGATATGCTTACAGTTTTGTGTACTTAGCACCTTCATCCACGAACTTTGATGTAATAATTAATTATTTTTTGTATAAAGGTCTCAAGCGACATTCATATAGTTCTATAATATTAGTTTTTGTTCGTCTTTTTTTTCTCTTTTTTATCCTCAGGAGCTGCTGAAATTGCACTTGAATAAAACCATTGGTGCTCTACTGGGATAAATTTCATCTGATCTTTTAAATTTTTTATTTTTTCCGCAGAAAGTTGCTTGAATTTGTTCTCTCTTGGCATAGAATCTTGGTTTTTAATTGGACGTTTATTGGTTTTTGCTATAATCACCTTACTAAAGGCAGCTGCTTCCTCGTAGCATTCTTTGTAGAGGTATGAATCATACTCTGCCACTCGAATCCACTGGACAGAATCCCTAAATTGAACTTTTTCATTAGACATGTTTTTTGTCGAATTTTTCACGTTCAATTTATTTTGAAGTTCATTTAAGGATCGAAAATGATTTTGCATATCGATTACAACCGTATTTTTAGTACTTGCAGTTCATATTATATCTCGATACTGCTCTGCAGAATACACGGTCTCGTGTTTTCGCAATACCTTTTCGATTCTGCCGAAATCTCTTTCACTATCCAAAAATGAATGCCCAACCTCTGGAAACTTATGATCTATAATTTTAAATTATCCTTGCAGTATCAAAACTTGGTAGAGGCATATCATGTTGAAATTTTTATTTTGTCCAGCACATGAATCTGACCAAATAATGAATTGGTTTCTATCTTTAATATCGCTATTATTTTGAACAAAAGTCAATAGAGAGCTGGCTACTTCCGCGCTTCCTATATCACCAACATCTTCGGTCCATGTCAACATATATGGTTTTTCTCCATTTGAAGTAATAGAATGGACTCCTAATTTATAAAACCACATCTGCCTTAAATAAAATGCCTTCGATGTTTTAAGCCTCGGCAAGGGCATGGTTTGCTGTAAGTCAACAGTTAAATAGACAACATTTGTCTTTTTTTTTTGGTTTTCAAAGGCTGATTTGTAGCTTAACCGATGTTTAGCAGTGTTGTTTCCATCATCACATGTGCTGCACGTGCCACTAAGTGGTTGGCGAAAAGAAAGATTAAATTTTGTGACAAAAACATTTCTTGTAAAATGTTTCTTTTACATAATAGCAATTTGCTTTGTTCTCATGATCGCACTTTTCAATATAGAGCTTGTGCATTTTAGAAACGCTTAAAAGAGGTGAAAGACATTTTTTGAAAGCGTTTTTTATTCCTTGAGTAGTGCGACTCTTCTGCAGGAAACTGCTCAATATGTTTTCGTATATACGCCATTACTCCGTCCGTAATTTTATTTGGACGTACAAAATGCTTTCCTCTTTTATCGAGTGACGGAACTGACTGCCCAGATTTAAGCTTTTGCTGTATTACTTTAACTTTTCTGAAATCGATTTGAAAGAGTGAACAGAAAGCGAATTTGCATACCCGAACCGATTGTCCGTTAAGAGTAACGATGTATTCGTAGGTAACTTGTCTTTTGCTTGCTGCAGCCTTTCGCATTGGGGACTTCATTTGAATACTCCTAAACAGCAGTGCAGATAACATTCCTTCTCTTGCACTCAAATCAATAATTTTTGAACATTTGTAACGACAACTTTTGCTAGGTTCACATAAGTTTCCAGTATTCACAACTTTTTCTTTCACCACGATACCTTTTTGAGAAATGTGCTCCTTACCTTGTGCTCTTAGCAAATCAGCCGCTCTGTAGATAATGGTTTTTCCTTAACTTTTTGTTGGTGATTTTGGTTATTCTTTGCAACATTTTGATTGAATTTGGTGCACGTTAAGTGAAGGGAACTAAAAAACACTTCCAATTTGGTAGTTTAATAACTTAAAATCAGTACTATGTACTTTGAGTTATCAATTTTCTCTAAATTCCAAAAAACCAAACACAATAATTTTAAATGTATCTACAACAAAATTAAATCAAATTGCCTCTGTTCACTCTTCACAAGCCTCATAAGAAATAATATAAGGTCTGTGTGAAAAAGTATCCACAAAATATTTTTTTAATTCTATCACTGAACGCAGTCACTCACATTCTTTCTGATGAAATCCACCCATTAGTTATAATGTTCATACCGCTTTCGGATATCGGCTATATTTTCATGGCAAGTGACAAGAGTATATCCATATAATGAGTAGGGACACTTTCTCTACATATGCATTTCCTACTTCTTAAAGCAAAATGCAGAAAAAAGCCTACAATATGTGGAAACAGGTCAAAAGGATGTGTTTTAACGCTTATGCAACGACCGCTGTGGAAAAAACGGCACGCGGTATGCCTCGTAAGACGAATGATTGTGGGTTTTTTTCATATTGCTTTTTTAAGGGCGTATCGGCTTGATCCTCTTTGTGTATATCTTTTCGCATCGTGCGGTGCTACCTGCTTTGCTTTTTTTAAAACGGTTTATGGCTGGTTTTTCTGATTATTTTTTTACAGATTTTTATTTTTTTTTTTATATAATTTGCTTACGCTAAAGGGATTTTTTTTTTCTGTTGTTACAGTACCCTTATAATGCTAAGAACACAGTGTAAGCTACTTGGTATTAGAAAAAATAGAGAGATAGGAAAGAAGTGTTTGGGTGCAGTTGTAGGGTTTTTCTCCACGGGTGGTGTCTAAGTTACTTAGGGAGATTACGGTTTCATGTATTCGGTATAAAGTAATGGACTTGGCCGGGATTCGAACGCACGACCTTCCATTCCGTAAGCGGAATACACTACTACTGCACCATTGCCACCCGCTATGAACCTCTACAATTACCCCTCAGTCAAAAATATGAAAATAAATGCTTCTTCTTTGCTTTGATTTCCTTAAAAACAATGCAATCCGGTGTTCGGTCTAGTAACAATAAAAATGATTTGACTCATTATTTGCTAGTTTTTAAGGTGGTTGGTTACACTGTTTTTGCAATAAGGTTGGGTAGACGGTGCTTACTTTTTTCATAATGTATTTTCAAAGGCGTATTGACTTGAATTCTTGTCAGTCGTGCGAAAGAAGTGAAGAAAACACAATATGGAGTGACGCGTGTTAGTTCTCAGACCAAACAAATAAGAGTGTACATGTTTTTGTAAAGATAAAGCTCAACTGTTTTTAAATTTAAAAATATTGTAAGAAGAAATGGGAAAACATAATTTAAAGTGTAAAAGTTTAACGCAACCGAGGAGGAAATAACAAGTTACTGACTCCATTTCAATTCATTTGATCATTTAAAAGACCATTTTAGTACCAAAGTACATGGTGGATATAACCCATGGAAACTGCGAGCCAACTGTGAATTTAGAGCGTCCCAACGTTGAAATGCAGTTACAATCACCCAAAAAGACGGACAATGTGAAAAACATTTTCAAAACCGAACCTGACTATAAAACTGTTGATTTCTGTAGCGTTTTATTGTTTTGCAGGATACATTTAAAAAAAAGCGGCCAAGTGCGAGTCGGACTCGCTCATGAAGGGTTCCGCGCGAATTATAATTATTATTTACTTAGGCACCTATTACAGATTTATTATTAGAAAACAATGGTTCACGGTTTACGCATAAGGTTTATGTTAATGAAATTAAATGTTTTTTTTTTGTATATTTGAGTTGATTGAATGAAAGTTAAATTGCGGTTCAAGATTTATGACGTATTAAAAAAAAACTACTTGCTGGATCTCGTTCAAACCAATTTTCGTTGGAAGTTTGCATGGTAATGTACATCATATATTTTTTTAGTTTTATCATTCCCTTATTTTAGAAGTTAGAGGGGGGGCCAACATTTTACCACTTTGGAAGTGTCTCTCGCGCATACTATTCAGTTTAGAAAAAAATGATATTAGAATTTTCGATATCTTTTTTGAAGACCTATCCATAGATACCCAACACTTATGGATTTGATGAAAAAAAAAATTTTGAGTTTTAGTTCTAAGTATGGGGAACCCCAAAAATTTATTGTTTTTTTCTATTTTTATGTGAACATCTTAATGCGGTTCACAGAATACATCTACTTACCAAGTTTCAACAGTACAGCTCTTATAGTTTCGGAAAAAAGTGGCTGTGACATTTCCGGACAGACAGACAGACAAACATGACGAATCTATAAGGGTTCCATATTTTGCCATTTGGCTACGGAACCCTAAAAACGTCAAAAACACAAGAGTGAGCTGAAATTAAGTCGGAAACCTAATCGTCGCTTTAAAAGCAGAGTGACATAAGTAAAAAAAAAAGGCAGTTTTTCATAAAAGCTATTTGAAATAATTTTTGACACAAACAAAATTGTTTCATTGTGAATTTAAACGAAAACCTAAAAGGTAAGAGAGGTGGAGAATTGTCTCCTCCACCTCCTTGTCCATACAGCTTCCGTAGAATTCATTTGAGTGGATGCCAAGCTTTGTTGCATGCCCGCCTATGAGACAGTGTCCGGTGATCACACCAATTTTAGCACCAATATTAAGTCTGTTCAGAGATATCAAACACTTGGAGCGTTAAAGATCCAGGCCAAATCTGTTTTGTCGCTAGACAAGTGTTGCCACTTGTCCATCTAAGGTTAGATTTCTCAATGGTCTCCCTCATAAATATGAGTTTGCATGTAGCAATTGGGATGCCTAATAAACCTTTATCAGGTAGAAGGGGCAGTATGGTTCCTTCTCTGGCGAGTTCATCCGCCTTACAGTTCCCTAGAATGTCTGTATGTCCTAGCACCCAACATAGGTGAAGTTAAAATGCTCTGCCATCTCCACTAGAGATGATCGACAGTCACGGACTACGATAGAGTTTGTGGACACAAAACCCAGGGATTTTAACGCAGCTTGACTATCTGAGAAGATCCAGATGTCCATAGCGGATATCACGTTCCTCTTCAGCCACGATAGGACTTCTTTAATCGCCAAGATTTCCGCTGGAACACGCTGCAGTGATCAGGGAGGCGAAATTAGAGGCTGAGGTTCAGCCTGTCAGAGAACACACCTCCTACCCCTCGTCGGTTTTGGATCCATCGGTATAAAAGGGGATCGATTTATTTTCGATGGGGGGACCCACTTCCCAGAATGTTCCGGGAGGGATCTTGACCTTGAGGTTTTTGTCAAGAAGGGTCAGACGGGTGGTGTAGTCTATGTTGCTAGGGAGGATTCTAAATTTGTTTAGAATAGATGCGTGGCCGATTTCATTCTCGGACCATTGGAACTTTGTTTTGAGGCAGATAGCCGCACTAGCAGCCACTTGCTTGCTAAAGATGTCCAGGGGTCTCAGGTAAAACAGAATGGCCATTGCAGCAGAGGGGGTAGTGCGCAGTGCACCACTTATGCAGAGACACGCTGTTCGTTGGACTTTGCTTAGCTTATCGCGATTTATCGCTTTGTCTAAGGCAGTCCACCAAACAACCACCCCGTACATAAGTACAATAAACGAACAGTAAGTCCGGAACAATAATTCTGTCAACCAACAGCGAATCGAAGATTTGCAATTGCAAATGCTGTATAAATTATAGTAGTAAAATAACTCACCGTGATTTCATCCTTTACGTCATGAAGTGTTACTGTTACTGAAAGTCGGACTGGACGAGGGGCTTACGTTGGAGTTTGTGACTGTCTGGGGTTCTACGCTTGAAACTGCCCATTCTTGAGCGTTTATATTCCCCTTGAGCCTTGCCAACTTCACAAGCAATAAAAAGCGGTTAAGATGCAATCTAAAAAACCAATAATTTTCGCAGCTTAAAGAATAGTTTTAAAATTAAAACAGAGTAGCTATCTCGCTTTTGAAAAGTCTTACAGTAATTACAGAAAATTTAACACTGCAATCAATTCAGCTTTTGCAGGCAATTATGTCACTTTTTGAACTATGACATTTAGGAGCTTAAGAAATAAAAATGTTTTTTGTTTTTTTAAGTCAAATTTCAGCTTCCGAGCTCAAACTTTGATTTTTCGAAAAGAACCGTTTTTTTTTTAAATTGTGGGCGTGCCAGTATGCAGATTTTAAAAATCTTTTAACAATAGCATAAAGGACACATAGAGACTATATATTATAAATTTCAGCTTCCTAGCTCAAACTTTGACAATACAATAAAATTGTTTTATTTAACTGTGGGCGTGTCAGTGAACGGATTTTAAAAATTCTAACTTCCAAGCATTTGGGTCCCTAAAGCGGATTTGAAAAATTCTTAAACTTGATTATTTCGGGCCCCTAGAAAGAATATGGTTACAATTTCAGATTTCTACCTCCAGTTTAAAGGCCTTATTTTGGTATACGGACGAACGGGCTGGCATGCCTATATCGACATTAATATCGATGCTGATCACGAATATAGTAACTTTTAGGGATCTACGGCCGGGATGGAACTTTTTCAAAAAAATTTTGCAGTGCATTCGAAAAAAACGCAGTAGATTCAACTGTTTCGCAGCAGATTTTTATATTTTCAAAATATAAATAAGATAGCATAAATATAGACACATAAATAATTTCAAATAACAAAATAAATCGATAATCGATAAATCGATTTGCACTTAGAGGACTTCCCTGGGATGATCCTTTTAACCTTCCTCCTTACAGTCAGCGTATTAAGCTTCATCAAATGTTACCCCTTTCTCAACGAAGGCTTAATAGCGATATCATTTTTTACAGCAGCTTATATCCGGTCAAATAGATGCACCTGACTTGCTGTCATCTATTGGCTTTAATTTTCGGTGTCGTGCCCATAATTTACGTAGTGTTGATTTATTTTTTAGCCCCTATCATAGAACGAATTATGGGAGGCATGATCCTATTAGTCGCATGAGAAGAATCTATAATATAAATGATGATGTGATTGACTTGCATGGTAGTAAAATTAAGCTGAAAAATATTTTGCGCAATAATACCTTAATGTCTTAATTTATTTGCATGATTTGTGTTAGTATTTTATAGGTACATAATTATTGTATTTTTAATTGTTTTGTCCTTACTAACACCTGCACTAAATGATGAGCCTGTGGGAGCACTTTTTGTGCCGGCAAATTTCTGCTCGTGATAGTTGTTTGCTTTAAGCACTCCACGACACAGAACTGATAGTGTAATTAAAAAAAAAAAGAAAAAAAAGAAAAGAAATAAACACTAATTTTTCTTTAAAACATAACAAAAAGAGAGAACAAAACAAAAGTTCATATAAATATTCATATCAGGCATGCTTTTTTTCTAATTTCCAATAATTCTATGTTTTGATATTTACAGCAAAATTAATCAAATTAATTTTTTAATATAGATACGTATTATACATTTTCATTTCAAATTATTACAAAAGTACAAATTGGGAAAACGAGATATAAACTATTGCTCCAGGCTCTCTATCGCATCTAAAAACTCTTGAGAAGGCCGGTTGTAAATGCGCATCCTCATATTCTTTGAAATCTGTGAATATAGAGGAAACACTACATCGCTTTAAAAGCAGGGTGACATAAGTCAAAAATTGGCCCTTTTGAGTAAAGTACACAGAAAATTAAAAAAAAAAAAAAAATATTTTTTCTGCCAAATCGTAATATTTCTATTTTTTAAACTGACAGGGTGAGGACGAAGTGTCGTTCTGTATAGCACCTAACATCCCTATATTGTTTGCCTGGTAAAGTGTCATAACTTCAGTTGCGCCTTGATCGTCGGAGTAAGTGGTTGTGCTTTTTGGTGTAAAACGTTGTAATTGTAACAAACGCACAAAGTGGCATCACTATACTCCTCATTGTATCCATTGCACTAACATACAAAGTGGCAACACTCTACTCCACACCGACAGCCAGCCAACATAACGACGCACTTCCTCAAACGTATCCAACACAACGACGCACTTCCTTAAACTTATCCAACACAACGACGCACTTCTTAAAACGTATAAAAGAGGGTGCAGAACTATCATTCATCACTTGTTCTGTAGCAGTCAAACATGAATGTCGAGCTCTACAAGTTGCAAAACTCCCATACTGTCTTTTGTATAAATAATAAATAACATAGGGGCGGGCTACAGTCCGCTTGGGCGAACTGTTAGATACCCTATTCTTATTCCTATATCTCATAAGTGGGCGTGACAAAAATTTAAAGGATTTTATCGAAAAAACTAAGCTTTTGTAAATAAAAACGCTCCCTAGCTCAAACTTTGGTTTTTCAATAAAATTGTTTTATTTAATTGTGGGCGTGTCAGTAGGCGGTTTTAAAAAAAATTTAAGTATGAGCATAAAGGGCACCTAGAGAGTATATACTATAAATTTCAGCTCCCTAGCTCAAACTTTGGACTTTCAAAAATAAAAAAAAAATAATTGTGGGCGTGTCAGTAGGCGGATTTTGAAAATATTTACACATGAGCATAAAGGGCCCCTAGAGAGTATATATTAAAAATTTCAGCTCCCTAGCTCAAATTTTGGTTTTTCAAAAAAAATATTTTATTTAATTGTGGGCGTGTCAGTGGGCGGATTTTGAAAATTTTATGTCCCAAGCAGTTTTATGGGCCAAACGATCATATATAAAAAATTTCAGCTTTCTAGCTCAAAATTCAATTTTTCCCAAAATTTGTTTTATTTAATTGTGGGCGTGTCAGTGGGCGGATTTTGAAAATTTGATGTCCCAATCAGTTTTATGGGCCATAGATCATATATAAAAAATTTCAGCTCTCTAGCTCAAAATTCGATTTTTTCCAAAATTTTGTTTTTTTGAGTTTGTGGGCGTGTCTGTGGGCGGATTTCAAAAATTCGTAAACTTGATTATTTCGGGACCCTAGAGAGTATATGGTTAAAATTTCAGCTCTCTAGGTCCAGTTTAAAGGCCTAATTTTTGCCGACGGACGGACGGACGGACGGACGGACGGACGGACGGACGGACGGACATGGCTAGATCGACATTACTATCGATGCTGATCATAAATATAGTAACTTTTAGGGGTCTACGGGCAATATTAAGGTATGTTACAAACTATGCGTCAAAATTAATATACCCCTAGAATAGGGTATAAAAATCGAGTACGTTCACGACAGAACAGTCCGAACACTTCCTCATTTCCATGAATATTCCCGGCCGTCTACTTTCCTGTATTGAGGTTTTTTGGAAGTATATACAGTAATTTAGTATTCGGTAACGGAGAACAATCCAAAAAGGAAAAAAAACATAGGGGCGGGCTACAGTCCGCTTGGGCGAACTGTTGGATACCCTATTCTTATTCCTATATCTCATAAGTGGGCGTGACAAAAATTTAAAGGATTTTATCGAAAAAACTAAGCTTTTGTAAATAAAAACGCTCCCTAGCTCAAACTTTGGTTTTTCAATAAAATTATTTTATTTAATTGTGGGCGTGTCAGTAGGCGGATTTAAAAAAAATTTAAGTATGAGCATAAAGGGCACCTAGAGAGTATATACTATAAATTTCAGCTCCCTAGCTCAAACTTTGGACTTTCAAAAATAAAAAAAAAAAAATTGTGGGCGTGTCAGTAGGCGGATTTTGAAAATATTTACACATGAGCATAAAGGGCCCCTAGAGAGTATATACTAAAAATTTCAGCTCCCTAGCTCAAATTTTGGTTTTTCAAAAAAAATATTTTATTTAATTGTGGGCGTGTCAGTGGGCGGATTTTGAAAATTTTATGTCCCAAGCAGTTTTATGGGCCAAAGATCATATATAAAAAATTTCAGCTTTCTAGCTCAAAATTCAATTTTTCCCAAAATTTGTTTTATTTAATTGTGGGCGTGTCAGTGGGCGGATTTTGAAAATTTTATGTCCCAATCAGTTTTATGGGCCATAGATCATATATAAAAAATTTCAGCTCTCTAGCTCAAAATTCGATTTTTTCCAAAATTTTGTTTTTTTGAGTTTGTGGGCGTGTCTGTGGGCGGATTTCAAAAATTCTTAAACTTGATTATTTCGGGACCCTAGAGAGTATATGGTTAAAATTTCAGCTCTCTAGGTCCAGTTTTAAGGCCTAATTTTTGCCGACGGACGGACGGACGGACGGACGGACGGACGGACGGACGGACATGGCTAGATCGACATTACTATCGATGCTGATCATAAATATAGTAACTTTTAGGGGTCTACGGGCAATATTAAGGTATGTTACAAACTATGCGTCAAAATTAATATACCCCTAGAATAGGGTATAAACATCATCGGCGTCGAAGCCATATATGTACATATTTGTACGCATAAAAACGTAAAATAAAAAATAAATAAAAGTTACCAACTGCTTTCAATGCTCGCATAACTACCGAATTGCATGGATACGCACAAGTGCATCCTTGTTAATCAAGCGCATATCCAGTGCACGCCAAAGAAACTACGAGGTAAGCGATATTTTTAACCCAATATCGCCATTATCGACAAGGTTCGCATTTCACAGAAGTGGCCAGGTAAGCTCGCCAGATTCGAAGCACAACATCTACCATTGAACCAATTTTTAAATCTGGTTCTAGACATCTTGTACCTATTTCCAACCCGATAATTGAATCATCCCAAATCTTAAGATAGTCTTTTTAAAGATAAATTCAATTTTCCAATAAAACATTATGGGCCATACCAATAACAAATTTAATGTGGAACTTAAATTAGTGGTCCCGTTCATTTGAATTTCCTTGTGCATATGAGTGAAAGGGACTACAAATTTAAGCTGCACACTTATTTTGTTATTGGTACCGGTCTATGTCAGTAACTATCAACGCGGTTTTTGGAAGGGTAACTCAACCTCATTCAGTTATGTTAGTGCATTTGCGATTGCAGATGTGTTTACGTTGTTGAAAGCGCCTTGTATGGCTAGGAAAGCAACCATAGTGTATTCCTTGCGATGAAGGGAGTATTCGATGATGCCTACCAAAGAGTGAAGGGCGATTTCCACCGATTTACCCTAGCAGTAGGCATGTTGGGCCGCAGACAGGAGTAGCGGGCTTATATTCGTACGAAGATGGATATCAATCAGACGCTCCAGCGTTTTGAGGAGGAATGATGATAATCTAATGGGTCTGAGCTATCTGAATCGAGAGAACAAACCTTAGGCGACCAAGCACATCTGGCCAAAGCTGGACCTGCACCGCTCTAAGAGTGATCTCCTTAAACCGACTCCATATTAGCTCCACTATAGGTGCCATTACAGGGCACTGTCGGATAGGCAAGCACGCATCGAGGCTTGGCGTTTATTCGAACGATTTCCGCAGAAGTTTGCTTGGACGAGGAAGAGGAGGAGACTATACTTCACCTTCTCTGCACATGTCCTGCTCTCTCCCATAATATAAATCTTTATCTTGGAGATTTCTTGCTTAATGATCTTAATGACTTGGCTAACGCTAACGTTAGAAGTCTATCGCGCTTCATAAGAAGCTCTAAATGGTTTAACTAGTAGCGGGAGAAACCCCTCGATCCGTGTGGCAACACAATGGACCTAACCTTGGTCTAAGTGTGTCGGCCTTACGCTGACAGACACTTTAACCTAACCTAACCTAATGGGTCTGAGGTCTTTTGGACTTACATGGGAGTATTTGCCAACTTTGGGTATAAAAACCACTTTTACTTCTCTTCAAGATTGAGGAATATGAGTAGTTTCGAACCGATTGCTTGGATAAACCGCAGTAAAAGTGGTTTCCTTGTGTAATTCTTCGTCGGATCTATATGTGAGTGAACTCCCCAATTACACCGAAGTTGACGTTATCAACAGCGATAGTTTACGCTAATTGGTGGACAGATATTTGTTTGTTTGTTTGTTTAAAGCAAAGAATTGGTTGGATGCCATCCGTGTTATTACCTGCCGTGTTAATACCTGCCTTGCGCCTGCGTACTTTCTGCTCCAGAACCAGATGGAGGAAGTCACATGATAGCGCATCTCCTTATGCTTGAATGCGCTGCAGCTTTGGAATGCTTCTGAATAGTCATTTCCAATAATGTGTTTTCCAGCGTTACGCGACACAGCTGGGAATAAGTTTTGCGGGGATACGCAATTTGGCCATCCACACGTAGAGCCCCTGCCGATGAATACTTTGTTTGCGCATTTAAAGTTGATAAAATGGTAAGGTTTGGCTTCAAATTGAAATTATTTTTTACTTGGGCCTAAAATGCTCCAATAAAAACAATATATGCGAAACCACAGCATTGCATACCTCCTTTGATCCTCGATCAAAGTCAAAATTGCTTTCCCATTTTTTTACCTTATTTCACTGATACGTTTTAATTGAAAGTTTTATTATGCCAACATAAAAGAACTTTAACTATCAACTAATCTGCAAATTCGTACCAAAACTTCTTCGTAACAACCAAAGTATCGTCGAAATTGGGTGAAACGTTTCCATTGAAATAGCTACCGTACTGTCTGAAGCAATAAATCCTGAATGAATTTCCTTACAACACCAACGTAGATATTAATCTTCTTGAAACGAAAAAAATACCTCCGCAGAAATAATTGCGGAATAGTTTTGAAAATCATTGCGAAAAACTATCAATTTAGCAAGCTAGGAATTGCATTTAATTTGAAATTTATTGCCTTGCTGTCGACTTATGAAATTGGTAAACAACCCTTATACGTTAGCGTAATGTGAGATTTTTAAAATGAAGTTATGTCTTAATCAAACGTGGAAGGAATTCATTATGATGTTGAAACACATTTTCAGTAATACAGCAACAGGCTAAATGCAATCAAACATTTAATGCTGTGATGGTATTTGAGTTTGGCTAAAAAATATAACACGGTGGGAGATACATAGGCTAGGGTGGGGCACTTTTGACTTTTACGATTAAAGAAAGGAGGTTGATTTATAAATAAAGTTTTCGATGACAAATTATCATCGCACTAATATTCAGGGCTATCGTGAACAAAATTCCCTCCGGAATATTTCCCATTTTTCAAAAATAGGTATCGGCATGAATTTCGAAAAAAAAAAATCCCTCCGGAATTAATTGGTATCGTAGACAAAAATTCCCCCCGGAATTTCGCGAGATTCCCTCCGGAATATTTCCTTCGCAAGTATGCTGGTGGAAATTCAAAAATCTAAGCAATTTGTATGTGGATAAGTAGTCGGTTGCTTTTAAGTTTGTATTTTAAATCAAAAAAAGTGAAATAAGAGTTGCGTGTTTGTTCTGGCTCAAATAAAAAGAATTTAAATAAAAAAAAGGGAAATAAGAGTTGCATTGGTTTGTTGTGGCTCAAATAAAAAGAAACTTTAGCTTTAGAAAAGAAGAAGAATTTTGTCTTTATGCAAGTATTTTTTGTTCAAGTTTTATTTCGATAATTTTATAAAAAAATAAACATATACATAGGTCTAACTCAACTAATCAAAGACAATTGGAGATGATGGTACATTTATGTGATGGAAGCCGCGACATTGCCAATGGCTTCACTACGAATAGGAGCAAAGACGATGTGAATACATTTTGGAAAACAAAACGCCATAACATGGAGATGGAAAAACTAAGAAAAAGGGAAATTGAGGCAAAAATAGAATTTAATATAATATAATTTAAGACGCTGTCTTATACAAATTGAAGAGGAGAAACTTCAAATAATGGAGAATTTGTTTATGTCACTTCACTAAACCGAACGCGAGTATAATAAAATTAATAACATTCACACAATTTTCTGTTAAAAAAAATGCCAAAATCTCCACAAATATGAGCTTATAAATTGAATTATTTGCGTTTGACAACTCGTCGGCTGAGAATTGGTTTGACGTATACGCCATTTCTACTTTTTTGGGAAATCGCAATTGAAAGTTTACGGTTCAACTAAAATTAAACGGGTCGATAGAAGTTTCTCATTTTTTTATCAAGTTTTATTTAGAATATCTACTTTCCAATCATAATAACCTAAAAGCTCAGTCTCTTGTAGTTTATTATTTATTAAAAGATTTGCTCAGAATGGTTTTGACGTATACGCCACACAAGATACTTATTTTTCCTGTTCATACACGTAAGTCAAAAGAACTGCACGTACGTCATTCCAATAGTAAGCACAAATGGTGGTGCTGAAGAGAACACTACCTTCATTCAAACATAATAAAAGACTTCTATTGAATTTGTTATTTTTGATTATTAATGAATGCATTTTTTTTTTTTGTGTTATACAATATAAAATAATTCATATGAAAAAAAAACAAACTTATTACAAAAAAGTAAACAAAAATAATATCTTCACTAAAAAAATAACATCAAAGTACATAAATAAATGTAAAATAAGATACATAAAACAAAAAATAAAAATTAATTCATCACATCTTTAAGGAACACAAACCATCTTAATACAAAAGAGTAAACTAAAATAATAATAATATGTACCTTCTAGGTCACTAATTCACTAAGTAACATTATTAAATAGAGCCTTATAATATGCTTTGTCCTCTTGTGGCATAAAAACAAATAAGCTTTTTATGTCATCAATTGTTTCTTTTGGGATACATTTTTTTCTAGTTGTTATTATATTAAGTGTTTGGTTAAATAAATTCTTTGGTGTTTGTAGGGTATTCTTTGAAGCAAATTTAAATATTGGAATTATTTGATAGTTCAAATCTCTCCCATTTGTTTTTATATGCAGCGATTGTAGATCGAATTTATCATATTTTATGTACTTAATTTTTGTAAATGGTATTTTTGAAAAGTTTAAATATCCTGCTTTTACAGAATATGCTTTAAAATCCACCGGCTGCATTTGAATAACCTTAAGCTTAACCCTTTCGTATGACATGTTTTTAAGAAATCTTAGAAGTGACAATGGACTAAATATCTCAAGATTTCGAAGATATTTGTCAATTGTACTGTGGACACAGTCAACCTCTTGTATAACAGAATGACCTGGTGGAGAAAATTTCTGAATTATGCCCTTTAATTTTGATTCAGCATTGAGAAAAAATTGTAGTGCAGTGGACATTACCTTATTTCTGTTTTGTGGGACGCAAGAGTCACTCCAAAGCGTGAGAAATTCGATCTCAGGGTTATCAATTAGGATTTGCTTTAAATTTCTTATGACCGCGC
Organism: Portevinia maculata; assembly: GCA_949715645.1. Classification (NCBI taxonomy): domain Eukaryota; kingdom Metazoa; phylum Arthropoda; class Insecta; order Diptera; family Syrphidae; genus Portevinia; species Portevinia maculata. The sequence continues at coordinate 103,834,533 of OX454526.1, forward strand.
TCGCGATATCGTCACCCGTGCGTCCATTATAAATCTCATTCCAAAATGCACAATACGTAATTTTTGGCTTTAAAGCAAAGCAAACTGTAGCAGTCATATTAAAAACGTTAAGCTTTCTCTTGTAATCAAATGACGACGCATTACCTTTTGGCAATGAGAAAACGCTTTGAAGATCAAAACACACAACTGCATGCATGTAATCTGCATTCTGTCGGTCAAGATCCCGTTCAGCTTTCATTGATACTTTTTCCTCCTTATGGATATTAAAATCGTTAATTTCTTCCGTTGTTGGATTCTTTTTCGCTTTAAAAATCAAACACCGATCGCACTGGTCTTTCTTCGGTTTGTAAAACGAAAGATTGAATTCAGTGTTAAAGATTTTTCTGTATATGTTTTGTTATACGGGATCAGGTGTTTTTATACCCTATTCTAGGGGTATATTAATTTTGACGCATAGTTTGTAACATACCTTAATATTGCCCGTAGACCCCTAAAAGTTACTATATTTATGATCAGCATCGATAGTAATGTCGATCTAGCCATGTCCGTCCGTCCGTCCGTCCGTCCGTCCGTCCGTCGGCAAAAATTAGGCCTTTAAACTGGACCTAGAGAGCTGAAATTTTAACCATATACTCTCTAGGGTCCCGAAATAATCAAGTTTAAGAATTTTTGAAATCCGCCCACAGACACGCCCACAAACTCAAAAAAACAAAATTTTGGAAAAAATCGAATTTTGAGCTAGAGAGCTGAAATTTTTTATATATGATCTATGGCCCATAAAACTGATTGGGACATAAAATTTTCAAAATCCGCCCACTGACACGCCCACAATTAAATAAAACAAATTTTGGGAAAAATTGAATTTTGAGCTAGAAAGCTGAAATTTTTTATATATGATCTTTGGCCCATAAAACTACTTGGGACATAAAATTTTCAAAATCCGCCCACTGACACGCCCACAATTAAATAAAATATTTTTTTTAAAAACCAAAATTTGAGCTAGGGAGCTGAAATTTTTAATATATACTCTCTAGGGGCCCTTTATGCTCATGTGTAAATATTTTCAAAATCCGCCTACTGACACGCCCACAATTTTTTTTTTTTTTTTTGAAAGTCCAAAGTTTGAGCTAGGGAGCTGAAATTTATAGTATATGCTCTCTAGGTGCCCTTTATGCTCATACTTAAATTTTTTTTAAATCCACCTACTGACACGCCCACAATTAAATAAAACAATTTTATTGAAAAACCAAAGTTTGAGCTAGGGAGCGTTTTTATTTACAAAAGTTTGGTTTTTTCGATAAAATCTTTTAAATTTTTGTCACGCCCACTTATGAGATATAGGAATAAGAATAGGGTATCCAACAGTTCGCCCAAGCGGACTGTAGCCCGCCCCTATGTTTTCTTTATAAAGTTGGTATATTTTGGCTAAATTTAAATGACTCTCTAAGTATTTTTTACCAGAGCTGGCTCTACAATAGTGAGATTCTATTGTTGGAAAACTATTTACGTGGTCATGAATAGCCTTAATTTTATCGGGCGGTGTGATTTTGTTTGTGTTTCGTCCTTTTGTTAAAGGTTTAGGTACACCATTTGAGGGATCATTTAAATTGTTAAAGAAGTAGCATATCCTTTTCTCGTTTATAGATAAAGTGTTGATAAAAAACTTTTTACAAACTTGGGTTGTTACGCCATCGATTTGCAAAAAAAAATTATATGACTTTTGTTTTGTAATTGAGTCAACTACTCGTCTTCTTTTTACAGTTTCCTGTCTAACAAACTTCGAATAGAAATTGGATTTATCTGCATCCGATAATCCCCAAAACGACTGATAAATATCCTTTCTATTCTCGTTAGTAAAATGTTTGGTGCATAAATAAAAACACGTGTGCCTACAGGGTTCTTTTATAATTCTCGATGCCATTGTTTTTCCTTTTATGTTGGTATATTCTTGCACAGACTCCCTAAGTTTTTTTCTTATGTGTTGCGTCCACAGTTTTGGATTCTTCGTCCTTTTTCTAGAAGATACCTTTGGCGTACTATCGCTGTCTGTTTAAATTAAAATTAGTTAGGTACAATCTTATGAGTTTCTGCAATAGGAAATTTTACCAGAAGTATTGTATTCAGAAGGAATACTTCTTAAATTTTCGTCAACCTCTGGAATATTTAGTAGGGGTTCGCCCAATAAGCTAGGTCTTGCTTCGCTTCTTTCCACTTTGAAATCAGGGTATTTAACGCTGTCGTCGCTGTCTTAAAATTTAAATATTCGATATAATATCTTTTGATTATTTAAGCTCATAAATACCGAAGCCGGTTTCAGACGAAGTAGAGGAATCAAGTTCGGGATTAATGTTTTCGGCAAATTCCGTTTGATTGGGTATAATTTCATCAAGTAAACTTAAAATTATAAAACTAATGTTATCTAAACTTTCTTTGACATTTTATTTTTATTGTTTAAAATGTATAACAAATAAAATACTTACGAAAGTAGTCCCTCCGCAAGATTTGGCTCTGGTGATTCCATTTTTAATAGACGCTCGAACAACCGCGCATAACCGAATTCAGCCGACGAATGAACCAGTTTTTCGTTGCAATATATTTATACCTTTTTACTATTCCATTAAATTCATGTAATCACATACGTCAAACCAAAACTGAACTTTTTGTTTTTGTCGACGCGTACGTGTATACAATGAAATACAAGTTTTTACTTAATTACATGCACGTACGTCAAAACAATTCTGAATATACTTTTTAGTTTTCTTGTCGTACGAGTATGATCGAAGTCTGTGGACATACGGCAAAACAATACTAAGCAAAAAAAAATCGGAATTGCATAGAAAATTTGACGTAAATCCAAAAAAATGGCGTTTACGTCAAACCAATTTTCTCGTATGATCGAAGTCTGTGGACATACGGCAAAACAATATTAGGCAAAAAAAATCGGAATTGCATAGAAAATTTGACGTAAATCCAAAAAAATGGCGTTTACGTCAAACCAATTTTCTAACTTATTAATTTGGGTGGATATACGTCAAAACAATACCAGATATCTCAGGATTGGCTAGAGATAGGACCAAAAGATAACATTACTTAGAAAGAGCATACTCGAAAACATAAGTCTGCATTCATAGTCCAAAAAGTGAAATTTGGCGTATACGTCAAACCAATATTCAGCCGACGCTATCAAACGCCTTCGAACTTAACTTCGAAAATTCCGGGGGAAATAAATTCCGATGGAGATTCACGATACTAGGAATAATTTCCAAAGAACAAAAAATGTTCGGGGGGAATTTTTTTCCCCCGGAATTGCCGATAGCCCTGATTATCTTGTCGTAAGCGCCATATTCATTTTTTGACACGGTACCTACTCGGGAATCCTCTTTTTATAACTGTCATCAGATATCCTTTAAGTTTTTGAAATATTAAAACTTTCTTCAAAAATAAGTTTGCCGTATACGCCATCAAAATCAACAGTTTTGTTTCTTCATACTTTTCCTGGTGAATTTTTGGCGTATACGTCAAAAAATATGCACATAGGTACGGCATTTCAATTATTAGTTTTTAAAAGAAATTTCTTTCCAGCTAGTGAGTAGTTTTCCTAGAAAAAAAGTACCTAAGTACTTCCTAAAAGATACATTTAGTTTTCGACAAAAAGAAAAAAAAAATTATTTCATATTTCTTGAAGTCATTTATTTTATCAGTGCATTTTAAAGTTTTCTTATGGAAAACAGATACAGAGTGAATATGCAAGAAATGCATAGCTGAACAGGCTAATAAATTTTTGTTGGGGGTCTCTAGAATCGACGAATAACATATTGCTCTATGTCGATAAAAACTAGAACGGTCTACAACATAAACAAAACGAGCAGCGATTTTACATCCAGTAACCAACCGTCAATCTGGTGCCCATAACTACACTTGCAGAACAATAACAACGTGTAAAAAACCTAGCTGCTAAAAACATCTAACATGAGCAAAGAAGACCACGTAAAAGAAAAACATCCTACTTTCTGGAGCTAATAGCCTTTCGATTGCATCCTGCGAACCGATGGAAACAGTAAGGTTGAAAACACACCGGATAAAGCAAAACGTGTTTTTTTTTTGTTTCGTGAAACAAGAGAACATTGCTTCTTATGAGAGTACACCACCACCAAAGAAAACGAAACAAAACCCACGTTTTTGTTTCGAAGTGTTTCGGTGGTGGTTATCGAAAATACATGCCATTGTTTACGAGCAACACACACCGAATGCAACAAAACTGTTTCGCCCCAGCGTCGTCGTTGACGATAATTGCCTACTTTCTTATGGCGCAACACACACCAAATAAAACGAAACATAAAAACAAGAGCAAAACAAAAAAACGTGTTTCGTTGCCGATACCTGCTGTTTTTTGCAAAACAAAATTTTGATTCCTTCGTAACGAATGATTGTGCGGTTTTTCTTAGCTTTTTTAAAGGCACATCCTCGTTGTGTATAACTTTTTACTACGTACAGTGATGTACTTTTTAAAATGGTGTATGGCTGGTTTTTGAGATTTTTTTTTTTAATGATTACACCTAATTATAAACCTCTACAATTACCCTTCAGTCAAAAATATGAGTGTCCCTACTCATTATATGGATATACTTTGGTTTACTATGTGCGCAAATTTTAACAAATGCGTTCATAGTATGAATATATAATATACAGTATTACTGTAAATACTTGACATACTGTATTTAAAAATCATGTAACCAAAATAAGATGGCATACTGATATTGCCAAGGAACTGCTCCAGTAGAGGAGTTAAAGTATTGAACATACTGATTGAGCATGTTACGCGCAGCATTTAATGGTCTTGCTCTTCCAATATTTTCATGTGTTTCGCCTTGAGGTAAGTATTTCATAGCTACACGCCCAACATATATTTCCTGAAGCAAGCCTTCGCGTTCCCTAATCATATTATGCAAAGCGCAGGTGGCTAATTTAATTATTTGCACTTTATTGGGAGGCAATAATATGACAGTATCAAATATACCAAATTTTTTGGTAATCATATCAAATGCGCATTCAACCACTCTTCGAGCTCTGGATAAACGATAATTGTATACTCTTGTTTCGTTTGTCAAATTTGTTCGTGCGAAAGGCCTCATTACGCTCGTAAGAAGTGGATAGCCTTCATCTACCACAAAAAAAAAAAAATTGAAATATTCATCGCTCCCGGCATCATTTTCTGCTTATAAGGCAAGCTCAATTTGTTGCTCAGAAGTTGTTTTCCAAAATTGTAATACTTGAAAGCACCACTATCGCAATTTCTCCCAAAATCGCCAACATTAACACAAATAAACTGGCCGTGTCCATCAACTACAGCTTGCAGGTGCATAGAATGGAACTTCTGATATTTGTAATAATCCGATCCTGAGTTTCGAGGACATTGCACCCTTATGTGCTTTCCATCTATGGCTCCTAAACAATTGGGAAAGTTCCACATCTTATCAAATGCATCCGCTATTGACATCCATTTCTTAACATCTGGTTGTGGCAAATAAATGAGAAATAGTACTTCTCAAATAGCTTGGAAAGTTTGTATTACAATTTTTTCAATTGCAGACGCACCACACAAATAAATGGATAATTCTGCGTAATTCCTACTCAAGATACTTGAGGGAAGAAAAATCAAAGCCATCAGGTTCGAGCGGCAAGCAGAAAACAAATTGTATTTAGCTGTCTTTTCTAAAAGACTATGCACATCATCGCACTTCAGCAGCTTAGATAGCCCGGCTGTTCAAGAGGCGCTTGACGAATTGTTGTATGCGGAAAGTATGAACTTAGAGCAAAGTACTCCCAGAATGAGCGCAGTGCCATCCAAAAGGAGTAAGCCTTCGACCTCCGAAATAATAGCTGGGCCAATGATTTATTTATTTATTTATTTCATCAATGGATTAAATCTGCTGACTATTTACAATTTATATTATATACAATCCTTAATATATTTACATAAATTATGACAATTTTCTGTTACTTGCATACATACAAGAAAATTTACAGACGAAGACTTAAAAACTGTAAGACTTCTCGTTTAAATGTATCTCTATTCGTTACAATGTCGACTTCATTGCAAACGGTATTGTACATTGTTAAAGACCGCGAGATGGGCTCATTTTGACCATAGGTAGTTCTATGACTAGGTATATAAAATAGTACATATCTTTTTCTAAGTAGTCTTTCCGGAACATAGAACGTAACCAAACACAATAAATCGATGGAATCTATTTTATTGGAAAGAATATCTCTAATAAAAATTATACTCGTACTTTGTGCGTTTCTTCTAACTTCAAGCGTTTTTAAATCAATTAGAGCACATCTTGAAAAATAGTTCGGCATATCACCAGTCCAATTCAAATTTCGAATTGCGAATCTTGTAAATCTTTTCTGAATTCCTTCAATTCTTTGGATCCCATTAGCGTAAAATGGGCACCAAACTATAGAACAGTATTCAAGATAAGGAAGTACTAAAGAATTGTATAAGGTTTTAAGTGTGTAAGCATCTTTGAAGTCTTTTGAGTTTCGTTTTAGAAAACCAAGCATTGAATTACCTTTAGAAGTAATGAAATCGATATGCTGCCGGAAATCCAACTTCGAATCCACAAGCACACCAAGATCCTTCACCAGTTTAACTCTTAATAGTGGGTCTTGATTGAATTTATAAGAATAATTGATAGCGTTCAGTGATCTAGTTGCACTAAGAATCTTACATTTAGAAAAATTCAATTCTAGGTGATTATACTTACACCAGCCTAGAAAAAGATCTATCTCCATTTGAAAAATGGAACAATCAATTATCGATCGGATAGAATATAAGATTTTAACATCGTCGGCAAACATTAGACAAATCGACTTATGAAAGATCAATGGCAAATCATTAATAAAAAGAAGGAAGAGCAATGGACCTAGATGACTTCCTTGAGGAAGACCTGAGTCGACTTTAATTGGTATAGAGTAAAGCCCACCTATATCGACAATTTGTTTTCTATTAGATAGGTATGACTCTAGCCATATAAGAAAACGACTATCACAACCTAGCATCTTCAGCTTATGAAGTAGTAAACCGTGATGGGCTCGGTCAAATGCTTTAACAAAATCTGTGTAGAGTACATCAACTTGGTACCCCTTTTCCATTTCATTCAAGCAAAAATTAGTGAAAATACAGAGATTTGTAGCCGTTGAGCGACCTTTTATGAAGCCGTGTTGGCCCGGTGATAAAAGTTGTTTCACAGAGTAGTAGAACTTATCAGTTATAATTTTTTCCAAAAGTTTTGGTATAGCAGAAATCTTCGAAATGGGTCTATAATTTTTGATTAACTGCTTCGACCCACTTTTATATATAGGATTAATAAATGATACTTTTCATTCATCTAGAAACTCTCCTGACCAGAGAGATTTATTATTGAGGAAAGTGAGAGGAAAACAAATAGATGAGGAACATCTTGATAAGAGAAGGGGCGGAATTGTATCATAGCCTGCTTTTTTAGAAACATCTATTTTACATAAGGCATCTAAAACTTCATCTTCAGATAACTGCGGAAGCATAAAATTAATATTAGGTTCAAAATTTGAATACATTGATCTTAGATCTCCGATTGAGTCTGTATTATATGATGATTTAAAAAATTGTGCGAAAAGATGACAAGAAGACTGTAAATCATTAGATTTTTCATCTTCATATTCCATTGACTGTGGGAACTGTGACACATTAATGCGCTTCGAATTAATAAAAATCCAGAAAGATTTGCTACTTGCCTTATGTTTGACTCAGTTGTACTTATATACTGCTTATATAAAAAGCAATTAAGAAAATCATATTCTCTTCTGAGTTGAAGGAACCGAATTCTATCTTCATTTAGCCCCGTAGACTTAAAACGCTTAAAGGCTTTGTTTTTGGCATTTTTAAAATTTTTTAATCTGCTATTATGCCATGGTAGCTTAAATATTCTCTTATTTTTAGAAGTTAGGACGAATAGTTCCATACCTTCGAAAAGAATACTTTTAAACCTTGTGAACATATCTGTAAGTGAACCATTTTGAAATATATTTTCCCAATCAAATGTATTATAAAAGTTATTTAATGCAATGAAGTCGGCCTTCTCAAAGTTAATTTTTTTTTTTTTTCAATAGGTGAAATATTTGCATACACCTAAAATTCAAGATTTACCTCAATTGCAATATGGTGAACAGAATTATTTAACAATGGGAAATGATCGACTTTTTGAAATCAAGAACCACAGAAAAGACCCCGGAAAGTGCGAATGTATTGTTTTTTAAGAGTCTCCTGGTAGATTATGAAAAATTATCCAATAAAAGGCAAAGATCATTCAGAATAGCAATGCTTACCAAAATGAATGAGTTGCAAGAAGAGGAAGAAAGTGAAGCCTCTACTTAAAATACGACATTTGGAGATTGGCAAGATTAAAAGCTTTTCTCTTTTCTTATAAATAAACACATAATGTCTATTTTGTAAACGCAAAATTGTTTTTTTCTATTTACTTACCGTAGAGTTATAAATAATAATCGTTCAGCCGGAGTTATGCTTTTACGATAGTTCGTGTCTTGTTTTCTGATAGCATGATTAATCCCTGCAAAAAATAATAAGTTTCAACTAGCATTCTAGTGATATTATTAAATTTTCCAGGAAAAGTTCTTCACTCTGCTATTAAGTTTATAATCACATCCTAACCAAATTGTTTTAGATTACATATATGGATACACCCACCACTCTCGGCTATTTGCGTCCTTTTCCTCAATTGCTTCAAAAATTGTATTCAAGATTGGCACAACTTCATCGTCTGAGTCCGACCATATGTTGAACAACACTAAAAGCAAGTCGCGAATTCAATTTTGTTTTATTTCAACCCACACCAAACGAAACAAGAAAGCAAAACGTTTTGTTTTGTTACATTCTGTTTCGCTTGTTTCAAAAGTGTGCGATTGTACAAAAGTGTGCTGCATACCACTGCGCATACACAAAAGGAAAATCAACCCTTTCATTTTATTGTACACTCCATTCCACGTGTTTACGAACACGTAGTTTCTTTATTTAATTTTATGAAATTTTTTAAATCCTTCGATAATATAGGAAAAACCAAATGCAATATGAAAGAAGGCTATATTATGTTTATGTTGTAGAAAAAACATAGGGACGGGCTACAGTCCGCTTGGGCGAACTGTTGGATACCCTATTCTTATTCCTATCCCTCATAAGTGGGCATGACAAAAGTCTAAGTATGGTTTAACAATTCAACCATACTTAGAACGCTCTACATATTTTGTTATATAATATTTAAAGGATTTTATCAAAAAAACCGAAGCTTTTGTAAAAAAAACCCTCCCTAGCTCAAACTTTAGATTTTCAAAAAAGTTTTTTTTTAAATTGTGGCGGATTTTGAAAATATTTACACATGAGCATAAAGGGCCCCTAGAGAGTATATATTATAAAATTCAGCTCCCTATCGCAAACTTTGGATTTTCAACAAAAGCTGATTTTAAGTTGTGGTCGTGTCAGTAGGCGGATTTGGAAAATATTTACATATGAGCATAAAGGACCCCTAGAGAGTATATATTATAAATTTCAGCTCCCTAGCTCAAACTTTGGTTTTTCAATAAAATTGTTTTATTTAATTGTGGGCGTGTCAGTGGGCGGATTTTGAAAATATTATCTCCCGAGCAGTTTTAGGAGTCATAGGTCATATATATAAAAAATTTCAGCTTTCTAGCTCAAAATTCGATTTTTTCGAGTTTGTGGGCGTTGTGGGCGGATTTCAAAAATACGTAAACTTGATTATTTCGGGACCCTAGAGAGTATATGGTTTTTCAGCTCTCTAGGTCCAGTTTAAAGGCCTAATTTTTGCCGACAGACGGACGGACGGACGGACATGTATAGATCGACATTACTATCGATGCTGATCATAAATATACTAACTTTTAGGGGTCTACGGGCAATATTAAGGCATGTTACAAACTATGCGTCAAAATGAATATACCCTTAGAATAGGGTATATAAATTGGGATTAGGTTGAACAAATTTGGGTTGGGGACAAATTTGTCTATTCCGCTGATTTGTGCAGTGAGGGGCAACCGGTACAAGAAACAACATAATGTAAGCAATTATTTGCTTCCTTTTTGAATTATAATTTGAATTTTCAAAAGTTCATTTAAATTGACGGTATCTAGTTATTATTGTGTTTGAAGTGCTTCGTATAGCGTTGGTTGCCTTAAACTCAACTGTCAATTGCCGAACTATCGTTACACATTCTCCAAACAAGATGATATATATAAATTGTGCAAGGACATTACTAGAGACGTGTTTCTTGTGTAAAAATAATTTTTATTTAAACAAGTTTCGTGAGATCAAAGATGATTCTAAAAAAGAATGGAAACTGGTAAATGGCAAACTTAACAAATCAACTCCTATACAACAAATCCAATGCTTGAGTTTAAATGATGCTATCATAAGCAATCCCATTGACTTAGCTAATACATTTAATGAATATTTTTCGTCTGTTGGTAATGAAGTAGTATCAGATAATTGTGCTGATTTTCCTAAGTGCGAGTGTTTGTCTAATAAATTTTCATCTTCTCGAAGCTTCTTTTTTTATTATCTCTCTTAAAAAATCGAATTCCGCCATCACTAACAGCGTATCAAACAACTTCGTTGAAATAATTGCCTTCAATATTTGTGATATTTTATGTCATATCTTTAACAAGAGTATATCGTTTGGTGTTTTCCAGATGATTTAAAGGTAGCTGTAGTTGTGCCTTTATTTAAGAAAGTTGATAAAATATTAATAAATAATTATAGGCCAATTTCTCTACTCTCGGTGTTTTCAATTTTTTTTAAAAAAAAGCTGTAAAAAACAGAATGATCAAGTTCTTCGAAAAACTAAATTTCTTTAGTGAGTGTCAATATGACTTTCGTACGGGTTTTTCATCTGAAGGTGCCCTTTCTTCTAATATATTAGATGGTCTTAACAACAGGAAGCTAACTGCGGCCTTATTTATTGACATAACAAAAGCTTTCGATTCCGTCGATCATAATAACTCTTAGACGTATAAATGTGGATTTAGAGGAGCAATACACAAATGGTTCTGTTCTTATCTATCTGAAAGAGGGCAAAGGGTCAGAGTAAATGGAGAATTCAGTTCAATGCATTTCATGCTAGGTGTTCCTCAAGGCTCTGTGCTTGGTCCAATCCTTTTTTTAATTTTTATAATTCGATCTTTGTACAACAAATCCGAAGTAAAATAATAGCGTTCGCTGATGACATGGCATGTGCTTTTCACAGTGATTCTATCTTAAACCTTTTTGTTGACATAAACCATGATTTGAAAGTCTTAAGACAATGGTTCTCAATGCATAAAATGATAATTAGTAACAAAACCAAAATAATGTTTTCTAATGTGTGTGGTAAAGAGGTGGATTTCGGTTCATTCTTGTGTTTCAATATTGAGTGTGTCAAGTTATACAAGATATAAGTACCTTGGTGTTTTGATTGATTGGGAGATGAGTTGGTCTGGCTATACGAATGCACTTGACCTTCCTATGGTTGGTTGGTTGGTTTAAGTGGCTGTAATTCCCGTCATCTGACGAGGGAAAACACAAGTAGCGCAATGAGCGCCGTTTTGATACCACAACTAACGGAACCTAAAATTTAAAGGGCGAGATGGATATTATTAAGGGGGCTCAAAACCATCCTGTGGAGTTGAGGAATTTGATGATGTTGTTGAAGTGGATGGTATGAATGGCCGAGAGGTCATTGTAAAACGGATGACCTAGTGCGCTGCGTCTGGTTTTGGCTAAAGCCGGACACTCACAGAGAAGATGGAACACTGTTTCACTCTTTTCTGTGTCAGAGCAGCTGCGGCAGTGGGTGTTGTGAGGGATGCCAAGCTTGGCTGCGTGAGTGCCTAAAGGCCAATGGCCCGTACTGATTGCCGTTAGTCTGGCGACATCAACACGCGTTCTGGCTAAGAGGTTGTTTGTTCTGGCATCATCGTAGGTTGGCCAAATCTTTCTTGAAATGACACAGTCCGAACGATTCGTCCATCTAGTCTCGGCCCCTGAGATGAAGTGCAGGAGGATTTCTCTCTTTACTTATCCCAGCGGAGGGAAGACTTCCTCAGCATGTGATACGCACAGAGCAGAGCCACGTCTGGCGAGTTCATCGGCTCTCTCATTTCCATCAATGTTCCTATGGCCGGGAACCCAGACGAGAGAGATATCTTGCCGATGACAAGCCTTATTCAGCGTATCCCTGCATTCCACCACAAGCTTGGACGTAGACTTAGTTGAACTAACAGCATTAATCGCGGCCTGACTGTCGACGAAGATGCCTATTTTTTTTCTGTGTGTCAATATGTTGAGAAGCAGTCTACACGCCTCCTTAATTGCAAATACTTCTGCTTGAAAGACGCTGGCTGCGTTGGGAAGGCGGAGGGTTTTAGAAATATCTAGCTCTGTAGAGAAAATGCCAGCTCCTACTCCACAGTTCATCTTGGAACCATCTGTGAAGATAGGTATGTCGAATTCATTTACGACCGCATTTTCTTTCCATTCTGATCTAGAGGGGAATCTCACAGAGAAGCTTTTATGGAAGTTGAGTTTGGGTGTAATGTAGTCTGTACCTATTAGACCTATGCCTTCGGGAAGTGAAAGAAGGATGCTGGTATGGCCATATGGCCTTTCCGACCAACATTTAGATTCCTTCAATCTAACAGCACTACACGCTGCAATGTTTTTGATATACAGATCCACTGGCAGAAAGTTGAGAATCACATTGAGCGCCTCGGTCGGGCTTGATCGAAGGGCTCCAGTGATTCCAATTCCAGCTGTTCTTTGGATTCTGCTTAATTTAGTGACGTTGTAGGCTTTACTTAAAGCGGGCCACCATACCAGGGATCCGTAGGTGAGGATGGGACGTACCACCGCTGTGTACATCCAACGAACCATCTTTGGTTGAAGCCCCCACTTCTTGCCGAAAGTTTTGCTACAGGCGTAGAAAGCAACGCTTGCCTTCCGCACTCGGTGTTCGATGTTGGACTTCCAGTTGAGTTTGGGGTCAAGCGTGACTCCAAGGTATTTTGCGCTGGTGGATAAAGGAAGATTTTGGTTATTTAAGCGGGGAAGTGAGAAGGTTGGTATTTTGGTTTTGGTGGTGAAAAGCATCAGTTCAGTTTTGCTTGGGTTAACGCTTAGGCCACAACTTGTAGCCCACCCGCTAATCTTACCCAGTGCTCTTTCCATGATTTCACTTATCACGGTCGGAAACATTCCTGATACTAGAACAACCACGTCATCCGCATACGCAACGACTTTGATACCCTCCCTGTCGAGACTTGACAGGATTTTGTTGAGAACTATAATCCATAAGAGAGGTGAGATCACCCCACCTTGAGGTGTTCCTCTACTTACTGATTTGGTTAGAAGGGTATTGCCTAGTTTTGCTTGAATGATCCTCGTTTTGAGCATGGAAATGATCCAAGAAGTGACAAAGTCCTCCACGCCTAGTTCTAGGAGAGATTCCTGGATCGATTCAGTGTGGACGTTGTTAAACGCGCCCTCTATATCTAAGAAGGTGGCTAAGGTGTATTGGTGATGGAAGAGTGACCTTCCTATACCTGCGCCAAAAAATATAACACATATACCTGCGCACGGTCCCTGGGACCGAAATTTGCGAAAGCATTCTCCTTTATTGAAAAAATTACAAAAATTTAAATTAGTCGTCTGACAGACCAACGCGCGGGTATAGGAAGGTTAAGAAGTATCTTATGGCTGCTACAAGGCAATTTTACTTGTTAAAACAGTATTGTTCTCAGGATCTTCTTGGGTGTAATTATTATGATTTGGTTTTAAGCTTGAATATGGCATAGTTTCATGGGGTGGTACTTATAACAGCAAAATTAACCCGCGTCTAGTTTCTCAAAAACATGTTATCCGTCTTATTTGTAATAAAAGTCGTCGTTATAATAGTTTAATACTTTGCAGAAGTCTCAAAATGATACCTCTGAAACACTTGTATTTCTACAAAGTTTTGAAAATATTTTTAGCCAGATCTGCCCATCTATTAAGCAGGTGCCTTTCTAGCTACAGTCTTAGAATAAATAGTCAACACCTTGATCAAGTACCAAATCACAATCTTCAAATCTTTCTTAATTTTTATACGTCAATTGCTCTATTTAATAGCCTACCTATTGGCATTAGAAATGATTCCATTTTCCTCAAAAGAGTAAAACTCTGGCTCTTTGATCTAAATTATAAGGATATTCAGGATTTACTATGTTTAATTACTTAAGTACTTTTTGTTTTCAGTTTTCGTTCTTGATCCATGTTATCATTATACAATGGCACTTTTACTATTTATTATTTATGTATTATGAACAATATTAAACAAAATTAATAAAAAAAATAGTGTTATTATCAATTTAAAAGTCTTTTCGTAACCCCACTTCACCTAATTGTTATCCTGTTAAAGTTATAACTCCTGCTTTCGCCTCTAGTTCCTTATGAGCTATAGATTGCAGATTTTATTATTAATTTAATTATATTCTCAATAATATTTATCATTGTAATCTGTTTTATATTAGATACATATTGATAAAGAAAGAAATGAAATAAATGAAAATGAAATATAATTTATTATAGTTTACTATTTTTCTTATATAATCTTAATTTAAGGTTTTATGTTGCCATATATCCACGGCAGATACGATGTAACTCTCACATAAATTCCAGGGTAGATACTGCCACACTGCACACTACCAGCTGACACGATTCCGTACTGAACCCAACGAACACCAGCACTATATCGGGCATTAAAAAATATCGGCCCACCCGAATCGCCCTTACATGTATCGACCTCATTCTCTGCGCCAGCGCACAACTGAGATTCAGTTATGTTTATAATTTTATGAATTTCTTGACAGTAATCATTCGTCTTAATGGGCACCACGGCCTTCTGTAAAACGCTTGCCTTCAATCCATTTTCTATTCGACCCCATCCTGCAATTATCATTCGCAATAATCTTTCCGCTTTCGAGCTTTCAGTGATTGGAAGGCATATTGGCTGCACGCTGCCTTAATAAGGAAAAATAACCTTTGATTTTGCTTTCCATATTTTGTAAAGGCCCACACTTACTTTTGAAAACAGCTTGACTTATCAATCGAATGAGTCCAATGTCATTGGTTATATTGTTCCGATTGTAGTCTTTGTGATAAGTTGCCTCTTCGACGTCAATCTCTTGGAAAGGTGGTGCACATCTTCTTTTTCTGCCATACCCCATG
Source organism: Portevinia maculata (assembly GCA_949715645.1). Taxonomy (NCBI): domain Eukaryota; kingdom Metazoa; phylum Arthropoda; class Insecta; order Diptera; family Syrphidae; genus Portevinia; species Portevinia maculata. The sequence goes on from OX454526.1 coordinate 103,849,846, forward strand.
CAGTCAATTGTTTCCTGGGTATCGTGCTCTCCCAAACGTACGCTGACTCTGTAAAAAAAAACCTGTGAACGTGTTTCAATTACAAGAGACGCGTTTACAATTTTTTATTCAAACCAGTACGTATACAATGTGCGGCTGTGAGAACATAACGATCGGTAATCAGCGATCCACCGCAGTCAAGAGTCCTCGAAAAGCCATCATAGTAAACTAAGAGCGCCATCCAGGGAAATTCAGAGAGGTTTGAGTCCACCCCGTTCGCAACACGATCAAAGTCGCTCTGTCCACAATTAGTCAGCTCCAAAATAGACATTCCTGTTTGAATGTCTGCATCTGAACTTTCAACACTGGGTCGTTCTCTAACAGACGACCCCATTCTTGGTATTACTTCCGGTTTTGCTGTTGTCGTTACTGCATAGGAGGCATTGACACGGTTTGTATCACAGCATACATGGACCTAGTTGTTATAAGAAGTATAACTGATATTATTTTAAATGGCTGATGCTACTTACAACATTACTGAAGGTGCCACAGTGCGAGCCTCGTACAATTGCAACAACTGAAGGTGGCAACGGTTTTGGCGAAACTTCCAGCAATTGGGTTATTGTTATGCATGACAATATTGGTACACAAACTCCAGTCCTCTGGCGCAAGGTTGTGCAAGAGCTTTGGCTTTCTGCAAATCAATTTGAATATTTAAATTTTATTTATAAAGGCGATTTGATGCTTTGGCAGTGTATTGTTACCCACAGTTTTGGGAATTGTGAAAAAATAAAACAAAAGCTACTCCAAAACATTTTTCATACTTTCTTCTATACTTTATACAAAACGATTTGGGTGGCGGGACAGTAGGTACCACCACAAACGTAGGAGCCATTATTTCACTGCCGCATAAGTTGAAGCAAAATGGCTGACATGGATCTACAGTCTAGTTAAGGTCGTATTTCTTAACCATAACTCGCAGTTTTCATCTAACCAACCACGTGCAATATGCTATGTTAAATTTCTTGCGATATTAACATGTTTTTTTAGTGCTCTTGACTTTACCCGGGAAATACCCATCTCAACAATTACCCGGGTAGTACCTGCGAAATGTGGGTAATACCCAGGTTCGCGGGTAGCCGGTTATTTCGGGTATTGGGGTTCCGATAATTGACTACCCCAAAGTTTCGGGTAGTAGATATCCCAAAACCAAATTGCCAAAAACGGGAAAAATGGGAAAAATGTCAAATCACCATGGAAAAATGGTTGGGCGATTTGTCATTTTTAATTTTGTGGACAAAGGATTCCGCATGCGTTTGGTTCGGCTTAAGAAGGAATTCATATATCTTGCATTATGTTCGAAGGTATGCTGAAGGGTAAATTGGCGGGGGCATTGGCTGAGTGACGAGTGTTGCGGTTAAATTGTTAAAAGGGCGGAATGCAATTAGCTAGCTCATCAGAGCAGTGACGATAGAAGTAGCAATTAAATAAGAAAAACATGAGACATTTCTACGGTGACCCAACGGGTGTATAGAACCATCCATATTTATGTCGCCTATAAGCCCTACCGCACGTTTTTATTTTCTATTAAGTAAGTGCAAGGATGTTTTAGTTGCACCTGACCAAATGTGAGCATTGTACTCAAGCTTAGTCCGAAAATTGTAGCTAAATCAGATGGGGCAAAGATTTTCTTACATTGAGGAAGCCTTGATATTTCGCAGCGTTCTTGGCGACTTCGCATATGTGGTCATTCCAGCGAAGTTTGTCATTAACACAAATACCGATAATGGAAGTCTTTCGGCTTCATCAATGCAAAACCAACGACCATACCACGTCGAGTTAATCGGTTCTCGTCAGATCACCGTAATTTAACGACGTTGAGCGAGGTTAGTACGTAGATGGGGGACCGTTTGAGAACAACCGCGTTGTTGGCCAGTCCCATCTACAGAGGTGAGGTAGGTAATACATACGTGGTATCACAATGGACCTAAATTGCTCTAAGTGTGTCGGCTTCTGCCGACAGCTACCTAAACCTAACCTAACCTTCATCGATTCAAGTGCCGTTCATGGATAATTGCATGTTATTTGGATAGAAAACAGCATTACGTCGTGGTAGCATTAAATTCCATCCTATTGGATAATACTGTAAAGTCAGGAACTTGATGAGTTTAACATACGTTGCCGTTCCAGCATCACGGCCGAAGAAGAAAATGACCGTGAAATATGAAACGAATAAAAAAAATGAGAGTACTATCATCAGCGAAGGAACGTATTGGATTAGATGTGGCAGCCAGGAGCTCGTTAGCAAAAATGAGAAAGAGTGTCGGAGACAGAACTGATCTTTGGGGACCACCAGCATTTATATAGAAAATATCGGACCTATGGCCATCCAAAACGACCTGAATTGAACGGCTGGACATCTTATTTCTAATGGTAGAAACAGATCAACACAGCCACTCTGACTTAGACTGTGACAACAACGCCTTACGTTCTAGAACCACCTTTTAAATGTTGTGAAACACCTTAGAACATCAACCTCAATTTCGACTTCAACGTTAGACCCAAATCCTTGAAGGGCAATCCCTCCAATCTGGCGGCGATACGATCATTTTTCCCAACATGCAAATCTTTATATTTTGAGCGAATTTTCTTCTTATTTTGACAGAATTTTCTCTTTTGTGTATAACACTCTTTTGTGTCGCTGCCTTTTTCAATGTGTTTGACTCCACCTCAAACGCTGAAGCTCGCGTTCACATAAGGCACAATAATCTGGAATACGTATCATGTTAATTTTAAGTTCGATTTAATAATTTTTGTCTAGTTATATTGATATTCTATAACCATTAAAAAATGAATTTAAAAGTAACGCTGAAGCTCTCGCTCCTGACAAGGTCGAAGTAGCAGTTGAAGTTTTAAGCTGTTTCTACCATAATGCATTAAAAGAGAGACATATCGATCCCATAAGCACGCATTTTCGACAAAAGAGGCCTGATGCCAAAACCGGTCAAATGCCTTCGAAATACTAAAAGCAACTATCTTTCTCTTACCAAAGTTACGAACTGATTAGTTCCACTTCTCGGTCGATACGCCATCAAATCACTAGTAGACCTGTTGCTGCGAAAACCATACTGCCGATCATTAAAGAATTTACGGCGATTCCAGATATTTGATGAGCTGACGATTTATTACCATTTCCCTGACCTGGGAACGATGGGAGGTGATTGCTATGGACAGACTGCACTTATGCAATTTTCTACTGGCTGCATAAATGCAGTTTTCCACTTAAGCGGAACGATTCCAGAAGAATAGAAGTTATGGCAAATCGTACGCAATGGTTTTGCCAGCCTAGAAGAACACCTTTTTGGAATTCTAGGGGGAGTACCATCCGGGCCAGCAGATTTAAGGATGTTGAGATCCATGAGAATCCTAGAAACTGTGCTAGTACGAAAATGGACTTTACCAATAGAAATATCGACGCTCGCAAGCACAGGCGGGCACAAAGCATATTCTGAAAGGTTGGAACTTGCTGCAAATTGTGCGGCAAGTACATTAGCTTTCTGTAGAGGGCTGACATGTCTCCCGAGATATGACTTGCTTAACTTATATACTTATTAGCACGAGCAACGCAACACTATAATGCCCTGTCGTAACGAGTGGCTAATGAACTTTGAGCTCCAAATGCCACATCTACAGAAAGGTGATCCTATGTTTTCCAATAACTATCGAGGCATATCCCTGTTTTTTTTTCGAGGTGCGAGACTCTACACTAGATCACTCAGACTCATTACTGGTCTATTGTACTACCAGGAAGACACACCACATTTTACTGTGAAAATTTACTCGTTTTCCTAAGAAAAACGAGAAAGCACTTCAATGATAAGGAGCTTAGGTTTACAGCACTCACTACATCAGCACCTAATACCTGCCACCTGATACGAGCAAAAGAGGAAATGTTCCGCAGTGTCGTCACTTTCTCCACAGGCTTCGCAGTTGGTGGTATCGCATAGGCCTATCACCTTACGGTGTTTGGCAAAAGCGTAATGGCCCGTAAGCACGCCAGTTTAACCCAAAATGATTAAAATTTAGTATTTAGGGTATATAATCAAATACCATCTTAATTAAAACTATATTTCAACCAAGAACTTATTACAATTAAATTATAGATGACTTAAAATATAATGCCCAGTCTTGTTACATTTTAATACGTCTTTATTACGATGCCTTTCATTTCAACACTTTTGTATATGGTGTTAATACAAGATCATGGACAAAGTGGCGGTAATAAAAAGTTATAGGGGAAGGTAGTGTACCTTGGTCCGGATTTCTGTTTGTTGCCAATATTTTATGTGTCGTTTTTTCATAAGTTTTTTTTTTTTTGTTACTACCTGAAGTCTTTTCTATGATATGGCGAACCTACCAAAAGAATATTGCTAACCATTCCTTAGAAAACTTTACTTTTATATGCTAATCTCAAACGGTCCAAGGTACAAGACGTGATTGTACCTTGGACCAAAAATATTATTAAAAGTTTTCCTATAGTTTAAAGGTGAAAACTTTAATTTATTTCAATAAAAAGTAAAAATGGTACCATTCTTTTTTTATTTGAAAAAAGCAGCAAAAAAGCAAACCATTATCTTAAAGTTTTTGTGCTTGATTAAAAAAAATTTATTTCAAATAATAGTATTCAATTAAAAAAACTCTTTTGCTAAAAATAACTTAACAAAGGACTTCAATATTATTTAAAAACTTACTTTAAAGGAACAACATAAAAGAAAAACAAATTTATTACTTCAATATTATTTAAAAACTTGCATTAAAGGACAAACAAAAGGTCCAAGGTACACGCGCTATGATAGGTCCCAATTACACTAACACCACTTTAGCCAAACAAATTAGATTGTAACGTAGTATTCAAACCATATACGAACGAAAATGTGTTCCCACCAAAAGATTATTAATACACTTACCGAAATCGATTAGAGTAGCGAAAAAGAGACAGAAAACTAAGCACTACATAACTTCAGAAAAGAGATAAAAAAAATACTTTTTTCACTGAAAACTATGAAGAACTGAGAAGGCAAATGAACAGATGATCAACATTTCACAGAAGGACCGGTTTTGCGTGCTTTGTATATTTCTGAAAATTGGCACTCGGACCAAGGTACACAACCTTCCCCTATTTAAATTTAATATTTAGTATACTACAAATCAATACATTATGCACTAAGTTCCTAGCTCTCGGCTATATTAGCCGTGTTTCTTTGCACGCGGATATAGGGATAATTTGAAATTTGCATGTAAAATACAACAACAACTTATCCTATATACGCTAACTTTAGCGGGGATAGCTATCGCCGCTAAGTCAGTTAGCGGGGATAAACAGTGATTCCAAAACCCATTTTCTTCGTTTCTGATGAACTCATGCGATGAATTTTTCAGGAAATGTCAAAGTTTGACATCCCTCCGACCACTAACACATCCCGCCGAATATTTTGTTCGTGATTTTATTATTATTATTTTTCAAACTTCATTATAAAGGTAATTGAATTTAGCAAATCTGTTAATGTAAAATTGTTTTTCATAATTTTAGAATATGCTTGGCATCAAATTCAATTGGCGGAAGTAAATATTTTTCAATTTCAGGATTTTCAATACAAATTTCTTAACTACAACTTATAGCTGTGTCACGGTGCATGTCATAGGTGCATGTGTGCTGCCAAGTTTTTTTTGATGAATTCTTAAGCGGCGATAGTCGTTTTCTGATGCCATCCCTATATCCGCGTGCAAAGAAACACGGCTATTATACACTGAAATATACAGCAGTATTTATTACAATTAAATACATCCGTTTTAAATTTAAATATTGAATAACATTTATATTGAGCCCTTTCTTTCATACCCTTCAGTATTACTTTTAAATACTCTAGAATTGCTTTTTAATCCTTCTGTATTCGATTAAAATATATAATAAACCCCAAAGGATATTATTTTGTTGATATTTTGTTCCCTTGATTTTTTTCCCAGTTAGTTTGAGCGCGTCTTGTGCAATGCAGTTCTTACTCTATAATTGAATTAAAGTATTTTTAAAAGTGGAAAATATTGAAAGAAACAAAATAAGGTTTAAAAACAGTGAGAAACCATAGTAACAACATTGAAGAACTAATAACCAACGAGTATATATTTTTATCAAGTAAGTAACTATATAAGATCAAAGACACTTTAAGTGTCGAAGTTTTCTTATTTTAACATGTATTTGCCAATGCAATATCTTGTTTTTATTTGGTTTCGGAAGGCCAATAAGTTTAAGGTGGATTAGTTTTAAAAGATCGGGGCGGTGTGGAGATCCCGGTTGATTGTCTGAACGATATGGTGAGACAATGCTCAAGCTGTGCCTACTTTCGTATTACGATTGATGCCATATTTCAAGAGCATGTTGCTCTTGTCGCAGAAAGTTTACAAAAGCAAGATGCAGCTATCGGAAGTAGTCTCCTCATAAACATAGAAATAAGAAACTTGTTTCATAATAAATATAATGAAGGTTAACATGAGTTTTATCTTCTTTGAAAGGGTCTAGAAGCGTTTATTAAACCCAGCCCAGTGGCGCATATTTTAGAGGAAGTGTCCCGCACAAATACTCTGAAGGTTTGTTCTCGAAGAGCAGTACTGACAAAAGCAACGGACTACTAACGTTCACTATGTGGAAATTATCCTTCCAAAAATCGCTTTTAACAAAGCAATTCTGTTTTCCATTTTATAAAATCGGAGGTAGCAAAATTGGAGGCAAGTGAGTTCATCTTTATTTATGTAGCTATTGGTTTTTTTGCTAAGTACATCTAAAAAAAAAAAAAAAAGGTAGTCCAACTTAAATGTTCTTTAAATGCAATATCCTATAACTCAATTGACCTAAATCCGTGCCTGCATAATCTATTCTAGTAGTTGTGTTTGTTCGTCGATTTGTATTTTTTTTTGAAACAAAAAATATTAAGTTAGTTATCTCAGGCAATAAGATGGTACATTTTTTATTAATAACATTCATTGTTGCAATCGAAAATAAAGAGGCATTGTGACTTAATTTCCATTTCATTTTCCTTAATTTTTTAAAGAATAATCAAAATTCAAAAAAAAAATGCAAATAATCCGAAAGTAAATCGAACAGACTTAGGAAGTGACATTTCTCAAAAAATGTAAACACTATTTTTCACAACATATTTAAGGAATTTTTTGAAGACTCAACTTCAAATACGGGCAATTTAATTAACAAAATTAAATACATAAACATAAAGTGTCAAAGACGTGATGGCAGTAATGGACAGGGCAAGTCTCTTAAATGAAGACAATCACTCAACTACTAACACGGAAAGTTTTATTTTAAAACAAGAAGACCAAGAGTTTTTTGAAAATTGCTTGGCAATTGAGCAAGAACCACCAATTATGACGTTAAAGACAAGGAAATATATTTTACAGAAACCAATCGACATATTAAACTAGTTTAATTCTTTTATTTTCAACACTAATTTGGGATTTCTTCAGAATAGAAATAGAAATTCAATCAAAATTTCAAAACAAATTTTCGGAAATCATTTGGAAATAATAGAAAGTTTTCATCGGCTTCTTTTTTAATTTTTGACTTAAGATCAGTTCACTTTTTTTAATGATGAGAAAAAAAATAATGTTGAATTTGCGAATGGGTTTCACTACAAAATGAATTTTTTTGAAGTAAAAAATTATAAATATAAAAATTGTACGAATTTTTAAAATGGAATGGAAACCTTGTTTTCAAAAAACCATTTGAGCAATATGCAATAAAGAACAACAGTTTCATATTACAGCCTTACTTTCATGAATAATATATTGTTTTGTTTAACGTTAAAAAATTTAAAGTTTGAGTTTCTTGTTTAAATGTTTGTTTTTAAAGTTGAATAGATGGAGGCAGCATGAAAGGATATAAGCTCCGTATTATTTCTGTAAGTTTTTTTGCCTTGAGAAATACATAATGAAAACATTTCGAATATATATAAATGGTATTACTTAATTCAAAATAATATTGCTTTAAATTTGCTTTATTTAATAATCTTTTTATACCTACTCAAAATTAAATAAAACTTTACACTGAAATGTATCAGGTTGTGTATTATATATTACATTTTAATACTTAAAACTAATCCAATTTTGTGTTTACAACCATTTAATTCTCGAAGAAAATCTGATTTGGTGTTAAAATGTTATGAATTTTGTATTATATAATAACCTCCCTATACTTAAAAATAATACAATTTTGTATTAAAACATAATATTTTTCGTGTTAAATTAAATATCATCTTCATTCAAACAAATCTGCTTTGGTATTAAAATATGATAGAATTGTATTCTGTTCTGATATTTCGTGGGTTTAAAACAAGTCAAAGAAATATTGAATTTAAGGTGAAACTATTACAATTCAATCCTCAACATTTTAATATATATGGATTTGGTTTCAATACTTTTGGCATAGAAAACAATCTTAATCTAGGTCAAAAGAATATAATGGATATAGGTACTTTGATATAGCAGATATTATTTAATTTCAATAAATGTGTTATTAATTTTTAAAACTAAATATGTATATTCAAAATATTAAATTTCAATATTTTTCCAGCGTTGTCGTATAAGCTACCCCAAAAATATTAAATTTAACGCCAGGAATTTTAACCGTGTACCCAACGTACTGTGTAAACGCTAGAAGCAAATGCAAGGAGATTCGCTGGTGACTTCTTTAATCTTGTTTTGGAGAAGATTGTGTGCATGGCAGGTGTCAAAACTGAAGACAATATCTTGAATAGATGGTTAAGGTACGATATGGTGATAACGATAGGCCATCATCGGTCGTTCTCAGCGCAGCGTGCCGTGGTAGATGCTTTTACGGCGATTGAATACCAGGCAAAATTTGTTCTTCTTTGACTGTATTGAACCAAGAATAACTAGAGAAAATATAATTCTGTTTTCAGGCGGTAGAGTAGATCCGAGGGAGAATGTCCCTAGAAAACCGCTGCCACTCGATTTGGCAAAGCAAATGGGTTCAAAACTTCTGACTTGAAGGACAAAATGCATGCTCTATCGAACCTCAGTTCTGCCAGTTTTACTTAGTGGCGCCGATTGCTGGAAGATAAGCAGAAAGGGAGATTGTACGTTGATGTCCTGTGACAGAAAAATTCTCCCGCGGATATTTGATCCTATGTGAACCGTGAACTCCATAGGCTGTAACAAGATGTGCATTTTGTCAAAAAAAAATCTAAAGCGCATCGACTACTTTGGTTTAGCCACATCGATCTAATGGACAACAATGATCCAGCAACCAGCTTGATTGCGAGTATGCAATCAAGACCGAACGTACGTGTGATAAAACAAGCCATCGCCAATTTCAGGGCGCTTTGTCTACACAATTGGAAGCATGATGCCCGGGATGGCGGAGGATGGAATTAAATTACGAGTTGGTTTTTCGATGGATACATTGACTACTTTAACAACTGGTTAACGTTAAGGAATTTTCAAAACGTTTAGCTCTCTCTATGTTATGCCAAAAATCTTTAAAAACAATTATGCACGGGAAATTATTCGAAACTGTTAGACGTTTGTATTTTCAACTAACGCCGCGCCAAAGATTCACTTCCACATGAATTTACTTGAGCTAGTGCTTGCACGTTTTAAATCATGCAACTGACTTGCATGTGGAACACTGGCAAAGATATCTATCTAAATTTCGCTACTTCGAGTGCTAGGTATTACTTATTTATTTTCTCTTGCTAAATAACACGAGAATTCACTTCTACATCTCATTAAATTGAGATATAGAATTAAAAATGTATTTCAACCTCACAGGTTACGAGGTTTTACCAAAACATGTTTATTATGTATGCAAGAAAAATATTCAACACCCACGAGCATCAACCACAATAATCACTGCGATTAAGAAGGCAGCCGCTAGATGAGATTTATAAATTTGCGCCAACATCGCGTCAATCACTGAGTATATAAATAAAACGAAATGACTCGTCGCAAATGAAACAGACAGACGCGGGAGCGGGGAACGCCGAACTAACGACGCCGTAATTGAACTTAACCGTAAGACGTTTTAAATGAGACTGAATGTCATGTTTAAAACGTCTTCAAGTGAACATTAAAAACTAGTTTTACAATACCTAATTACCTACATTTCCCGCTGATAAAGTGATGACTTGCATCGACTGAGTGGGTAATTCCAGTGGAATTTTCGATTTGCATCGACAGTTTTATCAAAAGAGTATATAAAAAAGACGAGCTTCTGTATAACATGAGAATGAAATGAACATCGTAATCACATTACTCATGTGTTGCTGTTAATATATTTAACAAAATCGAGAACCTACACTTTTCGCATCGCATATCTTGCACTACAATCCAAAAATAGTGCCTTTAAATGGATTCATTTCTTTGTGAGGTATAAGTCTCTCTACGTGAGTACGTTGTTAAATTAAACATATCTTAAGCATATTCATGTCGACATATTTTGCGACACGCTTATTGAATGCCTAATCTTAAGCATCACGCTTTCAACAAAACGAGTTTATTCAGTTTATTGATATTCGCTTCTTTAATAGACGCCTAAGTTGGGGTTCCCAGCCGTACTCTAAAATTGAGCTCTTACTTATTCTTTCTTTTTTCCTCTTCCTCTGTTTTTGTTAACTTTTTTATTTATTATACCTATTCTTTGCAAACATATTTATACTCGTTTGTACTCATTTTTTATACAAAATAAAAAATATTATTTGCGTCAACTTTGCGAACACGTCTCAGTAGAAAATTTGTTTAAATCTATCGTGAACGCACTTCATTATTAAACTTTGGACCTAGCCCTTAGTCCGCTTGGGCGAACTGTTGGATACCCTGTTCCTACTCCAATCCCTCATAAAGTGGGCATGGCAAAAGTATAAGTATAGTGATTTGTTAAGAATGCTCTACATATTTTGTTATACAACATTTAGAGCATTTTATCCAAACTATCTACAAACTTTGCGAAGAATAGAACTTTGATTCACAATGATTTCTTCAGTAAAGCGTTTTTTTTTATTGTGGGCGTATCGGTGGGCGGATTTTAAAAATTTGTATACAGTCAGTGGCAAAATTATTTACACATTGCTTTGCTCGCACTTTAACCAACCTATTAAGCTGGATAACTTTTGAAATAAGAACAAATTGTTTATTAACTTTTCTCATTTTTAATATTTGCAGTTTTATTCAAACAGTTAATAAAAATAATCAATCAAATTCCAACAAGTAACTGTTTAAAGCACACAAAACTAACTGGCACAATTATTTACACATCCATCGAACACAGGCAAAATTATTTACACAAGTACAAATAACTGCATTGGGAAAGTTACGGTTCTTAATTTCTTTAGTTATATGATATTTTGCGTGGTGTCGTATAGCGATCAGTTTTGCTAAGTCTAAACTAGGGAAAAGTTGTACGAGATGGCAACAACTATTTAGCTTTCCGTTTGAAAAAAGAGCGGTCATTATTGCAGTATTCCAGGGGGGTGTTTCGGCAGTGGAACTCTTTAAAAATTATGGTTGCAGCCGAAAAACAATTTATAATACAAATTCTGAGTTTAACGAATGTGGAAGTATAAAAAATAAAATTTTGTAGAGGCAGAAAAAAAACATCAAAAAGAGAAGATGCTTAAATTGTTCGCTCTTTCAAAAGCAACCCACGTGAAAGTGTTAAAAGTGTACTCATGAACATAAACAAAGATCGCGAAAATAATATTATATGTGAGAGAACATTGCGACGAAGATCAAAAGAAAACGGAATAAATGCATTGCACCGATTGTTCTTAAAAAATTTAGTCATGCAATTGCTCCATATCTTAAGTATCTGTTTGAATTGTCCATTAGTACCTACTGGTAAATTCTCTATTCTATGGAAAAGTGCTTTTATCACACCTGTATTTAAAAAAAAAGGCGAAAGTGGTGATATCACTAATTATAGGCCTATTTCAAAGCTTTCGTGTATCCCTAAGCTTTTTGAACAAATTGTTTGTGAAAAGTTAATATTTCTTGCAATATAATTTGTAATGAACAGCATGGATATGTAAGAAACAGATCCACTGTCACTAATCTGTTAAGTTTCTTGCATGATTGTTCTAATGCCTTAAAAAATAAGGACGAAATGGATGGCATATACACGGACTTCTCTAATGCTTTTGACCAGCTGTCCTATGAAAGAATCGAATTTAAGCTCAGGGCTCTTGGTTTCCCACCATGTTTTATAAAATGAGTTAATTCATACCTTAGGTCAAGGGTTTATCAAGTCAAATTTTGAGGATCGCTATCTGTTTCGCTATCTGTTTCTTTCACAGCTCGCGGGTGGCATTGGTGCGATGGTAGTGTATTCACTAAATGATTGGTAGGTCAGGGACATGATTTTTAAATTGAATACTCAAGTAAATACAGATCTCCCTAAGCAATTTAGGCGCCACCTGTGGAGATAGAAACTAAAGTACTAAATTTCTTTCCTATCCTCCTAACCTCTCAAATAGTAAGTAGCACCTAAAATTATGCAATTCAATACTTCGTTGCTAGGTGCTGCTTACTGTTCAACAAAAAATGCCCGCGCTGTGTTCCAACTATAAGGTTCTGTACAAATACAGGAAAACAAAAACCCCTTTAGCGTAAGTAAATTATAAAAAAAACATAGGGACGGGCTACAGTCCGCTTGGGCGAACTGTTGGATACCCTATTCTTATTCCTATCCCTCATAAGTGGGCGTGACAAAAGTCTAAGTATGGTTGAATTTTTAAGAACGCTCTACATATTTTTTTATATAACATTTAAAGCATTTTATCGAAAAAAAAAACGCTCCCTAGCTGAAACTTGGGTGTTTCAATAAAATTGTTTTATTTAATTGTAGGCGGTTTAAAAAAAAATTAACACATGAGCATTAGAGAGTATTATTATAAATTTCCGCTCCCTAGCTCAAACTTTGAATTTTCAAAAAAAGTTTTTTTTAAATTGTGGGCGTGTCAGTAGGCGGATTTTGAAAATATTTGCACATGAGCTTAAAGGGCCCATAGAGAGTATATATTATAAATTTCAGCTCCCTAGCTCAAATTTTGGTTTTTCAATAAAATTGTTTTATTTATTTGTGGGCGTGTGAGTGGGCGGATTTTGAAAATTTTATATTCCGAGCAGTTGTAGGAGTCATAGATCATATAAAAAAAATGTCAGCTTTCTAGCTCAAAATTCGATTTTTTCCAAAATTTTGTATTTTTGAGTTTGTGGGCGTGTCTGTGGGCGGATTTCAAAAATTCGTAAACTTGATTATTTCGGGACCCTAGAGAGTATATGGTTAAAATTTCAGCTCTCTAGGTCCAGTTTAAGGGCCTAATTTTTGCCGACGGACGGACGGACGGACGGACATGGCTAGATCGACATTACTATCGATGCTGATCATAAATATAGTAACTTTTAGGGGTCTACGGGCAATATTAATGTATGTTACAAACTATGCGTCAAAATTAATATACCCTTAGAATAGGGTCTGGAGTTCCCCAAGGAAGTCATCTCGGAAAAATTTTATTTATACTAGCCATTGATGATGTTAAGGCATGTATAAATCACAGTAATATCCTGATCTACGCCGATGATATGAAAATATATAAATCTATCGCTAGTCAGCAAGACAGAATTTTTCTTCAATCTAACATTAATCGTTTCGCCAATTGGTGCGATAAAAACGGTTAATCCCTGAACACTATTAAATGTCAACATTATGACATTCTTTAGAAAGAATATCCCTTCCACCTTTCAATATTCTTTGTCGCAACATATTCTTTGTAATGTTAATAATTTTAAGGATCTTCGATCAAAAACTGGTTTTTGCTTAGCATATCAATTTTATTGTTAATAAATCTAATTCTATGCTGGGCTTCGTAAAAAGTTTCTATGTCGTTGTACAATAATTGTAAACAATTCTGATTTCCACCTGATCTGTGATATTTTCTATAGTGATGTCGTTTATGTTATTTATATTTATATTTACATATTTATTGAAATTGTGTTTTGTGTCGTTACAATATAAAGTTAAATTGAATATGTAAAATAATGTTTTAAATAAAAGAAAACAAAAAACCCATGAGGAAGTTGGCAAGAAACCGACGAAACGTAGGGTGCAAGGATGGATTAAAGTGTTTTAATTGCATCGGAAAAAAAGGTAAACTAAAGTATCAACAAAATATTGGTCGGGAAAAAACAAATCAAAAATTATTGCTTAGTCCGTCCAAGAGTATGCATTACAAGTTTGGACACTGTTCTACAACATTCATTCAATTCGAATAGAGGCCATTCAACGTAAATTGATGATCCATTTAACCTTCCTCCTTACAGTAAACGTATCAAGCTTCTTCAAATGTTACCCCTTTATCAACGAAGGTTTAATAGCGATATTATTTTTTTACAGCAGCTTATATCCGGTCAAATAGATGCTACTGATTTGATGTCGTCTAGATATTGGCTTTTAATTTTCTTAAAGGTGCCCATAACTTACGTAGTGTTGATTTATTGTTTAGCCCCCATCATAGAACGAATTATGGGAGGCATGCGCGTGAACCATTAGTCGCATGAGTAGAATCATAATCTTAATGATTATGTGATTGACTTGCATGTTAGTAAAATTAAGCTTAAAAATATTTTGCGTAATAATGCCTTAGTGTCTTAAATTATTTGCATGATTTGTGTCTGCGTTGGTATTTTATAGGTAGGTACATAATTATTGTCTTTCTATATGTTTTACTTTGCGTATGTCCTTACTAACACCTGCACTAAATGATGAGCCTGTGAGAGCACTTTTAGTGCCGGCAAATTTTTGCTCGTGATAGTTGCTTGCTTTACTCCACGACACCAAACTGATAGTGTAATAAAAAAAAAAAATAAGTCCTTATGTTTCTCAACATCAACGACGACATCAGCAATGTATTGTTCATATTACACTTTTCTTCGGTTTTTAAAAAGTTCTCTCTTGAACAATTAAACAATTTCTCTTTCAACCCCCCCTTTTTTCGATGTAACATCCAGGCACAAAATCTCATGTATTCATAGGGAGGCAGCAAGATTCCACCCCACCGTGGATCTAATGCCGTGCCACAAAAATTCACCTACCCACCTAGCTATGCTATATCTCTTTTAAGTTTCGGAACTTATGACTCTGCATCTAAAACCCATCTGATGCATTTTGGATGCAAATGGTAAATTCAATATTCGGCTGTCGCAAAATCTTCGAATACATCGGCTTCAGTTTTGCCAAAAGTGGAAACTTTAGACGAATGCGACCGAAGCCGAGGCAGAACGTTCGGTCGGACTCTACATCTTGTTATTTTTTCTAAATTGCTTATCTGCTTAACTCTTTTTACTCTATTATATATTGTATCTCGTTGTAAGCCTTTTGTAAAGATAAACAATTAAATAAAAAACGAACTTAAACGAACTTACTGTTCACTGTATGCACAATAAAACAATTTAACCCACGAGCATCAACCACAATAAATACTCCGATTGAGAAGACAGCCACCACGTGAGATTTATAAAGTAGCACCACCATCTTGCCAATCTTTTTTTTTTTTTTTTTTGTCGGGGTGTGTGAGACTTTCTACACTGGAGCACTTAGACTCAATATTGGTCCATTGTACTACCAGGCAGACACACCACATTTTACTGTGGGAATTTTCACGTTTTTCTAAGAAAATCGAGATGGCGCTTCAATGATAAGGAGCTTAGGTCTACAGCACTCACCATATCCGCACCAAATACCTGCCACCCGATACGAGCAAAAGCAGGACAATCACAGAGGAAATGTTCCGCAGTGTCATCGCTTTCTACACAGGCTTCGCAGTTGGTGGTATCGCTTAGGCAAAAACGTAGTGTCCCGTAAGAACGCCAGTGGTCTGTCTGCAGTCTTTTCTGTTGAGAGACAACAAGAATGCCGCGGATTTCCCACAGACGTCGGGGAGAATTAGCTTAGTCTGTCTACACGCTGGAGAGTCATGCCAACGGCGATTGTGTTCATAGGAAACCCAACCGTCAATGGAAGCCCTGACCGAGGACGCAAGCAGACAAATCGCTGGTTGATGTCCTGAGAAGTCCCCCTCTGAGCCCTGTCTAGCAAGTTCATCGGATATCTCATTTCCCGTGAGCCCGTTATGACCCCAGACAAGTCTAAGTGAATTCAGCCTTCCGACCGAATTCAGAGAGATCTTGCATTCACGGACTATTTTGGAGGTGGTTAAGGGGTTGAGCAAGGCCTTAAGTGCAGCCTGACTGTCGCTACAGACGCAGATACTTCGCCCCCTCCACCTGTTCCTCGCAACATAGTCCATAGCTATTAGGATAGCATAAGTCTCCGTTTGGAAGACTGACGCATGTTTGCCTAAGGAGAAGAAAGGTCTAATGTTGTCGCTCTCCATGAAAACACCAGCACCAGATCCTTCATCGGTTTTGGAGCCGTCCGTGAAGATTCGACTGCATTCCTTTCCAGGCTCAGAGTCTGGCCAGAGCCAGTCCTGAACACGAGGAAAGTCGACTTCATAGTTGCGCTTCAGCCGAAGTTCCGGTGTCATCAGGCGGCATATCCATAAGATAGGAGTCGAACGACAGCCATTGCGCAAGTTCATCAAAACTCCAGTGCGAGCTTTGATTGTGCAACCTATAATGTAAACATCAAGGGGCGGAGGTTCAATAGTGCATCTAGGCCGGAGCCAGGCGTGCTGGGGAAGGCCCCCGTGCAGCCGAGACATACGTGCCTTTGGAGTTTGGCAAAAGTAGCAGTAACGTATTTACGTGAAAGCTTATTCCACCAAACAACCGATGCGTATGCTATAAATGGTCTTATCATAGCCGTATAGATCCATATGACTCTTTTCGGTGATAAGTCCCATGTCTTACCGAAAATGTCTTTGCACTGCCAGAAAACAGACAGCGCCTTGGCAGTCTTCAGCTCAACATGTTTGCACCAAAGAAGTTTGCTGTCCAGGATGACTCCCAGATACTTTGCTTCATTGGAGAGTTGGATTGTGACGCCTTTTAGCACTGGCTGAGTCAACCCGACCAGCTTCCTCCTTCTCGTAAAGAGAACAACCTCAGTTTTAAGAGGATTGACCGAGAGCCCATTCCTAGTGCACCATTCGTCGATCACGTCAAGGGCCGCCTGCGCCTTGGCGCATACAGTCGCTAGGCATGATCCAACAGAAAGCACGGCAACATCATCCGCGTACGCCTGAGCGTATACATTAGAACTGTTGAGTGCGTTCAACAGAGAGTCGACCAGCATACACCACAGCAGTGGAAACAGTACGCCGCCTTGCGGGCAGCCTCTGTTTACCCCCGCCATAACATAGCGGCCACAAACCGCATCCGCAACCCACGTTCTAGTTGTATTATCTGGTATAAAGAAAACTCTTGCCTTAACTTCTTGGTAACATCTTTATTACTCATCTTTGTTTGACAGATCTCTTAATTCATACTGCAGATCAGTAGGTCTGTTTGTTTAGTATGCTACACCTCCCCTTTTCAATAGAGAGCCAAAGCTAAAGTAAAACCTAGTTAGCATTTAGACTATTACTAACTTCTTGTTTAAACTTTCAATTCAATTCATAATAATATTACATATCTTCTCTATACTTGTATGTAGCTTTCTGTGTGGTCCTATATACGTGTACATGTGCCAGCTTATGTAAGTATCCGACGTGGACGGAGGAATATTTCATTGCGCCTTAATGTACTATACCATCATCCCTTTCCACCCAAAATGAACGTGGTGTCCTATGTTTAGAAATGATGTTGGCAATGACAATGGTGTAGACGTGTTTTTTGATTTCGCTCCTGACATTTGAAGCCCTTTTAAACGGCAATTTTATTAAATAAGTTTGAGAAGAAGAATAGTTTCTTAGTGTTCTAATTTGATCTACATTAATCTAATCAGTGCGCTCAAAAGCAAATAAATTCAATAACATTGCTCAAATCATAAATTACTTTTCACCATGTCTAACACAAGTTCTGCCATCACCAACACTGGCAGCAAAGTCAATACCACCAGCCTCGCAAATACCCTCAATACACCTGTTAATAACGCCAACACCACCAAAGTAGCAGCCATCACCCCCAACACCCCTTCCTCTGCACAGTCCAGCCGCTCCAGCAGAGCATCACCCAACACACGCTCCAAAATGAAAGCCGTCCAAAAAAGTGCAACCAATGTTTCGTCAAAGACAAATTTGAAATCAAGCGCGCCCAATATTGAAAAGAAAAAAATTCCAGAAGACTTTCATGGGTTTGAGTCTAACCTTCTACTAAAATTTCAAAAATTGCTTTCTGATCTAGAGAGAGAAATGAAAGACGAAATACAAAATACCATATCTGCCTTATGTAATCGTGTGCAGGAGTGCGAGAATGAGATAAAAGAACTACGGAGTAAAAATCAGTTAATTAGAGATCAACATGAGAACTTTCAACGTCAACAACGTCTTAGTGACGTCTTTGTTCGCGGTTTACCTTACATCAAAAATGAGAGTCCGATTGATCCAAAAAAATTGCACTAAAATTGAACCATGATACGAGTATTACTCCCCACGTCGATGCTTTTCGTTTGCACGCTCGTAATCCCGACAGCAAAGCCCGCTACTGATAAGGTTATCTTCTCCCGCTGAGAAAAAAGCTCTACTCTCTGCTTTCACTGCACACAAGGGTCTGACTGTCGCTCAGCTATATGATGATTTCCCCTCTTCCTCTAAGTGCCTCACACCTTTAAATAGTTCCTTGTTGCGACATGCAAACCAACTGAGAAGAAAGGGAATTTTATTCTCAGTCAGAACAAGAAATGGTTTTGTATTTGTGAAAAAAAGTAGTGACGACACTGAGGTGAAAATAAAGTCAAATGTGCTCTCAACTTTAACAAATTAACCATCAACCACTTTGAATGTCATTGGCAGCAAATCATCTCTAATGTTCCACAAAAAAAAAAAAAATATTTCTCTCCCTAATTTCTTATTTCATTTTTTGTTTTCGTTTCTCATATACCTACTTGTAATAAAATGTTTCTCTTTCTTTTACTTCTTTACTTTTTTATTCATATTTTCTTTCTTTCTCGTACAATTGCAACATTATTTTCTCTTTATTTTTTGTGTTTCTTCTATTACTTTTTTTTTTTTTCTTCCTCAGTATTTTCTTTCAGGCCCTTTGGTATATTTGCGTTTTTCATGATGTCGGGTGGAGAGATTCGATCAATTTGCAGTGACAGTAGTTTTTCCGTAAGATCAGTAATTAAAATACTTTCAGATGCGCATGAAGGGTTCAAAGTATGTTGTATTAATGCTCGTAGTCTCAACATGAACAAATTAGATTTCCTTAAATTCGTCTTTGAGGAATCGGGTGTCGATGTAATATGTATTACTGAGACATGGTTTAAGCTGGATATCTCGAATAGTGTGCATGACATAAATAACTATAGA
This sequence comes from Portevinia maculata, assembly GCA_949715645.1. Taxonomy (NCBI): domain Eukaryota; kingdom Metazoa; phylum Arthropoda; class Insecta; order Diptera; family Syrphidae; genus Portevinia; species Portevinia maculata. The sequence continues at coordinate 103,869,336 of OX454526.1, forward strand.
TTACTAAGAAATGACAGGATTACCGACACTATTGGCGGGGGAGTTGCACTTTATTGCAAAACATCTCTTTCGTGTAAGGTCTTGATAAAATCAGAAGATAAAGGTATAGAATTTTTGTTTGTAGAAAGGGCTGACATTAACACTAAGTGCCTTTTGGGTGTTGGTTACAACCCAAAAAAAAGTTATTCTCCTGAACCCTTATTCGCTGTTCTTCGGGATTTTTCCTTATCCTATGAGCATATTATCATATGTGGAGATTTTAATGCAGATCTCCTGCAACATGACTCTCGGGCTGATCAACTAAGAGATGAAATTGCAACAGCTGGACTCGCAGTGTCCAACTCCTATGCCACCCGTTTTGCTGCTCATTCTACTCCTAGTCTTCTTGACTTAATGGTTGTCTCGGATCTGTCTAACGTTCTCCTGCAAGACCAATTGTCCTTGGATGGTGTATCTGACCATGACTTTGGACTTACAATATTGATTTTTCGCATATACCTTCAACTTCCACATTTCAATTCAGAGATCTAAAATCCATAAATAACCTTGAACTGCAAAACGATGCCACTGACTACCCCTGGAATGAATGTCATGCTTTCTCAAATGCCAACGACAAAGCAAGCTACTTTCAATCTTTGATTTGTGAATGAATGAAATTCTGAAATTTTTTCGTTGCTAATTATTCCTGGTAGTAAAGTTCGTTGTTTTATACCCATCAGCATTTCCGCAGGCGATCTATTACAATTTTTTATCGGCGAGTTATTTTATTCCAATAACATTAACCAGAATTCCTGCTTCGAGTCGTCACTTTTCTTTAAAAGGGTTTTCGCCGTTTGTACTGATTTTTCTGCCATACCATTTGATTGCGTATAGTTTGGACTTGTTGTTATTACTTCAATGTCGAACTGTCTTGCAAACTCCTGAAAAAAAAACGATCCAAACGGTTGGTTGTCCGCTATAATCTGGTTCGGTATGCCGTGTGTCCTGAAGATTATTTTTAATTTGTTAATGATTTCTAGAGCCGTTTTATTTTTTAGTTTCAACACATTCAAATATTTAGAAAAATAGTCCGTTACTACTAAGTAATTGTGAGATTTATAATGAAATACGTCCATGCACACTTTATAAAATGGTATCTCTGGAATATCATGCATAATTAGTGGCTGTTTTATATTTGAAGATCTGTATTTTTGGCAAATTTCACATGTGCCTATTTTGATTTCGATGGCTTCTGTGATACCAGGCCAATAGACTAATGATCGTGCTCTTGCTTTATTTTTATGAATTCCTAAGTGAGGCTGATGTAATTTATCTAAAATTTCCGATCGCATTGAAGTTGGGACAATGATACGCTCGTTGTAAAATATGATTTCATCTTGTAAACATATGTTGTTTCTAAGTTTCCAATAAAAGATAACTCCGTCTGGTAACCCATTCTTTTGTAAGGGCCACCCATGTGCTACTAAGTCTTTCAATTTACTTAAAGCTATATCTTTTACCGTTTCTCCTGCAATTTTACTTTTCATAGTATTTGAAATATTAAGACTGTGGACTACCAAATGTGAATCTTCTATTTCTGATGTTGACTCATCCTTATCAAAGTTCCTTGACAGTAGATCTGCGACATACATACCTTATGCTTTCCTGATTAAAATGTCAACTCAAAATCATAATTTAATAAATTTAATCGCATTCTTTGCAATTTAGCATTGGGGATCTTAACAATTTCTTTGTTGAATATGCCTAGCAGAGGCTTATGATCTGTGCAAACTTGGAAACTCCTACCGTATATGAAGAAATGAAATTTTTTGCACGCAAAAACAATTGCAAGCAACTCTTTTTCGATTTGGGAGTACCTCTCCTCAGTATCGGATAAACTTCTAGACGCAAAATACACAGGACGATTTTCTTGCAATAAACAGGCGCCTAGACCATATTGAGATGCATCTGCTTGTATCACAATATGTTTTTTTATACCCTATTCTAGGGGTATATTAATTTTGACGCATAGTTTGTAACATACCTTAATATTGCCCGTAGACCCCTAAAAGTTACTATATTTATGATCAGCATCGATAGTAATGTCGATCTAGCCATGTCCGTCCGTCCGTCCGTCCGTCCGTCCGTCGGCAAAAATTAGGCCTTTAAACTGGACCTAGAGAGCTGAAATTTTAACCATATACTCTCTAGGGTCCCGAAATAATCAAGTTTAAGAATTTTTGAAATCCGCCCACAGACACGCCCACAAACTCAAAAAAACAAAATTTTGGAAAAAATCGAATTTTGAGCTAGAGAGCTGAAATTTTTTATATATGATCTATGGCCCATAAAACTGATTGGGACATAAAATTTTCAAAATCCGCCCACTGACACGCCCACAATTAAATAAAACAAATTTTGGGAAAAATTGAATTTTGAGCTAGAAAGCTGAAATTTTTTATATATGATCTTTGGCCCATAAAACTGCTTGGGACATAAAATTTTCAAAATCCGCCCACTGACACGCCCACAATTAAATAAAATATTTTTTTTGAAAAACCAAAATTTGAGCTAGGGAGCTGAAATTTTTAGTATATACTCTCTAGGGGCCCTTTATGCTCATGTGTAAATATTTTCAAAATCCGCCTACTGACACGCCCACAATTTTTATTTTTTTATTTTTGAAAGTCCAAAGTTTGAGCTAGGGAGCTGAAATTTATAGTATATACTCTCTAGGTGCCCTTTATGCTCATACTTAAATTTTTTTTAAATCCGCCTACTGACACGCCCACAATTAAATAAAACAATTTTATTGAAAAACCAAAGTTTGAGCTAGGGAGCGTTTTTATTTACAAAAGCTTAGTTTTTTCGATAAAATCCTTTAAATTTTTGTCACGCCCACTTATGAGATATAGGAATAAGAATAGGGTATCCAACAGTTCGCCCAAGCGGACTGTAGCCCGCCCCTATGTTTTTTTCATTAAATGGCACCAATACTGGCGCTCGGAAATAAGATGCTTTATATTTTGTAAGCATTTGGCATGAACTTGTGTAAATTCGAATACTGTATTTTTTTTAAGCAGCTCTCTTAATGGTTTCTCTATCCCAGATAAATTTGGGATGTATTCCCTAAGTTTCAACAGGTCATTCATGTTTTTTGGTTCTTCTATTTTTTGAATAGCCTTTATCCTATCTTTATCAATTGAAATTCCTTTATCCGAAATAACATATCCAAGGAATTTTACAGCTCTGACTTTGTATTGCATTTTGCTTCGATTAAATTTTATGTTTTTTTCTCTTGCCCTTTTTAATACTTGCTCAACAATGCGGTCATGATCTGCTTCGGACTCACCCGCTATCATCAAATCATCAATATAAATGAAAACTCCTGCAATACCACTAAAGTTGTCCTCGTTAAATTTTTGGAATATTTCTGGAGCAGTTCGAATTCCAAATGGTAGACGTTTGAATCTATAACACCCAAAGGGCGTACTGAAATTTGCTTACGCTAAAGGGATATTTTTTTTCTGTTACAGTACCCTAATAATGCTAAGAACACAGTGTAAGCTACTTGGTATTAGAAAGAATAGAGAGATAGGAAAGAAGTGTTTGGGTGCAGTTGTAGGGTTTTTCTCCACGGGTGGTGTCTTAGTTACTTAGGGAGATTACGATTTCATGTATTCGGTATAAAGTAATGGACTTGGCCGGGATTCGAACGCACGACCTTCCATTCCGTAAGCGAATACACTACTACTGCACCATTGCCACCCGCACTGCACCATTGCATGACTAGTTTCCTCATCAAGATGAACTTGGAAGTATCCATCTTTTAAATCGAAGATGGAAAATATGCCTTTGTTGCCTAGCTGCGATGTTATTTCATTAAAAGATGGGATTGGGTGACTAAATGATGTTATTAGCTGTGTTTTATTATCCATGCGGATCTGGATCTGGATCAATTTAATACGTAAAACAAAAACAACACAGGATCTTGCTATTTATCGGGATCATTAATCGTGATCCAAAATGTAATTACAAAACTCACTACCTGTTTTTTCGTGGCGTTGCTTATTTAAATTATAGGAAATTATAGGAACACAATAATATTGCCAGACCAAAATATGAAACACTATTAATAACACAAAAAATCAATTAGCATATTTTCATATTCGAATAATTTACCACTGCGACTTTTGAGACGTTTTGCTTCGTAATATAATACACAAAAATTAATGGAAATATTAGCAGTACAATACTGTTAATATGTTGCATATTTGAACATAACATTTGAACATAGTTTCTGAAAAAAAAATATTGAGTGCAAAATGTATGTTGATTTGTATTCAAATGGCAACACCCCCGACACAACAAGCGATCATATTGTGACGTCACATTGTACCCTATATTTGCAATATGGCTGAGTGCCAATCGAAACTTGAAAGACCTGGTATCGTCTGTTATGTGTTAAAAACAACTGTTGCCACAACTTGCCACTGATGATCCAGATCGTTTTATTATCAGATCGGATCCGTATCAAGATCATTGGGATAATAAAACGCGGCTATTGCCTTATTTAAATCTTGCGGATCTAGACAAATGCGAACCGTCTTATTTGGTTTTTCCACAATCACGATGTTCGAAATCCAGTTGGAAGCTTTAGTTGCTTTTGTAATAACATCCATGCTTACCAGTCTTTCCAGTTCATGTTTCACAGCAGATTGAATTGCCATGGGGATTCTTCTTGCAGCTTTCACTACAGGAGTGACTTTCTCTTTCATTTCAATTTTAAAGTTTTGTGCAAAGCATCCTAACCCTTCAAAAACATCTTTATTTTTCTTAATGAAGTCAGCTTTGTCGTCATATGAAATGCTCGAAATTAATTTTTCCGCGCTCTTAATTAAATTCAATCGCTTTATAAGTTTAAGCTTCATATTGGTTCACAACAACCTTTTATTACTACAAACTCTATTTTAAACATAGGGACGGGCTACAGTCCGCTTGGGCGAACTGTTAGATACCCTATTCTTATTCCTATCCCTCATAAGTGGGCGTGACAAAAGTCTAAGTATGGTTGAATTGTTAAGAACGCTTTACATATTTTGTTATATAACATTTAAAGAATTTTATCAAAAAAAACGCTCCCTAGCTCAAACTTGGGTGTTTCAATAAAATTGTTTTATTTAATTGTGTGCGTGTCAGTAGGCGGATTTAAAAAAAATTAACACATGCGCATAATGGGCCCCTAGAGAGTATATATTATAAATTTCAGCTCCCTAGCTCACTTTGAATTTTCAAAAAAAAAAAAAAAAAACTGTGGGCCTACTGGCACAGGCGGATTTTGAAAATATTTACACATTTTTTTTTTTTTTTTTTTATAATTTGCTTACGCTAAATGGTTTTTTTTTTCTGTTGTTACAGTACCCTTATAATGCTAAGAACACAGTGTAAACACATGAGCATAAAGGGCCCATAGAGAGTATATATTATAAATTTCAGCTCCCTAGCTCAAACTTTGGATTTTCAAAAAAATTGTTTTATTTAATTGTGGGCGTGTCAGTGGGCGGATTTTGAAAAAAATTTATCCCGATCAGTTTTAGGAGTCATAGATCATATATAAAATTTCAGCTTTCTAGCTCAAAATTCGATTTTTTCCAAAATTTTGTTTTTTTGAGTTTGTGGGCGTGTCTGTGGGCGGATTTCAAAAATTCGTAAACTTGATTTTTTCGGGACCCTAGAGAGTATATGGTTAAAATTTCAGCTCTCTTGGTCCTGTTTAAAGGCCTAATTTTTGCCGACTTACGGACGGACGGACGGACGGACGGACGGACGGACATGGCTAGATCGACATTACTATCGATGCTGATCATAAATATAGTAACTTTTAGGGGTCTACGGGCAATATTAAGGTATGTTACAAACTACGCGTCAAAATTAATATACCCCTAGAATAGGGTATAAAAATGACAGATGATTTCATCTGATGTTTCAACTATAATTATGATTTAAACTAAATCTGGAATATGTACGAATCTGCCCCAACAACGGGGCACCTATATAAAGTGTCGGGGGTACCTTCGTACGCTTTTATGTAGTTCCGTACGTGCGATTAAAACGACACATATACATAAATCTAAATTCTTTTATTAGCAATGAAATTAAATACAAATATGAAAATTTAACTTCTATTAAACAAAAATAAAACAATGTTCTTATAGTCAACAAAAATTACATAGCTTTTATTACGTAAAACAAAATTTAAATGACTTTTCTTAAAATTAACGAAAATTAAATTACTTTCCTCTAACAATAAAACATAAAATTGCTTAATTTTCTACGTAAATTGGTTATCTTAAATTCAGAATCACATTTTTTAATCTTTGGTGCGGATTAGCACTGCAAAAAGTTGTTGTTAATTAACAAGATAATAAAAACTATTAAACAGTAAAATTAGAAAAATTTACTGGAAAAGTGAAAAGTTTTGATGCTCTAGAAGTACAAGCTGTTGGAGGCTTAGGTTCAGGAAGAATCATTTCAACATCAGTTATATAAACAGTATAACAGTAAGTATAAACAGTATGAATAATGAGGATTAGGGAAAATAATTGTCCACTAAAAGCCTAGCTTCTTTCTTTGATAAGATACTTTAAATTCAGTCTGATTATAGTGACCGACAACTTTTCAAAATAATAAGAAATAGTTGAAGCGTTTAGAAGATGAAGGACTTAAGCGACATTTTCAAAAATTAAATTAATCAGCATTTAAACTTTTTAACCTATAACTTTTTTGATAAAAATAATAAAAATGATATGGCAAATTTTAAGTAAACAAACTCAAGTGCTTTTGAGGTTATTCATATTTTTTTATTAAAAACAAAGGATTTGTGATATGCTTACAGTTTTGTGTACTTAGCACCTTCATCCACGAACTTTGATGTAATAATTAATTATTTTTTGTATAAAGGTCTCAAGCGACATTCATATAGTTCTATAATATTAGTTTTTGTTCGTCTTTTTTTTCTCTTTTTTATCCTCAGGAGCTGCTGAAATTGCACTTGAATAAAACCATTGGTGCTCTACTGGGATAAATTTCATCTGATCTTTTAAATTTTTTATTTTTTCCGCAGAAAGTTGCTTGAATTTGTTCTCTCTTGGCATAGAATCTTGGTTTTTAATTGGACGTTTATTGGTTTTTGCTATAATCACCTTACTAAAGGCAGCTGCTTCCTCGTAGCATTCTTTGTAGAGGTATGAATCATACTCTGCCACTCGAATCCACTGGACAGAATCCCTAAATTGAACTTTTTCATTAGACATGTTTTTTGTCGAATTTTTCACGTTCAATTTATTTTGAAGTTCATTTAAGGATCGAAAATGATTTTGCATATCGATTACAACCGTATTTTTAGTACTTGCAGTTCATATTATATCTCGATACTGCTCTGCAGAATACACGGTCTCGTGTTTTCGCAATACCTTTTCGATTCTGCCGAAATCTCTTTCACTATCCAAAAATGAATGCCCAACCTCTGGAAACTTATGATCTATAATTTTAAATTATCCTTGCAGTATCAAAACTTGGTAGAGGCATATCATGTTGAAATTTTTATTTTGTCCAGCACATGAATCTGACCAAATAATGAATTGGTTTCTATCTTTAATATCGCTATTATTTTGAACAAAAGTCAATAGAGAGCTGGCTACTTCCGCGCTTCCTATATCACCAACATCTTCGGTCCATGTCAACATATATGGTTTTTCTCCATTTGAAGTAATAGAATGGACTCCTAAATTATAAAACCACATCTGCCTTAAATAAAATGCCTTCGATGTTTTAAGCCTCGGCAAGGGCATGGTTTGCTGTAAGTCAACAGTTAAATAGACAACATTTGTCTTTTTTTTTTGGTTTTCAAAGGCTGATTTGTAGCTTAACCGATGTTTAGCAGTGTTGTTTCCATCATCACATGTGCTGCACGTGCCACTAAGTGGTTGGCGAAAAGAAAGATTAAATTTTGTGACAAAAACATTTCTTGTAAAATGTTTCTTTTACATAATAGCAATTTGCTTTGTTCTCATGATCGCACTTTTCAATATAGAGCTTGTGCATTTTAGAAACGCTTAAAAGAGGTGAAAGACATTTTTTGAAAGCGTTTTTTATTCCTTGAGTAGTGCGACTCTTCTGCAGGAAACTGCTCAATATGTTTTCGTATATACGCCATTACTCCGTCCGTAATTTTATTTGGACGTACAAAATGCTTTCCTCTTTTATCGAGTGACGGAACTGACTGCCCAGATTTAAGCTTTTGCTGTATTACTTTAACTTTTCTGAAATCGATTTGAAAGAGTGAACAGAAAGCGAATTTGCATACCCGAACCGATTGTCCGTTAAGAGTAACGATGTATTCGTAGGTAACTTGTCTTTTGCTTGCTGCAGCCTTTCGCATTGGGGACTTCATTTGAATACTCCTAAACAGCAGTGCAGATAACATTCCTTCTCTTGCACTCAAATCAATAATTTTTGAACATTTGTAACGACAACTTTTGCTAGGTTCACATAAGTTTCCAGTATTCACAACTTTTTCTTTCACCACGATACCTTTTTGAGAAATGTGCTCCTTACCTTGTGCTCTTAGCAAATCAGCCGCTCTGTAGATAATGGTTTTTCCTTAACTTTTTGTTGGTGATTTTGGTTATTCTTTGCAACATTTTGATTGAATTTGGTGCACGTTAAGTGAAGGGAACTAAAAAACACTTCCAATTTGGTAGTTTAATAACTTAAAATCAGTACTATGTACTTTGAGTTATCAATTTTCTCTAAATTCCAAAAAACCAAACACAATAATTTTAAATGTATCTACAACAAAATTAAATCAAATTGCCTCTGTTCACTCTTCACAAGCCTCATAAGAAATAATATAAGGTCTGTGTGAAAAAGTATCCACAAAATATTTTTTTAATTCTATCACTGAACGCAGTCACTCACATTCTTTCTGATGAAATCCACCCATTAGTTATAATGTTCATACCGCTTTCGGATATCGGCTATATTTTCATGGCAAGTGACAAGAGTATATCCATATAATGAGTAGGGACACTTTCTCTACATATGCATTTCCTACTTCTTAAAGCAAAATGCAGAAAAAAGCCTACAATATGTGGAAACAGGTCAAAAGGATGTGTTTTAACGCTTATGCAACGACCGCTGTGGAAAAAACGGCACGCGGTATGCCTCGTAAGACGAATGATTGTGGGTTTTTTTCATATTGCTTTTTTAAGGGCGTATCGGCTTGATCCTCTTTGTGTATATCTTTTCGCATCGTGCGGTGCTACCTGCTTTGCTTTTTTTAAAACGGTTTATGGCTGGTTTTTCTGATTATTTTTTTACAGATTTTTATTTTTTTTTTTATATAATTTGCTTACGCTAAAGGGATTTTTTTTTTCTGTTGTTACAGTACCCTTATAATGCTAAGAACACAGTGTAAGCTACTTGGTATTAGAAAAAATAGAGAGATAGGAAAGAAGTGTTTGGGTGCAGTTGTAGGGTTTTTCTCCACGGGTGGTGTCTAAGTTACTTAGGGAGATTACGGTTTCATGTATTCGGTATAAAGTAATGGACTTGGCCGGGATTCGAACGCACGACCTTCCATTCCGTAAGCGGAATACACTACTACTGCACCATTGCCACCCGCTATGAACCTCTACAATTACCCCTCAGTCAAAAATATGAAAATAAATGCTTCTTCTTTGCTTTGATTTCCTTAAAAACAATGCAATCCGGTGTTCGGTCTAGTAACAATAAAAATGATTTGACTCATTATTTGCTAGTTTTTAAGGTGGTTGGTTACACTGTTTTTGCAATAAGGTTGGGTAGACGGTGCTTACTTTTTTCATAATGTATTTTCAAAGGCGTATTGACTTGAATTCTTGTCAGTCGTGCGAAAGAAGTGAAGAAAACACAATATGGAGTGACGCGTGTTAGTTCTCAGACCAAACAAATAAGAGTGTACATGTTTTTGTAAAGATAAAGCTCAACTGTTTTTAAATTTAAAAATATTGTAAGAAGAAATGGGAAAACATAATTTAAAGTGTAAAAGTTTAACGCAACCGAGGAGGAAATAACAAGTTACTGACTCCATTTCAATTCATTTGATCATTTAAAAGACCATTTTAGTACCAAAGTACATGGTGGATATAACCCATGGAAACTGCGAGCCAACTGTGAATTTAGAGCGTCCCAACGTTGAAATGCAGTTACAATCACCCAAAAAGACGGACAATGTGAAAAACATTTTCAAAACCGAACCTGACTATAAAACTGTTGATTTCTGTAGCGTTTTATTGTTTTGCAGGATACATTTAAAAAAAAGCGGCCAAGTGCGAGTCGGACTCGCTCATGAAGGGTTCCGCGCGAATTATAATTATTATTTACTTAGGCACCTATTACAGATTTATTATTAGAAAACAATGGTTCACGGTTTACGCATAAGGTTTATGTTAATGAAATTAAATGTTTTTTTTTTGTATATTTGAGTTGATTGAATGAAAGTTAAATTGCGGTTCAAGATTTATGACGTATTAAAAAAAAACTACTTGCTGGATCTCGTTCAAACCAATTTTCGTTGGAAGTTTGCATGGTAATGTACATCATATATTTTTTTAGTTTTATCATTCCCTTATTTTAGAAGTTAGAGGGGGGGCCAACATTTTACCACTTTGGAAGTGTCTCTCGCGCATACTATTCAGTTTAGAAAAAAATGATATTAGAATTTTCGATATCTTTTTTGAAGACCTATCCATAGATACCCAACACTTATGGATTTGATGAAAAAAAAAAATTTGAGTTTTAGTTCTAAGTATGGGGAACCCCAAAAATTTATTGTTTTTTTCTATTTTTATGTGAACATCTTAATGCGGTTCACAGAATACATCTACTTACCAAGTTTCAACAGTACAGCTCTTATAGTTTCGGAAAAAAGTGGCTGTGACATTTCCGGACAGACAGACAGACAAACATGACGAATCTATAAGGGTTCCATATTTTGCCATTTGGCTACGGAACCCTAAAAACGTCAAAAACACAAGAGTGAGCTGAAATTAAGTCGGAAACCTAATCGTCGCTTTAAAAGCAGAGTGACATAAGTAAAAAAAAAAGGCAGTTTTTCATAAAAGCTATTTGAAATAATTTTTGACACAAACAAAATTGTTTCATTGTGAATTTAAACGAAAACCTAAAAGGTAAGAGAGGTGGAGAATTGTCTCCTCCACCTCCTTGTCCATACAGCTTCCGTAGAATTCATTTGAGTGGATGCCAAGCTTTGTTGCATGCCCGCCTATGAGACAGTGTCCGGTGATCACACCAATTTTAGCACCAATATTAAGTCTGTTCAGAGATATCAAACACTTGGAGCGTTAAAGATCCAGGCCAAATCTGTTTTGTCGCTAGACAAGTGTTGCCACTTGTCCATCTAAGGTTAGATTTCTCAATGGTCTCCCTCATAAATATGAGTTTGCATGTAGCAATTGGGATGCCTAATAAACCTTTATCAGGTAGAAGGGGCAGTATGGTTCCTTCTCTGGCGAGTTCATCCGCCTTACAGTTCCCTAGAATGTCTGTATGTCCTAGCACCCAACATAGGTGAAGTTAAAATGCTCTGCCATCTCCACTAGAGATGATCGACAGTCACGGACTACGATAGAGTTTGTGGACACAAAACCCAGGGATTTTAACGCAGCTTGACTATCTGAGAAGATCCAGATGTCCATAGCGGATATCACGTTCCTCTTCAGCCACGATAGGACTTCTTTAATCGCCAAGATTTCCGCTGGAACACGCTGCAGTGATCAGGGAGGCGAAATTAGAGGCTGAGGTTCAGCCTGTCAGAGAACACACCTCCTACCCCTCGTCGGTTTTGGATCCATCGGTATAAAAGGGGATCGATTTATTTTCGATGGGGGGACCCACTTCCCAGAATGTTCCGGGAGGGATCTTGACCTTGAGGTTTTTGTCAAGAAGGGTCAGACGGGTGGTGTAGTCTATGTTGCTAGGGAGGATTCTAAATTTGTTTAGAATAGATGCGTGGCCGATTTCATTCTCGGACCATTGGAACTTTGTTTTGAGGCAGATAGCCGCACTAGCAGCCACTTGCTTGCTAAAGATGTCCAGGGGTCTCAGGTAAAACAGAATGGCCATTGCAGCAGAGGGGGTAGTGCGCAGTGCACCACTTATGCAGAGACACGCTGTTCGTTGGACTTTGCTTAGCTTATCGCGATTTATCGCTTTGTCTAAGGCAGTCCACCAAACAACCACCCCGTACATAAGTACAATAAACGAACAGTAAGTCCGGAACAATAATTCTGTCAACCAACAGCGAATCGAAGATTTGCAATTGCAAATGCTGTATAAATTATAGTAGTAAAATAACTCACCGTGATTTCATCCTTTACGTCATGAAGTGTTACTGTTACTGAAAGTCGGACTGGACGAGGGGCTTACGTTGGAGTTTGTGACTGTCTGGGGTTCTACGCTTGAAACTGCCCATTCTTGAGCGTTTATATTCCCCTTGAGCCTTGCCAACTTCACAAGCAATAAAAAGCGGTTAAGATGCAATCTAAAAAACCAATAATTTTCGCAGCTTAAAGAATAGTTTTAAAATTAAAACAGAGTAGCTATCTCGCTTTTGAAAAGTCTTACAGTAATTACAGAAAATTTAACACTGCAATCAATTCAGCTTTTGCAGGCAATTATGTCACTTTTTGAACTATGACATTTAGGAGCTTAAGAAATAAAAATGTTTTTTGTTTTTTTAAGTCAAATTTCAGCTTCCGAGCTCAAACTTTGATTTTTCGAAAAGAACCGTTTTTTTTTTAAATTGTGGGCGTGCCAGTATGCAGATTTTAAAAATCTTTTAACAATAGCATAAAGGACACATAGAGACTATATATTATAAATTTCAGCTTCCTAGCTCAAACTTTGACAATACAATAAAATTGTTTTATTTAACTGTGGGCGTGTCAGTGAACGGATTTTAAAAATTCTAACTTCCAAGCATTTGGGTCCCTAAAGCGGATTTGAAAAATTCTTAAACTTGATTATTTCGGGCCCCTAGAAAGAATATGGTTACAATTTCAGATTTCTACCTCCAGTTTAAAGGCCTTATTTTGGTATACGGACGAACGGGCTGGCATGCCTATATCGACATTAATATCGATGCTGATCACGAATATAGTAACTTTTAGGGATCTACGGCCGGGATGGAACTTTTTCAAAAAAATTTTGCAGTGCATTCGAAAAAAACGCAGTAGATTCAACTGTTTCGCAGCAGATTTTTATATTTTCAAAATATAAATAAGATAGCATAAATATAGACACATAAATAATTTCAAATAACAAAATAAATCGATAATCGATAAATCGATTTGCACTTAGAGGACTTCCCTGGGATGATCCTTTTAACCTTCCTCCTTACAGTCAGCGTATTAAGCTTCATCAAATGTTACCCCTTTCTCAACGAAGGCTTAATAGCGATATCATTTTTTACAGCAGCTTATATCCGGTCAAATAGATGCACCTGACTTGCTGTCATCTATTGGCTTTAATTTTCGGTGTCGTGCCCATAATTTACGTAGTGTTGATTTATTTTTTAGCCCCTATCATAGAACGAATTATGGGAGGCATGATCCTATTAGTCGCATGAGAAGAATCTATAATATAAATGATCATGTGATTGACTTGCATGGTAGTAAAATTAAGCTGAAAAATATTTTGCGCAATAATACCTTAATGTCTTAATTTATTTGCATGATTTGTGTTAGTATTTTATAGGTACATAATTATTGTATTTTTAATTGTTTTGTCCTTACTAACACCTGCACTAAATGATGAGCCTGTGGGAGCACTTTTTGTGCCGGCAAATTTCTGCTCGTGATAGTTGTTTGCTTTAAGCACTCCACGACACAGAACTGATAGTGTAATTAAAAAAAAAAAGAAAAAAAAGAAAAGAAATAAACACTAATTTTTCTTTAAAACATAACAAAAAGAGAGAACAAAACAAAAGTTCATATAAATATTCATATCAGGCATGCTTTTTTTCTAATTTCCAATAATTCTATGTTTTGATATTTACAGCAAAATTAATCAAATTAATTTTTTAATATAGATACGTATTATACATTTTCATTTCAAATTATTACAAAAGTACAAATTGGGAAAACGAGATATAAACTATTGCTCCAGGCTCTCTATCGCATCTAAAAACTCTTGAGAAGGCCGGTTGTAAATGCGCATCCTCATATTCTTTGAAATCTGTGAATATAGAGGAAACACTACATCGCTTTAAAAGCAGGGTGACATAAGTCAAAAATTGGCCCTTTTGAGTAAAGTACACAGAAAATTAAAAAAAAAAAAAAAATATTTTTTCTGCCAAATCGTAATATTTCTATTTTTTAAACTGACAGGGTGAGGACGAAGTGTCGTTCTGTATAGCACCTAACATCCCTATATTGTTTGCCTGGTAAAGTGTCATAACTTCAGTTGCGCCTTGATCGTCGGAGTAAGTGGTTGTGCTTTTTGGTGTAAAACGTTGTAATTGTAACAAACGCACAAAGTGGCATCACTATACTCCTCATTGTATCCATTGCACTAACATACAAAGTGGCAACACTCTACTCCACACCGACAGCCAGCCAACATAACGACGCACTTCCTCAAACGTATCCAACACAACGACGCACTTCCTTAAACTTATCCAACACAACGACGCACTTCTTAAAACGTATAAAAGAGGGTGCAGAACTATCATTCATCACTTGTTCTGTAGCAGTCAAACATGAATGTCGAGCTCTACAAGTTGCAAAACTCCCATACTGTCTTTTGTATAAATAATAAATAACATAGGGGCGGGCTACAGTCCGCTTGGGCGAACTGTTAGATACCCTATTCTTATTCCTATATCTCATAAGTGGGCGTGACAAAAATTTAAAGGATTTTATCGAAAAAACTAAGCTTTTGTAAATAAAAACGCTCCCTAGCTCAAACTTTGGTTTTTCAATAAAATTGTTTTATTTAATTGTGGGCGTGTCAGTAGGCGGTTTTAAAAAAAATTTAAGTATGAGCATAAAGGGCACCTAGAGAGTATATACTATAAATTTCAGCTCCCTAGCTCAAACTTTGGACTTTCAAAAATAAAAAAAAAATAATTGTGGGCGTGTCAGTAGGCGGATTTTGAAAATATTTACACATGAGCATAAAGGGCCCCTAGAGAGTATATATTAAAAATTTCAGCTCCCTAGCTCAAATTTTGGTTTTTCAAAAAAAATATTTTATTTAATTGTGGGCGTGTCAGTGGGCGGATTTTGAAAATTTTATGTCCCAAGCAGTTTTATGGGCCAAACGATCATATATAAAAAATTTCAGCTTTCTAGCTCAAAATTCAATTTTTCCCAAAATTTGTTTTATTTAATTGTGGGCGTGTCAGTGGGCGGATTTTGAAAATTTGATGTCCCAATCAGTTTTATGGGCCATAGATCATATATAAAAAATTTCAGCTCTCTAGCTCAAAATTCGATTTTTTCCAAAATTTTGTTTTTTTGAGTTTGTGGGCGTGTCTGTGGGCGGATTTCAAAAATTCGTAAACTTGATTATTTCGGGACCCTAGAGAGTATATGGTTAAAATTTCAGCTCTCTAGGTCCAGTTTAAAGGCCTAATTTTTGCCGACGGACGGACGGACGGACGGACGGACGGACGGACGGACGGACGGACGGACGGACATGGCTAGATCGACATTACTATCGATGCTGATCATAAATATAGTAACTTTTAGGGGTCTACGGGCAATATTAAGGTATGTTACAAACTATGCGTCAAAATTAATATACCCCTAGAATAGGGTATAAAAATACTATTTCTTATGATGGATTCCACTAACGTCCTTCCTAGAACGTTTAAATTGGTACCCCCGTAGGCTTAAATTTTGCACTTTTCAGGATAAAGTTCTAGGCGTTTTTTATTGAATACATCGCACGGCAAAACGTTAACGTCTGCTCCTGAATCAAGCTTAAACTTAATGATCTCACCTTGTATTTTAACATTCTCATACCAAGCACTCAATGTTCTTCCTTCTTCAACAAAATCGTTTTTAATTCTATCCAAATAGAGCACGTCGTTTTCTGCGCAATTATTCCCTCCTTCTTCATCACTTTCTTCTCCTTCTGTCATTTGAAGCTGTCGCACTCCTCTTTTCTGCCTGCATGCAATCGCAAAATAATTCCTTTTACTGCAATTTCGGCAATACTTCCCATAAGCTGGACACTTCAACACCTGATGCCTTTGTAAACAATAGGAACAAGAAATAATTGTATTGTTAGTCTCATTTCTATATGATAAAGTGTTAGAATATTCTACATTTGTGTCATTAACTTTATTAAAAGATTTGCTACTACTTGGATAATTAGTATTAATATTCCTATGATACACTATTCTAGAGCTATTATTTTTTCCTTTAGGTTCTTGCAGATACTTATTTATTACTGATGCTGTTTACAACAGCTGATCCCTGTTTCTGCATTTCCTGATGTTGATTTTGGGCTGCTTCTGTCACTCTGCATATGTCGATCGTCTTCTTTAAATCCAAATCATCCTTCTCCAATAGTTTCTTCTTCAATGCCTTATCGCACGTGCCCATTACAATCCTGTCTCTTATCTTATATGGGTAGGCAACTAGACCTTATTTTCTTTACTGATCCCATTAACTCCTCCGCCTCGCTTTCTCCCCTATCTCTATCGACTATTGATAATTTTCACCCCCCACTTCTTCTTTCTTTTTTCCATGATTCCATGACACCACAGCCGACGCCCGCGACAAATCTCCCCTCTTACGATTTTCACAAAGCGAATTTCCACAAAATTAACGCCTATCTAAGCAAAGCCTCTTTTGACTTCGCCAACCTCTCTCTAAATGATGCCCTGTCCGTTTTTTACACTGAGCTATTTAATTCCATTTCTCTTTATGGTCCCTTCTCTCGCCATAAGACAACATTTTCATCACCCCCATGGTATAACCGCAAACTTCAGACTTTACGTAACAAGAGAAATAAACTATGGGCATTTTTCCTTCGTGATAATTCTTCTTTTAACTACTCTAATTATCTCGGCTCATATCTTCGGTTTATCCAGCTTTATAACTCTCTCTACCAGCAATATCTTAATAAGGCACAAGCCAATCTTATTACCGACCCTGAGTCCTTTTTTCGATTTGTTAACTACAAAAAAAAAATCCGATGGTTACCCCACATCCCTCTCCTACGAAAACATATCCTCAAGTGACCCGCATACTATAGCGAACTTCTTCGCAAACTTTCTCCTTTGGTCCCTTTCTTTCTCTTACTTTCGACCCTACAGTAATTGAAATCAAGCTTCAAAAACTCAATGATGAGTTCTCACCTGGGCCAGATGGTCTTCGCGCTATATTTCTTAAGAAATGCAGCTCCAATATTTCCCTCCCCCTTTCTCACCTTTTCCGGCTTTCACTTTCACATGGAGAATTCCCTCAGATTTGGAAGTGCTCATTTATAACCCCGATATACAAAAAAGGACTTAAGAGCGAAATAACCAATTACCGCCCTATAGCTAAACTCTAACATATACCCAAGCTCCTCAAAAGTATCGTGCACGAAGATCTTGGCCTTCACTGCAAATCTCTTATCTCCCAAAACCAACATGGCTTTCTTAAAGGCAGATCAACTACCACAAACCTCGTTGAATTCGTGTCCTCCGCCCTCTCAACCCTGAAAAACGGCAACGAATTCGACGTTATTGCAACCGATTTCAGTAAGGCGTTTGATAAGATATCTCACAAATTAGTCCTTTTTAAACTATCTTCACTCGGCTTCGAACCCATTCTGTTAAAATGGATAGCGTCCTACCTGGAAAACCGTTATTATAGTGTTCGCTTCAGGTCCACCTTATCGGCGGCGTTTTTGGCCACCTCTGGGGTTCCACAAGGTAGTCATCTTGGTCCCCTTCTTTTTATCCTAACCATTAACGACCTTGATCGAATCATAAAGCATTCCGTCCTTTCGCTCTACGCTGATGATACCAAGTTTTGTATGCCCATATCTTCACCACAAGACTTTTGTCTTCTACAACAAGATCTGGATACTTTTTCCACCTGGTGCATCAAAAACGGATTAGAGCTCAATATCGCCAAATGCCAGTCTATTACTTTTTCACGCAAGATGAACAAGTCCCCTCCCCGTCCTTACCTTCTCCATGGTCAACCTATATCCCGCGTTCAATCTCTTCGTGATCTTGGCATTCTGTGCGATAGGGAGCTTAATTTCCGTTTACATTTTGACGAGATAATTCTTAAAGCCAACTCATCACATGGCTTTGTTAAACGCTGGTCAAAAGAATTCTCTAACCCTTACGTCTTTACACTACCTTTGTTCGCCCGCTTCTTGAGTACGCTAGCCAAGTAGGGTCTCCTTTCCACCAAGTCCATGTGTCCAGAATCGAGAGCATCCAACGTCGCTTTCTCCGATTCGCTCTTCGTGGTTTACCCCGGAACGATCCTTCAACCTTACCCCCCTATCTAGACCGTCTCAAACTCATTAAAATGAATAGCCTTGAGGAACGCAGAGACACTGCAGACATAGTTTTCATCCATCGACTCCTCTCTGGCTCCATCGACTGCGCGTCACTTTATAATTCTATCTCCTTCAATACCAACCCTCGTAACTTACGATTCCCTCGTCTCTTCTATCTTCCTCCCCACCGCACGTCCTATGGTTCTAATGAACCAATCTCCCGAATGCTCCGGAAGGTTAACTCAAACCTCACCGCCTTCGATTTCAATCGCAGCACTCCCTGCCTTAAACTTGACCTTCTTCACCAATCCTAAACCCTAACTTTTAATTAGTTTTTAATTAGTTTTAAGACTTATTATTAGCTTGCATTAAGCCAAATAAATGGGGACTTACGCCCCACCAAAATTAAAAATTAAAAAAATTAAAATTATCATGCGATTTTCTTGTTCTCCAAATCTGCAGTTACGAACGATTTTCTTTAGGTCCATGAGAAATATATCGAATGGTTCACCGGGAGTTTGGTTACGGTTAAAGAATATAAAACTCTCATACACCTCATTTTTTTTGGTTTGCAAAACTCCTCAAATGCTTTTATTACTTCATCGTAATTAGCTTTCTGTTAGCTAGTTAAATTAAAGGAATTATATACTTCCACGGCTCTTGATCCAATCGCATTTTGGAAAATTGCAATTCTCACTGGTTCTGACTTTTTATCAACCCCTGATGCAATTTGAAAATCACTCACCAATTCTCAGCAACATTCGATCCATCAAGATTAAGTTCTTCCACTTTTTTAATGTACTCCATTGTACTTTTTGTTATATATTTCACTTGCTTTGGCGGCCGGCCACGCGGTTTTTTGCTAATGTTTGCTTTATATGAGATGTCAAGTTTTGCCACACCCATGCATCTGCGATTTTAAATCAATTATCTCTTTTTCTTTCGGTTTCTTTTTTTTTTGTTTTTTTTTTTTTAAATTCTATTAATTTGATTATTTATTTAGCTTTATTTTGTACCGACTGCGCCATGTATTATCTGGTATAAAGAAAACTCTTGCCTTAACTTCTTGGTAACATCTTTATTACTCATCTTTGTTTGACAGATCTCTTAATTCATACTGCAGATCAGTAGGTCTGTTTGTTTAGTATGCTACAATAGTCATTAGCATTGCTTTAATCCACAACACCAATGGTTCGTCTACGCCGTGTTGTCTGGCGGAGCTGCACATGCTATCAAAAGTCGCATTGTCAAAAGCACCCTCAATATCGATGAAAATGCCCATCGCGTATTCTTTTCTGTCAAGCGCGCCCTCAATTCTACCAACTAGATTTTGGAGCGCAGTCTCGCAGAATTTTCCGCGTTGATAGGCATGTTGTATCTGAGATAGTGGCTGCAATCGCAAAGCAGTTTTGCGCACGTGAAGCTCGACCAGCCTTTCGCTTTTCAGCAAGGAGGAAGTCAGACTGATTGGACTGAAGCTCTTGGCGAGCGAGTAGTCACTTCTGCCAATTTTTTGTATAAATGTCACTCTAACTGTACGCCAGGGTGTTGGAATGTATGCCAGTACTAGGACAGCGGTGAAGATTTTCTTCATAGTTGGTAGCAACTGGTTTGTACATTGTTGCAGCATGGCTGGGTATATTCCGTCCGTACCAGGTGACTTGAAGCCGTCAAAAGACGCAAAGGCGTATTTAATGGCCTCGTCCGTTACCACGGCCTTTGCAATATACCAGCTACGCTGAGTTGTTTGTCTGGGCTCACTTATAGGGAATCGGGGCTGGTTGTGAAGCAATTGTAATCTGTTTACCCGGAAAGTGAGACTCCAGCAGATAACTAAGAGTTTCCGCTTTCGTCTCAGTAAAGGTGCCATCAATTTTTCTAAGTGAGTCCTGTTTGGCTGGTTTGCCCTTTTCCAGAACTTTAACCAACCTACTAGTTTCATCCAGTGTTTCAATCTTTTCGCAGAAAATCCTATAAGAAGCACTTTTCGATACCCGAATTAGCCTTTTATATTCCTTCTGCTTCGATCGGTAGAGATTCCAGTCTGTCTCCAAATCAGTCTTGAGTGACCTATTTAGAAGTTTTCTAGCTTCTCTTCGGATTCTTTGCAGTTCCGAGCTCCACCAGGGAACCGGTGTTCTGCCAGGGGGTTTGCTTACTGGGCACGTCAGTTCGAAACAGCTAGTAATGGCACTACTCAGGTTTTGAAAAGCATCTTGTACCTTTTGTCTCGTCCTGAGTTTGGTTTGAGTTTTGAGAGTTATTCCCATTTCCTCCCTGAAGCGTATCCAGTTGGTTTTTCTTGGATTCCTCCTCTCCTGCAAAGTTATGGCTTCGCATTCGATTTGGAATTCGATATATCTATGATCTGAGAGGGATGCCTCCGAAGAGACCCTCCAGTTGGTAACCGCCTTAAAGTATCCGCCTTGATAAAGTCAGGTCTTCTTGATGTCACAAAAGTTGGCTGCGAGCCAACATTGTTGATAGTAAGATCAGATGATAGAATGAAATCCAGGAGATGGTTTCCTCGCATGTTGCATTTGCTGCTGCCCCAAACAATGTTCTGAGCATTGGCATCGCAACATATAACTAGGCCCATCTTCCTGGTGTCGCAATAGTCTATGAGTTCAGCAATTGCCCTTGGTGGTGGAGGCACTACCGAATCATAGGGGAGATAAGCTGACGCCACGACGAAGGTCTTCCAATCTCCATTCGTTTCGTAGCTTATGACTGCAGCAACCAAATCTTGGCCACAAAATTGTCCGAGCTTAGTCGCTGAGAGAAGGTTCGACACAGCAAGACAAGCCCTGGGCCTTTCGGACCGCTCGTCACAGAGTATCGTGGTGCCACGAACACCTCCAAGGCCACAGATGCGATTTGTCCACACCCATGGCTCCTGTATGGATGTTATGTGGGGTTTTGTACTTAACCCGGAAAGCTTCTTGCTGATTAGAGCAGTAGCAGCCTTCGAATGTTGAAGTTTAATCTGGGTAAATATAATTACCGTGTTTTTCTTCACGACAGCCAATTTCTGTCCACTGGTGCTGCAAGCATTGCTGGTTGCAGAAAATGTTTCATCCAAATTTTGTGCGCGGGGACCTCCATGAGTTAGAGGTATTACAGTGGAGGGGAACGCAGAAGGTGCGTACGCAGTTCCACCGGTAGGAGTGCTCGAAGCCTTCATCCTCCGTTTCTTCCTGTTCGAGCTATTGGAAGAGGAAGCCGCGTTGGTCTCAATCCGCTGGTGCGTTTCGGTTGGGGTAACCTCTGCACACCTGCATCTCTCAGT
This sequence comes from Portevinia maculata, assembly GCA_949715645.1. NCBI lineage: Eukaryota > Metazoa > Arthropoda > Insecta > Diptera > Syrphidae > Portevinia > Portevinia maculata. The sequence continues at coordinate 103,891,183 of OX454526.1, forward strand.
TGTCGCCGCCGAGGTTGTTCAGATTCTTTGCGCCGCGCGATTGCCGCCTTCCTCTGTTTCCTCTTCCGCTGGCTCTTAGACAGAAGCCCACCGGTGCGTACCGCTTCTGCAGCCCGTTCAACCTGTCCGGTTGCCTGGGCCTCTTCAGCAACAACGCAACAATCAGCTACCTGTCTATTGGAATGAAGATTAAGCGTATCAGGTTGAACCTCTCCGCTACTTTCTCCATTTTTTCAGGAGCCTTCGGAAGCAAGCGTTCTTACAGCTGCTAAGTCAACGCCTCTACAGGCGGGGGTAGTTGGAGTATGTTGGTTGGGGCCTCCAGAATCCTTGCCCCGACCGCGGTCGTTAAGACCACGGGTGGATTTTCGCTGTTGCGAGTGCTACCTGGAGTAGACATAACCTTAGGTTGTTACTTCATACTTTTCCTTTTGGTTTGGTTCGCGGTAGGGCATTCACAGCGAGTAAGGCGCAGCCTGCATGGGCCCAGACCGTAGTCTATTCCCATACAGACATCGCTTACATCTCTGCTATAACCCTACAACCTCGGATAGCGAGCGTATTGTACCGAGGCTCCCCTATGAACCACCTGGGGTCGCGCCTGGTGGGGAACCACCCCCCGTATGCATTTTAGTCTCCTCTTACGACCGGCATGCCTACCTCGGGTAAATTCTAACCCCTATCCCAAAGGGGGATTTGGATTTCAGTCGCCTCTTACGACCGGCATGCCTACCTCGGGTAAATTCTGACCCCTATCCCGAAGGGGTAATCTTGCCAATCACTGAATATATGAATTAAACGAAATGACACGTCACGTATGCAACTTATAGGGGCGGATCCGAAGAAGGCTGATTTAACAGCGATCTAACGACGACGTAATTGAACTTAACTTTAAAAAGTTTCAAATGAAACTGAATATCATGTTTTAATCGTCTCCAACCTAACGTTAAAAACTAGTTTTACAACAAAAACATTTCCCGCTGATAAAGTGATGACTTGTATCGACAGAGTCCAGCACAGATTACCTTACTATAGGTAGTCTTTGGAGTCCACTAGAGTTTCTCAATTTCTTACAAAAAAAACAAATACTTAAGACAGGCTTCTGTATGACATGAATATGAAACTCATATCTTATCATATTATTTATGAATTGCTGTTGATATAAATTTAACAAATACGAGAACGGGAACTTTCCGAATTGCATATCTTCCACTACAATCGCAAAATAATGCTTTTAATTAGGTTCATTTCTTTGTGAGGTATTACTCATTCTAAAGTGAGTGCACCTTGCCTTGTCTTAAGTTAGACACTGCTTACGTACGTTCCGCCGAAAATTCTGCAACACGCGTGTTGAATGCGCAATCTAAAGCATCACGGTTTGCCTTGCCGTATTTTGTTGTGGTATATGATCCATATAGATCACGCGATGAAAATGTGAAAAGTTTACAATTCTATCAGAATATGACGTCAAAGAAAACTAAAGGCAAAAATGACAGCCACTGCTTTATTCATTCTGTATTTGTTTATTCTATATTTCCTATTTGAAAGCGAAGATAATAGCGACGAAACTAGCTCATTTTTCGCTTTGTGCTGGTAGCTCGAATTCCTGTCTTGATACAGACAATTTTCCTAAAGCGTGAATTTGCCATTCGACTAGGGTCCAGACATTAGGGAAAACACTCAAAACTCTAACTAAGCTCAGGGCGAGACAAAGGGTAGAGGAAGCTGTTCAAGACCTGAATAGTGTCAATACCAGCTGTTTCGAACTGACGTGCCCAGTATACAAAAACCCTGACAAAACGCTAGTTCCCTGCTGGAACTCGGAAGTGCAAAGAATCCGAAGAGAACTAGAAAACTTCTAAACAGGTCACTCAAGACTGATTTGGAGGAAGACTGGAATCTCTACCGATCGAAACAGAAAGAATATAAGAGGTCCATTCGGGTATCGAAAAGTGCTTCTTATAGGAATTTGCGCGAAAAGATTGAAACAATAGATGAAACTAGTCGGGTGGTTAAAACTCGGCGCGCGCCGTAAGAAGATGGGGCATATGGAGCTGATAGTCCAGTCATCGGGCATGCTTTCTTCCACCCATACTTGGCTGATGATTTGGTGCATGCGCCCTTTCTCTTGGCTCTATACAATTCCCTCGCTGCCCTTGATTTGCCCTGCACGTTTTAAAACGGGCATTTTCTGTCACCTTTTGCCGATAAACGCATACATCATCATACTACGGGCTTTTTCTCTGGGGTGACTGGTAATCTACGGTGGTTTCGGCAACTTCCTTGATGATGTCACGATATCGGTTCCACATATTGTTGGCGCTTGAGGGTGGTGAATGCACAGAGGAGAGTCTCTCGCCCCCATTCTCAAAAAAGGCGATCCTATGTCTTGCAAGAACTATCGAGGCATATGCCTGCTAAATGTCGCATATAAGATCCCATCATACGTACTCTCTGAACGTCTGAAGCCGTTCTGCAACACACTCATCGGCACATACCAGTGCGGCATCCGGCCCGGCAGATCGACAATAGATCAAATTTTCACACTGAGGCATATTCTGGAAAAGACAAATGAATTTTAAGTCGAGACCCACCACCGACTTTAAAGCCGCATATGATAACATTCATCGTCAGGAGCTCTACGTGGCGATGGCCGAATTCGGGTATCCCGGCAAAACTGATCTTGTTGTGTTGCGTGACACTTGAAAACACATGGTGTAATGTTCAGTTTGGAAGCAGCTCTTCCGAATAATTCCAAACTTGTACCGGATTTCGGCAAGGAGATGCGCTATCATGTGACTTCTTCAACCTTGTTCTGGAGAAAATAGTGCAAAGCGCAGGTGTTAACACGGAAGGTACTTTCTTCAATAGATCCGTCCAGCTACTGGAGTATGCGAACGATATCGACATGTGTGCGTCCTAGGCAGAATGGAGGAGAAGATACAACCGCGAACTCTATGAGCTGTACCAATATGTAGATGTAGTCCAAAAAGCAAAATCACGTCGACTACATTGGCTCGGCCGCATTGAGCGAATGGAAAATAATGCTGGATCCAAGGGGATCTTCGACTCCCAGCCCCCTCTGTCGAGAAGGCAATTAAGACCGAACCTCCGTTTTAAAGACCAAGCCATCGCGGATGCCAGAGCGCTTGGTCTGGACAACTGCAAGTAGCGTGCCCGGGATCGCAGAGGAAGGAAGGCTGCAGTATCTCAGGCAGAGACTCTTCACGGGTCGGGAGACCTTTAAGTAAGTAAGTACTCGGCGCCGTAAAGCAGAACTGGCAGTATCAGTGTTTTGTACAGCTTACACTTGGTCTTCCGGGTTAGGAGTTTTGAACACTATCAAACCCAAATATATTAACTTAACAACAATTAAAAAAAAAACATATTTGAACCAGCTGTCTTTTATGCACGGTTTTGACCTCCAAATGTAAATCAAATTCCTGATTGTGAATAATTCCGTTGGAAAATTTGTTCGCGATAATATCTTAATACCTGATTTTACGGTGTTTTCCCAACTATCTACTCGTATATCGATACTGTCCCCTCTTGTATCAAACATCCTTCACTGGATCTATTCGTTTCTTATCAAATTAAATTGTCCCATTCTTAACCTTTAATTAGAAACCTTCAACAAATGGATGCACCCTTTTGTAACGTGCCACTTGCAGTTGTAGAATGCTTTTGATGATTATATGTTATAGTCTGTCCAATATCGACAGACACAAAGCTCCATAAGAAAACCAGTTTTTTACATGGATAGCTATATCTCTCGATATTGGACCGACTATACCATTCGCATCGTTAAGATATACAACCTTCGTGCAAGAACTAAAGACAATAAAAAGTTATGTGACGAATGGCAAGAGCCATTGAGATGGACATTGTACCTGTACCTGGTTCAGAGCAATTTGAAACGTGAGTGAATTCCTTAAAGCCAACTAGCTAGATTTTGTTCGTGTGTGTGTGTTTTTTCCATGAATGAAATCTGCAATGAAAAAAGTTTCAAACGGGAAAAGGGCACACGTCCTTGTACGACATCCATCCGGAGAAGCCGACTATGGATGGTTGTTTGATGACGGCATTACAGCCGTGGCCAGGACATTCATTTTGGTGACTTTAGTGAGTGATTAAGCATGTCCATCGACAAAGTTTTAAATTCAAAAGCTATAGAACCTTAGACGGCCTTAGGAGCGTCTGTCACATAAATGAATCAGTTTGCTGAATGCATAGATTCCAGCTATTTGCAAACGGCTACCGATGAATTTATTATTCATGAAGCATTTAACAAGGAATTGATGTGATTCCTCGCGGAAAGGACGATTACGGCGGAAAAATGAAAATTTGCATGATAAGATATTGAATGGAACAATCATTTGCTGATTGAATTATGATCATACGAATCAACTCTGATTTTTACAAATGAAATTGGTATCGTTTAAGACACGTTTTAATAAATTTCCTGAAGAATATCGACAATTAATGATAACAAAGTCGTTAGAAAAAGTAGCCCCAATAAATATTTCGTTAACGTGTTAAAAAAGAACATATGTTGGTATTCTGAAATCAGCATTGGCCGTACTTAAGGTGCTATGAATTTTATTAAGAAAGTAAGCAAAAAGCGGATGGGTGGTGACGGTGCAGAGGTTAGTGTGTTGGCTTGTGACCCGTGCGGTGCAGGTTCAATCCCCATGGGGAACAACAACATACGCCACCCAATCACATGCCTCTACACCAAAAGAAGGATTTCTGCCTGGTAGTACAATGGACCGTTACCGAGTCTGAGTGCTCTGGGATTTGGATTTCCTTTTTTTTTTTTTTTTAAAAATAAAAAAAAGCAAAGAGCGGAGCACCAAACAACAAGCAATGGTAGTGATTCGGGGAATAACACCGCGCACAAAAAATTGCAATGTAAATTCTGGATGTTCAAAGTTCCTCTCATTTGAGGATGAAAGGTTCATTATCTTATGGTCCTCTATTTGTTGCAGCTGTTGTGTGCGCCGGCGCGGTTACAGAGGTTAGTGTGTTAGACTACTATTCTAAAGGTCTCCTTTTTAAATCCCGCCGGGGCGAAGTAACATCTAAAAGTTTTTTTCACGACCCCTCCTCTTTCGAACGTCTGACAAACATTCAAGTCTATCAATTGTCATAAGAAGCTTCTGCTCGGACTAGGCTTTTAAATTGTAGGCTCCTTCCACTTCGCACAATCAAATTAATGGCTGGAAAACCTAGGTTTTAGGCCTTGCATGGGCCGTTAGCCAAATATTTTTGTTTTTATGTGTTGCAATGTGTTCGCCATAAGCTATGGCAGATGAATTTACTGTGGGTATTGATAGCCCACAACATCTTCAATTTGTTGTTTATATTCGCCGCCAAGTATCGCAGAAGAATTTTAAATTCGGAAACGCATCGCTGCACAGTGTACGCTTAATCAGCCCTGCCACACGTTCATTAACCCAAACATTTTACATCACTGGAAAAGCATTACGTTCATTTTTGTTAAGTTGCGTAAACTAAAGCACAAATATCAACGAAAAAAGCATCAAGAAAATTGCAGATGCGTTCAATTCATCAGCATCAGTTGTGTTGCGCATCCGCATCATAATTTGTGCAGTGAGGTCGCATTGATGCGCATTTTGTTGGCTTTTCCGAATTCACCCATAATGTAAGTTCAATATTCGTTATAATTGAACATTTTCTCATGTATATTTAACATAAATTTCGAACTATACACCTGATAGGGTGCTATAAACAAACATAAATATCGAAGGTAGACATTTTTGGAGATACCCAACATTAGGGTTTTTTCTTTCTTTATTTCAGACCAGAGCACTGAACACGTTTTGAACCTAGCTTCCTCAGAGCGTTCTGCTTTGTTTATGAATCACACTTATGTCCAATTTACAATAGATGTGTTTATACCTTATATTCTATATACATTTTATTATTTTTATTTTTTATTTTTTCATGAATCAATCACCTGACAGCTTAAATTTATAGTCTTACTATCTGAAATTCATATAAAAACATAGGGACGGGCTACAGTCCGCTTGGGCGAACTGTTAGATACCCTATTCTTATTCCTATCCCTCATAAGTGGGCGTGACAAAAGTCTAAGTATGGTTGAATTGTTAAGAACGCTTTACATATTTTGTTATATAACATTTAAAGAATTTTATCAAAAAAAACGCTCCCTAGCTCAAACTTGGGTGTTTCAATAAAATTGTTTTATTTAATTGTGTGCGTGTCAGTAGGCGGATTTAAAAAAAATTAACACATGCGCATAATGGGCCCCTAGAGAGTATATATTATAAATTTCAGCTCCCTAGCTCACTTTGAATTTTCAAAAAAAAAAAAAAAAAAACTGTGGGCCTACTGGCACAGGCGGATTTTGAAAATATTTACACATTTTTTTTTTTTTTTTTTTATAATTTGCTTACGCTAAATGGTTTTTTTTTTCTGTTGTTACAGTACCCTTATAATGCTAAGAACACAGTGTAAACACATGAGCATAAAGGGCCCATAGAGAGTATATATTATAAATTTCAGCTCCCTAGCTCAAACTTTGGATTTTCAAAAAAATTGTTTTATTTATTTGTGGGCGTGTCAGTGGGCGGATTTTGAAAAAAATTTATCCCGATCAGTTTTAGGAGTCATAGATCATATATAAAATTTCAGCTTTCTAGCTCAAAATTCGATTTTTTCCAAAATTTTGTTTTTTTGAGTTTGTGGGCGTGTCTGTGGGCGGATTTCAAAAATTCGTAAACTTGATTTTTTCGGGACCCTAGAGAGTATATGGTTAAAATTTCAGCTCTCTTGGTCCTGTTTAAAGGCCTAATTTTTGCCGACTTACGGACGGACGGACGGACGGACGGACATGGCTAGATCGACATTACTATCGATGCTGATCATAAATATAGTAACTTTTAGGGGTCTACGGGCAATATTAAGGTATGTTACAAACTACGCGTCAAAATTAATATACCCCTAGAATAGGGTATAAAAATGACAGATGATTTTATCTGATGTTTCAACTATAATTATGATTTAAACTAAATCTGGAATATGTACGAATCTGCCCCAACAACGGGGCACCTATATAAAGTGTCGGGGGTACCTTCGTACGCTTTTATGTAGTTCCGTACGTGCGATTAAAACGACACATATACATAAATCTAAATTCTTTTATTAGCAATGAAATTAAATACAAATATGAAAATTTAACTTCTATTAAACAAAAATAAAACAATGTTCTTATAGTCAACAAAAATTACATAGCTTTTATTACGTAAAACAAAATTTAAATGACTTTTCTTAAAATTAACGAAAATTAAATTACTTTCCTCTAACAATAAAACATAAAATTGCTTAATTTTCTACGTAAATTGGTTATCTTAAATTCAGAATCACATTTTTTAATCTTTGGTGCGGATTAGCACTGCAAAAAGTTGTTGTTAATTAACAAGATAATAAAAACTATTAAACAGTAAAATTAGAAAAATTTACTGGAAAAGTGAAAAGTTTTGATGCTCTAGAAGTACAAGCTGTTGGAGGCTTAGGTTCAGGAAGAATCATTTCAACATCAGTTATATAAACAGTATAACAGTAAGTATAAACAGTATGAATAATGAGGATTAGAGAAAATAATTGTCCACTAAAAGCCTAGCTTCTTTCTTTGATAAGATACTTTAAATTCAGTCTGATTATAGTGACCGACAACTTTTCAAAATAATAAGAAATAGTTGAAGCGTTTAGAAGATGAAGGACTTAAGCGACATTTTCAAAAATTAAATTAATCAGCATTTAAACTTTTTAATCTATAACTTTTTTGATAAAAATAATAAAAATGATATGGCAAATTTTAAGTAAACAAAACTCAAGTGCTTTTGAGGTTATTCATATTTTTTTATTAAAAACAAAGGATTTGTGATATGCTTACAGTTTTGTGTACTTAGCACCTTCATCCACGAACTTTGATGTAATAATTAATTATTTTTTGTATAAAGGTCTCAAGCGACATTCATATAGTTCTATAATATTAGTTTTTGTTCGTCTTTTTTTTCTCTTTTTTATCCTCAGGAGCTGCTGAAATTGCACTTGAATAAAACCATTGGTGCTCTACTGGGATAAATTTCATCTGATCTTTTAAATTTTTTATTTTTTCCGCAGAAAGTTGCTTGAATTTGTTCTCTCTTGGCATAGAATCTTGGTTTTTAATTGGACGTTTATTGGTTTTTGCTATAATCACCTTACTAAAGGCAGCTGCTTCCTCGTAGCATTCTTTGTAGAGGTATGAATCATACTCTGCCACTCGAATCCACTGGACAGAATCCCTAAATTGAACTTTTTCATTAGACATGTTTTTTGTCGAATTTTTCACGTTCAATTTATTTTGAAGTTCATTTAAGGATCGAAAATGATTTTGCATATCGATTACAACCGTATTTTTAGTACTTGCAGTTCATATTATATCTCGATACTGCTCTGCAGAATACACGGTCTCGTGTTTTCGCAATACCTTTTCGATTCTGCCGAAATCTCTTTCACTATCCAAAAATGAATGCCCAACCTCTGGAAACTTATGATCTATAATTTTAAATTATCCTTGCAGTATCAAAACTTGGTAGAGGCATATCATGTTGAAATTTTTATTTTGTCCAGCACATGAATCTGACCAAATAATGAATTGGTTTCTATCTTTAATATCGCTATTATTTTGAACAAAAGTCAATAGAGAGCTGGCTACTTCCGCGCTTCCTATATCACCAACATCTTCGGTCCATGTCAACATATATGGTTTTTCTCCATTTGAAGTAATAGAATGGACTCCTAATTTATAAAACCACATCTGCCTTAAATAAAATGCCTTCGATGTTTTAAGCCTCGGCAAGGGCATGGTTTGCTGTAAGTCAACAGTTAAATAGACAACATTTGTCTTTTTTTTTTGGTTTTCAAAGGCTGATTTGTAGCTTAACCGATGTTTAGCAGTGTTGTTTCCATCATCACATGTGCTGCACGTGCCACTAAGTGGTTGGCGAAAAGAAAGATTAAATTTTGTGACAAAAACATTTCTTGTAAAATGTTTCTTTTACATAATAGCAATTTGCTTTGTTCTCATGATCGCACTTTTCAATATAGAGCTTGTGCATTTTAGAAACGCTTAAAAGAGGTGAAAGACATTTTTTGAAAGCGTTTTTTATTCCTTGAGTAGTGCGACTCTTCTGCAGGAAACTGCTCAATATGTTTTCGTATATACGCCATTACTCCGTCCGTAATTTTATTTGGACGTACAAAATGCTTTCCTCTTTTATCGAGTGACGGAACTGACTGCCCAGATTTAAGCTTTTGCTGTATTACTTTAACTTTTCTGAAATCGATTTGAAAGAGTGAACAGAAAGCGAATTTGCATACCCGAACCGATTGTCCGTTAAGAGTAACGATGTATTCGTAGGTAACTTGTCTTTTGCTTGCTGCAGCCTTTCGCATTGGGGACTTCATTTGAATACTCCTAAACAGCAGTGCAGATAACATTCCTTCTCTTGCACTCAAATCAATAATTTTTGAACATTTGTAACGACAACTTTTGCTAGGTTCACATAAGTTTCCAGTATTCACAACTTTTTCTTTCACCACGATACCTTTTTGAGAAATGTGCTCCTTACCTTGTGCTCTTAGCAAATCAGCCGCTCTGTAGATAATGGTTTTTCCTTAACTTTTTGTTGGTGATTTTGGTTATTCTTTGCAACATTTTGATTGAATTTGGTGCACGTTAAGTGAAGGGAACTAAAAAACACTTCCAATTTGGTAGTTTAATAACTTAAAATCAGTACTATGTACTTTGAGTTATCAATTTTCTCTAAATTCCAAAAAACCAAACACAATAATTTTAAATGTATCTACAACAAAATTAAATCAAATTGCCTCTGTTCACTCTTCACAAGCCTCATAAGAAATAATATAAGGTCTGTGTGAAAAAGTATCCACAAAATATTTTTTTAATTCTATCACTGAACGCAGTCACTCACATTCTTTCTGATGAAATCCACCCATTAGTTATAATGTTCATACCGCTTTCGGATATCGGCTATATTTTCATGGCAAGTGACAAGAGTATATCCATATAATGAGTAGGGACACTTTCTCTACATATGCATTTCCTACTTCTTAAAGCAAAATGCAGAAAAAAGCCTACAATATGTGGAAACAGGTCAAAAGGATGTGTTTTAACGCTTATGCAACGACCGCTGTGGAAAAAACGGCACGCGGTATGCCTCGTAAGACGAATGATTGTGGGTTTTTTTCATATTGCTTTTTTAAGGGCGTATCGGCTTGATCCTCTTTGTGTATATCTTTTCGCATCGTGCGGTGCTACCTGCTTTGCTTTTTTTAAAACGGTTTATGGCTGGTTTTTCTGATTATTTTTTTACAGATTTTTATTTTTTTTTTTTATATAATTTGCTTACGCTAAAGGGATTTTTTTTTTCTGTTGTTACAGTACCCTTATAATGCTAAGAACACAGTGTAAGCTACTTGGTATTAGAAAAAATAGAGAGATAGGAAAGAAGTGTTTGGGTGCAGTTGTAGGGTTTTTCTCCACGGGTGGTGTCTAAGTTACTTAGGGAGATTACGGTTTCATGTATTCGGTATAAAGTAATGGACTTGGCCGGGATTCGAACGCACGACCTTCCATTCCGTAAGCGGAATACACTACTACTGCACCATTGCCACCCGCTATGAACCTCTACAATTACCCCTCAGTCAAAAATATGAAAATAAATGCTTCTTCTTTGCTTTGATTTCCTTAAAAACAATGCAATCCGGTGTTCGGTCTAGTAACAATAAAAATGATTTGACTCATTATTTGCTAGTTTTTAAGGTGGTTGGTTACACTGTTTTTGCAATAAGGTTGGGTAGACGGTGCTTACTTTTTTCATAATGTATTTTCAAAGGCGTATTGACTTGAATTCTTGTCAGTCGTGCGAAAGAAGTGAAGAAAACACAATATGGAGTGACGCGTGTTAGTTCTCAGACCAAACAAATAAGAGTGTACATGTTTTTGTAAAGATAAAGCTCAACTGTTTTTAAATTTAAAAATATTGTAAGAAGAAATGGGAAAACATAATTTAAAGTGTAAAAGTTTAACGCAACCGAGGAGGAAATAACAAGTTACTGACTCCATTTCAATTCATTTGATCATTTAAAAGACCATTTTAGTACCAAAGTACATGGTGGATATAACCCATGGAAACTGCGAGCCAACTGTGAATTTAGAGCGTCCCAACGTTGAAATGCAGTTACAATCACCCAAAAAGAAGGACAATGTGAAAAACATTTTCAAAACCGAACCTGACTATAAAACTGTTGATTTCTGTAGTGTTTTTTTATTTTGCAGGCTACATTTAAAAAAAGTGGCCAAGTGCGAGTCGGACTCGCTCATGAAGGGTTCCGCGCGAATTATAATTATTATTTACTTAGGCACCTATTACAGATTTATTATTAGAAAATAATGGTTCACGGTTTACGCGTAAGGTTTATGTTTATGAAATTAAATGTTTTTTTTTATATATGTATATATTTGAGTTGATTTAATGAAAGGTAAATTGCGGTTTACGATTTATGACGTATTAAAAAAAAAACTACTTGCTGGATCTCATTCAAACCAATTTTCGTTGGTAGTTTGCATGGTAATGTACATCATATATTTTTTTTAGTTTTATCATTCCCTTATTTTAGAAGTTAAAGGGGGGGGGGGGGGGGGGGGCAACATTTTACCACTTTGGAAGTGTCTCTCGCGCATACTATTCAGTTTAGAAAAAAATGATATTAAAAACCTCGATATCATTTTTGAAGACCTATCCATAGATACCCAACACTTATGGGTTTGATGACAAAAAATTTTTTGAGTTTCAGTTCTAAGTATGCCCCAAAAATTTATTGTTTTTTTCTATTTTTATGTGAACATCTTAATGCGGTTCACAGAATACATCTACTTACCAAGTTTCAACAGTATAGCTCTTATAGTTTCGGAAAAAAGTGGCTGTGACATTTCCGGACAGACAGACAGACAGACAGACAGACAAACATGACGAATCTATAAGGGTTCCATATTTTGCCATTTGGCTACGGAACCCTAAAAACGTCAAAAACACAAGAGTGAGCTGAAATTAAGTCGGAAACCTAGTCGTCGCTTTAAAAGCAGAGTGACATAAGTAAAAAAAGGCAGTTTTTCAGAAAAGCTATTTGAAATAATTTTTGACACAAAAAAAATTATTTCATTGTGAATTTAAACGAAAACCTAAAAGTTTTTATGGTGGTTCGTTACACTGGTTTTGCAATAAGGTTGGGTAGACGGTGCTTACTTTTTTCATAATGTATTTTCAAAGGCGTATTGACTTGAATTCTTGTCAGTCGTGCGAAACAAGTGAAGAAAACACAATATGGAGTGACGCGTGTTAGTTCTCAGACCAAACAAATAAGAGTGTACGTGTTTTTGTAAAGATAAAGCTCAACTGTTTTTAAATTTAAAAATATTGTAAGAAGAAATGGGAAAACATAATTTAAAGTGTAAAAGTTTAACGCAACCGAGGAGGAAATAACAAGTTACTGACTCCATTTCAATTCATTTGATCATTTAAAAGACCATTTTAGTAGCAAAGTGGATATAACCCATGGAAACTGCGAGCCAACTGTGAATTTAGAGCGTCCCAACGTTGAAATGCAGTTACAATCACCCAAAAAGAAGGACATTGTGAAAAACATTTTCAAAACCGAACCTGACTATAAAACTGTTGATTTCTGTAGCGTTTTATTGTTTTGCAGGATACATTTAAAAAAAAGCGGCCAAGTGCGAGTCGGACTCGCTCATGAAGGGTTCCGCGCGAATTATAATTATTATTTACTTAGGTACCTATTACAGATTTATCATTAAAAAACAATGGTTCACGGTTTACGCATAAGGTTTATGTTTATGAAATTAAATGTTTTTTTTATATATTTGAGTTGATTTAATGAAAGGTAAACGGTTTACGATTTATGACGTATTAAAAAAAACTACTTGCTGGATCTCGTTCAAACCAATTTTCGTTGGAAGTTTGCATGGTAATGTACATCATATATTTTTTTAGTTTTATCATTCCCTTATTTTCGAAATTAGAGGGGGGGGGGGGCAACATTTTACCACATGGGAAGTGTCTCTCGCGCATACTATTCAGTTTAGAAAAAAATGATATTAGAAACTTCGATATCATTTTTGAAGACCTATCCATAGATACCCAACACTTATGGATTTGATGAAAAAAAAATTTTTTGAGTTTTAGTTCTAAGTATGGGGAACCCCAAAAATTTATTGTTTTTTTCTATTTTTATGTGAACATCTTAATGCGGTTCACAGAATACATCTACTTACCAAGTTTCAACAGTACAGCTCTTATAGTTTCGGAAAAAAGTGGCTGTGACATTTCCGGACAGACAGACAGACAAACATGACGAATCTATAAGGTTCCATATTTTGCCATTTGGCTACGGAACCCTAAAAACGTCAAAAACACAAGAGTGAGCTGAAATTAAGTCGGAAACCTAGTCGTCGCTTTAAAAGCAGAGTGACATAAGTAAAAAAAAAGGCAGTTTTTCATAAAAGCTATTTGAAATAATTTTTGACACAAAAAAAATTATTTCATTGTGAATTTAAACGAAAACCTAAAAGGTAAGAGAGGTGGAGAATTGTCTCCTCCACCTCCTCGTCCATACAGCTTCCGTAGAATTCATTTGAGTGGACGCCAAGCTTTGTTGCATGCCCGCCTATGAGACAGTGTCCGGTGATCACACCAATTTTAGCACCAATATTAAGTCTGTTCAGAGATATCAAACACTTGGAGCGTTAAAGATCCAGGCCAAATCTGTTTTGTCGCTAGACAAGTGTTGCCACTTGTCCACCTAAGGTTAGATTTCTCAATGGTCTGCCTCATAAATATGAGTTTGCATGTAGCAATTGGGATGCCTAATAAACCTTTATCAGGTAGAAGGGGCAGTATGGTTCCTTCTCTGGCGAGTTCATCCGCCTTACAGTTCCCTAGAATGTCTGTATGTCCTAGCACCCAACATAGGTGAAGTTAAAATGCTCTGCCATCTCCACTAGAGATGATCGACAGTCACGGACTACGATAGAGTTTGTGGACACAAAACCCAGGGATTTTAACGCAGCTTGACTATCTGAGAAGATCCAGATGTCCATAGCGGATATCACGTTCCTCTTCAGCCACGATAGGACTTCTTTAATCGCCAAGATTTCCGCTGGAACACGCTGCAGTGATCAGGGAGGCGAAATTAGAGGCTGAGGTTCAGCCTGTCAGAGAACACACCTCCTACCCCTCGTCGGTTTTGGATCCATCGGTATAAAAGGGGATCGATTTATTTTCGATCGGGGGACCCACTTCCCAGAATGTTCCGGGAGGGATCTTGACCTTGAGGTTTTTGTCAAGAAGGGTCAGACGGGTGGTGTAGTCTATGTTGCTAGGGAGGATTCTAAATTTGTTTAGAATAGATGCGTGGCCGATGTCATTCTCGGACCATTGGAACTTTGTTTTGAGGCAGATAGCCGCACTAGCAGCCACTTGCTTGCTAAAGATGTCCAGGGGTCTCAGGTAAAACAGAATGGCCATTGCAGCAGAGGGGGTAGTGCGCAGTGCACCACTTATGCAGAGACACGCTGTTCGTTGGACTTTACTTAGCTTATCGCGATTTATCGCTTTGTCTAAGGCAGTCCACCAAACAACCACCCCGTACATAAGTACAATAAACGAACAGTAAGTCGGGAACAATAATTCTGTCAACCAACAGCGAATCGAAGATTTGCAATTGCAAATGCTGTATAAATTATAGTAGTAAAATAACTCACCGTAATTTCATCCTTTACGTCATGAAGTGTTACTGTTACTGAAAGTCGGACTGGACGAGGGGCTTACGTTGGAGTTTGTGACTGTCTGGGGTTCTACGCTTGAAACTGCCCATTCTTGGGCGTTTATATTCCCCTTGAGCCTTGCCAACTTCACAAGCAATAAAAAGCGGTTAAGATGCAATCTAAAAAACCAATAATTTTCGCAGCTTAAAGAATAGTTTTAAAATTAAAACAGAGTAGCTATCTCGCTTTTGAAAAGTCTTACAGTAATTACAGAAAATTTAACACTGCAATCAATTCAGCTTTTGCAGGCAATTATGTCACTTTTTGAACTATGACATTTAGGAGCTTAAGAAATAAAAATGTTTTTTGTTTTTTTAAGTCAAATTTCAGCTTCCGAGCTCAAACTTTGATTTTTCGAAAAGAACCGTTTTTTTTTAAATTGTGGGCGTGCCAGTATGCAGATTTTAAAAATCTTTTAACAATAGCATAAAAGACACATAGAGACTATATATTATAAATTTCAGCTTCCTAGCTCAAACTTTGACAATACAATAAAATTGTTTTATTTAACTGTGGGCGTGTCAGTGAACGGATTTTAAAAATTCTAACTTCAAAGCATTTGGGTCCCTAAAGCGGATTTGAAAAATTCTTAAACTTGATTATTTCGGGCCGCTAGAAAGTATATGGTTACAATTTCAGATTTCTACCTCCAGTTTAAAGGCCTTATTTTGGTATACGGACGAACGGGCTGGCATGCCTATATCGACATTAATATCGATGCTGATCACGAATATAGTAACTTTTAGGGATCTACGGCCGGGATGGAACTTTTTCAAAAAAATTTTGCAGTGCATTCGAAAAAAACGCAGTAGATTCAACTGTTTCGCAGCAGATTTTTATATTTTCAAAATATAAATAAGATAGCATAAATATAGACACATAAATAATTTCAAATAACAAAATAAATCGGTAATCGATAAATCGATTTGCACTTAGAGGACTTCCCTGGGATGATCCTTTTAACCTTCCTCCTTACAGTCAGCGTATTAAGCTTCATCAAATGTTACCCCTTTCTCAACGAAGGCTTAATAGCGATATCATTTTTTACAGCAGCTTATATCCGGTCAAATAGATGCACCTGACTTGCTGTCATCTATTGGCTTTAATTTTCGGTGTGGTGCCCATAATTTACGTAGTGTTGATTTATTTTTTAGCCCCTATCATAGAACGAATTATGGGAGGCATGAGCCTATTAGTCGCATGAGAAGAATCTATAATATAAATGATCATGTGATTGACTTGCATGGTAGTAAAATTAAGCTGAAAAATATTTTGCGCAATAATACCTTAATGTCTTAATTTATTTGCATGATTTGTGTTAGTATTTTATAGGTACATAATTATTGTATTTTTAATTGTTTTGTCCTTACTAACACCTGCACTAAATGATGAGCCTGTGGGAGCACTTTTTGTGCCGGCAAATTTCTGCTCGTGATAGTTGTTTGCTTTAAGCACTCCACGACACAGAACTGATAGTGTAATTAAAAAAAAAAGAAAAAAAAGAAAAGAAATAAACACTAATTTTTCTTTAAAACATAACAAAAAGAGAGAACAAAACAAAAGTTCATATAAATATTCATATCAGGCATGCTTTTTTTCTAATTTCCAATAATTCTATGTTTTGATATTTACAGCAAAATTAATCAAATTAATTTTTTAATATAGATACGTATTATACATTTTCATTTCAAATTATTACAAAAGTACAAATTGGGAAAACGAGAAATAAACTATTGCTCCAGGCTCTCTATCGCATCTAAAAACTCTTGAGAAGGGCGGTTGTAAATGCGCATCCTCATATTCTTTGAAATCTGTGAATATAGAGGAAACACTACATCGCTTTAAAAGCAGAGTGACATAAGTCAAAAATTGGCCCTTTTGAGTAAAGTACACAGAAAATTAAAAAAAAATAAAAATATTTTTTCTGCCAAATCGTAATATTTCTATTTTTTAAACTGACAGGGTGAGGACGAAGTGTCGTTCTGTATAGCACCTAACATCCCTATATTGTTTGCCTGGTAAAGTGTCATAACTTCAGTTGCGCCTTGATCGTCGGAGTAAGTGGTTGTGCTTTTTGGTGTAAAACGTTGTAATTGTAACAAACGCACAAAGTGGCATCACTATACTCCTCATTGTATCCATTGCACTAACATACAAAGTGGCAACACTCTACTCCACACCGACAGCCAGCCAACATAACGACGCACTTCCTCAAACGTATCCAACACAACGACGCACTTCCTTAAACTTATCCAACACAACGACGCACTTCTTAAAACGTATAAAAGAGGGTGCAGAACTATCATTCATCACTTATTCTGTAGCAGTCAAACATGAAAGTCGAGCTCTACAAGTTGCAAAACTCCCATACTGTCTTTTGTATAAATAATAAATAAAATTGTTAAAAGTTATTCTCTCAGTCTATTTATTTTGTACTCGTATTTTGTGGAAATTCGCCCGCTAAATAATCCAGAAAAATGTCAAAACACAGTGAGATAACCCGGTAAGTTATTTTTCTCCTTTTTGACACTTTTTTATATATAACGCTATTATAGTAAGAAATACATGAAACTCTGACAAACAATTTCGGAAGAGTGACACTTCTTTCTTTGTGTCATTTTGCTTTATAATAAAATTATTTCTTTTTTAATTGGCAAAACGTCACATTTGTATTTTGTCATTTTACCGCGAAATCAAAGCAGTATTAAATTTTTTTGAATAGATACAGAAAAAATGGCATTGCTCTTTTGTGTCAAAAAACGTTTTATTGAAGAAATCATTAGCAAAGTAAGTAGTCAAGGTTTGAACAATTCCATTACGTAAAATGTTCTGCCATGCCCACTTTTAGGGGCGTTTTTTTTTTAAATAAAATCCCTTAAATGTTGTATAACAAAATATAAGGCTTCTTTTGAGCAATTCTCCCATAATTCGAATTTTTACACGCCCACTTAGGCATAGTAATACGAATAGGGTATCCAACAGTTCGCCCACGCGGACTGTAGCCTTTCCCTCTATTTTTTACTAAAACGCTAAATGTTAAATAAGATCAACTTAGCCTATATACGCTAACTTAAGCGGGGATAACTATCGCGGCTAAGGCCTTCCGCGGATATAGGTCAGTGCTTATAAACACCGTTTTCTACGCATTTCGATAACTTTTGTTATCGAATGTAAAAACTTTGACATTTCTCACCTACTGAACTGCACATACCCCCAAATTTTACTTGGGTATTAACTTTTATTTTTGCCAAATAAATATTGAACCGCTGCCTTTTCTTAACCACTCGTCCTATATGATGGTTCAATTTTATGCTTTTAAGTTGGAATTTTCTTGCCATTCACTGTGGTAAAATTAGATTTTAAATCAGAGTTGTATTTTAGAATACAATTTTTAGGTTAGGCGGCAGTTTTTTACCCTTAGCCTTTATGGCACGCTCTGTAGAAACTACGATTTTTTGTGTTAGAGTGCGTGAGCAACAAAAGATATTACTTACTCGTACCTACTAGAAGAGAAGGCAAAACAAACAAAATGTTTAATGTAAAATATAAAATACATGTTAGGATAAAGTGACAGTTCAAAAACGGGCTAAGAAGATATGAGATTGTACTGTTGCGGCCACGTATTTTTTTTAAGAATAATTGCAATTGAGAATAGTATATTTCTGATTATCGATAAACTAAACTAATGCCCAATGCTGAGCGCGTAATGGTCATGTATTTTTTGGTGCACATTTGATGCAACTCCAATTTTCTTTTTGTTCAATATCAGTCCCTACTCCTCTGGATAAGGCCCCACAATGCACCTTGATGAAACTGCGCACCACACAGTGATTCGTTCTGGGTGCATTACTGTCTCATGCAGTATTTCTGGATTAGATTCACTCCATATTTTTCTTATTTACATTGCCGTTTAAATCAAAATAGGCCTCATCAGACATAAACAAGCAATTTATCATGCTGTTGTCTTCTTCGGTCATTTCAATAATTTTTTGGCAAAATTCCAGGCGAATAGGCAATTCCAGAGGGTTTAACTTACCAGCATTTTGGACTTTGTACATAAACAAGTTTAAGTCATCATGAATTATTCGTCGTAATGACCGTTTGCTAACTCCAATCTGCGCGGATAAGTTTCAAGTCGAAACGCTTGGATTTGCCTGAATTGAGGATGCTACAACCGCGATGTGTCTTGAACCCGAGCAAAGGGATATCGATAGTACGGTTTTCATGCGTTGCTTCCAGATTCGGCAAACATGATTACCAGCCTCATAATGGTCCATCTACTTGAGGGAGTACCGCCAAGCGCCCGCCTCAATTCCTTTTGGACGGAATGAAGGATTGCAAAGCATAGTGCCGCTACACTCTCCACATCCTCTTTTAGGTATCCCAAGCATTCATTTTAACAAATCTAAGTAGTAACCTGCCAAACAAACAAAAAAAAGACGATTGCTCACACAGGAAAAAGATATTACGTTTTATTTTTGTAACATGATTCGTGCGCCACCCTGTATTATTGAGTTTTTACTCAATAAATGAGCAGTTGTGCCTTGAACTTGTCGCTCTATCGCTTTGCCGCTTCGTCACCCTGTCGCTTGCCCCTCATTGCGTGGCCTTAGCCTATGGAAGGAAATTATAAAAGTTATTTTACTATTCATGTGAGCCTACCGGCACGTACATCCAAGGTATAAAAACACCTTTGTTCTATGTCCCATCCGGATCGAAAGGGTTAAATCGTGAAAGTGTGTTTTGAATCGTGGTTGTCCATAGGGTCTATTCGGAGAATTTTCAAGGGGACTGTCCGATGACCGATTGCCGTGAAACCGTGAGCGTAGACGGTGTAGGTCTTGTCACACCTCACACTTAACCGCCTACTCAAAACAAAACAAAACCGTGCAAGAAAAAAGAAAATAAGGATAAGCAGGTAGGTCTTGTCACACCTCACACTTAACCGCCTACTCAAAACAAAACAAAACCATGCAAGAAAAAAGAAAATAAGGATAAGCAGAGAACTAACTATAAATCGGGCTGAAAATAAGGAAAGGGAAGAGAAGAGAAGAGAATGAAGGGAAAGAGGAAAAGGAAAACTCAACAACCAACGAGAGAGGATGGGAAGTTAGATGCAGTTGAATCAACTTAAGCTAATTTTATTCTTACCTAAGACCTTAGATTAACCCTATCAAATATTACTTATGTACCTTATTTATATCTAACCTTATTCTATAGCCTTTTGAATGTACTGCTTTCCGTGATCGACCACTGGTAAGGTTCGTCCCGTTCCAGAGACTATCCAGATGATGTTGGCTTTGCCTTGGCCTACCTACCCTATGTATCGTTTGAAACTCCAATAGTAATCTCTCTAGCTGATCAAAACGAATGCCCCTTCACGCCAGGCTCCAGCCACAAGTGCGTCAAGCGTCCTTGTTGAGGGAAGATCGTACGACGTCAGGTGGTCCCGTTAACATGTTCGGTAAAACTAATTTAAATATGAACCAATGGTTAGAATTAACCTGTTGCCAAGAACAGCAAGATTTTAAGGGGATAGCTGGAGCAATGTAGCTAACGGTCAACGAAGCGCCTGCGATGGCGTTGACCCTTTGCAGGGTTAAGTGGATCTGAATCCTTTGTTCCATACTTTGTCTGACATCCGTTGCTTATTTTTGTGCTTCAATGGCGGCCTTGTGCCCTTGGTGTTAAAAGAGCGTCCCAACCATAACTTTATTTATTCACCAACCTCTGCTACTGTTTTTTTTTCTCGTATTTAAAATCCGGTGTCTTCCGTCTCCCGAGTCTTATATGCACGCAGGTCGCTAGGGCATTTCAAGAGGCTAAGTATGTAGGTACATTTAGGCCAGCATGTATGCAAAACATTTTTCTTTTTTATTTTCCGACAACTAGGTTTGAGGTAATCCTTTTAAAATTGAAGTTGATTAAAGTAGGAATTTTGAAAGCGAAGCAGATATGAAGAATTAGTGGACATAAAATCCCAGGTTAATAGCCTTCTTTGCACATCAGGAATCTTTAAAACTACTTCTTAAGTGGGGACTGAAGATAAAAAGCAGCAAAACGGATCTAATCTACTTCCGCATTCCTGTAACAGCGACCAGAGGACGCCGAGAATTTGCAACCCGCTGCCGTAATATCGAACTGAATCTTCTAGATGATACCGTGGTTCATACTAGAACATCAACGAAATATCTGGGAATCAAGTTCAGCGAAAGATTTAAATTCAACCCGCATCCTGACATCACCCCCAAAAGGGCAAATTTTGCACTGCATCTAGTGCCCCGCTTCTCAAGAAGCGCAACGGGCTTAGCAAAAAAACCAAGCTGCTCATTAGAAGTAGCTCATCAGACCAGTGATTGATAACTTATGGTTGTCCCATCTGGTTCACAATATCACCATACTTCGGACCTGGACGGGACTTTGGCGAAACCCGACAACTCTGAAGGACTACTCAACAAGAAGACTCTAAGAGGAGGCAGGAATCGCACAGCCTATCAACGAATTTATGATGGAACTACCAGGAAGACTCATCCGAAACCTTGCAGACCACCCAAACACAGAAGTCCAGGAACTAACCCAGCAACAAATGGAACCAAGCCATCGGTACCTAAATCCTTGTGTCATCACGGGTGCAAGATTTGACGACATCATCCACAACGAAGATACTCCGTTCTACCAAGCTATTACTTAATTTAAAAAAAAACATCATAAATAGATTAAAAGTAGTCATAAATATAGTTTTGTAAAACTTTTGTAAACCTAGCCATAAGAAATTCGTTGGGCCCCTTTTGTTGAGCCGACATTTTCAATTTTAGTTATAAGTCAGATATAAGTCAATTTGTACATATTAGGTAGATTGTATACAAATAATTTCCTAATCGTGTGAAGTGACTTTCTTTGGAATACTCGTAAGTGTTCAGAAACTCCTATTGTTTTTTTTTTTTTTAAATTCTGGCTCGCCAAGGCGATTTATAAGGGGGGGTACTTCGACCTAAAAGATTATTTGTACCGTATGGGCCAGAAAAGTTTAAACTAGTAGAATTTCCACTTTCCGTGTAAAGCGGACAATTTTACCAGTAGAAGAATTCTTTATGTCCTCGGGGCTCATTTGCTCCCTGAAAAAGATCTTCTTTCTAATATCATTAAGGGCTGGACAGTGGACATTCACATAAAATGTGTTCAGCTGACTCGTGTCCTCTTCAAGACAGAGTAGGCACTCAGGAGAGTCTGATATTCTCATTTTGTGTAGATGATATCTTAAACCATGGTGACCAGTAAGGTAACCTACTAGGTTTTTGATATCATGCCTACTTAGGTTTAGACATTTGCTGGCATTATGATTGAAGGGCCGAAAGGCTCGTTTGGCCTGTCTTAGACCTGGGATGCTTTCCCAAAGATAGATACATTTTCTATGTTCCCAGCTTTTAATTGCTGCCGTTGCTGCTGATATAGGAGTGCAGCAGAAAGGTTCGGGACCTATGAAAGGTGTTTCTGAACCTTTTCTGGTCAGTTCGTCGGCCTTTTCGTTACCTTCTACCCCGACATGACCAGGAACCCACCATAATTTAGTCTTGTTTCTTATTCCGAGTCTTTGTAGGGTATTGAAGCAGTACATAACTGATTTGGAGTCAATGGTATACGAGCTAAGGGCGTTTATAGCTGCTTGACTATCCGTGAAAATATGGATGGTTGCACCTTTTATGCCAGATAAAATAATGTGGCTGGCGCATTCTTGAATGGCGTGGAGCTCTGCTTGAAATACGCTGGGACTTTTTCCCATGGGTATCGTAAAGCGTTTGTGTGGTCCGTATGTTCCCGCTCCTACCCCAGTTTCCATTTTAGAACCATCCGTATATCACTTTATGCCGTTGTGGCTGTTTGGTGGGTTATTACTAACCCATGCTTCTCTCTTGGGGATCTCCGTGGAGAACCGTTTGTTGAAGCATAGTGTTTTTTGAATGCGGTCTGTGACCGCGGAGTACATGTTAAGTTCTGGCAGTTCATCGAGAAGGGTCTTTCTCTTTAGTTCCGGATGATCATTAAGACTTATCTCGTTTAACTGTATTAGACTTATTGCACTGCGGATAGCCACATTTTGAATGTATATGTGGAGAGGTGTAATTCCTGTTATTGCCTCTATGGCAGCTGTTGGACAGGTTCGCATGACTCCGGAGATACCAAGGCACGCAAGCCGTTGTAACTTTTTGAGCTTCTCTATTGCGACCTTTTGTGTGGAGGCATATGTTATAATGGGTCTTATCATCACTGTGTAGATCCAGTGGACGATCTTTGGAGAGATTCCCTAGGTTCTGCCACATGTGCGACGACAGGCCCATAAAGCTCTATTAGCTTTAGTGATTTTGTTATTTATGTGAGAGTTCCAGTTAAGTCTCTTGTCTAGGATTACTCCAAGATACTTGACTTCGTCGGAGTACTCTACGACCGTGTCGTTTATTGTGATTATGCCTAGGTCTAATTTCCTCCTTTTAGTGAAAGGAACGATGACGGCTTTACTGGGTACTTTGTTTTAGGTAGGTTAAAATGGATATTGTCCGGGAACAAAGACCCCGTACCAGGTTCGACGGCGGTTCAAGAGTGGTCGCGACCCACCGACCTCGTCTCTTACTACGGTGTCACGGGTGAATATAAGTATAGTCAATATTTACTGCACAGCGAGCGTTGCCCAATTTCTGTTCTGAAAATGCGGGCAATGGTATCGTTGGTGAGTCTTTATAGTACACTGCCTGTATTGCGCGAAAGAAAAAATAAATAAATGTACTTAACCCTTGATAAATAAATCCCTGTATCTATACTTAATACTAGCTGAATAAATAAGAAATAAAATAAATAATGTGAATAAATTAATATATAAATAAATCTACTTAAACCTAAATAAATAAACTCTGTTTCTATTTTTAAGACTGTATAACTGAATAAATAGTTAATATAAGAAATATAAACATACCTCTGGACGATATCATAAATAAATTAACAAGTGACATAACTCACAACGGCAGAATGAGTGCGTCATCGTTCTTTGGCATAGCATAAAGGCATAGAGGTCCTTCGCATGGAAGACTCCTATCTTCTCGCCTCGTTTGTTTTCCATCTAAGGGACTATTTTAAACAATACAGATCCATACATTTTTAGATGACCTCTACGATGTAACGCAAAAAGAGAAGTTTAAGCAGACCACTTTTACTTTTACGAGATCTCTTTGAAAACTCCGCCAAAAAGAGCCGTAGTACAACCATCCACTCCTTCAGAAAACCAAAATGCACTAAATATGTACGTTGGCTGAAGAAAGAAGTACGTATTGCATGCATAAGCTCGTGGAAAATAGACTCAACTCAACATTTGACTCGGCTTGAGCTATCAAGTATGTAAATTCGATTTTGAAGTACGCATGCAGAATTCCTTTCCTTCACAGTCAGCAGCGCCTCTATTGCCAAATAGAATTTTCAAACTTGAGTTATTTGGGCAACAAGTGGTTTCGGTTGTTTTCAAAACACCGCAATATTTATTTCAAAGATAAGTTGAAATTGAAAGTATTCAACACATGGAACCATCAACGATACGAAGGTTATGTTTATGCGCCATAAGAACTCCGTTGATTGATGCCAGGGATAATGTTGTGTTGATTACTATGAGCAATCGGTTTTCGAATAATTTCAAACCATTTTATTTACACGCATTTAAAACCAGAAAAAGCGCATGTAGCGTCACTTGTTCCATGGTTAATGCTGGACTCCTGGGCCCTGTAGCGCAATTCAACAAGTCTTGTTAGCGATGCATCTTAAGTATGTTGACATGGCCAGTATTTTGCTCTCTCCATTTGTGGGAGTCCCTCTGTCGTAGTGCTGAGTTGACAAACATTTACCTTTGTATATAAACTCTATAAAGTTTATATACAAAGCATTTACTTAGCTATGATGCCGATTGAAAGGAGATATAGCATAGTTTGAAGTGAAACTTTTGGAGAAGTTCTCAGGACCACCGAAAACTAAGATATGCCTTCGTTGATCTTTTTCCATTTTCATGAGAATGATTTTCGCCTCCAGGGCGGACAACCAGACCATTACTGCACATAAGAGAATCGATCTTTCTGCCAACGTATACCTTTACTGCCAATAGGCCCCATGAAGAGCCAACTGCCCTTTTGCAGGTGGATATTACAAACATGGCTTTCCTGGTACGTTCATTAACGTTAACTGATATGAAGATAGCAACATAGTCCGCGTAAGCTACAACCCTTCAGGCGGTGTTCTCTATTTCCGCGAGGATTTCATCGAGAAAAATGTTCCAGAATAAGGGGAAGAGAGCTCCTCCTTGAGGATTCCCCGCTATGCTTGTCTCTTGATAGAACTTCTCCCAAGTGAAGCATTAATCACTCTGGTTATAAATATCTGTTCCACACGAGAGCAGACTGATTCGCAGATGTTGACTCTTCGACGGGCATGGGTATTCGAATTTGTTTCAACGTTGTTGAAGGCTCCCTTTATATCAAGGAAGACCACCAGACTTATTTCCTTTATATAGAGAGATTTTTTGATGGGGTGTTTTATCGAGTTAAGCGCTGTCTCAGCTGATTTGCCAGTTTGGTAGGGTTGTGACTTGGATAGCATGTTACTATCCACTGACACTGATCAAGAGGGCTAGATCTCTCTCGAGAGTTTTCAGTAGAAAAAACGTCAGGTAGATTGGCCTTACATCTTTGGGAGTTGCGTGTGAGGTCTTGGCAGCCTTTGGTATGAATACCACTTTTACCTCGGACCAGGTATCGGGTATGGTTCTCAGCGGCAGGCAGATTTTATAATGTAAAAGGATCTGTTCCGAATGCCATATGTAGCTGAAAAAATCACATCTGGTCCCGAGGAATTGTAATGTTCGTAGCCGTCGACTGCCCACTTAAGTTTCTCATCAGTGACAAGGTCAGGCGAGGTCTATGTTTTTTTCTTTTATAATTTACTCGCACTAAAGGGATTTTTGGATACCCTTATAATGTAATAGCTACACAGCGCGAGCGTTAAGGAAATTAGGATTAGAAGAAAGGGAGAGATGCCGAAGCACGTTGGATTTAAATGTTTGTAGATTATAATGTGTAGGAAACATAGGGGCGGGCTACAGTCCGCTTGGGCGAACTGTTGGATACCCTATTCTTATTCCTATATCTCATAAGTGGGCGTGACAAAAATTTAAAGGATTTTATCGAAAAAACTAAGCTTTTGTAAATAAAAACGCTCCCTAGCTCAAACTTTGGTTTTTCAATAAAATTGTTTTATTTAATTGTGGGCGTGTCAGTAGGCGGATTTAAAAAAAATTTAAGTATGAGCATAAAGGGCACCTAGAGAGTATATACTATAAATTTCAGCTCCCTAGCTCAAACTTTGGACTTTCAAAAATAAAAAAAAAAAATTGTGGGCGTGTCAGTAGGCGGATTTTGAAAATATTTACACATGAGCATAAAGGGCCCCTAGAGAGTATATATTAAAAATTTCAGCTCCCTAGCTCAAATTTTGGTTTTTCAAAAAAAATATTTTATTTAATTGTGGGCGTGTCAGTGGGCGGATTTTGAAAATTTTATGTCCCAATCAGTTTTATGGGCCATAGATCATATATAAAAAATTTCAGCTCTCTAGCTCAAAATTCGATTTTTTCCAAAATTTTGTTTTTTTGAGTTTGTGGGCGTGTCTGTGGGCGGATTTCAAAAATTCTTAAACTTGATTATTTCGGGACCCTAGAGAGTATATGGTTAAAATTTCAGCTCTCTAGGTCCAGTTTAAAGGCCTAATTTTTGCCGACGGACGGACGGACGGACGGACGGACGGACATGGCTAGATCGACATTACTATCGATGCTGATCATAAATATAGTAACTTTTAGGGGTCTACGGGCAATATTAAGGTATGTTACAAACTATGCGTCAAAATTAATATACCCTTAGAATAGGGTATAAAAATGGAAATGGATAGACTTACAAACGGGGAAAGGAGTGTCCGTTAATAGTTTAGCGAAACCTATTCGGATACCGCCCATGTTCGATTCAAATTCATTAGGACAACAGGTGTAGATTTGCGCAGCCTGGCCGATTGACATGTGCTCTCGATTTTATGACAGAAATCGTGCCAAGATCTACGTTGCGCATCTCTTACCTCTGTTTTGAAAAGAGGTAGGGTTTCTTTTTAGAACTCCCACTCCCAGGGAGGTCTTGTTGATTTGGCTCTGTTGAAGTTCTTGGTGAGAGACGAAAGTGACTTCTATCATCTCGTCGGGATTTTGAAAGGTAGAGAAAACATAGAAAGAAGAAACCAGAATGAATAACATAATATACTTACAGGAGCAAAGTCTGTCCAAGAAAATCAAAATAAAAACTGGATGAACTCGTGGCTTCAATGGCGCAGTGCATGAGTGCTTGCCTGAGAAGACGCTGGTCTAGGTTCGAATCTCAGTGGAAGAAATGGATTTTCGGGATAAAATGAAGGAAAAAAGACAGACCAGCACCACAGAAGGAGTCTGATGATCAGTTGTGGCGAACAGCGCTGTAACTCCAGCCGCCCACTTCACGTGGTAACGAATATAAGGTTATTTACTCAAAACATTATAAATTGAAAGGTAGGGCTATTAACTTTGTTGCAGACTAAGAGGTTAGTACTTATGATAAAATCAAAAATGGACTCACCTCGACTGTTGGTGTCAGTACTCCCACGTAGTTCGTGGTGCGAGATAACTCCTTATCAAAGGAGCAAATAGAAAATCGCATCTACTCAGTGCCGCTTTTAAATAAGGAGGCAGGTGAGGCAAGCACGGTAAAAAAAATCTTTTAGATCGAAGTGCTCTGGCATCCGCGACGGCTTGATCTTTAAAATGGAGGTTCGGTATTCCTTGCTTTCTCAAACCAGGGGGCTGGGAGTCGAAGATCCTCTTGGCTGGAGCATTATTTTCCATTAGCTCAATGTGGCCGAGGCAATGTAGCCGATGTGATTTAGATTTTTGGACTACATCTAGTGATGGCACGATTAATCGAAGATTTTATATTAATCGGTTATTTTTTTTTGGTTAACGATTTAATTGTATCGAATTTTCCCTTTCGAATAATCGATTAATTAAAAACATAATCGAAAATAATCGAAAGAAAGCCATCACTACTAAAGCAATACTGTCTAAAACAAGACAGCGCAAATCATTGAAGAAACACCAGCAATAAAACATCTGCGCGCACAAGTAATCAGTATTAGACGACCGACGAGGATGACTCTAATTAATTATTACCATACATCAGCCAAATTTTAATAAACTATTCCGATGCACCACTCATGATAACAACAAAAAACAAAAGAAGAAATTGTGGAAATGCTTACCTTTTTGAGACCAATGGAAGCTATGACTACTCAAATAAGTGCAGAGAAATACGCCACATTAAGTTAAGTAATTCCATTTGCTGATTGTGGGCATCAAACAAATTAAAAACCAATATTTTGAACCACTTTGACCGACGCTTTCGACAAATGGATCCAACGACCATACCACCTCAAGTTAATCGGTTCTCGTCAGATCACCGTAATTAAACGACGTTGGGCGCGGTTAGTACGTAGACGGGGGACCGTTTGAGAACAACCGCGTGTCGTTGGCCAGTCCCATCTACACAGTTGAGGTAGATAATACATACGTGGTATCACAATGGACCTAATTGGTCTAAGTGCGTCGACTTCTGCCGACAGCCACATAAACCTAACCTAACCTAACCAAACCGGTACAGGGAAATAACTTCACGGGCAATAACTTCACATGGGCAATAACTTCACCTCGAGTGGGAAATAATTTCACTTTTTTTTTGTGAACTTATTGCCCACCATAGGTGAGCAATAACTCCACTTTTTTGTGGGAAATAATTTCTCTTAACATTTTATGATAATTCAAGAACCGTACCCCGCACCTACTCCAAATCAAACAGTGACCCCAAGCAGGGGGGTTGCAGATGGACAGCATGTCCCCCAAAGGCATTGCACTGTTTATGGAATCTACTTGGGATTTCGCAACTAATCAAATAAACATTGCAATGCATATGGGGGGCATTCTGCCCCCTGCAACCCCCCTGCTTGGGGTCACTGTTTGTTTTGGAGTGGGTGCAAGGGTCTTTAGTTATAATAAACAAACTCTCAAACTAAAGGTGGGAAATAAGTTCACAAAATTTACGGTGGGCAATAAGTTCACAAAAAAAAAGTGAAATTATTGCCCACTCGAGGTGAAGTTATTGCCCATGTGAAGTTATTGCCCGTGAAGTTATTACCCTGCACCAACCTAACCTAACCTGGATAAATGGAACATTCGTTTCGACTGGCGGCATCATCACTCCTAGACCCACAATTCAAACAAATCCATTTTCGGGATCCCATAGCTTAGTCCAAAGTTATGAGAACCATCAGAAGTGAAATGGCTGAAATTGGACATGGAGACGACTGCATTGGGAGTGGAAGTGAATCGTCTTCCACGGGTGATAATGAATACGATTATGGGCTCCTCAAAACGAACTAAGCTTCTTCCTCAATGCTGTGGTTCTCGAGTTAAAATGAAATATGGTTGATGCTTGGGAAGAGATGAAATCCGTTTACCCTAAGGTAAATATTGCTTTTTGATTGGGACTTCCGTACCATCCGAACGGCTTTTTTCCAAAGTAGGTGCAACTCCTACGGAAAAACGGAATCGTTTAACGACGAAACACCTTTCAGAACTCTTGTTTTTGAATTCCAGTTTTTAGCAACTAATGTATTTTTTTTTCTTTATGTATAAATTAAATTAAATTAAGTGAATTAAACGCTTAATAAATTATTTTCGTACTCAGCAAACAATTTATAATTGAAATTATTTTCTTTTTCATGACAATATCAAATTTTAACCGAAAATTTAACCGAAAAAGCGATTAATCGTTTAATTTTGTTGCAATTAATCGCGATTAAAAATCGCTCCCTTCGATTAATTACATGATCAATTAATCGATTAATGATTTTTTTGCCATCACTAACTACATCTACATCTTGGTACTGCTCATAGAGTTCGCGGTTGTATCTTCCCCTCCATTCGCCCTCCTTGCACACAGGACCAAATATTCGACGTTTTCTAGAACGACTATTGTTGACTATATATTCTTGGCGTTTCACCCAGATGTGATGGTGTCGGATCATTAGTGGATTACTACAAACACAACCAATCCATACGGGATTTTATTCTCGTTATACAATGAGTATGTGTATATTCACGAGTCAAGAGCGAATGTGAATTGTTTTTTTCCCTTTCAAATTGTTTTTTCCATTTCAAATGTTTCGAAGAATAAACACAAGAAATGATTTCTTAGCCCAGGATATGGCTGATGATATGGATGGCAATGTAAGCCCAATTGAAATTGGTCAATTGTGCGTCCTACCTTCGTCATACACTGGAAGTCCTCGGTATATGCAAGAATATATTCAAGACGCAATAGTCTACGTACGGGCATACGGAAGACAGGATTTATTCATCACATTTACATGCAACCCGCAGTGGGACGAAATCAAAAAATACTTATTGCCAGGCCAATCATCTAATGATCGACATGACATAAGGTCACGTGTTTTCAAACAAAAGCTAAAATCTTTAATGGATTTTATAGTAAAACACCACTTATTTGGAGAAACGCGATGCTTGATGTATTCAGTTGAAAATGTGGAGCGCCACATTCCCACATGTTAATTTGCTTCATCAACAAAATTAGACCAGAAGAAAGCAATCAGATTATATCAGCACAAATCATGGATGAAACAGTAAATCCAAAATTCTTCGAGATTGTAACGACAAACAAGATATTCCAACAAGGCAATGCCCATATCCACACTTACAGTGTTCTCAGAAGTTGGATTCAATCAGAAGACGTGGAACGTTTGCCATGGCCGCCCTGTTCACCGGACTTAAACACAATCGAAAATGTTTGGGCATGGTTATCTCGTAAAGTGTATGAAGGTGGCACTCAATTTGAAGACAAGGACAGTTCAATCGAAGCTATTCGTGATGCCTTTGCCCAAATTTCTCTTAATTATTAAAAAAAAAAAAAAAACTGTATGATTCTATTCCAAACCGTCTTATAGAGGTCATATTGAAAAATGGCGGGCATACTCATTATTAATGTAGAAACACATAATAAATAAATGTTTTAAAACCATAAAATGTAAAAATTTTATTAATTTTTTCCTTTCTTTCGAAGATTTTGGTTGTGGCCTCATCCTAGTGGCGCATCTTTTTATAGGCTGTTCAAGTACTTCATTGTTTGATCTTGGGAAATTTCAGCGGTCGTTTCTTATTAATCCTCTAATTTTATGACAGGTAGAAAAATTTCCGGGTATAAACTTTCCAACAGGTATAAAGACTGAAAATGTATTCCAAAATGTACGGCCTATGTATGTGCAGAAAAGGCAGCATCATGTTAGTGAAAATGACGAAGTTGCGCAAGTATTTTAGCAGTAATGAGGCAGTCTGGTGTATCCTATCCTTTCCTATTCTCGAAAAAGAAATCCTGCTATCACATTTGGCCATCTATCTTGAAAATAGGCACAGAAGAAAATATTATTTACTAAGATCAGAGGAACATTGTGTTATGCGAATCAAAATTGAATTTATTAAATCGTAAATAAAATTACATTAACACATAATGAATTTTATTTATTCTTATTAAAACAACTCCTTCAGTAATTGAAATACATTTCAAAACAAATCTTGGAATATAATAATTATTTTTGGCAGTTGTTCTGCTTGCCGGGTCAGCTTGTATTTTACATAAAACAAATTACAAAATATCTGCTCTATTTAACTAATTAAAAATATTAAACGTGTACTAGTTATAATTAGGATTCTGAGCACTCGCTGCCTTACACAACTGAAACCTAACAGCGTCAGTCACGTCGCGGGAGCGCCATTACAAGTTAGCGACCCAGCCTTTTCCAGATTCGCCCGAGCTAATTTAACCTAACTTAAAAAACTAGGAGGAACTTACCTAGAGTAACGTACCGTCCTGTGAGGGCATGTTGACCCCTTCTCCCTTAGCAAGCCATCGAAATTCGCCGAATTGTTTTTCCGTATCAACTTTATCCCTTTATATCGCTGTACTAGGAGGAGCTCATGAACACTAGCGACGTGTATTCGTTTCTCTTCTTTAATGGGTGGCGTATGTTGTTGTTCCCCATGGGGGTTGAAACTGCACCGCACGAGTCACAAGCCAAGACACTAACTTCTACCACATCGTCACGACTCATATGGCACCTTATTGGGATATAATTGTTTATAGTTCGATTCAGGTGTTCGGAACAACCAGAGACATGCCCTAAGACATTGTCTTTTCAAAACTGGGCGCTATATAGAACCACAATGGACAACGATAAGCGATGGTCGGCCTTATAAGGGCCACGTATCATATGACCTTTATTCTGGGGTCAAGTTGACTGCTATAAAACAGTTTCCTTGTCAGAGCATAAGTCTTTTTGGCCCCAGCAAGAGAAGCACCTATATTTCTATCGAAATAAAGATACTGGTCAAGCCAGATACCCAGATATCTTACTACGCTTCTCACCGCCAATGGCTGCCTAATGTTCAATAATGGCTAATTTCTTCAATTTTTTTTCTATTTTCCCTAGCACCCCAGCCAATGTTGTTCTGAGCACGATTGTTTCCGTCTTCTGAAACTTGATTTTTAACTTCCAGACGTCGCAATATCGCTTAATTTAATCAAAATCACACTGCAAAAGAATGTTAATGACCTCGACTGCAGGACCTTATCTGCATGCCACCACATCGTTGGCATACGCTATAGCATGTCTGAGTGAACCACCAGATCACTCTTGTAAATGTTAAACAGGATCCTAGAATTCACCGCTCCTTGCTGTAAACCGTTTTTATACCCTATTCTAAGGGTATATAAATTTTGACTCATAGTTTGTAACATACCTTAATATTGCCCGTAGACCCCTAAAAGTTACTATACTTTAATCTACAGTTTATTTATTAATGGTACAAGGATTACCACAGATTTAATATTTATCTTTTTTCAGGTTTGTTACAGCATGTACGATCTCTTACAAAAATAGAAAAATATAACGTCGTCAAGTTGGATGTGGTTGGCGTCAACAATTCATCAATGGGTGCGTCTAACAAACACCCTCATGCATTCCAACTTGAAAGCACAGATGGCGCTTTTACTAAAGTTTACAACTCGGCCAATCTGACAATTGATCGACCTCGAACAAAAAATAAATACTTAACACTAGTCTCCACATTTTACTTGTAATGGCTGGAACATGGTTTATGTTCGTCCCTTGCACTGGAGTGGGGGTTGGCACGTTCTCGCAGCCTGGCTTAAGCTCGCCGGATGGGGTGGGATCTTTCACTCCGTATATGCCACACAAATAAATACTAAATTAACGTGCCTCCATCCTCAGTATACCTTCTTCCCCCTCCACTTGGTAAAAACATGATGGAATTCTACCTTGGGTCATCCCTCCTGCAATAATTGCACCACTCCTATACCATCCCTTTACCCATATGTTGTTTTGGATGGCCCCTAACATACTCTTCTTCAAATACCTACCGCTCTTTACCACAAACACCACCCATCAACCGTCTCAGTCAAACTCACCTCTTTAAATCGACATAAATAATAGAGCTTCCATATTGCATGAATTCACAAATAGATATACTTTATTCATCTGATTAAACTATATTTTAGATAAATAGATCCATAAATCAACATTATTTTTACTTCTTATCTTTTAAATTGATTTAAGAAAATTTAATATTACGTTTTAATATCTATATTCTGACATTTAATGGTTTTTGTTTTTGTAAGACACTATTTAAAAATTTAATATTACGTTTAAATCTCTATGTTCTACTCTTATTGGTTTTCGTTTTTGTGAAAATTTATTGAATCATTGGGAATGTCAAAGCTCTTGTTAAAATAATCATTTCTGTTACTTTAAAAACACCAAAAATATGTACATACCCTTTTTTTAATTCAGCAGCTGTTGTGCGCACAATAACCGGATGATGGTACCTAGTTGATACGATTAAGAAAAATTATTTAATCACAAGAACTCTAACCTCCTTAATAACCACGTAAAAGAGAACAACTATTTTTAAATCTCAAGGAAATTCTATTATTTACTTTAAGCTAGGTTGTATGTATATACAAAGTAAGCAAAGAAATCTGTATTATATTCTTCTCTCAAAAAACACAAAGGAACACAATAGATTAAAAATTCTCCCGTTGGTCTCCCATCAGAATACTGGCGGGTTGCTGTCTCCTATAACGGATTTGGCTAGCTGCTAATTCCTGCAGTGCGCTGATCTGCGCGCGATTACTTCGAATTGCGCAACCGATGTCCCGTTCTATGATGACAGGTGTCGATAACTCGATGGTTTTATGTACCACCGTTTGCTGTGCTTTCAGCTTAGCGTGGTTTTAATAAAGATGTTTGTTCCGGATTTTTAATTTCTAATATTTTTTTTTTTTTTTTTTGATTTTTATTGATCGGTTTGCAGCGTTGCGTTTGGGGTTTTTAGCCCAATTAGAAGCACGATGTCTGAAGGTGGAGGCGCACTCTTTTTCAGCGATAACTTTCACTTTTCAAATTATTTATGACGTAATTTATTGATCTGTTGTTTCGTGAATCTCGTCAACTAAAACAAAAAGATTTCACACAGTTGGTTCACATAAATTTTAAAGGAAAGTTCTTGAGTATCTTTTTATTCGCGCTCTACCACTATTCTTCGAATCGACTTCAAACAACCGCACTCGCCTAAGTTCACCAGAAGAAAAAAAAGAAACGCATTTTTACAATCCCCCCAGAAGAGGAAGCTCTTCTCCGCAACCAAAAATGGTGAACATCCGCTTTTTGACGACAATCGCTATGATACGCGGCGTCGTCGAGTCTCGCAAACGGCTAGTGCGTTCATCAGGACACTTCCAGATTTTGTTACCCCGAGATGGTATACTTATATTTATTTTATTGCGGTGACCACTACAAAGCCAAGCGTTTTAGAAGGAAGACGCTACCGCAAGCTAAAAGAGCTTGAAAAAGGGAACCGCACGACTAGATATATTTTTTTTTTTTTGATGTCATACTCTTCGACCCACGACGTCGTGTATCTCATGCTCTAATCTATCTATTCAGTTACCTCTTCAGGTCTTTGCAGTGGAAATTACCAATCTTCTTCCCCTGAAGATTTTCAATCTCATACATGCATTTACCTATAGGTCGCACAATTCTGCACTTTAAAAATTTTGGACACAACTTGGCACTTATCTGCTTAGATGCATTGCTTAACATGAAGTTACGCCGGTAAACTTCTTCACCCGGAAGAAAGCGTTGAATTGTGGATCTAAGGTTGTATGTCTTGGCATTCTTTTCAAATGCTTTTGCGATGTTTGCTTTCATTTTTGACCTTATAAGGGAGAGACGATCAGACGTTGGAAGAATCGCAAAATCTCCTTCATTTAAGGCCTTCAGATCTTTAAGCAGTCGATACGTACTCGCGTGTGTAACCATTTCCGTACCAAACAGGGCAAAGTGTGGAGTGACACCTGTAGTTTGGTGAACAGATGAGCATAGGGCCTTCTGGATGTCGTGGACATGCAAGTCCCATTCCTTGTGGTCTTCCTTTAGGTAGGATCTAATGCCGGATAGAATGGATTGGTTAACACGCTCGGACGCATTCGACTGAGGAGAATACAGTGCTGTTCTAACGTGGGAGATGCCGAATCTAGCCAATAACTGTTGAAACTGCGATGACACAAACTGCTTTCCGTTATCAGAGTGGATTGTCTCCGGAACTCCGAACACACTGAAGACACTCTGTTCGAGATATTGTGTCACGAGTTTCGCACAGGATTTTGGCATAGGTTTAAGAAAAACATATTTCGAAAACGAATCTAGAACGACAAAAAGAAATAGATTCCCCCGTTTAGAACGCACGTATGGTCCCATAAAATCAATGAAAATTTTTTGGAATGGACGGTCTATTCTAGGAAAGCTTAGCAGGGGGGGTTTCAAAATCTTATTTGAGGACTTACTTCTTTTACACGAATCGCAATTGGTAATGAAGTTACGGACATCTCTCGTCATGTTAGGCCAAAAGTAAAGTTGTCGAAGCCTG
Source organism: Portevinia maculata (assembly GCA_949715645.1). Taxonomy (NCBI): domain Eukaryota; kingdom Metazoa; phylum Arthropoda; class Insecta; order Diptera; family Syrphidae; genus Portevinia; species Portevinia maculata. The sequence goes on from OX454526.1 coordinate 103,927,311, forward strand.
TGGAGCGTTTTGGCAACGCCCCCATGTGAGGATTCTAGCGAATTATGGGCATTAAGTACTAGATCGGATGTAAGCCCCTTCGGTACCCATAACCTCCACTGTAATTCAGATTTGACAAGGTCTTCATCGCTGGGATAAACTCTTTTGAAGACCAAATTATTTTGTATAGACAAATCAGGGAAATTGGAAGGATTTTTTGTTATCGATTCGATAAGTTCGCGATATTCGCTCGATTGAAATTCCGGGGAGTCCAGATCAACAGAGAACGAAGCGGTGGTTATGGCTGAAATTTCTTCGACAAAGTCTCTAGATAACACATCTGGGACAACATTAGCAGCACCTTTCCGGTGTTTGACTTCGAAGTCGAAAGCCTGTAGCCTTAGCGACCATCTAGCCAAACGTCCACTCAAGTCTTTTAATGACATAAGCCACTTAAGACTGGAGTGATCCGTAATTACAGTGAAGTGAGTTCCCTCGATGTAAGGTCGGAATTTATAAATAGCTTGAACAGCTGCCAAACACTCTTGCTCTGTTACACTGTAATTACGCTGGCTAGTGTTCAGTTTTTTCGAGTAAAAGGCTACCGGTCTTTCGTTGCCTTCGTCATCTAGCTGGAATAGTACAGCACCAATACCATGGTTTGACGCGTCACATTGTATGACAAAAGTTTTCGAAAAGTCCACGTTACACAACACCGGGGCCGTTATAAGCGCTTCTTTCAACGCTGAGAATGCTGCCATAGCCGATGCATCCAGCTCGAACTTCTTGCCTTTCTTTAGCGTATCTGTTAGCGGGGCTGATACGGCTGCATAATTCTTAATAAAACGACGATACCAACCAGACATGCCCAGAAATCTGCGCATTTGTTTTAGGGATTTTGGAAAGGGAAAGTTATTGATTGCAGACACCTTATCTGGGTCTGGCTTTATGTGACCTTGGCCAACTATATGACCTAGATACTTAACTTCCCTATAACAAAAGCGTGACTTCTCGACATTTATGGTGAGGTTCGCGTTCTTAAGGCATTGCGCCACTGTTTCGAGTAGTTGCATATGACTATCGAAATCGCTTGACATAATGAGAAGGTCGTCCAGATAAACAAACACGCGTTCCCTAAGCGCCGCTGGGATCACTCTGTCTATTAACCGGCACATCCTTTGGGCTGCATTACACAATCCAAAGGGCATGACGGTAAATTGATAGAGTGGTCGCCCAGGCACCGTAAACGCTGTTTTTTCTCTGGACTTCCTCTCCAACGGAATTTGCCAAAAGGCATCCTTAAGGTCGACGCTGGATATGTAATAGGTATCTCTCAATCGCCCAAGCATCCCCTCTATGTGAGGAAGAGGATACGCATCCTTTTTCGTTAAGGAGTTAACTTTTCGAGAGTCGTGACAAAGGCGATTCTTTCCCGGTTTTCGAATGAGAACCACTGGGGAACTCCACGCGCTATTACTTTCCTCAATGACCCCTAACGAAAGCATGCGATCCAATTCCTCAAAAAGAAGTTTTTGAATGGCAGGTGAAACGGGATAGTGTCTCTGTTTGACTGGCTCGGCATCAGCAGTGTCAATTACATGTGTTTCAACACTTGTTTTGCCTAAGCCAAGCTTAGCGAAAGACGGAAACTTATCTATTACTTCCTGACATCGTTTCTTTTCCGTTAATAAAAGTTCATGCTGAGTGTCATCGGAAGTCACGTTTTCAATACAATTTATTTCTTGAATTAACTCCGGAGCAATCTTGAATTTAAGCCAGAAGTCGATTCCCAGATAAAGTGGCTTAGATAGGGAAGGAACAAGATAGAGATTCAGGTTTTCGGATACTTTGTTATAGGTTACCCTTACAATGACTCTGCCAACTATCTTTTGAGCCACTCCATCTGCAGTCCTAACCTCTGACTCAAATGGTAGCACTGGTAGTCCTAGCCTTTCAACAACTTGCAGGCAGTCCTTTCCCAAACAGGAAACATTCGCGCCGCTGTCTAACAACCCAGTGAGCTGTTCACTTATAATTTTGATCTGTATATAAGGCCGGGAATCAACGGATGTATGAAATGATGATGAATCAATAAATTTATGAAATATTTTTCTTTTTCTTTGTCTTAGCCGGGATTTATTGTAGCACTTGAGTTTTTCAAGCTCAATCTCTTCCAAGGAAAGCAATCTAGCTCTAAGTTCTTTATACTCCTGTAGTCTTTTTTCGAAAGGTTTTCTAGATGATGTCAATTGCTTTGAAATTAAATTATCTCGTTTATGAGCTTGTGTGTTTTTTAGTATTGTGCGGGTAGTAGCACTCGTAGAAGGTGGTATATCAAATGGTTCGGTATTTGTGCTCACGTCAGATTTTTTTAAACCGGAGCGGTTTGGGTCGAGCGTGATTCGCCGGTTCTCCTCGCGCTCGATCTGTTGTTTCCCGATTCCGGGTTACATTTGGGACAATCAGGTGTTGTAACGTTGTCAAGGCCACAGCGATAACAAAACAGTTTGCGTGCAGGTGACGGACATGCAACAAAACTATGTCCCGCCTTTTTGCAATTAAAGCAAACCATTTGCTGATGGCGACGGTCTGAGAGAGCATTTATCTCGACTAGAGGATCGACCTCAATTTCTTGCTCGATCTCATTAACGTTTTTATTCGAAAAAGTACTCATACGCCCTCGAAAAAGATCCGTGAAAGGATTAATTTTTCTGCACGCCTGCATTCTTCGCGAAACTGATCCAATGAAAAGATCGGCATGGGATATATGAGTGTCATGAGTCTAATATTAATATTGCCCTTTATTATTTTGAGCAGATCTGAGTCTGAAATTGGGTCCCTAAGTTGGTTTTTCAGATGCAAAATTGCATTGTAAAAATCGTCAAATCGTTCATTACTGAACTGACGGCGTTCCATAATTTGTTTGACTATTTCAAAATCAGTTTCGTGGGTTTTGAATTGCTTTAGCAGCGCATTACGTAGGTGGTGCCAGTTTGTTCTTGGTTGGGTTCGTAGGTATTGCCAATACCATGACTGGGCGATATCTGACAGTAATACGTGAAAGTTCTTTATTACATCGACCCACGGCATATTGTGGTTATCTTTCAGAACTTCAACCCGGAAGATGAAATCTTCAACAGCCATAGTCTTTGAAGTCCCGTCAAACCGCACACCCCATCTGTCTAAGTCCAATTTGCGCATGTACTCGTGCGTCGGCTGATCTTGTACCGTCTGTCTTGGTGGGCTCACATCCTCTTCATCTAATTCACTACCGACTTGAGAAATAAAATTGTAGGAGTTATGCGCCGCCCCCGAAATACGATTTGCCCTGCCAGCATTGGATGAACTATTTAGGGTTTGCCTGATGCCTTGCGATGGAAAGCTGTCACGAGCATTATTTCTATGGTAGTTAGGTGTCTTGTTTTTAGAACGTCTGGGTTTTTTATTAACGGCTTTAGGATTTTGGAATCTGGGAAATGCATTCTGAATTGTAGTTTTAACAGAATCCTGTATAATATGGTTCATTGATTGGAGTACTGACGTTTGAAAGTTAGTCAGACTATCTTGAACGAACTGTTGGATGTGCTTGCTTACAACCTCGTTATTAGCCTCGCGACTGTTATCTACTTGCCAAATAGTGTTAGCGGAGGAATGTTTTAAGGAAGTTCCATTCAGTTCATTCGCTATTGCTAGCGGGATATCTGCGTTATCATTTTGATCGGATTCTATATTGAAGTCGCGAATTGAATCAATAATAACTTGACTATCCTGTACCTGATTAGCTGGCTTTCGACTTTGGACAATCTGTGGTGTAGGTCTGGGAATTTCAGTTCTTTTTGGCGAGTGCATGACCCTCGGCCTAGAACTGTTAAGAGAAGACTCCTTGCTACTATTTAGAATACTTTGCGTTTGTGATCTTAAATTTTTACGCTGCTTTGGTACAGCACCTTGAGCAGTACTCATTTTGTTTTTGTTTACCTTTTATTTATTTATTGTTTTATAAATTGGGATTACTAATTTCGAAAGTGTCTAAATTGTATGAACTATCAAATATATGCATGTAAGTAAGTTGACTTTGACTAAATTGCGGGTAGTTATTCGTTTCGTAAGTTGACGCGGGTAATTAAATGTGTGTTGGAGGAATTGATATACTGAGGAAAGAAATTTCTAAACAAATGCATTGTTGATCATGAGATAAGTTAACCTGTAACTTAACTAATGCATTATTTAATAAGGTAATATGTGGATGAAAATGAACTTGCTTTATAAGTATTCTTTTTTCTTTCCACTGTAATTTAAGAAAAGTACACTTGATCTCACTGGTGATCTTAAATCTCCTCTAAAGCGTAGGTTTCAAATACGTGTAATTGATCAAATGAACTTCGGAAAGGTACTGATGGATCTGCTTTTTCATTGTAATGAAACTAGATACTCATCGACTCCTTTATGCCAAAACGTTTACGAATGTAAACCTCGGCCTCGATCGGTGGGCGCCAATTTATTTGTAATGGCTGGAACATGGTTTATGTTCGTCCCTTGCACTGGAGTGGGGGTTGGCACGTTCTCGCAGCCTGGCTTAAGCTCGCCGGATGGGGTGGGATCTTTCACTCCGTATATGCCACACAAATAAATACTAAATTAACGTGCCTCCATCCTCAGTATACCTTCTTCCCCCTCCACTTGGTAGACGCTGATGGAATTCTACCTTGGGTCATCCCTCCTGCAATAATTGCACCACTCCTATACCATCCCTTTACCCATATGTTGTTTTGGATGGCCCCTAACATACTCTTCTTCAAATACCTACCGCTCTTTACCACAAACACCACCCATCAACCGTCTCAGTCAAACTCACCTCTTTAAATCGACATAAATAATAGAGCTTCCATATTGCATGAATTCACAAATAGATATACTTTATTCATCTGATTAAACTATATTTTAGATAAATAGATCCATAAATCAACATTATTTTTACTTCTTATCTTTTAAATTGATTTAAGAAAATTTAATATTACGTTTTAATATCTATATTCTGACATTTAATGGTTTTTGTTTTTGTAAGACACTATTTAAAAATTTAATATTACGTTTAAATCTCTATGTTCTACTCTTATTGGTTTTCGTTTTTGTGAAAATTTATTGAATCATTGGGAATGTCAAAGCTCTTGTTAAAATAATCATTTCTGTTACTTTAAAAACACCAAAAATATGTACATACCCTTTTTTTAATTCAGCAGCTGTTGTGCGCACAATAACCGGATGATGGTACCTAGTTGATACGATTAAGAAAAATTATTTAATCACAAGAACTCTAACCTCCTTAATAACCACGTAAAAGAGAACAACTATTTTTAAATCTCAAGGAAATTCTATTATTTACTTTAAGCTAGGTTGTATGTATATACAAAGTAAGCAAAGAAATCTGTATTATATTCTTCTCTCAAAAAACACAAAGGAACACAATAGATTAAAAATTCTCCCGTTGGTCTCCCATCAGAATACTGGCGGGTTGCTGTCTCCTATAACGGATTTGGCTAGCTGCTAATTCCTGCAGTGCGCTGATCTGCGCGCGATTACTTCGAATTGCGCAACCGATGTCCCGTTCTATGATGACAGGTGTCGATAACTCGATGGTTTTATGTACCACCGTTTGCTGTGCTTTCAGCTTAGCGTGGTTTTAATAAAGATGTTTGTTCCGGATTTTTAATTTCTAATATTTTTTTTTTTTTTTTTTTGATTTTTATTGATCGGTTTGCAGCGTTGCGTTTGGGGTTTTTAGCCCAATTAGAAGCACGATGTCTGAAGGTGGAGGCGCACTCTTTTTCAGCGATAACTTTCACTTTTCAAATTATTTATGACGTAATTTATTGATCTGTTGTTTCGTGAATCTCGTCAACTAAAACAAAAAGATTTCACACAGTTGGTTCACATCAATTTTAAAGGAAAGTTCTTGAGTATCTTTTTATTCGCGCTCTACCACTATTCTTCGAATCGACTTCAAACAACCGCACTCGCCTAAGTTCACCAGAAGAAAAAAAAGAAACGCATTTTTACAATCCCCCCAGAAGAGGAAGCTCTTCTCCGCAACCAAAAATGGTGAACATCCGCTTTTTGACGACAATCGCTATGATACGCGGCGTCGTCGAGTCTCGCAAACGGCGAGTGCGTTCATCAGGACACTTCCAGATTTTGTTACCCCGAGATGGTATACTTATATTTATTTTATTGCGGTGACCACTACATACTCCAGACTTATATCTAAGGCGAGAGGGTCGCTTGAACTCTCCATAGGGACGGGCTCCTCATTTGGTTTCAACAACCACTTTCGCATTCTATTCGCCTCGACAACACCATCATACGGCAGCTGAGTCAACTGGCAGTTTTCAATATCCCGCAACACATATCTATCATGTCCAAGGATTTTACATACGACATAGGGACCACGGAACTTAGGCAAAAACTTTTTATTCGTCCCGACGGCAGTATCAACATTACGCATAACGATAAAATCACCGACTTCGTACTCTTTAACTTTCTTACTGTGCATAAGAAAATAATCTAAATTATATTTCTGAGACCTATCAATTTCCCCTGATGCGTCAGCCCGAATTTGGCTTAGATTACGGCAGCTCTCAGAGGCCATCTTCTCCTCCAGATGATCCGTAATCTCATCTATTATTTCTCCCCTCCGTCTAACGCCAAACAATAGTATACTAGGTGAGTTCTTTGTCGTGCAATGAATAGAATTATTAATAGCATACTCCACTTTTAGTAACATACTCGACCAATCGGCATGACTTACCGGGTCGCTCAACTTTCCCAGCATAGCTTTGATAACCCTATTGACCCTTTCGACTTGCCCATTTGCCTGGGGAGAAGCCACGGCAACCTTTACGTGTTCTATATTTTGTTTCATTAAAAAGTCTTCAAATTCAAAAGAGGTAAAGCATGTACGAGTACCTCTATCTGACACAATTCGTCTCGGTCTGCTATAATACTGAAAGTATTTATTTAACGCGGCAATTACCTCCATCGTACTCGTCGAGTTTGTAGGATACAGTTTCACAAATTTTGTGAAAGCATCTATCACTACTAAAATGTGTTTCCTTCTCGAACTAATAGACGGTAAGTGACCAAAATGATCCACATGGATTGTATCGAACGGCAGCGGGTTTTTCGGAATATTGTACAAGTTCCTTTCACTAGAACGAGCCGGCATGGCATACCTAATGCACTTAATACAATTTTGGATAAATCTTTCAATTTTTTGACGCATGCTCGGAAACAAGTAATGCATCGCAATCTTCTCATAACATTTGTCCAGAGCTTGATGCCCGAGTTTTTCGTGGATTAACCGTATAACATTGTCTTCCATTTCATTCGGCACGTATAATGCCTTTCTCCCACTTCTCGTCACTTTATATACAAGTCCATCCATCATCTCGAAGTCTTTGACTTCTTCGGCCTCCATTTGATCCCGCAATTCCATAATTATTTTGTCGCGCCCTTGTGCAATTTGGATTTGAAAATCCGTGTCATCAACATCCCAAACTGCGGCGATCTGGCACCGACTTAGGGCATCGACGTGTCCCACAGATATACCACTACGGTGCTGAATTTTATAGTTGTAATTTTCAAGCTCTAAGGCCCATCGGGCAATCCTTGGATTAACTTGTTTCTTTTCCAACGTCATAGTCAGAGAGCTGCAATCCGTAACGATCTTGAAGGGTATTCCTTCCAAATATACTCGGAATCGTCTCAGCGCATAAATTATAGCAAGCGTTTCTAATTCAAAGCTGTGATATCGGGATTCGGCCGCGGAAGTTGTTTTCGAAAAGTAAGACACCGGATGAAATTTTCTGTCCCCTTGCCTTTGAAGCAAGACGGCACCAAAACCAATTAAACTGGCATCACAATGCAGTTCTGTTTCCTTTATGGGGCTATAAATGGCCAGAATCGGTGCTTCAATTAGTCTGCGTTTTAGTTCATTAAAAGCATCCGAACATGGCTTGTCAAAATCAAAATCGGCATCTCTCTTTAACGGATTTTGCAGTGGTTTTGAAATTCGAGAAAATGACGGTACAAATCGGCTGAAGTAGGAGAACAACCCAATACAAGAATGCAGCTGTTTCTGATTAGTCGGCACCCGATATTCTTTGATAGCGGCAATATGAGAATCACTTGGTGAAATCCCTTGTGAAGAAACGGCATATCCCAAATATTCAATCTCCGTATGACCGAACCGGCATTTAGCGAGATTTAATTTAAGATTCCGTTGAGTGATGCGCCTCAAAACGGTTCTTAGCAATATTTTGTGTTCCTCAAAGTCTGCCGTAGCAATCAATATGTCGTCCATATAAGCAACTATCTTGCCTGAATCAACTAAATCTCTGAAAATAACATTAATAAACCGCTGAAAAACGGCAGGGGCATTCTTCAACCCAAACGGCATTTTTAAATACTCCCACATACCATTTGGAGTAACGAACACAGTAAGGGGAATAGTTTCCTCAGAAACCCGAACTTGATGCAATCCACTTTTCAAGTCTAAAAGTGTGAAATATTGTTTTCCCTCAAGATACTCTATACAATCTTCTATAAGCGGCAACGGTTGATTATCCCGGATGGTCTTTTTATTGAGACCGCGATAGTCCACACACATTCGAAGTTCCCCGTTCTTCTTTTTAACTAACACAATAGCAGACGTATAAGGCGAGTTACTTGGTCTAACAACGCCGTCTTTCTCCAACTGATGCACTATTGCCTGTACTTGAGTTCTTTCAAAATAAGAGAGTCGTCGGGGGGCACAGTGGAACGGCACATCATCATTCAGATGGATTTTCATTTCATAATCCAACGGTTCTACTTCAATATGTTTCGGCAAAACATAAGAATCTATAACTAAACTATTCAATTCGGCACAGCGTAACTTTCCCAAATTATGGTCAATATTCAAATCTACTTCGTCAGAGACAACCTCAATATTAAATATATCCGGCACATCACAATGCTCGTCATTAATCCCAGGTGACTCAACTTCCGATACAACTTTATCTTCTTCTGGTTTATTACCCACTAGCAAACAATTATTCCCGATGAGGCTATATCTATTAAGAGTTGTAAGAAGTTCATTTGGCAAAACAAATTTATCATTTCCACCTATAGAAACCAACTTTTCTTTAGAGTATCCAAGTTTTACTTTAGTTAGATGGATACTGAAAGCATACAAAAAATTACGTCCAAAAATAATCGGCAGAGCCATACTTTCATCTGGGACGATATTAACTTTTATCGTCTTTATTTTGTTGTCAAATTTTACTTTACATTTTACTTCTCCTAAGACATTTAATTTTTTCCGCCTACTCCGTAAAATGATGATTTCGGCATTTTTGATCGTCGCAGCAACTTAATCGGAACGTACGACGACTTTATAAAACTAGTTGGACTGCCCGTATTGAAATGAGAAAGAAACTTTATAAATCGCGCGTCTTGTGCCAAATCAACTTCGAAAGCGACACTCACCCAATTTACAGCACCAACTAATTCGCTTAAACTATCATCGTCATCAGATACGGCTTTCTTAGAAACGGCGGCAACTTGTCTGGTTTTCGGAACAGCAACGGCAACGGCAGACAGCATCTTCTTCGGGTTCGGACATGTCTTGTGGTCATGTCCCATTTCCCAACATCGGAAACATGATCCATTTCGGCGCAACGGATGTGGGCAATACGGTTTAATATCCCCCGTCTGCGAGCAATTAAAACATAATACGGCATTTTTATCGGCATTCATCTTGGTTACAACGGCGGACTTGGTCGACACAGCATTAACGTTACGTCCTGACACACTAGCCGCACTTTCCATCAAATATTTTTGCTGATAGCGGTTAATAAGCTGCTTTAGCTCGTCAATGGTGCGAGCACCCAATAGCAAATTTATATTGGACATGCCACTACCTATCCCGTCTATAATGAAGTCGATGACTTCGGTTTCGCTAATATCCGAGCGCTTGGCAATCGCCTGCATATTTAAGATATAGCAATGCAGCGACTCTTCTGTCTTTTTCCACTTCCTCAGGCTCAGCATTCTATATACATCTTGGCGGGACACAGCTATGTTAAATTCTTTTGGAAGTGCTGACTTCAGGTCTCTGTAATTGAGCGCCACTGTTGAGAGCAGGAACACTTTAGCGGTTCCAACAAGTGAACGCCGCAAACTCAATAGGTTAAATCTGTCATCGGCATTTACCGTCGAAAGAAATGCTGTACAGAATGGCTTACATCGTCGCCATTAAACTTCGGAATGGCGTGCTCGATTTCGCCGAATTCCGATCTTCGTTCGGCAGAAGAGGCGGCATCCTTTTCTAGCTCCTTAATTTGCTTGCGAAGTTTCAGCACTTCGAGTCGCTTCCGTAGCTCACTCAGTTCTTCATCCAGGGCAGCACCTCCTAATTCCTCGGCATTATCAGCGTCAGCGTCATCGTCATCGTCAACTTCGGCATTCTCGTCTCCACTTGCTGTCGATAGATTGTTGCTTCTGTTGACCTCACTATGGTATAACCTTTTTAACTGAGCCGTGGTAGCTGTTTCGGGAAATTCCACGCCGGCTTCCTTGAGTACTTCTACCAACTGCTGTCTCGTCAACACACGCGGCATTTTAATATACAAAAATTTGCTTTACACTATAAATATTTTTTTTTCAGGCCAGTGATGTTCTGACCCCACATCTGAGTTTTAATCTACAGTTTATTTATTAATGGTACAAGGATTACCACAGATTTAATATTTATCTTTTTTCACGTTTGTTACAGCATCTACGATCTCTTACAAAAATAGAAAAATATAACGTCGTCAAGTTGGATGTGGTTGGCGTCATCAATTCATCATGCGTCTAACAAACACCCTCATGCATTCCAACTTGAAAGCACAGATGGCGCTTTTACTAAAGTTTACAATACTTATGATCAGCATCGATAGTAATGTCGATCTAGCCATGTCCGTCCGTCCGTCTGTCGGCAAAAATTGTGTCTTTAAACTGGACCTAGAGAGCTGAAATTTTAACCATACACTCTTTAGGGGCCCGAAATAATCAAGTTTAATAATTTTTGAAATCCGCCCTTAAACACGCCCACAAACTCAAAAAAAAAATATCGAAAAAATCGAATTTTGAGCCAGAAAGCTGACATTTTTTTATATATGTATGATCTTTAACTCCTAAAACTGTTCGGGAGATAACAGCTTTACTAAAAGTATCTGATGACATTCGGCAGGCTATTGATGGGGATAAACTACTCTCCTGGCCTTGCTCGACTTCTCTAAAGCTTTCGATTGTGCAAAACCGTCAATTCTGTGTAACAAACTCTCCACAATATTCAATTTTTCTGTTCCCTCTAACAAGCTTATATACTCATAGCTCACTAACCGTGTCCAAGCTGTATCTTACAATTCCAAAATGTCAACCCTCCGTGCTGTTAGTAGCGGTGCCCCACAAGGGTCTATACTGGGCCCTATACTTTTTACCATGTTTATTAATGAACTCCCTACTGTATTGTCCCATTGTAAATTCCATGTCTACGCAGACGATGTCCAGCTTTACCTAAGCTTTCCTATTGATATGGTGGAAGATTCTGTTGTAAAAATTAACGAGGATCTACGCTCTATTACGAATTGGCCCACACAAAATGCTCTCAAGCTTAATCCTGAAAAAAACCAAAATCATCCCCATCTCTAAGCATCCACCGTGCCTTTCTATCTTTCCTCCTATAGAACTATACTCCATCCATGTAGAATATGTCACCCACGTGCGAAATCTCGAAATATTTTTTAACAGTGAGCTTACATGGAGCAACCGTATTTGTTCCATAGTACCCAAAATATATGCATCGCACAGAGGTTTATCTGTCAGCAAATCAATACCTCCACTTGAAGTTAAATTAAAGCTTGTAAAAGCACTTATTGTGCCTATTATCTCATACGGTTGTCAAATCTTTGCTGACTCAGACTACATCTCTCTTCTTAAGCTAACAAAGGCACCTAATTCGACTGCTCGGTATGTCTTCAATCTACGGAGATTATGACCACGTTTCGCAAACTTCTTGGTTGCGACCTTGATGCCTTTTTAAAATATCGGTCCTGTATCTTGCTCTTCAAGATTATTCACAGACAACAACCAGAGTGTTACGTTCCAAAATAAATACGCGTAAACTTATAATTCATTACAAAGTTTAATTCATAAATTTATGTACAAAAAGAAAGTAAAATTTAAATCTTCAATTCAGGAGTAGGTGTATTCGATGACGGCACAAGACAAAGAAAAGACATTGACTTCGATGGTTTCGGCTGTCAGCTTTTAGCTGTGTTTTTCTTCTATTGATAGTACGGCCAGAGGATCGTTCGTATCATTCCTCCACATCAATTCAGCTTGCCTCCTTCGTTACGACGTCAAACCGTCGCCCGAAGACGCAATTTTGAGTATAGGCTTTGATAGTACTTCTGAACTGCAATAACTAAAAGAATTAGTGACATTTGAAAAAATACTTGCCGTGTATACACATACAGTGATTGAGCTGGGCATCAGCGGATGCTTCAGCTTCAAGGAAGTGATACGGACCGTTGACTGATTCACTTCGTGCTGGAAGCTGGTTTTTATGGCGATTCCATAAGCCCATATGTGTTTTGACCAAAAACATCTTGGTTCCTATTGGTTTGACAATAGTTGCTTCTATCCAACGAGGACCCTTCGCGAAATTTCTGGCATAGACGGGCTGGTTGTTTTGGAACTTTTTATATGATGTCCGTTGTGGTAGAATGGTTGTTTTACGCTCTGGAACGAGATGTTGTCTTCCGTGTAATAATTCGGCAGGTGATTTTCCCGACTGCGGTGTGGTGCGATATATGGAAAAGCATTGAGATAGTGCTACATCTCGGTTGGGGTTTTCTTCCAGTATCTTCTCAAAATGGGTTTTGAAGGTGTGGACAAAACGTTTGGCTTCACCGTTGGAGGCAGGGTGGAAAGGTGAGGTGCGTAAATGTTGGATAACGTTTTGTTTGTAGAAATGTGCAAAAACCGATGAGGTGAATTGTGGGCCGTTGTCCGACACAATAGTTTCTGGCAGTCCTTCTAGTATGAATATTTGTGTTAAGGCTCGGATAGTGGCGGGGGTGGTAGTAGTACTTTTCATGGGCACCACAAACGGGAATTTTGAGTACGCGTCGATACAAATGAGCCACATTTGTTCCATAAACGGACCGTCGTAGTCAACATTCACTCTTTGCTATGGACGCTCTGGTGTTGGCCAGGAGCTGTATACCTTTGGAGGGTCTGCTGCGGATGACTGACAAACTTTGCAGTTCAGGGCTTGTGATTCTATAGCGTGATCCACTTTTGGCCACAACAGTACCTTCTGGCTAGTTGCTTCATCCACACTACGCCCCAGTGTCCTTCGTGTAGCATCTCTGTGACCCGCCTCTGTAACATTTGTGGTATTACAACTCGAAGATGCTCTGTTTGGAGCAAAACTAGTCCCTGGTACTCTGATAACGACATTCTTCTATTAAAACATAGGGACGGGCTACAGTCCGCTTGGGCGAACTGTTGGATACCCTATTCTTATTCCTATCCCTCATAAGTGGGCGTGACAAAAGTCTAAGTATGGTTGAATTGTTAAGAACGCTCTACATATTTTGTTATATAACATTTAAAGGATTTTATCAAAAAAACGCTCCCTAGCTCAAACTTGAGTGTTTCAATAAAATTGTTTTATTTAATTGTGGGCGTGTCAGTAGGCGGATTTAAAAAAATTAACACATGAGCATAAAGGGCCCCTAGAGAGTATATATTATAAATTTCAGCTCCCTAGCTCACTTTGAATTTTCAAAAAAAAAAAAAAAAATAATTGTGGGCGTGCAAGTGGGCGGATTTTGACTAGCTCAAACTTTGGATTTTCAAAAAAATTGTTTTATTTATTTGTGGGCGTTTCAGTGGGCGGATTTTGAATTTTTTTTATCCCGAGCAGTCTTAAGAGTCATAGATCATATATAAAAAATTTCAGCTTTCTAACTCAAAATTCGATTTTTTCTAGAATTTTGTTTTTTTTTGAGTTTGTGGGCGTGTCTGTGGGCGGATTTCAAAAATTCGTAAACTTGATTATTTCGGGACCCTAGAGAGTATATGGTTAAAATTTCAGCTCTCTAGCTCCAGTTTAAAGGCCTAATTTTTGCCGACGGACGGACGGACGGAAGAACGGACATGGCTAGATCGACATTACTATCGATGATGATCATAAATATAGTAACTTTTAGGGGTCTACGGACAATATTAAGGCAAATGAGGAAATGAGTCAACCTTGTCAGAATAACTTTCGGAGATCTCCAAACACATCTCTTCTTGCTTACGATCTAACTGTAAATCTGGTCCTATAGGGAAACGAGACAACGCATCGGCATTAGCATGCTTTTCGATGTGTCGGTAGCAAATACGATACCTATATGCCATGAGAATTATTGCCCACCGTTGTAAACGGTTAGCAGTCATTATAGGGAATTGCTTGTCGGGGATGAAGAGTGTTACCAATGGTGTTCAGTCTCACGCTGAATCAACGCAATGTTAAATGTTCCATTTTTTGCGTAGCACATTTAAATGGAGCATTATTTAGTTTAGTTTATTCATTCTTAATTCAATATTGATATTTGCGCTCACTGGCAGCACATCGTAACATTACCCTATTATTTCTAACTCTACAAAATATTACTGTAATCGCTCTCAGCAGTCTTTAACTTTACCTATTTACTGACATAGTATGTAATTTCAATCAACTAGTCTAACAGTTATCTGTTTTCATTTTGACGTATGTAATCTTAGTAGTTAGTTATCTCCCCACACTCGTCATAACCGGAGGTTATATTCAATAAAGTAAAATTGTATTGCATAGTGGAAACCATAAGTTTTTAATTGCCTTTCTCCACGCGACGGAGATCTGTGGATTCAATAATTAGAATCACACATTGGTGACCCCGACGTGATCCAATGAATTAATTTCATCGGATTGCAATAAATTCGCTTTGGACACAGCATCACTGGATGTAATTAATCTCAGTACATTGGTTGTATTACGCCAGCAACGGCATCATTTTAATTATTGTCATCGATTGGACCAGCAACACAACGCATTGGAACTGCATAACGGTGTCAGGCGACAACATAGCTGTACCTACAACCGCTTTCAGCAGCACATAGCGAGGTGAACGGTATCATCGGAGAAACTTGGTATTGTATCAACGCATTTAATTATACATTTACTTATATATTAAACTTCTAAGAATCTAACAACTAAGGGAATTTAAAGTTGCTAATCCCCAAGAAGGAATTTAGTTCATTAAAAAGAATTCTTATATAAGTGTATTGATATTTGTTGCCAAGTAAAAGTGGATGAGACTAGAATGGAGAAGTTAAGAACAAGACGCCAAAAAGTAATAGGTCAGCTAGGGAGAATTAAAGAATTCGTCCATTCGTCAACCGCTGAAGTTGAAACTCGCCTAAAAGCTTTAGAGCAGGCTAAGGATGGGTTCAACGTAATACAACTTAAGATTGAGGATGGCGATGAGTCCGAAATTTCCTCCACCTCTCGAGCAGACTTCGAGGAATCCTATTATAATCTTGACAGCAAAACTAAGGGAACTTAAGGTTGCAGCGAATAGCGCTCAATTCCACCCCGAGAGTACCTTATTTGATACCACAATCGGAGGTTCTGCTTTAAAGCTCCAAAAGGTGCCCTTACCAACATTTTCTGGTGATTATTCCAAATGGATAACGTTTTAAGAGACATTTATTGCATTGGTTCATAAGAATACAGCTTTGAATAATATCACACGCTTTCACTACCTTAGGTCCTCGCTTATCGAACCAGCATTTAAATGCATTCAGTCTATCGAAGTTACAGACGCCAATTACGACATAGCTCTTAAAACGCTTGTCGATCGCTACAATAAGCGGCAAGTTATAGCGCATGAACATCTCAAGCAAATCTTTAACCTTCCGCAAGTATCAAGAAACTCCTCCATAGAACTTCGTGAGCTCTTGGATAACGTTAACATCCATATGAGTGCACTTGAATCACTTAATAGACCTAGAGAGTATTGGGACGACTTAATTATCTATATTATTTTTTCGAGACTGCATATACTCTCACTAGACAAATGGAACGACGAGCGTTCACAGGACAAATTCCCAACACTAGATGAGTTTAAGAAATTTCTATAAAAGCGGTCATATAATTTAGAAAGGAAAAACTGCCTCGTTCCATCGGCTCACTCTAACACTACAACGAAGTCTGCAGCCAAACCATTAAGAAAGGATTTCCATCAGAGACCTTCCGCATTCACTGCCACCGCATTTGAAAAATACTGCAATTTCCTCTCAGGCACAAAGCACAATATATACCGATGCAGGCAATTTTTGCAACTCCTTCACAACGATCGTTTAAAGGCAGTCACTGAATTACAATTGTGCATAAACTGTCTCAAACCTGGACATGTAACCACGTCTTGCACCGCTGACAAATGTAAAAAGTGCAACAAACCGCACAACACATTGATGCATTCGCAGTCTACTGCATGTCCGATAGCCACGACAATCACTGTTAATTCTAAGCCGGCATTAGAGCAACCATCAGGCCCTTCCTGCTCCAACAGCTCACTGCATTCGGCCCTTAATACTACTCCCCAAGCACCAAGTCACCGCTCAAATGTTATCTTGGCTACAGCTCTCATTAAAATTGTAGATAAGTATAGTCAGCCTCACTTATGTAGAGCGCTTCTCGGCTCAGGTTCCCAACTGCACTTCATGTCAGAATCCTGTGCAATACAGATCGGCATCGAACGCAAGCGGACTTATCTACTTTTAAACGGAATTGGAAACTCTACCTCGACAGTACTTCATAGAGTCTCGACATTGATTAAATCTCGATTCAGCGACTACTCTGCGAACGTTCTATTCCATATTCTTCCACAGATAAGTGGCAATCACCCAGACACGGTCATTAATATCGAGGAGTGGAAATTCCTGAAAACACTCAATCTCGCTGATCCTCGCTTCTTTCAACCAAACAAAATTGACGTCCTGCTAGGAGCCGACCTTCACTTTGCTCTTCTAATCTTCCCATTTTGCAAAACACTGAATTAGGGTGGATAGTAACAGGTAGATTGCAAACAGAACCACCACCGCGCTTTCACTGCCATGTGGCAATTGCACAGCAACCCAACCTTTCAACCCTGGAAAAAATAGTCTCCTCATTTTGGGAACTCGAAAATTATAAACCACCTCTGAAGGTACTAACAGATGAGGAAGAACGCTGTGAAAAACACTTTCAAGACAACTTTTCACGAACGAGTTCAGGGCGTTTTGTTGTGCGACTACCTTTCAGACGGGATTCGTCAGCGTTTGGAACCTCGCTTAACACAGCAGCTAGGAGATTCAAAACCCTAGAACGCAAATTAAACGCTAATGCTCAGCTTAAACAGTCTTATACGAATTTCATCAAAAATTATGAACTTCTTCTTCACATGCAAGAGACGCGAATCATACCAAAGTCGAACTACTTCTTACCACATCATTGCGTCCTAAAACCGGACAGTTCGACAACGAAATTACGCGTAGTGTTCGATGCTTCGGCAAAATCCACATCTAACTTATCACTCAATGACTTGTTAATGGTGGGACCTACCATTCAGTCGGACTTGTTTTCAATTCGCATAAGATTCCGAGTTCACACATACGTGTTCACAGGAGATGTACGCCAAATGTTTAGGCAAATGCTAGTTCACGAGGATGACAGAAAATATCAAATGATAGTTTGGCGTGACGAACCGAAAGATCAGCTACGGTACTTCCAGCTTAATACTGTGACGTACGGCACATACTTATCCTCTTTCGTGGCTACACAATGTCTACCTCAGTTAGCTACAGACGAACAGGCACAGTTTCCTAAGGCAGCTCAAGCGCTCTTGAACGACGTTTATGTAGATGATTGTATGACAGGATCCAACGACCTCCTAGAAGCGGAGGAGTTGAAAAACAATATCATCTCACTATTAGCAAAGGGGAAGTTTGACCTACGGAAAATATGCGCCAACCATCAACAGATTCTTGTGAAGCTGACGAACTGGCCCGACGAGGGCTCTTCTGGTTTAAATAGCATAAGCGTCACCTACATCGAGGCGCCAACGTCTTATGCTAAAAACCTCATAGACACCAATGCGGTGAACGAAGCCAACCGTCGTTGGCACCAACTCGACCAGTGCAACACCGCAAGGCTACTCTGGCCGACATTTAACAAATCCAGGTCCATCGGACTTCTGAGGCATAAGAGAGGAACCCTTTCGAAATTAGTAAATGCCCTCACCGGGCACTGTGCTATAGGAAGACATGCCCAAAGGCTGGGCATCCCCTACAATGACTTCTGTAGAAGCTGTAGGGACGAGGAAGAAGAGGAGACCATCAGTCACTTCCTTTGCACGTGTCCTGCACTCGCCAACATTAGGAAGGCTACATTGGGTGAATACCTTTTTAATGATCTAAACGATCTTAACAACGCCTGCACAGCAAGGATTAGCTCCTTCATTCAGAGGAGCAAATGGTTCCCTGAGTAAGAGGGTGACCCACCCACCTTACACATCGGCAGCACAATGGACCTACTTCTGGTCTAAGTGCATCCTCACCGAGGGCCGTTTTCAACCAACCAACCAACCATCAACAGATTCTTAGGAACACACCGGATGAACATAAGGAAATGCTTATAGTCATCAACGACAATGAAACTGTCAAAACTTTGGGCTTAATTTGGCAACCACAACAGGATGTATTTAAGTTTAATTTCACTCCCGGTAACCACAAACAGACCACAAAGCGAACAGTTCTCTCTGATCTAGGGAAAAGTTTCGACCCTCTCGGCCTAATCGGTCCACTCATTGTCAAAGGTAAACTATTTATACAGCAGTTATGGAAATCAAACCTGACTTGGGACTTACCACTAACGGAAGACTTAAAGGCCAGTTGGGATCGCTTTGTACAGCAACTTAACCAAGTTAAGACACTATCCTGCACACGCCACATCCTCGGCAATAATGAAACAACGAATATACAACTTCACGCATTCTCCGACAGTAGTGAGGTTGCATATGGAGCATGTTGTTACCTACGATCAGTAAGCCGTTTGGGCGAAGTTACTAGCCAGTTAATTTGTTCCAAGTCACGCATAGCTCCAATCAAGGTAACAACGCTGCCAAGATTAGAACTCCAGGCAGCCGTAATGATGGGCTTATTGGTTGAAAGGCTAACCAAAGGAATTTTAGCACTCAAAATCGACAACGTATTTTACCACACCGACTCCCAGATCGTTTTAGCATGGATCGCGCAGCCATCTTATACTTGGACCACATTTGTGGCAAATAGGCTGGCAAAAATTCAAGAACTTTCAGGGACAGAACAATGGAGACACGTACCAGGGAAACAAAATCCGGCGGATTTGATTTCGAGAGGATGTACTGCAGATGTACTAATGGAAACTCCATTTTGGTTTCAAGGCCCATCCTTCTTGAACTCTTTATACGAAACGTGGCAACTGCCCCAACCAATTGCTCAACCGGTAGATGTTCTAGAACACAAAAAATCATGCACAGCGCTTTTTGCAGCATTCCCGCACATGGAATCAATTATAACAAAGGTCAGATACCATAACTCACTTCCCAAGCTGGAGCGCATCTTCGGTTATGTATATCGATTCCTTAACAGAACGCGTAAACTACAATCAACCGCTTCACAATCAACTTCACAATCAGTAGAAGAAAGCACTCTAGGCTTGAATGGAATAATTCGAAACACTCAGATGATTGAATTCAAATCTGAGTACCTACGTCTTCAAAATAAACTGCAAATTGATAAACCGAGCCCAATACGAAACCTGTCGCCGTTCATTGACATGGACGGCCTTCTGAGAGTTGGCGGTCGTCTCTCTCACGCAGAACTCCCCTTTGATTCTAAACATCAAATTATCTTGCCAAGAAATAATGATTTAACTAATTTAATCTTTTCAATTTATCATTTTAAGTCACTGCATCCAGGACCGCAAGCGCTTTTGGCTATAACACGGCAGAGGTATTGGACTCTGGATGGAAAAAACATCGCTCGCAAGATCGTCAACAAATGCGTCCGATGTTTTGACACCAAACCATCTCGTATCGAGCAGTTTATGGGCAATCTTCCAAAGGAACGCCTACAACCTGGAGGACCGTTTTTAACAACTGGTGTCGACTTCTGCGGGCCATTCAAACTACGCCCTCAACCCAGATCCCGAACAACCCTGAAGGGATATATCGCTGTGTTTATCTGCTTCGCCACTAAAGCGAATTCTCCACGCAACGGAGATCTGTGGATTCAATAATTAAGCTAGTATTACACGATATGTTGAATCAGCAAACGTTTGCTGAAAAATGTGTCCCAATCACAACATATCGTGTGATATCGAAATTTTTGTTATCATACGTATGCTAAAAGTTGTTTGTTGATAAATTTGTTGGCTAGTCAGCATATGTATGTTGGCGACCTGAACATAACGTGTGATAACTCTTTTGGGACCGTTTGCTAACATTCGGACAAATTTTCGGCGTATGCTGACTCGTATGATGTATGCTGACTTTAGCTAAAGTAGGCTCGTGAGCATACGCCACATTTTTCAGCATACGGTTTTGATGTTTTTGAAGTTTCGATACATTTTGAACACGTGTTTTTTGTGTTTCTACCATAAAAACAAATACAATTTAATCAATGAAATGATAATTAAAATAAATACGATGAATCAAACACGTAGATAGAGATACTGTAGAATGTAAATAACATTAATATTTATTATTAAAACTACAGTATAAGTTAATTTTAAACGTACATATATGGGTTTAATATAAAAAAAAACTTTATTACTTCAAGAGTCAAGACACTTAACTCTAATGGACTAGGCAACTGAACCTTATCTAAGCAACTGAACATTGATGATACCTGTACTGTACACTTATATTTATACTACTCTGTCGACCACGTTGGTTTCACTCCAGACATAATGTCAGCATACTTGGAATTTGGAAGTTCATCATGTCAATTCTGCTCATTCCATGGGAATCGGTACTGCGCGTGTTTATTGTCGTTGTTTGTCTGAGCAATGTTGTCAGATTTCTTTTTTCATAAAACTGTAAACTCCCAAAAAAAACTGTATTTTCAACCAAAAAACTGTAACCTTCAAAAACGAAAAGATTTTTGTTTTTTTTAAATTTTATTAAACAAAAATAACACAAAACAAATCATTTTAAATAAAATAACAAGCTTAAATACGATAGTACATACTACGATTTAAATCACATTTTCATTTTGTATTAAAGAAATTAAAAAAAAAATTAAACTTTTATTAAAATTTAAAAAAAAAACTGTAATGTGTACTACGAGGTAATTTTAAAAACTGTAAGCTTGTCTAAAAAACTGTAATTAACATTTAAAACTGTGAATATGGCAACATTGGTATCAGCTTAGGTTTCGTTTGTTAACTTATACTATACACTACAGTTTTATAGACTACACGTACATTTCACCAGAATCGTAGAAAATCGATAAATACAACACGCACAAATCGCGATCTGTAAATTTGTTCAGCAAATAATCATACGGGTCTTCAATTTTTTCAGCAAACCGAATTCAACATATCGTGTGATAGGTCTTCTGTGTGCTGAAAAAATATGATAGCAAACTGTTTGTTAGCATATTTTGTCAACAAAAAATTTGCTACTTTGGGACAGATTCAACATATCGTGTGATAGGCCATCATACGCCAGACGAACATATGCATATTTGCTGAGAATTGTTAGCATATCATTGTGAACATACGTATGTTCATTCAACATATCGTGTAATACTAGCTTTAGAATCACACAACTGGCTTATGGTCTGTAATTAAGGTAAATGTTCGACCGTATAAATACTGGTGAAACTTTTTTACTCCATAGACGATGGAAAGTGCCACCTTCTCAATTTGACGGTACTTTCGTTGATGTACGTCGAGCGTCTTTGATGCGAACGCAATAGGCAATTCCTTTCCTCTTTCATCCAGATGTGCTATTACTGCTCCTATTCCATAAGAGGACGCATCGGTGGCTAGGATTATTGGCAACTCCGGGCGATAATGAACAAGGCCAGTAGCTTCAGCCAGTTGTTGCTTAATTTCTTCGAACGCCCTTGCCTGTTCATAGTCATATTTAAAAGGTATGTATTTTTTTCTTGCGTAGCATATTAAGAGGAGCCGCCACTTCAGAAAAATTTCGGATGAACTTTCCATAATAGTTTGCTTTTCCTAGGAATGTTTGTAATTCCTTTAGGTCTCTAGGATGACGCTTGTTTTTAATTGCAAGCGCTCCTGATCGGGATGGACGAATTCGCTTTGCGTTTACTATAATGTCCTAAATATTCAATGTTTGTTTAACAGAATACACATTTGTCACGGTTTATACGAAGTCCATGATCATATAGTCTC
The DNA here is from genome assembly GCA_949715645.1 of Portevinia maculata. Taxonomy (NCBI): domain Eukaryota; kingdom Metazoa; phylum Arthropoda; class Insecta; order Diptera; family Syrphidae; genus Portevinia; species Portevinia maculata. Next base: position 103,949,857 of record OX454526.1, read on the forward strand.
CTAAAAAACAGCCTCAAGATTGAGTAAGTGGTAATTGTCATCCTTTCCAGATACTAAAATGTCATCTAGATATATAGCGCAATTAAGACCTGACAAAACCTGTTCTATCGTCTTTTGGTAAATAGCGGGAGCACTTGCCACACCAAATGGAAGTCTGTGATACATATAGAGCCCGAGTGGCGTATGCACTACGGCCAGAGCTTTTGACTCGTCATCTAACTCTAGTTGCAGGTAAGCATCTGCAAAGTCGATTTTTGTAAATCGTTAACCAACCGCCAATTTCTGAAATAGTTCCTCCGGTCTTGGAATAGGATACTGATCTACTTCTAGCTGAGGATTAATGGTGACCTTAAAGTCACCGCATATACGAAGGCTTTTGTTGCGTTTGGAGACAACGACAATTGGTGCAGCCCATTCGCTGAACCTGATTCGCTGAACCTTGATTGCGCTTAGCTTGCATCCAATAAAGCGAACGGGATGTGCCTTGACTTTTGAAATTTTGGTTTGCTATACGGCTTTAGATAAAGATGTGCTTTCATAGATATACACAATCCTAAGGTCTTAGATGTTACCTCTGTATATCTGGAAAAAAGATTTTCTATATCTTGGTCTATGTTCGGGGAACTTATTGAAAGACCAAATGCTCTGAACCAATATAAACCGAAAATGTTATGCCTCGCTGCTACGTCGGCAACCAATATCGGCAATTGTTAGTGCTGACCACCGAACTCAACCTGTACATCTAGCTCGCCCAGCACAGGAACACTCGTTTTACCATATGAAAGGAGTGTGCGACTTGTTTTATTAAGTGGGGGCGTACTTATCTGTTCATAGCAAAAAATGTGTTCTGTGATTGTTCAAATTCACGAAAATGTCAAATTTCCTACCTGCTTGACATATTTCTCCAACTGTAAGTACGCTGTCTATCTCTTGTACCTGCTCAAAATCACAGTTTTTCCCCGTCCTAGGACATTTGCTGCTAAGACATACTGATGCAATGTGTCTGATGCGCCCACACTTCAGACATTGCGCTTTCGTAAATCTGCACGAGTCTCTGGCATGCGTACTCCAACATGCCGGACATTATTTTGTTTTGTGCCTACTACTACCACGATACTGTTCCTTATCCTGCCTCCTGCTAGTGCTTCTACGCCTAGTACTCTTCCAGCCGCCTGCCTTTACCTGGTTTACTTCCAATGGCTCAACACTATCGGATTTGATCACCCTAAGCGACTTCTGCGTCGCTTCATACGCCTCTGCAATGGAAAAAACCTCTGCCAAAGTAGGGTTATTTTTTTGAAGTGACGCTTTACGTACTACGTCATGTGGAGTATGTAAGATTATTACATTCCTTATCATTTAGTCAACAAATTCATGGTTGCAGTTGGTTTCCTGACAACTAAAAGAACATGTGCGTGCTAAACCCCTTAACTCGGCAACCCACTCTGCATACGATTGACTGGTACGCATTCGGCACTTCCAAAATTCGTAGCGAGCCATGGAAATATGTACTTTTTCTTTGAAGTGTTCTGTGAGTTTTGCTGTCAGGTCTACATATCGTTTGTCAGTCACCTTTTCTCCTCCCAATAGGTTTTGCAGTAAATTAGATATTTCTGGTCCGAGCCAAGATAAAAAATATGCTTTTTGAAGTAAAACCTCTTTACGCACGCTTGACTTGGGGAGTAAGCTGGTGAATGCGACATGGAAGTGTAGATGTAGACTGCCGGCGTAACGCAAGTGTAGACAAACGTAGACTTCCGGCAATACGGAAGTGTAGACAAACGTACACTCTTTTGTTACAACCCATACAATTTAGTCGGCGGAAAGTTTCGTGGAATGGGTAACCACCCTTGAATCTCGTCAATAGAGGGCAATACTAAGCTTATCATCCATCCAAGCAGATCCAAAGGAGAAAGCTATATCTAAAACAGTTGCCGACAGATGGAATTTACTGGAAGTGAGTAAAGTCATTGTGTCCATGAATCGCAGTTCATTAGTTGGAAATATAGAGCGTCACAGTCATCGACAGATTTTCAGGTCGGACGGCAAAAGACCAAAGTTTGAGCTAGGGAGCTGAAATTTATAATATACACTCTTCAGGGGCCCTTGATGCTCATGTGTAAATATTTTCAAGTTCGCCCACTGACACGCCCACAATTTAAAAAAAAAAAAACAAAGTTTGAGCTAGGGATCTGTAATTTATAATATAGACTCTCCAGGGGCCCTGTATGCTCATGTGTAAATATTTTCAAAATTCGCTCACTGACACGCCCACAATTTAAATTAGATAGAGCGAAAGAAGTTTTACTTCAGTCGTGTGGTCTTAAGCACACCCTTTTTTTTCTTTCACCATTTTGAATTGGGGTCTTATTTCATTCCGCCGTTTTGTCAAAGCTTAAGGAAAGGAAGGAATCTCCGGCTTTAAGAATAATCTCCCGAATCCAAAAAAAAAGCAATCGCGTAAAAAATCCTAGAATTGTGCATTTTTATATGTTGGGCGTTTGTCGTAGTGAAAAATCCAAAAATATCAAGAAATCCAATATGCACAGATTGTTATACTAATAATCGCCCAAAACTCCCACCCGAATAATCGCCCAAAAATTAAGGGAAAGTGGGCAGCATAAAATCTTTGCGATAAAATATCTGGATTCTGGCTCTACAAACTCCATCTTAGTCCTAGACTGGCGATTATCTCTCGCAGAGATGGCGGAGCAGTTTAACATACACCTGTGCTGGGTGCCGGGACACAGAGATATTCCAGGGAACTGTAGGGCGGATGAAATCGCCAAAAAAGGAATCATACTGCCCTATCTACCTGATTAAGGTAACTCAGGCATTCCAATTGCTACATGCAAACTCATGTTTATGAGGGAGGCCATCTAGAGAACTAACCTTATGTGGGTAAGTGGCAACACTTGTTCAGCGACAAAACAGATTTGGCCAAAGCTGGATCTGAAATGCTCTTGATCTCTCTGAACAGACTGCACATTGGTGCTACAATTGGTGTAATCGCCGGACACAGTCTCCTAGGCAAGCATGCAAAAAGGCTATGCGTCTATACAAATGACTTCTGCAGAAGCTGCTTGGACGAGGAGGATGATAAGACTATTCTGCACCTTCTCTGCACATCCCCTGCTCTCTCTCAAAGACGAAAACTCCATTTGGGATCTTTCTTTTATAAGATCTCAGTGATCTTATAAACATTGACATTAAAAATCTTTCAAGCTTTATTTTAAGCTCTAACGGGTCAACGAGTAGGTGGAGGATAGATCTACGTGTTATCACAACGGACCATTTATTGGTCTAAGTGTGTCGGCTTCTGCCTACTACCACTACAACCTAACCTAACCTGGGCAGAAAATTTGTTGTTCTTACGCCCTCGTTTACTTTTTTTCGAAATTGACTGCGTCTAAAAGACGTTTACCCCCACTCTTTGACAAACTAAAAATCGATGTGCAAAAAGTAAGCGAACAGACATAATTATTTTTCGAATTGGAAGGAGTACCGATACCTAAACTTTTGTTATTTTGTTTTTAAATACATAACAATACTGACTAACCTCTTTGCTGAAACAAACCATTTTGCAAGTTGAAGTTATCCCATTACATACCTATATGTTTTCCAATCACAGTCTTCCGAAATATTTCATTTACAAATCCAATTATGACTTCAAAAGGAACTTAATTCTAGATAATTATTTCCTTCAACGTGTGCATAAAGCGTAGAACAAAGGATTTACAGAACTATGGATCACCCACTCCTTTACAATGAAAGCAAATTCTACTTTATTGTACCCCTTAGCCAAACCATGTTTTGTTCATCACATAAAAAAATATAAAGCGTTAACGTCCCATACAGGGCCAAATTTGAGAAGCTTCTCATGACAATTGATACTCTTGGTTGTTTGTCAGACGTTCGCAAGAGGTGTGGAAAAAACTTTTAGATGTTACTTGGCCCCGATGGGATTTGAACCTGCTTATCACATATCGCAGTTCAATTATGGTTACATACTGTGCGGTGGCTACCATTTAGGAAGAAATAAAAACTCTATTTAAAAAAAATAAAAATAAATAGTTTCACCAACATAACAAATAAAACACAATAGGAATGCAAAATTCGAAGATATATGTATTTGAAATTTTTTTTGTTAATTTTACAGATTTGTGAAAACCGACACAACAAAAATTTACTCGTATATAATTTTTTGAACATATGTTAGCAAATACAAGGTGGCGCAAAAGTCATCATCCTATCGGAAGAAGCTATAATTTTTGCAAATGGCGGCAAATGTAAATTCTTCTTTGACATTTGTGAAGTTAACTATACAGAAAAAACTTAAGACACCAATTAACATAATCCAAAAGCAGAACCAAAGTTTTTCATTCATAAAAAAAATAACAGCGAAAGAACATCGGGTGACAACTTTTGCGCCACCTGACAACTTTTGCGCTACCTTGTACATACAATTAAAATTACACAAATCTAAAATAACTTTATTGTTCAGCTGCTCAATATTGAGATTTTTTTATACCCTATTCTAAGGGTATATTAATTTTGAGGCATAGTTTGTAACATACCTTAATATTGCCCGTAGACCCCTAAAAGTTATTATATTTATTATCAGCATCGATAGTAATGTCGATCTAGCCATGTCCGTCCGTCCGTCCGTCTGTCGGCAAAAATTAGGCCTTTAAACTGGACCTAGAGAGCTGAAATTTTAACCATATACTCTCTAGGGTTCCGAAATAATCAAGTTTACGAATTTTTGAAATCCGCCCACAGACACGCCCACAAACTCAAAAAAAAAATTTTTTTTGGAAAAAATCGAAATTTGAGCTAGAAAGCTGAAATTTTTTATATATGATCTATGACTCCTAAAACTGCTCGGTATAAAATTTTTTCAAAATCCGCCCACTGACACGCCCACAAATAAATAAAATAATTTTTTTATACCCTATTCTAAGGGTAATATTAATTTTTGAAAATCCAAAGTTTGAGCTAGGTAGCTGAAATTTATAATATATACTCTATATAGGCCCTTTATGCTCATGTGTAAATATTTTCAAAATCCGCCCACTGACACGCCCACAATTATTTTTTTTTTTTTTGAAAATTCAAAGTTTGAGCTAGGGAGCTGAAATTTATAATATATACTCCCTAGGGGCCCTTTATTCTCATGTGTTAATTTTTTTTAAATCCGCCTACTGACACGCCCACAATTAAATAAAACAATTTTATTGAAACACCCAAGTTTGAGCTAGGGAGCGTTTTTTTTTTGATAAAATCCTTTAAATGTTATATAACAAAATATGTAGAGCGTTCTTAACAATTCAACCATACTTAGACTTTTATCACGCCTACTTATGAGGGATAGGAATAAGAATAGGGTATCAAACAGTTCGCCCAAGCGGACTGTAGCCCGTCCCTATGTTTTTTATTATCTTTATAAAACCGTTTATAGGTTTCAATGTCAATTTTATTAAACAATGGACGTTTTTGTACATTAAAATTTGAATATTGCATACTAGTTAGTCCGGACTATTTTTTTTTCAAATACCTAAAACTAATATCAGTATAACATAACCTGAAATGGAAGAATTGGATGGAAAACTTGAAGGGGTATTAATAAAGAGAGAAATAGGGCGAAATAGAGGAGTTCAGCTAAATGTATTTATTCGCTGGTGAATTTGTGGAGCAGAAGGTGGAGCAGAAGGTTTTTTAAAGTTTGAATACTACAAATTGTGTTAATTTGTGACGGCAATTAGGTCCAGAATTTAACATCTTCATCTTCATCTTCATCTTCATCTTCATCTTCATCTTCATCTTCATCTTCATCTTCATCTTCATCTTCATCTTCATCTTCATCTTCATCTTCATCTTCATCTTCAGCTTCATCTTCATCTTCACCTTCATCCTCATCTTCATCTTCAACCTCATCTTCATCTTCAGCTTCATCTTCATCTTCATCTTCATCTTCATCTTCACCTTCATCTTCATCTTCATTTTCATCGTCATCTTCATCTTCATCCTCATCTTCATCTTCATCTTCATCATCATCTTCATCTTCATCTTCATCTTCATCTTCATCTTCATCTTCACCTTCATCTTCATCTTCATCTTCATCTTCATCTTCATCTTCATCTTCATCTTCATCTTCATCTTCATCTTCATCTTCATCTGCATCTTCATCTTCATTTTCATCGTCATCTTCATCTTCATCCTCATCTTCATCTTCATCATCATCTTCATCTTCATCTTCATCTTCATCTTCATCTTCATCTTCATCCTCATCTTCATCTTCATCTTCATCTTCATCTTCATCTTCATCTTCATCTTCATCTTCATCTTCATCTTCATCTTCATCTTCATCTTCATCTTCATCTTCATCTTCATCTCCATCTTCATCCTCCTTCTCAACTTCATCCACATCTCCAACTTCTTCTTCTTCCTTCTCTTCCTCCTCTTCTTCATCCTCTTCTTCTCCTTTCTCCTCCTCTTCTCCTTTATCCTCTTCTTCTACTTTCTCCTCCTCCTCACTCTTGCTTGTTATAAGGTGAATTTACAAACCTTTCCATGCAGCCATCGATTTGTTAAGTAACCCAGATGCGTTGAGTAGCCCAGCCAAATCATTTCAAAGCTAGTTTCTGCGCATTTTTGAAGTCGCTTAAATTATTTTCTGTGGCTTTCAAACTGTTGCTTATAAAAAAGATTGACGATACTTGAGCAATTGTGTTACATGAAGCAAACTAAATTTTTAATTTAATTTTGGTGGGGGCATACACCCCCATTTATTCAGCTTAATACAAGCTTTAGGTCTTAAAAACTAATTACACTAAGACTTACAGCTAGGGCTTAAAAACTAATACTTAAAACTAATTAGGTGGAAAACTTTGAAAGAAACTTTGGACGCCGCAAGGCGGTGTTCTTTCTCCCCTTCTCTGGAACTTGGTGGTGAACAAACTACTGATAAACCTGGAAGGGGAGGGCTGCAGGGTGATTGCCTATACGGATGATGTTGCTATTGCCGTCTCTGGGAAACACCTCAACACCATAAAGGAACTCCTGCAAAACGCTCTTAACAAGCTTACGAGATGGGGTAATCGGTGCGGACTGGGCGTTAACCTCCACAAAACCGAGCTTGTCCTCTTTTCCAGGAAATATAAAATCCCATATATTGACCCTCCCTCTATTAGCGGTACAAGCTTAACTTTCTCTGACGAAGCAAAATTTTTGGGTCTAATCTTCGATAGGAAGTTAAGCTGGAAACCCAATATACAAGAAAGAGTCAAGAAAGCTACAGTAGCACTTTTCTCTTGTAAAAAAGCCATTGGCAACAAGTGGGGTTTACAACCCCGCATTACGCACTGGCTATATACATCGGTGGTAAGACCAATTCTTACTTACGGGGTGGTTGTCTGGTGGACTGCTCTAGAAAAAGCTATTAACCGTGACAAGCTGGGCAAAGTCCAGCGTTCAGCGTGTCTATGCATTAGCGGAGCACTCCGAACTACCGCCTCCGCTGCTCTGGACATTCTGCTACACCTGATACCCCTTGATATATTTAGCATGCAAACAGCGGCATGTTCCGCTGTCCGCTTAAAAGCTACCTCGCAGTGGACAAATAACAATATTGGCCACTCCATTATTCTAGACTACTTTAAGTCTCTACCCAGAAACATAGACTACACCATACCCCGTTTGCAGTTCGGAAAAAACTTCCAAATCACCATTCCTTCCAGATCATTCTGGGATGATGATGCATTTGCGAATGATAAATCGATCCACTTTTACACCGATGGATCAAAAACTAGCGATGGGGTAGGTGGTGGAGTCTTCTCAGAAAAGCTAAATCTTAGCCTCTCTTTCCGTCTTCCTGATTACTGTAGCGTGTTCCAGGCGGAAATTTTGGCGATAAAAGAAGCCCTGACGTGGCTGAAGAGGAATGTGATATCCTCAAAGGATATCCGTATCTTCTCGGATAGTCAGGCCGCGATTAAGTCCCTGGACTCAGTCTCTTCAAATTCCATCATAGCCCAAGACTGCCGATCATCTCTTTCGGAGATGGCAGAGCAGTTCAATATTCACCTCTGTTGGGTGCCGGGGCATAGGGACATTCCTAGTAACTGCAGGGCTGATGATCTCGCCAAAAAAGGAACCACATTACCTCCTTTACCTGATAAAGGTTCCCTAGGTATACCAATCGCTACTTGTAAACTCTTGTTTAAGCTATCCACAATCGAGAGAACAAACCTTAGGTGGACGAGTAGCAATACATGTCTAGCGAGTAAGCGGATCTGGCCAAAGCTGGATCTGCGACGCTCTAAGTGTCTAATCTCATTAAACCGACTGCATATTAGCTCCACTATAGGTGTTATCACAGGTCACTGCTTAATAGGCAGGCACGCATCTAGACTCGGTGTGTGCTCAAATGACTTCTGCAGAAGCTGTATGGACGAGGAGGAGGAGGAGACTGTACTTCACCTTCTCTGCACGTGTCCTGCGCTCTCCCATAGAAGAAATCTCCATCTAGGGGACTTCTTGTTCAATGACACAAGCAAGTTAGCCAGCACTGGCGCTAGAAGTCTTTCGCGCTTCATAAGAAGCTCCTATTGGTTCAACGAGCAGTGAGGGTAATCCCCAGATCTGTGTGGTACCACAATGGACCTATCATTGGTCTAAGTGTGTTGGCTTTGGCTGACAGCCGCGTCTACCTAACCTAACCTAATTAGGTGGATGGTGAGGGGTGGAGGAGGGTAGATTTGAGGGAGGAAGTGCAGTGATTAAAATCAAAGAGTAGGTGGTTAGAATTGACCTTCTGCAACATACGGGATATCGGCTCGTTCAAGCCGTACGACGTGCGACGGGTGGGAAGGTAGAAAAGAGGAGGGGATCTTAAATTCCGAGGGTTAGTGTTAAAGTACATTGCCTTTAACACTAACTTCAAAAGATAGGATCAATCAACGGAGCCAGTGAGAAGACGATGTATAAACAGAATGTCAGCCACATCTCTTCTTTTTTCAAGGGTCTGAAGGTTTATTAAATTAAGGCGTTCGTGATATGGTGGAAGGATAAGGTGATTATTCCACGGGAGCCCACGAAGAGCAAAACAGAGAAATCGACGTTGAATGCTTTCGATTCTTGTAATGTGGACCCGGTAGTATGGTGCCCACACTTGGCTAGCGTACTCTAGGAGAGGGCGGACGTAGGTAATGTAAAGGGATTTTGTCACGTAGGGATTGGTAAATTCTTTAGACCACCGTTTGACGAAACCAAGGGCTGAGTTAGCTTTATTGATTATCCCGTCAATATGTGACCGAAAGTTAAGCTCTCTGTCACACAGAACACCTAGGTCGCGAATGGTTAGAACGGTAACAATGGGTTGGTTGTTCAAAAAGTAACATCTGGGGGGAGACTGAATCCGTTTACGTGAAAAAGTAAGAAATTCACATTTAGCAATATTCAGCTCCATAAAGTTTTTTTGACACCAGACCGAAAAACTATTGAGGTCTTGTTGAAGAAGATCAGAGTCGTGTGGAGAAGAAATGATTTTGAAGAATTTAGCGTCATCGGCATAGAGGGAGATGGAGGAGAACTTAATGACGTTGTCAATATCATTTATAGCCAGAATAAAAATCAAAGGTCCAAGGTGGCTACCTTGGGGAACACCAGAGGTGGCTTTAAAAGGCAAAGAGAGAACAGAGCGAAAACGAAGGTAAGAAGAAAATCAATTCTATAGTAGGGGATCGAAGCCAAGGATGGAGAGTTTGAAAAGAATCAAACGATGAGATATTTTGTCAAAGGCCTTACTGAAGTCAGTAGCCATTAAAGCCACTTCATTGCCACTTTCTAAAGCAGAAAGTGTAACGGAGACAAAGTCAACCAGGTTGGTGGTTGAGGATCTACCTTTAAGGAAACCGTGCTGAAGGGGGGAGATAAGAGACTTGCACTGAAAGGATAATGAATCGTACATCATACTTTCGAAAACCTTGGGTAAATGCGACAGCTTGGCAATAGGTCGATAGTTAGATACGTCATTCTTTGGCCCTTTTTTGTGAACAGGTGAAATGAAGGACGTTTTCCAGATTTTAGGAAATTTCCCAAGAGATAAGGAATGGCTGGAAGGCCGTCTGGGCCGGATACAAATTCATCATTGAGGTGAAGAACTCTGTCGCACACCATGGAGTGGTCAAAGGTGGGTAAAATGAATGGGCCAACGGTATAGTTTTTCAGATAACTGAAGTAAGAGTGATCCGGTTCAGGGCAGTCGTCAGTGAAGGACTGCTTGAACACGGTAAAGGCGATAACGTTCGGTGCTATCGTTGGCAGACGATCATATGAAAAGTTGCTTGATAAGAACCTGAGCTAACTAGTGTGCTTTTATTTTAATTGCTATTTATGTATGGGCAGTTATTGATGCTTTGGACTACTGGGTAAGGGATTCGTGGATTGAACAACATCAGAATACCGACACGACACACTATGGGAACTTATTGCTGTTACCCACAATAAAATACTATCCAGAGTTGCTTGTAACTATATATTTATTTACTTAATTAATTTATTCTTATTAAAATTGAAATTGAAAGACGAGTTATAAAACGCGTGGTTTTGAGAAAACAGCAAACAGTTTTTGCTAGCAAACAAAAGTGTAAGTTCGCAAAAAAGGGAAATCCATAACTTCTTTTTATTATTTCCGTTGGCACTGCTGATGTCAAAATAGATGGTCGTGTTTCTGGTACAAGCGCTACTGCATGTCATTAATCCGCTACAATACCTACGTTGTTTTGCAGCCTGACCTCTTGATGTGAGAGACAAACATCGAGCAGTATTAGGTACGAGTACTTACTCATTGTCATGAGAATCTTATTAAATTTGACGCTCAAATTAAGTCAGTAAGTTTGCAGGTCCCTCCCCTTTAATTCGTGCCACAAATATAACTTCACACTCGCAAACCTTTGGATGACCTACCTTCAGGTTTTATTGTATGAGCTGCCAAAATATTATTATTAATCATTGCTACCTTTCGCACGGCGAAAAACGTTTAAAAAAGAAAACTCAACAGATGCTATAAATTACAAGTATCTATTTATTTTGTTCTAAATGCATCTTCCCTGATTCTAAATATTTCACAGAATTTGTAAAATGGTTTCTAAAATGCCATCCATCTAACATCAGATTTCAAATCCCACTTCAATTTACAAAAAGCTTAATACCTACCGCGGTGACAAAATACGCTGATGGATAGCTGATGGTTTTATTATCAATCTGTTTATACCCTATTCTAGGGGTATATTAATTTTGACGCATAGTTTGTAACATACCTTAATATTGCCCGTAGACCCCTAAAAGTTACTATATTTATGATCAGCATCGATAGTAATGTCGATCTAGCCATGTCCGTCCGTCCGTCCGTCCGTCGGCAAAAATTAGGCCTTTAAACTGGACCTAGAGAGCTGAAATTTTAACCATATACTCTCTAGGGTCCCGAAATAATCAAGTTTAAGAATTTTTGAAATCCGCCCACAGACACGCCCACAAACTCAAAAAAACAAAATTTTGGAAAAAATCGAATTTTGAGCTAGAGAGCTGAAATTTTTTATATATGATCTATGGCCCATAAAACTGATTGGGACATAAAATTTTCAAAATCCGCCCACTGACACGCCCACAATTAAATAAAACAAATTTTGGGAAAAATTGAATTTTGAGCTAGAAAGCTGAAATTTTTTATATATGATCTATGGCCCATAAAACAGATTGGGACATAAAATTTTCAAAATCCGCCCACTGACACGCCCACAATTAAATAAAATATTTTTTTTGAAAAACCAAAATTTGAGCTAGGGAGCTGAAATTTTAAATATATACTCTCTAGGGGTCCTTTATGCTAATGTGGAAATATTTTCAAAATCCGCCTACTGACACGCCCACAATTAATTTTTTTTTATTTTTGAAAGTCCAAAGTTTGAGCTAGTGAGCTGAAATTTATAGTATATACTCTCTAGGTGCCCTTTATGCTCATACTTAAATTTTTTTTAAATCCGCCTACTGACACGCCCACAATTAAATAAAACAATTTTATTGAAAAACCAAAGTTTGAGCTAGGGAGCGTTTTTATTTACAAAAGCTTAGTTTTTTCGATAAAATCCTTTAAATTTTTGTCACGCCCACTTATGAGATATAGGAATAAGAATAGGGTATCCAACAGTTCGCCCAAGCGGACTGTAGCCCGCCCCTATGTTTTTAAATAGGAACGAGTGTAGTGTATTTGTTATGTAGTCTAGTGAATCTATTGGATACGCGCAGTATACTCTGAAAAGCGATGCAGAAGTACTGCGTTTATTAGTATAGTATATCCTTAATTGATTTTTGAAGAGGATTATACATCATAAAATTTAGCAATTAATTGCTATTTTTACTGCGCACCTGCGGAAAGCAATTAGAAAAATTAATCAACTTTCAGTTGAATGACTTATAAATTTGCAACTTCGTCTTTTTTCCTTATCGACGAGGTTATGATCTGGGTTTATATCCCTTTCACTTGACTGCATCAGAGTCCGCCTGTCATTTTATCCTACTTCAAATTGTTTAGCTTCAAATATTATTAAATTTGAAATATACCATGCAAGCATTAAATTTTGTCAATAGAGCCCCGCTTAAGTGGGTCGAGGACAATATGGACAACTAGCTTAGGTTGCTTTCAGGGTGGGTGTGTCGAAATTGGTTTCCGACATTCAGCTTGTCTGGTTGATTTTGAGAAGGCCCTTGCTATAAATTATTATGTTATTTAAAATATGCTTATGGAAAAGGAGTTCGTGGTCAAATATGGCAACGCGACTTCTTTGAAATTAAACATAGGGACGGGCTATAGTCTGCTTGGGCGAACTGTTGGATACCCTATTCTTATTCCTATCCCTCATAAGTGGGCGTGACAAAAGTCTAAGTATGGTTGAATTGTTAAGAACGCTTTACATATTTTGTTATATAACATTTAAATGATTTTATAAAAAAAAACGCTCCCTAGCTCAAACTTGGGTGTTTCAATAAAATTGTTTTATTTAATTGTGGGCGTGTCAGTAGGCGGATTTAAAAAAAATTAACACATGAGCATAAAGGGCCCCTAGAGAGTATATATTATAAATTTCAACTCCCTAGCTCATTTTTAATTTTCAAAAAAATTGTTTTATTTATTTGTGGGCGTGTCAGTGGGCGGATTTTGAAAAAAAAATTATCCCGAGCAGTTTTAGGAGTCATAGATCATATATAAAAAATTTCAGCTTTCTAGCTCAAAATTCGATTTTTTCCAAAATTTAGTTTTTTTGAGTTTGTGGGCGTGTCTGTGGGCGGATTTCAAAAATTCGTAAACTTGATTATTTCGGGACCCTAGAGAGTATATGGTTAAAATTTCAGCTCTCTAGGTCCAGTTTAAAGGCCTAATTTTTGCCGACGGACGGACGGACATGGCTAGATCGACATTACTATCGATTCTGATCATAAATATAGTAACTTTTAGGGGTCTACGGGCAATATTAAGGTATGTTACAAACTATGCGTCAAATTAATATACCCCTAGAATAGGGTATAAAAATGACCAATTTCGTTTTTCCTACGGTCGGATTTTCGCCTGCATTCAACGGGTCAGATTTCTTCAAACGCGCTACAAGAAGCAAAACACAGGGCTTAGGGGTGCTGGTAATAATGTGTTGCTTCATTTTCGGTAGAGTTGTAAAAAAAAGCAATTAAGTTAGTACTGCAGGTTTGCTGAACCAACGGCCATACCACGTCGAATTAATCGGTTCTCATCAGATCAGCGTAATTAAACGACGTTGGGCGCGGTTAGTACGTAGATGGGGGACCGTTTGAGAACAACCGCGTGTCGTTGGCCAGTCCTATATACAGAGTTGAGGTAGATAATTATACGTGGTATCACAATGGACCTAAATTGGTCTAAGTGTGTCGGCTTCTGCCGACAGCCACATAAACCTAACCTAACCTAGTACTGCAGTCAAATGAACTGAAAGACTTAGTATGTAAGTCTATTGACTTACTTAAAGAATTTAACTGCAAAACAATATTCAGCAGTCATTTTGAACATTGTGAATGGGCAGTTAAAAAAAACAGTCAATTGACTGTAAGTTAAAAGAATGCAGTACTTTTTGACTTATAGCATTCTTTAAGTCAGTTGTAAGTCTTCTTAAAGTCTTTTTTTTGCAGTCAGTAAGTCTTTTGACTGTATTCATTAAACTGTAAGTCTTTTTACTGCTTTTAAGTCTTTTGACTGATTTTAAGTCGTTTGACTGCTGTAAGTCTTCTATAATATTGGATTCTTGAAAGTCCTTTTTATACCCTATTCTAGGGGTATATTAATTTTGACGCATAGTATGTAACATACCTTAATATTGCCCGTAGACCTCTAAAAGTTACTATATTTATGATCAGAATCGATAGTAATGTCGATCTAGCCATGTCCGTCCGTCCGTCCGTCGGCAAAAAATAGGCTTTTAAACTGGACCTAGAGAGCTGAAATTTTAACCATATACTCTCTAGGGTCCCGAAATAATCAAGTTTACGAATTTTTGAAATCCGCCCACAGACACGCCCACAAACTCAAAAAAACAATTTTTAGCTAGAAAGCTGAAATTTTTTATATATGATCTATGACTCCTAAAACTGCTCGGGATAATTTTTTTTCAAAATCCGCCCACTGACACGCCCACAAATAAATAAAACAATTTTTTTGAAAATCCAAAGTTTGAGCTAGGAAGCTGAAATATATATATATAATATATACTCTCCATGGGCCCTTTATGCTCATGTGTAAATATTTTCAAAATCCGCCCACTGGCACGCCCACAATTTTTTTTTGTTTGAAAATTCAAAGTGAGCTAGGGAGCTGAAATTTATAATATATACTCTCTAGGGGCCCTTTATGCTCATGTGTTAATTTTTTTTGAATCCGCCTACTGACACGCCCACAATTAAATAAAACAATTTTATTGAAACACCCAAGTTTGAGCTAGGGAGCGTTTTTTTTTTATAAAATCCTTTAAATGTTATATAACAAACTATGTAAAGCGTTCTTAGCAATTCAACCATACTTAGACTTTTGTCACGCCCACTTATGAGGGATAGGAATAAGAATAGGGTATCCAACAGTTCGCCCAAGCGGACTGTAGCCCGTCCCTACGTTATTATATATGTATGTATGTATGTATATATATAAATGTTATTTTACTAAGAGGTCCTTGCAAACAACAAAAATGGTCCTTTAATCCTGGAAAAAGTATATTTTTCCAAAATGTAATTAGAAACCGCATAGTCTTTCTGTGTTCAAGGTTATGTTACAGGGAGATCCTGGAACCCCCAAGACCCCCAAAAAAGATGTTTTCTCAAAATGTCGTAAGAAACCGGGCACTATTTTCGGATTCAATATTATTTTGCATAGAGGTCCTTGGATCAATCAGTTTTCTATAATATTATATTATTTATATTGTTTTTATTGTATTGAATGTTGTTTTGTAGGTTAAATTAGTAATGTAACTTACATTCAGTTCTTAGTCATATGACTAAGACTTATCTGAATGCATTACCAAAGTAATGCATTCATTCACAACTCTGATTTTTGGTGGCAAAGCTCTTTACTGAGCGGGTATGATCGGGTTGTCTTTTCTTACATTAGGGCAATTTTAAATAGAAGGCACCCAAGCATGTTGAATATCCACCAATTTTAAAACTCGGCCAAACTCGGCTTTTATCACCTAACTTATTTTCTTTACTTGTCAGGATTCCAAATGTATAATTTTCTTTAAAGAAAATCCGGGCACGCTGCTTCCAGTTAAACAGACTTAGCGCTGTGGTATCGCGGATGTTCAGTCTTCCTTGAAAGTACGAATTGAGTCACTTTTTCAAAAAGTTGAAGACGATAAAGAAAATGTCTTGAAAGATGGAACAATACCCTTGTTTATATAGATATGCATAACTTTCATTGGCTTGACGACGGAATGTTAAATCAAACAGAATATTGCTGATTTATTGCTTTGATTGGAAGCTGGTGTGAAATAATTAATAATTAATGTTGGGTTCTCTTTGTTTGTTCCGTGCTCCACTAGGAAATACAATACCAAGCGCCCATGGTATAATAAGCGACTTTTGCACTTGAAAAACTTAAAAAAACAAAGCTTATAAAAGAGTAAAAAAATCTGGAAACTATAGTGATAGAGTTATCTTCATTAAGTTGCGTAGAGAATTTACGGTCTTAAGTACATTTTTATATAACATTTTCATAAATAATATTGAAATCAAACTTAAACATGACTCCAAATCATTTTGGTCTTTCATAAACCAAAAAAGGTGTTCCAATGGATTGCCTAAGGAAATGTTCTATAAGAATTGTGCGTCTAATGACATTAAAAACTCCGTCGAATTATTTGCTCAGTTTTTTGAATCCGTCTTTTCTCACCCAGTGATTTCTACTTTGCCTGAACTATGCGCAATGCCCAAAATTGATTTTGGGGAATTAGTTCTGAATGTTCATGATATCGAGACTGCTATCTGTGGCCTTAAGCCGAATCCTAAACCTGGGGCTGATGGGATTCCTGCAATAATTTTAAAAAAACTGTTCCAACGCCATCTGCAAACCTCTGTTAAGGATTTTTAATCAATCGTTAAGTTCGGGTTTGTTCCTTGATGAGTGGAAGATTTCATTTTTGGTGCCTATCTTTAAATCTGGTTCCATGAATGATATCGAAAACTATAGAGGTGAATGCAAACTTTCCGCTATACCAAAGTTTTTGAATGTATTGTTAAAAATAAGCTTGAATTCCACACAAAAAAGCATATATCTGAGTTTCAGCATGGTTTTGTTTCTGGCCGTTCGACAACATCGAATCTGGTCCACTTTACATCTTTTGTAATTAATGCTGTTGAAAGTGGATGCCAGGTCGACGCCGTATACACTGGCTTCAGCAAAGCTTTTGATTCTGTGAACCATGTATTGCTGTTAAAAAAGCTAGACAATTTTGGATTTCATCATTGTATATAAACTCTATAGTAAAATCATCAACACGATTTCAAAAAGCTCAACCTCCACGAATTTGGAGACCAAAAGGATGGAGTGATTGCTTCTCTATTTAAGCATGAAATATTTGTATGAGCTTTGAATTAAGAAAAGAGAATCAAATAAACTGTTGGTTAGGAAACAGAGCGAAGAGTTTATTTGATCCTCTTTTCATCGATAAGATATTTCGTAAGGATTTCTGACAAAAATAAGAATTCTATCATTGTATGGAATTTTGTTATCTTGTGCCTATATGGATATCTCGCATTTTCAACTGACTGCCTCTGGTCGCGCCATATGATTTTCATTCGCATGGACGTGTAAGTATTTATTTTTCTGTGTAACAGCGTAACAGCCGAATACTTTTTGGTAAATGGAATGTATGATGAGAGGCAGATGGTGTAAGGGGAAAGGAAACATTTTTCTACAGGATATTGAATAAAAGCTGTGTTATGGTTTGAATTTTAATTCAAGTTTTCACCGTATAGTTCTGTCATTCCTAGTCACCATTTGACGGATGTGCATCCGGGGGAACCGTGGCCTAGTGGTAGTGTGCTGGGTCCCGGACCCGGAGGACGTACGATCGAAGCCGTCGGCAAGCATTCTTTTTTTTTTGTTTTATTTTTGCTATTGCAAGAGGAACTTAGAGGTCATCGAGGACACTCGATTGCACGGCTGGGCATGGAACTTTAGCTAGAGAAAATTCAGTGTGGTGCACGAGTCGAGACTGGGCGTTAGTGTTTTAACCGAGAGTTGGTGGTGTGCGCGGTGATTTCATTTTTGATAATCGTTAATCCATATTTATAATAGATGTATACATCTGGACATTAACAGAACAAATAAAACAAAACGCAAGACCAATGACTAACCTGGTTAATCTGTGTAAGCACAACAATTAATTAAAGTTAGATAAACATACTAGTGAATTGTGTCGTCGAGATAGAGATGTTGTTTTATCTTCAAGTTTGATATCCGTGCTCATCAGGTAACTCTCAATTGGATGGTGTAGATAGGTGTTCTAGTTTTGTAGTTTATTCCATCAGGTATATCTGAGGTTTTCCTGGAGGTCACACAAATAACTGTACCGTTCCCACGCGTGGTGAAACGCGTGATCCCCAAGTGGAGCGGGGACGTCCGAGTGATATCCGTTGAATTTTGCGGCACCACATCCAGAAGAAGCCGGTTGGTGTAATGCGTTAAGCGTCTGCTCGACACGCTGACTGTTTCCGATCGAGCCCTAGACAAGCCGCCTGTGTCCTGCTTATTTTTTTCTTTTCTTTCCTTTTTTTTACTATTTTTGTTTGTTATCGCTAGAAACTTTATTTTTCTTAAGTTCTTTGGATCTTTTCTATTTTTTTTGTTGTTTTTTTTCTTTTTTTTTGTAATTCTATTTATCACTATATTATATTTCTTTTTATAGTATCAACATATATACTCCCCTTTGGAAACAGCTGGAATTTTGAATTTCGTTCCGATTGGCATTGGTATCTTTTTTTGTTGGGGGGGCAAACTAGTCATAAGAATTTCCAATTGGTATAGCCCTTACATGTAAGCAACGGGGTGGCAACGTTGCGACGCCGTTGAGGAAAGGTTCATACCGGGTCGGGGGTAATTATCGTGGTATCGATGCCAATTAGTTGACCTAACTTCAGTCATTATAACCTAGATTTATACTAGTTGAAATACATGTGATAGATACGTAAGGAAAAGTGGAAAAAAATACTGCTTTATATTCGAAGATAGTTTCCGGAGCGCGAAGTCTTTTGACGGTCGCGATTCACTCAAAAGGGGATTTTCAGAACACCGAGATAAATCGCGTGGCGCCCATATACCACCATTTTCCCACGACCATCTCCATTGAGTCGGCTGGATCTCGGCATCTTGAATAGCGTAAGTGGAACGTAACAGCTGATTTCGGTATTTTGGTATTTTCCATCAAACAAGGAATTATGAGTTTATGATTTTTTAGGGTTTTGCTATTTTCGCTGTATCTCGTCCAAAAATGCACCGATTTTTATCATTTCTTCAGTATTTGATTCAGAAATATTTAATTTGTGTAGTTCCATTATTTTAAGAAATAGAGTTGGATAAGTATATTTATCTTTTAGGGAATCGATCATATTGTAGGTGGCCTATGTTGAGGCAGGTCACTTGTCATTTTACAGTTTTTTTGTAAAATATTCGTGATCAGCATCGATAGTAACGTGTATCTACTATCTCAAACTCAAGCTAGAAAGCTGAAATTTTAACCATATACTCTCTACGTGCCCGAAATAATAAATGTTAAGAATTTTTAAAATCTGCCCACTACGGCCGTAGCCAGGACATAATTTATGGGTGAGTTTAATTTTTTTTGGGTGAGCTGACATTTTTTTTAAAAGAAAGTTAAAATGTATAGTCTTGAAAAATTTAATTTTTATTAAAACGGTAGGTATAAGCAATATCACATTCATGTTTTTATACGCTATTCTAAGGGTATTTCAATTTTGACGCATAGTTTGTAACATACCTTAATATTGCCCGTAGACCCCAAAAAGTTACTAAATTTATGATATTTAAGTTTACGAATTTTTGAAATCCGCCCACAGACACGCCCACAAACTCAAAAAAACAATTTTTTCGAAAAAATTGAATTTTGAGCTAGAAAGCTGAAATTTTTAATATGTGATGTATGACTCCTAAAACTGATCGGGAGATAAAATTTTTAAAATCCGCCCACTGACACGCCCACAATTAAATAAAACAATTTTATTGAAAACCCAAAATTTGAGATAGAGAGCTGAAATTTATAATATATACTCTCTAGGGGCCCTTTAAGCTCATGTGTAAATATTTTAAAATCAACATTTTTTGAAAATCCAAAGTTTGAGCTAAGGAGCTGAAATTTATAATATTAGACTTTCTATGGGCCATTTATGCTCATGTGAAAATATTTTCAAAATCAAAATGTTCTCTTCCGCATCACCCAGGAGGTGGAACAATAGATGCGTTTTTTTGCCCCGAGGTATCCCCATTAGGCCTACTCCTCGCACATATTTCATACATAAAATATAACCTAACATAACAACGCATACCTATAACCTATAGTATATAAAAATTAATAACCTAAGCTATTTACTAACATTACCGTAACAAAAACAAATAAATATGAGCATACACTTCTATAAATAAAAATGTAAACTATTTATTAATATTACTAAACTATTTATTAACTACTATTTATTAAACTACATATTTTATATAAAAATAAAAAAAAAACACTCACCAAAAACAAATTTACTTAAGTATAACTTTGGCCGCTTTAAATCCTTGTTGTTCTTCCTTAATGTAAATTTAATCAGTCCGATTAATATAAACTTAACGATGTCTTCAGTGTGTCCATAGTTGCTGCACGTCATTGTTTTAGTAACTTCCAACTGGTTTATCACCCAAGAGATCTTCAACCAAGTTTTCTTGTCTGCGGTCCTCTGGAAAAACTTGTTCGAATATTTCCTTTATTTCCTTCACGACATTTTCGAAGCCTATAGTTGGCACCGCGAGCTTCCCAAACTCTGACAGAGTTTGTGTGGTCTCATAAGCCTTGAGACGTATAAGCAAGGCTTGTTCTCGATAAGAATTCGTCTCATCGGTCATAAATTGCGTGCAGGTTTCGCAATTAATCTTTTTCCGTAACTTAAACGCTGCAAATCCTGCGTAGAACGTGAAAGCTCCTTCCTGTAGCTTCTCTGAACATCCTTTCGTTGTAATTGTCTCTATCGTGTTGCTCCTTGCGTAGTCTTCATCTGCGTCATCGTACTCGATACTGTTTAAAATATCGGTCTCCATGATGTGGTCTTCTATTGGCACTTCAAGTGTAAATTCTGCATTCTCTGCCCGCTCCAAATCGAATACTTCAAGGTCTGCTTCATCCAGCAATTGGTCTGCTCCAGAATCTTCATATCCCGATTTAACTGGGTGTGTTTAATAAAAATTGCTCTTCTGCGATCATCCGGGATCTTGAAGAATGAGCAACAATTACCCGGTCTTTTAACCGAGTTGCATCCGTTGAATGCGCATTTAACCATTTTAAAAATTATTAATATAATAAAATATAATATACACAATACCTACAATAATATATATGTAGTCTATAAAATAAATGTATATAGCTAGATATATATATGTATATATATAAATATATTAAAATTTATAAAAATATAAAAACTATATAAATATTAAAATAAAATATATGAAATATATGAAAATATATTAAAGCGATGATAAATAATTTGATACTTATCAAATTTAAAGTCTTGAAGTTGGATTAAAACTCTTATTCACTTTTTATCACTTAAAAGTTAAAACTTGTGGCTTTGCAGAAGTACGAAGCTAAGTTAAACTAGCGGGAATTTGTCTTTTTCAAATACAGCTGCTTGCAATATGAGATAACCTACCCCAAAATTCCTTGAAAACCAACACATAATACACCAACCATATCCCCCACCCCCTCTCATGATCACATCATATTCATATCCTGAGAAGTAAAGAAAAATTAAAGTGACAAAACACACACTTATGGAAATCTTCTTTATTATCGAAGGAAAGAGTAGCTACTTAAAGAGTATGCATTGCAAATATTAACGACAGTGGAAGCCAACAGAAATAACTACCAAAATGCATAATTAAATATGTATACCCCACACCTCTCACCAATTCCCATCATGAGAAGTAAAGAAAAATTAAAATTAAAGTGACAAAACACACACTTTTGGAAATCTTCTTTATTATCAAAGGAAAGAGTACTTAAAGAGTACGCACTGCAAATATAAACGAGAATGGAAGAAGACAACAGAAATAACTACAAAAATGCATAAAAGCTTTCTGAAGGTTCTTTTTTACGGCGTTTGGTGGCGTATCGTCGTATACACGAAGTGAGAATACTATAAAGTTCATATACAATGGTCCTATGTCTATAACTTTTTTTTTTAAGAAAACTCAACTTACAAAAATAATTTTCTTCTTCCAAAAGCAAATCTACTAAACAACAATTTACTGTTAATAATGCCATTTTCTCCTTTGCTGAAACTAACTGAAAACAAAACAATTTAAACTTTTCACACTTCTAACACTTTTCACTGTTTTCGATCACTTTAAATAATTATATATTGCACAACAATAATTCCACTCAATATTACTTTAAGTTACACATCGCAGTCTGCTTCACAACTGAATTTTTCAAACAGAACTCACCTCAGCTACATACAAAACTCGCCAAATAAGTCGCTGAAAAGCGGGTTATATTTTTGCATAAGGAAGCGTGTATCAACATTGTATATGAACTTTAGAGTTTATATACAATGGCAATATATAATTATTTAAAGTGATCGAAAACAGTGAAAAGTGTTAGAAGTGTGAAAAGTTTAAATTGTTTTGTTTTCAGTTAGTTTCAGCAAAGGAGAAAATGGCATTATTAACAGTAAATTGTTGTTTAGTAGATTTGCTTTTGGAAGAAGAAAATTATTTTTGTAAGTTGAGTTTTCTTTAAAAAAAAAGTTATAGAGATAGGACGCTCTACTCCTTCTATGAAAATAGATTGTAAGCGCAAGGATGATTTTGTTTCGCATTTCAACGCATCCATATATCAAAAATATACTTGGTTGACCGGTAAGCTCAATAAAATGTTTTGTTTTCCTTGCCTCCTTTTTTCTAATTCTCCTAGTGTTTGGAGTCGCACGGGCTACGTTGACATAAACAATTTAATTAATTCGGCAAATAAACATGTCAAGGCGGAAAAACACATTCGTAGCTGTTTATCTTTGCACGAATTCGATACTGATCGTATTGAAACCTTGTTAAGTAATTCCTTTGTAGCTCACAACAAAAAAGTTGATAGAAACCGTAAACTAATGGAACATTTTATAGATACGGTAGTTCTTTTAGGCAAACAGGAACAAGCATTTCGGGGTCATAATGAAAAGCCAGATTCTAATAATCGTGGCAATTATGTCGAAACACTTTTATACTTATCTAAGTATGACCAGTTAATGGACTCTCATTTGGAACAGTGTTCAAGTGCACGTAATCCGGTTTTTTCGGGTCTATCAAATGGCATCCAAAACGATTTAATACAAAGTATAGCCGCAGTGATCAAATGCGAAATTAAAGTAGAAATAAGTGAAACGCGATTTGTGTCCATCATGATTGATGAAACACCAGACATGAGCCATAGGGAGCAACTTAGTGCCGTTTTGCGTTACTTATCGGAGGAAGGAGTAGAGGAAAGGTGTCTTGGGTTTTTTGACGTGAGTGAGAGTCGAAATGCCGATGAGCTCTGAAAACACATTTTCATTATACTTGATGTATACGGTTGCAAGGAGAAATTAGTTGGACAATCTTACGATGGGGCCGCGGTTATGTCAGGGGAAGTAGGTGGTGTTAAAAAAAAAGTCCTGGATGCTTGTCCAATGGCTTATTTTATTCCTTGCTACGCACATGTTTTAAATTTGGTGTTATCTCAATCACTGGAAAATATACCTGCATTAAAAGTTTTTTTTGGCAATATAAACACAATAGTACGCTTCTTTAATAAATCAACTAAACGTTCAAATATTTTAAAACAAATAGCAAACAGACGCATGCCGGGAGTATCAGAAACTCGCTGGCATTACCATTCCCGAATAGTTAACGTTATTTTTAACTGTAGATTAGATATTATTGAAACTTTTAAGCAAATATTAGACCATCCAAAAGAATGGGACACTGACGGACTTTCAATGGCCGAAAGTTTATTACTTAAGTTAGAAGGGAAAGATTTTTGCTTTTTACTGCACGCGGTTTCCGAAATATTTGCTAAAACCGATGTATTGTTTAATTTAATACAAAATAAACAAACAGATGTTGAAGTTGCTTAGCGAGAAATCGAGTGTTTTGAGTCTTGGCTTTCTACTGAGTTTCTAAACAAATTTGATTTAATTTTTAAAAGTATTAATGATTGTGCTGAACCTCCACGGAAACGCCGATTACTTGATTTTGATTTTATCATCTGGGCTTGACTGAGCAAAACGACTGTATTTGGATTTATTGAGTAAATCCAAAAAAATTAAATCAGTGAAACATTTATATCGTGTCTGAATTTGAGATATAATATTGTCCTTTATTTCTACAAAAAGGCGCTTATAGTCAAGCCCAGATGATAAAATATCTTCGGTGATTAACTTTTTTCCTGGAATTTTCGATTTTGCAGGTTTAAAAAATGAGCTGAAAGGTCTCTATACTACGTCTTCACTTCAACCACTTGACGTTTTATCCCTCTATAAACAATTAAGAAATGAAATATTGTGTGAAACATTTCCCCAAATCTTAAAATTAAGTGGACTATTTTTAACACTACCAATGACTGTTGCTTCCGTGGAGAGATCTTTTTCCACTCTGAAAAGAGTTCATACATATTTGATAAATTCTCAAGGATAAGACAGGCTTTCTGATTTAGCAATTTTATCCATAGAAAAGCGACTCCTTTTAAAAATAAAAAGTAGGCCTAACTTTTATGAAAGAGTTCTTGCAGAATACGTGAAAAAAGGTACAAGAATAGAGTTAGAGTACAAATGAAAAAAAATATTTAACAAAACTTTTCACATTTTTTTTTAAATTCTACTGTTTTTGATTTTAAAAAATAGTAATCATTAATATTTTTTCTTTTTAACTTTGTACAAAAACTATTTTTAAAATATTTTTATATATATATATTTTATAGATATAAAATCTATACAATTTTGTAAATATTATGCGTGAAGCTTTTTAATTTAAATTTTTATTAATGTATTTATTTATTTAACAACCCGTGATTTATGAAGTTCCTTTTTTTTATTACTTACTATCAATTTTCTTTAAGGTACAGCATTTGCATCTGCCAAAAAGGTTTCTTTCGAAGCCACTTTTAATATACTTTAGGTTCATTGTAAATTTAAGCTTAAATGACTTGAAGTATAAAAAATTGGCTTGAAATGCTTTACTTCTATGCGATTTGCAGTACACAATATAATTTCAGAAAGCGTTTGCAGGTGTATATTTGTTCCGACTTAGCATTTAACATTTTCCACGCCACGCCACTGCTAACTATCTATACCTTTCTGATCGCATTGAAAGAGTACAGAGGCGTTTTACAAAATACATTTTCTTTAAAATGCGTTGGCCTTTTGAGCCTTCTTATAAAGCTAGATGTCAATCATTAGGTATAATGAAACTTAGCGCAAGAAGGTATGTATATGACACTATGTTTGTTAGAGATATTCTATCTTCTCGTATAAAGAGTCCTGCACTTTTATCGATGCTACCTATTTATGCTCCTGAGAGGGTTTTAAGGGATCGTCACTTCTTTTACTGTGTGGGGCATCGAACAAATTACGGGCAGAATGAGCCAATTACTAGATCTCTGAAATCATTTAATGAAATCAGTAGACACGTAGATAGGGAGCGTTTTAAGTCAATTTTATTTACATAGCTTGCTTAATTTCCTATTATTATTTATTATCTCTTATTACGTTATTTTATTCTTGCTTTTGTACTTAAAAAATACATTCGTAATCTTAAGCTAAGCTTGTTGATGAAATAAAAAAAAAAAAAAAGTAATAATAACTGCTGCACATTACCACCTAACATGACAATGTTGTTACCCGTATTGTCTGAATTTTATGAAAGATTACAGAACCCCTTTACCTTACGAGATAATTGCAATCATTTATTACATCATGTATTTATGTTGGGGGGGGGGAGGGGATTGCAAAATAAAATAACAAATTTCTTTACATAATGGAAACTGATGCTCCATTTGGCAAATGACGCCAACGTATGAACACTTGATCCACTCTAGAAGAAAGTTTTTGGCTGAACAAATTTAGAGTACCTATGTTTATGTAGATACTCTGGAGGAGGACTATTAAAGGACATTGACACCCCACATTCTCTTTAAGGAGAATTTTTATCTACAGACGAGGGGAAACAATTTATGAAAAAGGTCTATCGAAGGGCGGATGCGATGTTTAGGTTTTCTGTTAATCTTTTGTAAGAATAACTTTTTTTGTTAAAGGATTAAAAGGATTTTTTTCAATTTGCATTTGCAATCGGTTTTCGAAAAGAGGAAGCATTTTTCCTCAATAGCTTCTAAGAAAAAAAAAATGTTTTGCGTCACAGTTTTATTCGCATAACGACTCTCCATTGGCTTAAAAGAAAATAGTAGCGTGAGGTCGGTTAATGTGGATTATGCGATTTTGCTTAAAGGAAATGATTAAAACTAATTAAACATTTCAATTAAACATTTAAGTCCATTATCCTGCTTGTGGTAAATTTAAGCTCACATACAAAAATGTCTATATAATGTATATAAATGTATAAAATTTAGCAAGTCAGTTTAGCAAAGCAGTATCCTGCTGGCAACTTACATTTTTGCTCTTAGGTATATATCCGATGCGTGATTTATTGACCAAATTAAATGTTAATCCTTTATTGAGTTCTTCGGCTGTTAAGTCATATAGTTTTTTGTATAATGAAAGATTATTCCATTTACTTTCCCAATGTTTCTGCGGGGGTTGCCACCTTCATTATTACATACACAACAAATAAATAAATAAAAGTGAACATTAAGTGAACCAAACAACTATTTCATAGATATACAGTCCCTGGCCAAATTATTAGACGTACTGTAGTTTTTTAATATTTTTATGTTCATAAATACATATTTTTCTATTACTACGATGTTTTATTTGTTTCAAGAATTAGATAATAAGGTAAATAATGAAAAAATATACATTGTATCTAGTAATAAAATTAAAACTGAATGAGGTCACCTGATAATTAAGATTTTACATAGAACCTTAAAGTGCGTCTAATAATTTGGCCAGCGACTGTAAAACTTACAAATTAAGTTTAAAAATAAATAAATAAATAAAAACGAGAGAATGAATGAAGAAATAAAATAAAATAAAATAAAACCGTTAGCTATGTTAGCACTTCGACGTGTTGAAGTTTTGTCCTTAACTGTGTGTCAGTTATTGTTTTGGTATGAGGTAGCAGTAGACTGCGGAAATGTTCTGTATGTCCTGTTTCCTGTTCATGTTGTTTTTGTTGTTAAAAAAATGCAGGGTTTCCAGGGTAAGGCGTTTTGATTTGTGTTTTTCTGTTTGCAAAATTTTTGTGTTGTCGAAGTCCGGTCTATGGTTTGTGTCAATGGTATGGCTGGCTAGCGCTGTTTTGTTGGGGTTGCCTGATTTTATGTCGGATTTGTGATTTGAGATACGTTGTTTGAGGAATTGCTGTGTCGTCACAACGTAGCATAGAATACAAGGTTCATAGTCCTTTCCTTGGCAATTAATTTTGTTACTACGTCGGAACGTTTTCCTTTTTTCGTTCTCACTGTAAGCTTGGAGAACAGTGTCGTAAGAGTCTGATTAGACTTGTACGCCAGGTTGATGCCCTTAGTGGTGGCGATGATATTTTTGAGACTCACAGCATTTCTTGGGACATAGACCACTCCTCTGTATGTCCCTATTTCTCTCACTTTCTCTTCATGCGGAAATGTTCTGCGGCGGTGTCGGAGGAACAGGCTCCGAATAACCTCTCCGGGAAAACTGTTGTCCTTCAAAATGCGTGTGACAATTTTTTCGTTTGCGTTATGGAACTTTTCGTCACTCAATGCAAAGACCTTCCTGATTAGGTTGCCAGCAGTATTAATTATAACATGTTTCGGTTGATTTAACCGAAAGTTTACTAATCTTCCCGATGCTGCTTTTTTCCGGTGCCAATTGAAGGAGAGATGTTCGTTTTCGCGATGAACTTTGACATCGAAAAACGCTAACGCCCTGTTTGTTTCTTTTTCAACAGTGAATTGAATTCTGGGGTTAAATGCATTGAGGCATATCAGCAATGTGTCGATGTTACGGTAATCAATGACCGCGAAGAGGTCGTCTACGTACTTAACAATAAGCCGTGGTTTTGTAGTCAGTTTGAAACATTCATCCAACAGATGGTCCAAAACTAGATCGGTTGGAGAAAGTGGGTTGCCCATTGGTAAAACTAAAAGGTAAAAAAAAAGGTGTGAGCCACGCTGCACTCACGGTATAGTTGATGTGTAAACATGTAGACACAGTTGCGCGTTAGCTACCTAATTTGTTATCTAGCTAACGCCATAACTAAGTAACTAACGTAGTAGAATTAGCTGCGCTAAAAATGCAATCGATCTGTTGGTAAGCTATCATAATGACAACTTATTTTTGCTATTAGCTATTAGTTGCAGGTTGTGTACCTAAGCTCGTTAGGTTGCCAAAGTTAGTTGCGGATGACAACTAAAAGTTGGTTAGTTTTTAGCTGTAGCTTTTTAGCTGCCTTGGTAATAACTACATAATAACTAAAGCAACATTTTTGTTTGCTGTAATGGTGATAATTTATTGGGATTTATTATGCATATTGCGTTTAAAATAAAAATTGATTGAATGTCCCTTTTATTTTACATCAGGTTATTTTACAAAGAGGTCCTTGGAGCCACAATAATTAAACCCGAAAAAGGATATTTTCCCAAAATGTCTTTAGAAACGGCACGGTTATTGCAAGGACCTCATAGTCAAATAACATTGAACACAGATATACCGTTTGGATTCTAACGGCATTTTGGAAAAATATCCTTTCTTCGACTTTTAGGGACCTTTTTTGTTGTTGCAAGGACCTCTTAGTCAAATAACATTGAACACAGATATACCGTGTGGATTCTAATGGCATTTTGGAAAAATATCCGTTTTTCTACTTTTAAGCACCTTTTTGTTGTTCCAAGGATCTGTTAGTCAAATAACATTGAACACAATATACTGCGCGGTTTTGTAGGAGTTTTTGAAAAAAATGTTTTTTTCGGGCTTGGACCTTATTTGGTTCTCCAAGGACCACTTGGTAAATAACCTTATAACAACTAAAAGTGACATTCTTAAATCGGCCATCGGTTACCGAAGTACAAATCGATATTTTTCCTCTTACCTTCAACTGATGTACAACAAAGTTCAAGCTATACAACCTCACACTTCCCGGTGTTTCGTAAAGACATAATCTTCTAATATATAAAAATCCTGTGTCACAGTTTTAGTGTTTATACTCCTCCGAAATGGCTTGACCGATTTTGATGAAATTTTATATGTATATTCCGTAGGTATGCGAATAGGTTTATAACTATTTTTTATACCACTAAGTGATAATGGTGGTCTACCACAAACATTTTTTTTTTTTTATGATTCACTATTCAAAAATACATATAACCCTAATTTTCAAACTTCTACCACCAACCCCCATTTTTATACCCTATTCTAAGGGTATATTAATTTTTTCGCATAGTTTGTAACATACCTTAATATTGCCCGTAGACCCCTAAAAGTTACTATATTTATGATCAGCATCGATAGTAATGTCGATCTAGCCATGTCCGTCCGTCCGTCCGTCCGTCTGTCGCCAAAAATTTGGCCTTTAAACTAGACCTAGAGAGCTGAAATTTTAACCATATACTCTCTAGGGTCCCGAAATAATCAAGTTTACGAATTTTTGAAATCCGCCCACAGACACGCCCACAAACTCAAAAAAAAACAAATTTTGGAAAAAATCGAATTTTGAGCTAGAAATCTGAAATTTTTTATATATGATCTATGACTTCTAAAACTGCTCGGGATAAAAAATTTTCAAAATCCGCCCACTGACACGCCCACAAATAAATAAAATAATTTGTTTATACCCTATTCTAAGGGTATATTAATTTTTGAAAATCCAAAGTTTCAGCTAGGGAGCTGAAATTTATAGTATATACTCTCTATGGGCCCTTTATGCTCATATGTAAATATTTTCAAAATCCGCCCACTGATACGCCCACAATTAATTTTTTTTTTTTGAAAATTCAAAGTTTGAGCTAGGGAGCTGAAATTTATAATATATACTCTCTAGGGGCCGTTTATTCTCATGTATTATTTTTTTTAAATCCGCCTACTGACACGCCCGCAATTAAATAAAACAATTTTATTGAAACACCCAAGTTTGAGCTAGGGAGCGTTTTTTTTTTTGATAAAATCCTTTAAATGTTATATAACAAAATATGTAGAGCGTTCTTAACAATTCAACCATACTTAGACTTTTGTCACGCCCACTTATGAGGGATAGGAATAAGAATAGGGTATCCAACAGTTCGCCCAAGCGGACTGTAGCCCGTCCCTAAGTTTTAATAGCAATATTAGTACTTATTACTTTATGGTCGGTGGGGACTCCGAAAACCCACTCGCCAATCGCGTGGATTCACGTTGCGGCTACAATAACCTCAATTCACCATATGCCAGACGCATAGTCGGCGAGCTGGATGCTCTATAGACATTTTCACCAAGCTATCTCTTTCTGAAGTGCGGAATCCCTGTCTTAAACAACAGAAACAAATTGAATGATAAAATTGTAGAAATTTGCACAAATCGTATGGAATAATCATTGTGATTGTTAATGAACTGAATATGAAAGTGCAAACAGAAGCTATTGAAGGGTAAAAAGTAACAAATAATAGAGAAAAAACGTGAGAAACTATGTTAAAGCAAAACAACAATTAACATAGGGACGGGCTACAGTCCGCTTGGCGAACTTTTGGATATCCTATTCTTATTCCCAGCAGACACCTAGAGAGTCTATATCATAAATTTCAGTTTCCTAGCTCAAACTTTGACTTTCCAATAAAATTGTTTTATTTAATTGTGGGCAGTGGGCTGATTTTAGAAATTTTGTCTCCCGAGCTGTTTTATGAGTCAAAGATCATAAAAAATTTCAGTTTGTAGCTAAAAATTCGATTTTTTCGATAAATTTGATTTTTTTTTAGTTTGAGTTTTTAGCGTGTCTGCGGGCGGATTTCAAAAATTCTTAAAGTTGATTATTTCGGGGACCTGGAGAGTATATATGATAAATAAAAACTCAATTTTTGCCGACAGACGAACGGACATGGCTAGATCGACATTACTATCGATAAATATAGTGACTTTTAGGGGTCTACGGGCAATATCAAACTTCGCGTCAAAATTAGTATACCCTTAGAATAGGGTATAAAAACAGTTAATATGTTGACCTAAAACCCTGTTCAATTGTATTTAGATATCTATAAATTTTTGTTTAGAAAACTTTTCAACTTATTTGCTTCCAAACAAAAATATTTTTTTGCTACAACGCGATGTCATGGTTTCACTTTTATTTTTTGTACAGAATCTTCCAAAACGTGGTTTGGATACTCCTTCTTAGTTCCGAGACTTTTTTTTGTTAAAATTGAATTTGTTATAAACTTTTTTGCCTTGCGAATTCGCCATTGTTTTCCTTCATTTCATTCAGCTGTTGGTTTTTTTTGTGTTCATTTGCCACTGACGTTGTCGTGAGGTACTCTACTGAATGAGCACAATGAATTGTTCAAATTATTCAATTCACACATGCACAAATTACAAACTGACAATCACGCTATTGTCATCAATCCTGATAAAACACCAGCTGGAGAGCACATGCGTGGATTTCATGCACCTGTTATTGACGACTTTGCTGGAATTATGGTTGGCGACCGTACAGCGATGCGACAAATCGTGATTTGAAGAAGAAATAATCATGCTTATTTTGAGATTCGAATGAATAGTCAAGTCGTTCGAATGTGTATTTTCGTTCGAATTATACCGGTTTTCCTCAAATAAATTTTCTATTCGATCGAATCTCAAAATACAAATTCTTCTAATTCGACAAACTATCGTTTGAATTCGAATGTCAAAATCAGCATGAATAATCTTGAGTTCATTGCTGATACACACCGTTCATACGACGCTCTCCAATATCCGCTAATGTTCTGAAAGGGACAAAACGTCCACAGCGCTGAATTCCTCTTTCAGTCATAGACCACATCTCCACACACTTACAATAAGTTAGCTATTTTTCATTTCCCTACGAAAATATTCACTAGAAATAATTTATATGGCAAAACAACGTTTGCCAGGTCAGCTAGTAATCTCTAAAATTGAACATAATTAAAACTGGAAAATGTATAACGAAATAAATAAAATAAAAAAAAGAACGACACGCGGTTGTTCTCAAACGGTCACCCATCTACGTACTAACCGCGCCCGACGTCGTTTAATTGCGGTGATCTTTCGAGTAGCGATTATCTTACGTGGTATGAAAATCTGACTGTGACGGGAAAATCTGACGATGTCGGTGACGCTCGATATTTCCAACTAGCCCCTACCGAGAAAAAATATATTTACACATCAACGAGAGCAAAAATGTTTACACATTAAAAAGAAAATATTATAAAATCGATGAGGTTTTAAAGATTTTTTATTAAAGATTTTTTTTAAATATTACTAATATGTTTACTACACGTTTTCTGTAGAAAAGCGACCTGAAAGTCAAACATTTTCCTGGGCAAGTAAAATGAAACTGACCTTAAAATAAATAGGTACCTTTTATTTTAACGCAATTAAAATGAGTAGTATTTCTTCTAAAATGTAAGACCTGAATCATGTTTCTGCAGTAAGTAAAACGTCTTTCATTAGCGTCTTGACAACTTCAAACTTTCGGTGTGAACGCACCCTTAAGCCAGTAAAATGGAAGGAACAACGTTTACAAATAATTAAAATTTACTACCGAAATTCTGAGTCGGTGAAAGCGACGTACGTACTCGAATTGGGTTCTGGACATGATGGAAGAAAATGAAGAATTTCATCACAAAATGATCTTCAGCGATGAAGCACATTTTTGGTTAAACGGCTTCGTCAATAAGCAAAATATGCGTAACTGGACAGGTGAGAACCCTCATGTAATTCATTGAACAGCACTTTATTCCCAAAAAGTCGCTGTTTGGTGCGGTTTTCATGCCGCTGGCGTCATTTGGTAAATATTATTCACTACAGGGACATGTTGGAACGTTATTCCTTTGAGCAATTGCATGAATTGGACATTACTGATATGTGTTTCCAACAAGATGGTGCCACAAGCCACACAACGGGTGCAACAATGGAGTTATTGAAGTCTTAGTTCGGTGAACGTGTTATCTCGAGAAACGGACCTGTCTATTTGCCGTCTCGGCGGCCTCTATACTTTTTTTACGGGCCTACATTAAATCATTGGCTTATGCCAACAAGCCGGCGACGTTAGAGGAGCTCAGAGCCAATATTGAACGAGAAATAGCGGCCGTATCGGTCGAAATGTGCGGCCGAGCCATCGAAAATTGGGTTCAACGTATCGACCGCTGCATACGTTCCGTGGTGGACATATGAACAAACTCAATTCCATTCGTAAATGTTTCGATAGTAATTCAAGGTCATAATTTTTTTTTTTTTTGAGATATCTCAAGTAATTTACATTTTATTTAAAAAAAAAGTTGTCGAGTAATTAATGATAGACCCTTTATAAGCGGAAATATTTGTGTTAGCATCCTTCAATGTACACCAAAGAAAGTCTTTTCTTATATTCTCTTTAAATGATGTCCACATTAGAGATGCCAAATGCTTTGGAACAATTTTTTTCTGAGATTATACCCAAGAATCATTTGTCAAATTAATAACATGTAACTTCCAAACAGCCTTGTAAAGTGCGGTGACAGGTCTTATCAACACACGTCATCTCAACATTTGTCAACTCAACACACGAAGGGTCAGAATCCCGAAGCCCGAAATCCCGGAACATATTGCACTGTTCATGGAATCCACTTGCTTATGGGATCCACAAACTTATGTACAGTGCCGTTCAATTGAATAATCGCACCTTAAATATGTTTTAGAACTTCATTTTTTGTTGCATTATTTGCACCAATGGGAAGAAAGAAAAGTCAAAAAAAGCAAGCCAATTTCAATTTGATAAGAGGCATATAACGGTAGTTTTACTCTCTTTTTCCTATACCGTGCAAAAATTTATGGATTTTTCGGTTCATTTGAATAGTCGCGCCTGCAAAATAGTCGAAAAACAGCAAAACGCAATTTTTATTTCTTTATTTCTTTCAATCAAATTAATGTAATTTTAAAAATACGTGCTGAATCTTCCATTGGACATAACCTCAAAAATTCTATTCTTCATAGAGCCATATAATATTTTAAGGTAATTCAAAGAAATGTTGGCCAAGAACCTTGTCATGTCTTGATACTGCTTGCCTTCTCTATAAATTTCACGCACCAGCCATCCCCAAACATTCTCAGCAATACTAAGATTAGGCGATTACGGTGGCCAGGCAATATTTGAATGTTTTCACTACTAATCCATTCCTTAACAACGCGTCCATTATCTTGCTAGAATATCCATGGAATGGGTCCAAAAATCTCCTTTATTGCGGGAAAAGCTGCTTCCAAAGGAACTTTGTAGGAAACACCAGACATTTTGTTGGAAACGATTACCAATTCAAAAACGCAAAAGTATGAAATTACTTATTTACTTAGGGTGGCGCTACTGTCGGGGGTGGACTTAAGCCTCAACCAACAAGCGTCTCCAGCCAGCACGATCTTTGGCCAGCTGTCTCCAGTTTCGCACGCTAAGTTGGTTAAGGTCCCCTTACACTTGCGTGAAATAAATTACTAAGGGCCTTTTTATTAGATAAATAATATATGTACTTTTATTTATTAAAGTACCTTAGGAGCTAACATGTGGTATTTGTCTACGATACAATTATAACTGACGTAAGGAACAAAAATGTTCCTATATATGTGCTTCGTCGATATGAGGTATCGATACTGCTTTATGATACCTAAAAATAGATAACGAGTGTTATCTTGTTGCTTGGGTCATTCCTTGTTTTGGGATGTTTGTTCGGTCTGTTGATAGTAAGGGTATTTCGTCGCCATCTGGTTGACATGTGTGTTGGCTGTTGGTTGTTATCTCTAACATAACTCGTGCGCCACCTGAATCGCGGTCTTTCTCTTCTGTGCCGTCCCTCGGGTGTGGATTCGAAGATTTTCCGGGCGGGAGCATTCATGTCCATTCGGTCAACATGACCCAGCTACCCCAGTCGTTGGACCTTCACTCTTCTGGCTAAGTCGATGTCGCTGTACAGCCCATACAGTTCGCAGTTGTATCTCCTCCTCCATTCGCCGTCTATGCAGACGAGACCAAAAATTACCCGAAGATTTTTCCTCTCGAAGCAACCATGAGTGACCTCATCCGCTATTTCTAGAGTCCATTCCTCTGCATAGAGAAGGACTGGGATTATTTAGGTCTTATAAAGGGTCACTTTAGTTATTCGAGAGAGGGCTTTGCTACTCAATTGCTTTCTCATCCTAAAGAAAGAGCGATTGGCAAGAGTTATTCTTCGTTTAATCTCATCGCTGGTGTCATTGTCTGAGCTCATTGCGGAGCATAGGTAGACAAAGTCCTTAACCACCTCAAAGTTATATCTGTCTATAGTGACATTCTGTCCGAGACGTCAGTGTTGGGTGTCCTTTCTTGATGATAGCATATACTTTGTATTGCACTCATTGATCGCCAAACCTATTTTCGCCGCCTCCGTCTCAATCTCAATACTCACGAACGCGCCAGTGACGTCCCGCTGCGTTCTGCTGATTATGTCTATGTCATTGGCGTAGGCGAGTAGATGGGCGGACTTTAGAAAAATAGTGCCTCATTTGAGTTATGCACTATTCTTTCAAGAACGATGTTGAAGGAGTCAAATGACAGCGCATCGCCTTGTCAAAACCCTTTTCTGACATTTAAGGTCTCGATGGGTTCTTTACCGACCTTGATGGAGCAGCGTGTATTCTCCATTGTCATCCTGCACAAACGGACGAGTTTGGCAAGGATGCCAAAACTAGACCGCTCTGTATAGCTCGTCTCTATAAATGGTGTCATAGACGGCGTTAAAATCGATGAAAATGTAAATCGATTCGGACCTCCTGGGTTTCCTCCAAGATCTGCCGTGGTGTGAAAATTTGGTTTTCCTGGCCTGAAGCCACACTGATAAGGACCAATCAGGTTGTTGACGAAAGGCTTCAGACGTTCATACAGCACGGCAGCTAAGATCTTGTAGGCGATGTTAAGAAGACTAATACCTCTGTAGGTGGCGCAGTTCAGAGGATCTCCTTTCTTGAGGATCGGGCAAACGATGCTGAGGTTCCATTCATCGGGCATACTTTCCTCCGACCATATTTTACAGATGAGTTGGTGCATGCTCTTGACCAAGTCATCGCCTGCCGCTTTGAATAGCTCGGCGGTTAGGTCATCTGCTCCAGCGGCTTTGTTGGACTTAAGCTTAGATATGGCTATCTTCACTTCGTCTAGGTCAGGTGGACGGAATTGTTGGTCTTCATCGTCCGGGTTGAATGGTGCATTCTGCCTGACAGCGGGATTTAATTCGTCATCGTCGTTAAACAGTCTGCAGAAGTAGTTCTTCCATATCCTCAGCATCGACGTGCGATTCTACTATGATGTTCCCTTGTTCGTCCTTGCAGGTTTCGGTTCGGGCTCTGTAGCCTTGGCAGGTTCTTTTTACCTTTTGGTAAAACTTCCGAACCTCATTCCTGCTGTAATATCTCTCTATTTCCTCGATCGCGCACTTCTGATGAAATTGCGAACCGTTTATTTGACGAAAACCCACCTTCGATGGTTTAATAATTACTTTCCATCTCATTCCATATGACAGTTTCGATGTCACGATCGGTTCTTTGGGGATGTCTTAAACGTTTTTATTCATTCTAGCTAGGGCGGAGTTCATGATGTACTTTAGACCTTTAATTACGAAATGTTTGACCTAAGTTCGCATGCTAGGAAACCAGAATAATGAGGTTTGAGTTGGTCATGCTATCTAGTCACACCTCAATGATCAATCCTCCCCTGTTCAAGTCTAATAATGCTTGCTTCCATATCACTAGGAACAGAAAGGCGAAGGTTTTCACTATTATCCGTTCTGTATATCAAATCGTTTTGGAGTTCAAATAATTCGCTACCTTCGTTTTTCAAGCTTGGCTCAAATTTTATTGACATCTAGGTCCCAACTTTGAGCGGCTTCTAACTGAAGTTCTATATCGTGCTCGTTGACTTACTTTGACTCAGCGCGTCGACATTTTCCATGTTACTTTCTCCAAGATGCCTGCTTACGTAATCGTAGTATCGTAGGAGTTCTTACTTTATTACCTAACAATATCAAATGCGATACCCTATATAGCAAGTGTTTCCAGCTCGGCGCGATCGTGTTTTTTTTCAAAAGGTAGTATCTACGTTTGAAAAAGTGAATTTCCTATCAAGTTGTCTCTGCAATGACACAGCTCAAGGCCCAGTAGAACTGGGGACAATAAATTGCTGATGTTGTTACATTGTGTGTGATCCCAAAGTTATTATGCCTGTTTTTTTCTTAGGTTTTCGACACGTGCATGCCCTAATTATAGAATATTGTTTGATCTTCCTTTTACGACATCGTTGATCTTCAGTCGTGTTAACCCACGGATTAGCATGCACACTTGCGGAACGTTCAAGATAATAAATGTATGCCTAGGCTCTGATAAATTTCTCCCCTTGGTCGCCATTATCGACAAGCACTGTTTTTGAGGGACGCTGCAGTGATATTCTTAGCCCTCCTTTCACGGCAGTTCAGTATGTGACAAATAAGACGTTGAAAGACCGGTGGATTATTTTTGAGTACAAAATGCATCCTCGTAATTTCAAATTGTCTATTTTATGTTACAAACGAAGTGTATGCTCAAAACAGGCGGCGAATTTATATTGATGGAATCCTCTCTTGAGTCTTGAGGTTCAACAATATTTTTTATTTCCTTCAAATATTCGAGACAATCCTCGAATCTTTGGATAATTATCCCTGAGAATGATCCTATTAGGCATTTTTCTTCAGCTTCAGAGCAGAGTTCTTGTTTCTATTTTAGTTCGAACACATCATAGCGTTCAAACTGTATGTATTTCTTTTTCCGTTCAGAACTTGATTGGAGCTCACTCTATGAGCTCAGAATAAATTGAATGAGCATCCCGAATAAAAAAAACCAAACACAGACAGGAACAGACTGAGAGGAGGCAAAATAAAGGAAAAACAAAATCCAAAACAATCAAAAATAGGGTAGGGGGTTGTTTTTTGTGGTAGAAAGTAATTCAATTTAATAAAATAATTTTTATTTATTTAACAAATAAATTTATTTTTATTTTATTAAATTTATGAAACACACAGTTAAAAGCGGTCAGATGTGTTTCATACATTTAATAAAATAAAGCTTGATTCAGAGCATGCTCTACGTGCACACGCTCAGCTCTGAACTAAAAAGGAAAACGCCAATTGAGTTCTCTGCACTCTGCAGTCAATGCATATGAGTCTCGCCAGACTTTTTCTGTTCCAGTACAATGGATAAAGCGTAGGGGAGAGTAGCTGTGCCGGATTATTCAGTAAATCTTCCGTAATTGCCTGGACGTCCATTTTATCTATAAAGGACAGTCTCCTTGGATGGTTGTACACTGGTAAATTCCTGGTCAGTCGGATATTTATACTGAATTGGCTGTTCATATTTGTATGGCTTGGATTTCTTGCGATGTAATCTAATAACATAACTCAAATCCGATATTTTAAATCAAACCATAAGGAGGGATTTACATCCAATTTGCTATACTCACCCGCTTCAGGTTCGCGTTTGTATTGATATTATAGATTTTTCGAACTACATCTACGTCTGTGATGTCGCTATTAAAACTGTCACTTTTTCTGAAGGATACCCTATCTGAGAACCTACACTCCTCGCCACTTGAATAGAATTTTTTAATTTTTGTAAATTAAAGTTAATTTAATTGCTGTTATTTGATCAAAAGGAAGATTTAATGCTAAACCTTTAAGTTTTAACAATGAATTATCAACCAAAAACCGGCAAAATGCGGGGTCGAAAATTTGCGCCACTTGAATAGGACACTTTAATAAAAATAATAATTTTAGAGATTTCTGATTCTTTTTATTAAGAAATTACCTTAAACTTAAGATAATTGGAGTATTTTAAATTAAAAAAAAATAAATTATTAGTGTGTTGAGCCACCATTCTGTTCCAAAACTTCACACATCCGGTTTGGAAGGGATGCATACAAATTAGCCAAATAATTCAGTGAAATCGAGCTCCAAGCTAATTCGATGGCTTGAGTTAGTTCGGGTATACTCGAATATGTTGTCCTGATCCGTATACTTGACGTGCCAACCATCCCCAAACACTTTCAATGATGTTTAAATCCGGAGAATAGGGCGGCCAGCTTAATAGCTCCACATTTTGACTCTGTATATAGGTTTTATACCCGAGCTGTATGTATTGGCGCATTATCATGTTGATAAATCCACGGCAGAGGTCCAAAAAGGGTATGAAAGTATGGAAATGCCTTTTTCAATAAGCCATTGTAAGACAACGCATTCATTGTGGTTGACACAAATTATAGTTGGCAGCTTCCGTAATAGGAAATGTCGCCCCACACCATCACACCTCCAACTCTGCTATGCAGCCGGTTCAAATAATGTGTTTCTTTGCGGAGGTCATGGAAATAGTAGCTATAGCCATCGGGGCCTTCCAAATTATTTTTTTTTCATCGGAGAAGACTACTCTATGCCACTCCGAAGTCCAGGTTAGGTTAGGTTAGGTAGGTGGGCTGGCATAGTGCCACACTCAGGTCAATACTGACCCATTGTGATACCCATCGGGGGAGGAGGGTTGTCCCTTACTCATTTTTAACCCTGTCTATAAACAACTGAGAATAATTACTCACTGTGCTGTTCGATACAAACCATCCTGTGAATTTGGTGAAGTTCATTTTTTGTCTATCGGTGTGCTGGAGAGCTCGTGTAGGTCGTGGAAGAAATGTCTCCCAAGGAATCTGTATCTGATGTGTTGGAGACCCGGGCAGTGGCACAGGAAGTGGGTAGTATTCTCCAGAGCGTCTTCGTCGCCACAGCTTCTACAGAGTTCTTCTTCCGTCAAGCGTAATTTCTTCATATGGTACCGCAGAGTGTTGTGCCCCATTAAAATACCTACGAGGGTAGATAGTGATGTTCTATCCTCTTTCATTAGACTCTCGGTTCTGGCCTCATTGTAGGTTGGCCATAGCATTCTTGTGATGTGGCAAGTATCTAGTGCCGTCCATCTAAGGTTCGCCTCTCTTATTGCCTTTTTCCCTGCTTCATGCCTGAGTGAGCAATGGCGGGATAAGTACACATGGATCAGCTTGTTCTGACACAGCTGCCGAACCTTGTCTTCCTAATTCGTCCGCTTTCTCGTTGCCCGGAATGCCTTCAGAAGTCCAGGTCACATGTGCGCTACAAAAACTGAGGCGTTGCTCTTTTCGAACCGGGTTGAGAGGTGGCTTCTTCTTGATTTTCAGTCTTTTTAGATGTTTAGCTTTCGAAATAACACGACGCATAGTTGTAAGACTTGCCTTGAGACCGCATTTTTCCCTGATTTTTGCCAAAGAGTCGTGAGAATTTGACGCTTTTCTTAAAATAAGTCGCCTTTCCGCATTAGTAAACACTCTGTATGTCCGGCCTTTCATGTTTTTTCCATTTTCATACTCATTACTTAAAAATGTGGATATAACGTGTCGGCTCCTCTCGATTTTTTTAGCTATTTTGGCAATAGATAAGTCAGCGTCCTTGTAAGCTTCGAGTTGTCCTTTTTCCAAAAATTAACAAAAAAAATCGATCAACGAAGAATATGAGTCTGTGTGCCAAAGATAACGATCAAACTAATTGCATGTTCCATTCAAGTGGCACAAAAATGTTGTTTTAATTCCAACGAATGTTAACATTAAGTACAAAAAAACATATAACGGCTCTTTTCCAGAACTTGCAATTTTGTCACAGAGAAAGAAGCAGAGTTGGACAAAGATAACGGGCATAATAGCATTATTTTATCATTCCGCTTTGGAGTTATGAGCAATTGCAAATAGAGTGTACTGGGTGTCCTATTCAATTGGCGACGAGTGTACTTTTTCTATTTAGAGCTTAGGCGCTTCGGATTCTTGTTTTGCAATCATACCAGAGGAAAATGTTTGTATCTTGTCACTCGGTTCACCACAGAACTTTTTTGAGAGCAATCAACTCCCGGGCTTATTTAAAGGTTAAACGGAAGAATTCATAGCATAAACCTCGACCTCGAAGTCTCTATATTTATATTTTGTTTATTTACTGAAGCAAAAATCGCATCTGAGCAATTTAAACATCCCGGTAAGCCTAGCGACGCATTGAACATCATGCAACTCTCTCGAAAGTGTTCATTCAAATCCGTGGGTTGACTCGAGTGGAGATCACCGGTATTCGAAAATCAGGAAAAGAGGCAGACTGATATAATACAAATGCAAAAACACCTGTATTCGATTGGCCTCTGTAAAGAAGTGGTTCGAAAAAATGGAATCACAATACCTTCTCCTCTCCTTAAACGCGATCCGCTATCTTTACGACTTGGGCAATGAAATTGGTCGCGAAAATCTTAAGAAATTAATTTCTACAAATTTAAAATCAAACGATGTGGAAGCGAAGACCATTGAGGTTATTGTCAAGTGAGGAGAGAATCCAATTACCGATAACAGTACTCGGTTGCAGGTGTGTTTTTTTTTGTTTATAATTAGCGTGCGCTAAAGGGATTTCTTTTTTTGTGTAGTCATACAGTACCCTTATGATGTAACTACAGCGCAGGCATTTTGTTTATTGCTGCAAGTAGAACGAAGCAAATGACGCATTGCCTGTTTTTTTAAGTGCTAC
The DNA here is from genome assembly GCA_949715645.1 of Portevinia maculata. NCBI lineage: Eukaryota > Metazoa > Arthropoda > Insecta > Diptera > Syrphidae > Portevinia > Portevinia maculata. The sequence continues at coordinate 103,991,607 of OX454526.1, forward strand.
TCACTGCATGAAAGAATAGAAGGATAGAAAAGAGGTTTGGTGCGATAGGTTGTTTTCTCCATTGGTGGCGCATAAATTGCTTTAGGGAGACCTGTTTTGTTGTGTGTATTCAATTTTAAGAATCATGGCCGGGGTCGGGATTCAAACGCACTACCTGCCAATCACTTAGTGAATACACTACCATGGCACCATTGCCACCTGTTAAAGACAGTCCCATTGAATGTCCGTTTGCAAATAATTTATTTTCTGTTTTATGTTGAATTCTTTGAAGAAATCACGCACACAAGCTCATTTAAGAATGACATCCTGATCACATTCGAAATCTAACAAGGGACTTCTCGAGAAGCATCCCGACAAAAACCCTCAAGTTGAAGTTATCATCGCTGGATGTGAAAATCTTGGATCTAGACAAACAAGAAATGAATTACATTGAACAAAAGGACAATGTGCAAACGCAAGTTCCAGTGAACAATAAAGTTCGGTAAGGTGTTAATTTAGAGATCTCCAACTGGAGACTCTTTATTATGGTTCCAGATGTGATTTTTTTCCATGTGTGAAAGCATGATGAAACCTTAAGTCGCACAACAATGAATTCCAAATGAATTTGATCGCTCTAAATTATCACCTCACCGAATATGACATTGACACCAAACGCGCTGTTCTTCAAAAGTCACAACATCCGTCAATCCATCAATGTCGAAGAGCGACAGATAGGGACCAAACGATGCGGCCGTCAACTATCCGATACTTTGGAGTTTTTCGATACGGCAGAAGATGATCATCCGGGCAAAATTTGTTGTGAAATTTTGTTTTTGTAGGTAAATGCTTATAATTTTAATTCTTTCAGCAGTTGATATAATCTTTATGATTCCTCGATACATGCGAAGACGCGTGTATCATCAGCGTAATTGTTTATCGGCTAGTACTCGATGATCATATCAAAAGTTTGGAGATTCTGGAGAAAGTGCTTCGGCGCTACTTTAATCGTGATGACGAATCAATGAAATCATCGGCGTTTTCTTGGAGAATCGGACTCCACGCAAGAAACAGCAATATCGCCATCCACTAAATGATATGAAATTGAAATTAAAACCCGAGACGATTTTGCATTTCGTCATTAACGCTACACGTCCAGAGCTTTGTGCACCGGCTGCGAATATACACAACAAGTTGGTGCTTCATTTTACAAGAAATGCGCAACAACATCGCTAAAAAAGATCTGTAATCGCCGTAAGCGCCATTACAACGGAGAGGGAATATGAAAAGGTCGCATCAAATTAAATTTCCAATAGCCTAGCTCCAGTTGCGGCAGATGCGAACGATCCAAAAGAAACAGTCGACGCCGAAAGGGAAAACAGCTCCACATCTCAAAGTCCAACGCCGAAGAAAACACAAACAGCAAAGCAAAAGAAATCTCAATCGCCGAAAGGATCAGGAAATGAAAAAACAAAAAAGCAAATCAATATACAAAATTGATTTATCTTGAAAATTCTAAAATAGATACAAAAAATTATACCAATAGCTAGTTATGGACTTAATAGAGTAGTTTCATTTTTTTTCGAGCAACATTTTAGTTAGTAGATTACTTTGGATCGACTTCTGGATTTGGCCTGAGGTGCGTCAACAGAAAACCTTTCAAGTTAAAGAAAGGCTCATTGTTATGCATTTGGCTTCGTAGGATTTGTTTGCAAAGCGAATGCATCATCGGCCACTAGAACGTACGGCAAAGGTTGTTCTCGCCCTAATAGAGGTGTTATTGACGATAGTCCAAGTAGTCCGCCCTGTTCATAGCACAAGCAAAGCTGCACGTATTGAAAACGAGCGCATACACATACAACAAATGCGCAACACATTTCTCTTCATTGTTTTTTTTAAATACACAAAACCAAAAAAATTAAAATAATCTCAAAATTAGTTTCAAAATATGTTTTCAACTCAAATACTAGGAAACTTATGAGAGCCTATGCAAGCCATCCTGAGGCTTTTACAAACTTAAGTAGGTCAAAAAGGGTCCTGCCGTGAAGTTCTTCTAGGTCCTGGAAAAATAATTTTCATAGGAATTTATTTCTGATGTTAATTTAATATTAATTTTCGCTGGATGTAAACAAATAAGTAGATAAATAAAATGATTTTTCTTAATTTTGTTTCATACATAAAACTTAACACGTTTGCGCACATGACGAGTGCACACGTGTTTCCGACTCTCTTGGCCTCTTGGTGGTGCATGAATGGACGTGCATAGACGTCTTTTAAAAACTACTTTTTATATCAAAACCTGTATAAAAGTCCGAAATCAGATACAATTTAATGGAAACGTAATTTTGTGCGATCCGGCAGCAGTATTCAATCACTTCCGTCCTAGTGTCGATTATAGCGATATTTTGCTTGTTGGTCATGTTTGAAATATGCAGTAACGTCATGCACCACCAAACCAACGACACAAATAAATGCTGTGTGCGAACGTGTAGAAAAAAAACGTCCCGCATTGGCTTCAAAAAATTCTGGTCCCTATAATGTCAGAGGAAAAATACTGCAAACCCCGTTAAAAAGACAATCAGCCCTATTCTAAATATTCCCCGATAGTTTTCTCCCGGGAGCTAAATTCCCCTATTACGAATTCACCGGGAATCTATGTCCATTTTGACATTATGAATGAAATTGCCGAATATATATTTATTATTATTTTTAAAAACGTGATTGCTAAATTGTGAAAAGATGAATAATAAAAAGCAAAACAAAATATAAATTCACTAATTAGTTTGAAATCACTCTTAATCACATCTATATATTAATACGGAGTTGCCTATAACGTGTTTCCACCCATTTTTGCTATTATACGTCACATATATATGCCAACATTATATATATTTGGGTAGGGGACAATACATAGAAGTGCACAATACAAAAATTATCCACATATATAACACACATTATTAAAGCGAATTGGATGAAATTACAACAACAACAACATTGCTGTGTGAGGCAATCTGCCAATCGGAAAGGAAAAATGTTATACGATGAGGTTTCTTGAAAATGCTTGAAGTTACTTGAAAATGTTTGAAAATACTTGAAGTTACTTGAAGTTACCAACAACAACATTGCTGTGCATGTTATGCATTTGATAATGCTTGAACGTACTTGAATGGACATGCTTGAAGTTACTTGAAAATGCTTGAAGGTACTTGAAAATGCTTGAAGTTACTTGAAGTTACATGAAAAAGCTTGAAAATAGTTGAAGTTACTTGAAGTTACCAACAACAACATTGCTGTGCATGGTATGCATTTGATAATCCTTGAACATACTTGAAGTTACTTGGACATGCTTGAAGTTACTTGAAAATGCTTGAAGGTACTTGAAAATGCTTAAAGTTACTTGAAGTTACTTGAAAATGCTTGAAGTTACTTTAAGTTACTTGAAAATGCTTGACGTTACTTGAAGTTACCTGAAAATGCTTGAAGTTACTTTAAGTTACTTGAAAATGCTTGAAGTTACTTGAATATGCTTGAGAACTTGAAGTTATTTGATAACGCTTGAACATACTTGAAGTTACTTGGACATGCTTGAAATTAGTTGAAAATGCTAGAAGTTAATAGAAAATGCTTGAAGTAACTTGAAAATGCTTGAAAATACTTGAAGTTACTTGAAGTTACTTGAAGTTACCAACAACAACATTGCTGTGCATGGTATGCATTTGATAATGCTTGAACATACTTGAAGTTACTTGGACATGCTTGAAGTTACTTGAAAATGCTTGAAGGTACTTGAAAATGCTTGGAGTTATTGAAAATGCTTGAAAATACTTAAAGTTACTTGAAAATACTTGAAGTTACCTGAAAATAATTGAAGTTACTTTAAGTTACTTGAAAATGCTTGAAGTTACTTCAAAATGCTTGAAAACTTGAAGTTACTTGATAATGCTTGAACATACTTGAAGTTACTTGGACATGCTTGAAGATAGTTGAAAATGATTGAGGTTAATAGAAAATGCTTGAAGTTACTTGAAAATGCTTGAAAATACTTGAAGTTAGTTGAAGTTACTTGAAGTTACCAACAACAACATTGCTGTGCATGTTATGCATTTGATAATGCTTGAACATACTTGAAGTTACTTGGACATGCTTGAAGTTACTTGAAAATGCTTGTAGGTACTTGAAAATGCTTGGAGTTACTTGAAAATGCTTGAAAATACTTAAAGTTACTTGAAAATACTTGAAGTTACCTGAAAATGCTTGAAGTTACTGTAAGCTACTTGAAAATGCTCGAAGTTACTTGAAAATGCTTGAAGTTACTTGAAAATGCCGGAAAAATTTTATATCGTGAAATCGGAGAATGCAATGTTGAAAAATTTCATTTTCCGATTAATATGTATAACAGTCGACTTTGTTTGTTTTTTCAACTTTTAGAATAAATTGCTCGAATTTCGACCATGGGGCGACTAGTTGCATATAAAAATAGAAAACTGAATTGGAAAGTTGTACCCAATTGGGTTGAACTTGATATATGGTTTTTTAAGTCGTCAATTTCTAGAAGCCGACGATTTTTTTCAATGCTGTATTCTACTTCTCGTTTTCTTAAGTTTTCCATGACCCAGTTGTGCCGCTTGGCTTCTTGAAGTTTCTTGTTTTCGATTCTCAACGTTTCTTTGTACTTTTTCTTTTGAATATCGTAGATTCTGTCGAGGGAATGATATATTTTTATAGCATTTCTCTGGTTCTCCTTAAAGTCTCTGATTACATCCTTGACAGCCGCACACAAATCCTTTTGGACAACAACGGTCTCTTTAACGCCTCCGACTACATCCTTAACATTATCACACAACTCTTTTTGGATTAAAAGTTATTTTTCTAACGCTTCACTCCTAAACAATTCTTTCACTTTTAATTTAGTTTCAATGTTCAAAAATGAAAAACTTGCGTTTTTTTATAAAACTCCCTGGCAAATGTGTGGGGAAGAAACTCTCGGCAAATGACATTACATTCTCGCTTGTGTTGACATTTAAAATCGCAATTTTTTCCCATTTTCGAAGTTTGTTAAGAACAAGGGAAAAGGAAAAAGTGAACAAATTCCCCGGAAAATTTTAAGTAGAATAGGAGTAAAGGGAAAAGAGTACAAATTCCCCAAGTGTTGTTATTTAGAATCGGGCTGAATATCAATTATCGTTTCTATACAATCCGAAAGAGAGGCAGGAATTAAAACTTCTGGATCAATCAAATCCAACAACACCATCATTTGATTGGCTTCAGTGATGAAGTCATTGGAAATCGATATCTGCTTTCGAAATCTTAAGCCCTAGGAAAAACAAATAGTTTTGTAGATTATTGATTGTTTACCATTCTTTTCTTCTTTAGCATGGTTCGAAAATTGACATCCATGTCGGTTTGCATCGATAGCAAAAATTGTTCAATTGAAAAAGTTTCTCTCATCCGCAGAGATCTTTTTAGTTGACCTCCTATTTTCATTTCTTACCTTTCCTTTTTCTGAATGAACATTTCCGTATTCGATGCAGATGCAGATTTGTTTGCATATACCATTTCCATTTTTTTGCGCTCCCCACCGAATTTAAAATGCACTACTTGCATCTCCAGTCAACCAAAAACATGGACAACACGTTAGTACAATTACTTTTGCATGTTCTCTGCATGTGTTCCCATACAACCTCATAGCTTTGTCCGATTCCATTGTTAGATCCAAAATCAAGTTCTCTCTTGTGCGGTGGTGGCCTACATATTGCACACGTGAATTCCATCAGCTTGATTCTTTATCCAAATGAAATGCTGTTAGCTGGAAGATATAGCTTTTTTTACCACCTTGCACTAGGTGTATACACATATATAACCAACTAAAAATATAGGGACGGGCTACAGTCCGCTTGGGCGAACTGTTGGATACCCTATTCTTATTCCTATCCCTCATAAGTGGGCGTGACAAAAGTCTAAGTATGGTTGAATTGTTCTACATATTTTGTTATATAACATTTAAAGGATTTTATCAAAAAAACGCTCCCTAGCTCAAACTTGGGTGTTTCAATAAAATTGGTTTATTTAATTGTGGGCGTGTCAGTAGGCGGATTTAAAAAAAATTAACACATGAGAATAAAGGGCCCCTAGAGAGTATATATTATAAATTTCAGCTCCCTAGCTCAAACTTTGAATTTTCAAAAAAAAAATGTGGGCGTGTCAGTGGGCGGATTTTAAAAATATTTACACATGAGCATAAAGGACCCATACAGAGTATATATTATAAATTTCAGCTCCCTAGCTCAAACTTTGGATTTTCAAAAATTAATATACCCTTAGAATAGGGTATAAAAAAATTGTTTTATTTATTTGTGGGCGTGTCAGTGGGCGGATTTTGAAATTTTTTTTATCCCGAGCAGTTTTAGGAGCCATAGATCATATATACAAAATTTCAGCTTTCTAGCTCAAAATTTAATTTTTTCCAAAATTTTGTTTTTTTTAAGTTTGTGGGCGTGTCTGTGGGCGGATTTCAAAAATTCGTAAACTTGATTATTTCGGGACCCTAGAGAGTATATGGTTAAAATTTCAGCTCTCTAGGTCCAGTTTAAAGGCCTAATTTTTGGCGACAGACGGACGGACGGACGGACATGGCTAGATCGACATTACTATCGATGCTGATCATAAATAGGTATAGTAACTTTTAGGGGTCTACGGGCAATATTAAGGTATGTTACAAACTATGCGTCAAAATTAATATACCCTTAGAATAGGGTATAAAAAGAGGAGAAAATACTTAATTCGTTGCCGATTCCCGTGGAAGTTTTTCATCCACGCTGAGGAAGAATGAGGCATGAGTAATTGTTTTAAATAATTGTTTCAGCCAAGTTTGAATTACGTTAATGTGCTTCTGGGCTTACCTTTCGCATAGTTTTCTTTGAATGGTTGCATTTCAATTCTTAGGAAAAATTGACTACACAACAAAATGGGAAGATTTAAAAAAATATAGATAGGTATACAAGTATTTTAGAAAATTCAATGTTTACAGGTGAACACGCCTTTGACTAGTGGAAACCAAGCTCGCCCATTTTAAGTATGCTTTTAAGGTTTTAGATCCACTTCTAAGTAAACGGAGTCCAACTCTAGTTTATGTAACGATTGCGCTTTTTAAATGCATTTATCCTCAAAGATGTTTTTCACATGGTGAAAATAAATAAAGATTTTGGTGCAGTAGGTGAAGAATTTTCCTTTAATGATTTTCCTAAGCACTTAGTTTTATTGCTGGTGCGGTTTATTTTCTTTCTTTTCAAAGGCACATCACGTAAAAAAAACACAAAATCTAATGGGTATGGATAAGGATTGTTTACCATAAAGTCTGTGCGGAATTTACAATAGAAATTGGTTACAGGAAAAAATGAGCACACAATTACAACGCCCCCTAAGGAAACAGGATAGGGTAGGTTAGTACTTTCATCGTGCAGAAATAAACAAGATGAATGTTAAACATGTAGTGCACGTGCACCACTGGTAACTGAAAAGTAAAAGTAGAGTCAGAGCGATTGTAAGTTGCTTTTAAAATACTTAAGGGGAGTTTTATTTTTGTTGGTGGTTGCCGTTTGCAGAGGTAAAATGCATTAACCGAGTACCAACTTTAGACTTCTCGACTCACTGTGACACATAGAGCCTTTTAAACTTGTTTTAAACCAATAAAAATGCAGTAAATGTTTAAAAATAATCACATCACAGTCATGGGGTAGCCATAGTCGTAAAAAAATTACAATCGAAAAGTTTGATGTAAATTTGTGAGTTTTGAACTTATAAAAAGCAATTAAGAAAGTCAATCCGGTTGTTAACGGCTTAGCCGAACATATAATAGGGATAATTTCTTGCAAGTCCACACGGGCTTAGCTTAGTAGTTAACATATTGAATGCTACTATAAGAAGTAATCCGATATTTGGCCTAGCTATTAGCCCAGACCGTTTTCGTGACTTTGGCTCAGCACTCAAAACAAGGTGTAACTAGACTCACATTTGTTTGTTTCACTAATTATATTGAATCGTCAAAAGCAAAACTGCTTAATTAAATGGGTGAGCAAGGCAAAAGGAAAGGTGGTAGTTGACCCATTAAATTTTTATTGAGTCTTATTTTCGTTAAAAATCAGCGAGACAATCGGGATATATGTCACCCATTTTTTTATTTTTCTTTTAACTCAAAAAATAAAAAGATTTAAGCTTAACACGTAAATAATTTTTTTTTTATTTTATTGAAAAACTAAAACTAAGAACATTAACATAATTCAAGATTGCAAACATAATCTACTTTAATTATGAAAACATACTTAAAAAATGGATGATAATTTGGCACTTTTAAGCTTCTGCTAAGACGTTTGTGGTTGTGAGCTGTGTGTAAATTTCTCTCTTTTTCGCTCTTGTTCCATCTTTTTTGTCCGGAGAATGTTTTCTACAAAAAAGCGGACTTCTCATCAGTTCTGTTCGCATGAAAGCTTCTTCGTGGCGATTTTTTTCGGAGTGATAAGGCCAATGCTCCTTTCCAGATCCCGCCGCCTACCTATCCCCCACCTAATTGCGTTTTTCTTGCCACACTTGCATTTTAGAAAGGTGAACATGAGTCGTGCGACCAGAAAACGCATATTATACATTGCGTCCATTCATCTGATTTTTAGCTTGATGTATATTCTTCCCCGCATCCTCTGGCCTATTTTACTCATTATGTATGGACATTTTATCATTCTCCTACGTGCTGTATTCAGATCCCTTCTTTTGTACTTATTTTTTTAATTTTTTGACAACTTGTTTAATCTTACTTCCTTTAATTGTTTCAATTTTTATGATTCGAGGTTGTACGAGCTTGTTAAAATCCGGTGCCGTTTCTTCCGACCTTTCGAGGTGCCCTTTCTCCCAATTGAAATTGGAATTGTTTTTGTTAAAAACATTAATAAACTAGTATGCACAATCGTAACGGTAAATAGAAACAACCACACACGATTCACCTTAGTTTTTTTGTAACAACCAACACTGGTAACCGAATATTTTTCGATCTCCACTTCTTTCACTCACTTAAAAAAAAAATGTTGTTCAAATTCACTTGCTTTTTTTATTGTTCTTATAAAGGAAGTTGCACCTGCTATTATAACCGCGAGAGCACCTATCGAGAGCTCATGAAAAATTTAATGATATTTTAATTTCTTTATATAAAAAAAAATTGTGAAGTGGGAAATATTAAAAGGGTGCCATATCTCTCGTGGTGCCTTATCACCCGACTACTCTATGTGGAAAAAATTCGACAAAATGAAATTAGTGGCATTTTTATTAAGAAATAGTTAATGCCACTTCATTAAAAAATACTATTTATACCGTATTCTAAGGGTATATTAATTTTGACTCATAATTTGTAACATACCATAATATTGGCTGTAGATCCCTATTACAGGGTGGCGCACCAATTGTGCTACAATAAGAAATTCAAATACCTTTTTTTTAATCAATGTATTTCTTTTTTCTTTTTTTGTATAGAAAATTCAATTCTTTTTTATATAACTAATTGTTTTTGAAAAGGAAAGACCGTAACTAACCTCCTTGCTCATCCACGCATGCATATGCGACACCTGATCAGAAAATTATTCACTGCGGCTTGAAGGGTTGAAGTCGGGATTGCCTCAATTATTGTTTTAATGGACTGCTTCAATCCAGTCAAATTCCTTGTTTTCGTTTTGTACACATTTTGCTTGTCATAACCGCATACAAAAAGTCTGGTGCAGTCAGGTCAGGTGACCTTGGGGGCCAGCGGAAAGTGGAGTTCCTGGATATTAATTTGTTTGGGAATTCTCCTTGGAGCTCCGCCATAACCTGGCTATATGCACAGTTGCTCCATTTTGCTGGAACCAAATGCTGTTGTAACGGATACTTCGTCGCGCGGTTCTGGGTAAAAAAAACTCCTTCAATATCTTTAAATAACGGTCCCCATTGACAGTTACTGTTACCCGAATAATGCGATCTCGTGCGATGCTTCCAGATTCGGCGAACATCGTCCATCTACTCAGGGAAGCGCTGCCAAACTCCCGCCTAAATTCGCTTTTGGGCGGAAATGGAGGACTGCAAAGCATGCTTCCGCTGCACTATCCAAATCCTCTTTTCGGTATGCCAAGTATTCATTTTAATAAATCAGAACTGAATAGTAACCTCCGAATAAAAAAAAAGCTGATTACTCACACAGAAAAAAGTTATTACGTTTTGTTTTTGAAGCACGATTCGTGCGCCACCCTGTAGTTACTGTATTCGTAATCAGCATCGAAATTAATGTTGATCTAGCCATGTCCGTCAGTCCGTCGGCAAAAATGTTGTCCTAAAACTCTCCAGGGCGAAATAAGAATTATTAAAATCCGCCCACAATCACAAAAAAAAAATTTATTGAAAATAAACGAATTTTGAACTAGAAAGCTGACATTTTTAATATATTGTTTTTAGGAACCCCACAATTCTATTATGTATATAAAATTCTCTGTCATTCTCACTTTTGGGACGCGTTTTTCGAGATGGCTTGGTCTTTAAAGGCCTTCTCGGACAATGGGGAGGGGAGCCTTAGATCCTCTTGGCTGGAGCATTATTTTCCATTCGCTCAATGTGGCCGAGCCAATTTAGACGACGTGATTTAGCTTTTTGGACTACATCCACATCTTGGTACAGCTCATAGAGTTTGCGGATGTATCTTCTCCTCCATTCGCCCTCCTAGCACGAAGGAAAAAAATTCCCGACGGAGTATTTTGTTTTCAAAAGAATCCAATATAAGCTCGCCTTTTCTAAGCACTCGGCACCATAAAGTATAACTGGCTGGATTAAGGTTCGATAGAGGATTCATGCGATAGAGGATGCTTCGAGTGAGGAGTTTTGAACACATTTGTTTCGCTAAACCAAAGTAGCAGCGGTTTCCTAAGGATATTCTCCATCGGAACTCCACTAAGGTGTCATTCGTGGAGTTGATGTTTACTCCTATGTAGATGAACTCCTTAACTACTTCTAAATTATTGCTATCAACAGTGACGTTTTGTCCTAGGCGGTGGGCAGATGTTTGTTTGTTTGTTGATAGCATGTACTTGGTCTTATCCTCTTTTATCAAGCACACTCTTATCCGAGAATGTCTTCGAATTTTTAGTCGATGTATGGTCTTCTTGGTAAAATAAATAATAATAATAATAAAATTACACGGTCCATCGATTGACATCATGCATCGTGTATGTGTGGATTGACTCTACTCCTTACACAGTTCAATCGATTGACGTGAAGTTTTTAGTTTTAGTGAGTTTTCGTGGTGTACGGATGTCCGATGAGTGAAACGGACGATTGTATTGCATATATTGCTCTTGCACGAGATGAGCACGGAGATTCGCTGTCTTTAATGAAATTAATTTCATTAAAATACCAAAGAGTTGGTTCACTGAAATTATCAACACCGGATCCGCTTTCGTTTAATTCATTTAAATGTTTTAGCTCGCGCCGAAAATTCGTTCTCAACGTATTTATTTTTCTGGTGACATCCGCTTTTTGTGCATCAGCATACTTTTCTTTATACTTTTGTAGTAAAACTTCATATTGCTTAATTTTTTTGTTTCGGTCGCTACAATCTTTCAATTTAACATCGCATAAACTCGGTAATGACCGAAACGTTTCAATTAATTCCGATACAAATGCTCGGTCTTCATCGTCCTTCAATTTTCCGCTGGCGCCAGACATGTTTTCACTTCCGTGACACAAAACACAATGAAGTAATTACGTCAATCCAACCCTTACACATATCAATCAGCATGACGTTCATCATGCAAAATCAAACTTGCTTTGATTTTCGTCAATCAGACCTCACCAAATGTGTGTGACTCATTCAGATACGATTTCACAAACACATGCTAGTGATGGATGTCATTCGATTGACCGTGTAAGACCGCTTTAGGCTTCAACTATTTGCGCGTGTAAAGTGGAAGGGACCTACTATTTTACACCAACTCTGAACAGCAAATTTGAGAAAGTTTTTATCACAATTGATACTCTTTGATATTTTTCATAATTTCGAAAGAGAAATAGAACTAAAGGCGTTACTGGTCCCCGGCGTGATTTGAACGTGAGATCCCTAAGTCAGTAGTGCAACGCACTTACCACTAAGTCACAGCCTCCACATGCTGTCCTTGGTATTGCTCGAAAACCGTCAGCTTCTCTCAATTTGTTTGTTATGGTCAGGTCGATTCTATAAGAATGGATTTTGCGAGATTTATCTTAAAACGGTATCTCCTATAGAACCGATTTTTTAAGATAAGAATTTCTCGCTAACAACGAAACCGATTTCAATTAAATTTAAAATTTAGGAAGGCTTTTATGATCAAATTCATATCTACATAACTTTTTTGGTTTTTTGAATATGCTGGAAACGGGTATATTGAATTTTTCCAGATTTTTTTCCAAATGAAAACTACAGATTTCCTTGTATTGAAATACTCAAAAAATTGCAAAATATTTTTCAAAAATTAAAAAAAAAACAGGTTTAAAAAAAACTGCTTAACGATTTTCAATATTTTTTTTTCCTAGGAAGACTATTGCTAATAAAATACTATTGCATACTTAATTTTCCCAAGAACTCTCAAACAAATTTGAAAAACTAAAAGATTTTTCCAATATTTTTTTAAATAATTTTTAGTTATTATTTATTAGGTAGATATTATCATTCCTTAAGATTTTATTATTGCAAAAAGTATTACATAACATGTAGGTAGGAATCATTTTTATAAAATTAAATTTAAACGTCTGGCATTCTGCACTGCAAATATATCTAAAACTTCCTCAATGTCAATCTCACTTTGTCGATGAATTGACATTAACGCCAATCCTGTTAATCTTTCTTCACCGGTAGAATTTCTTAGATAAGTTTTTAAACGTTTCATTGTCGAAAATGTTCGTTCCGGTGTACATCTTGAAACCGGTAGTGTCGCCGATATTTTAAGAAGCTTGTGGATGTTAGGAAACAGATCCTTATTGCATTCGCCAAGAGCTGCACTTTTTGAACGCTCTCCATCTTTTTGTGTATGGCATTTTGTCTTCCATAGCGTAAGTTCAGCTTTTAAAGTGTACCAATCGAAAAAAGATTTATAAAATTTGAGGTTTTGAAGTAAAACTTCTTTACGCGCGCTTGACTTGGGGAGTAAGCTGGTGAATGAGACACGAAAGTGTAGACCAATGTAGACTTCCGGCGTAACGGAGGTGTAGACACACGTAGACTTCCGTTACAACCCATACAATTTAGTCGGCGGAAAGGTTCGTGGAATGGGTAAACACCCTTGAATCTCCTCAATAGATGACAATACTAAGCTCATCATCTATCCAAACCGATCCGACAGATGGAATTTACCGGACGTGAGTAAAGTCATTGTGTCCATGAATCGCAGTTCATTAGTTAGAAATATAGAGCGTCACCGTCATCGTCAGATTTTTAGGTCGGACGGAAAAAATGTTTAATATACACTCTCCAGGGGCCCTTGCTGCTCATGTGTAAATATTTTCAAAAATCGCCCACTGACACGCCCACAATTTAAAATAGATGGAGCGAAAGAAGTTTTACTTCAGTCGTGTGGTCTTAAGCACACTAATATTTTTTTTTCGTTATAATTTTGTTCGTTTTTGCCAAGGATCGATGGAATCAAAATGCACAAAGAGGAAAGAATGGACTTATGGTTTTCAAATCTCATTTTAAGCTGACTTAAAAAGTCATCTAAAAGAGGAATCATAATACTTATCCTAATATAGGTTTCCGGGTCTGTTGTGTTCATGTTTTGTCTGTGCTGCTGCCTTGACACAATTCGTGGAATTTAAAGTTTTTAATCCACAACATTTACTAAGTTTTGTGCAGTCTCAAAAATTGTTTTGAATTCCGGAATGATATTTTCGCGTATTCCTTGAAATGTGTTTGTTATTAATTCCACATGTTCCAATCCAGACACTATGTCGCATGAAGGGGATTGTAAGATCTTACAAAGTGGCAATGTATTCGATGACGTATCAGACTCTTTATCACTACACAACTCTTCCAAAGCATCAATTATCGCTTTAAAAATGTCCTTAAACCTTATCAACCCATCATGGTTTTCCACCCAGCGTGTTTCTCACATTGCTGTTAAATTTTTCCATTTATTTTGAGGATAATTTTGTTTAATCATTTCCTGCAACAAATGTGTGCTCCTTGCCGATAATTCAAAAAATTTCCAACAGATTTTATGGTACCAATAGTGTAGAAGAACATTCCATTTTTTTTTGCGCATACCTACAATGAAAAGTGATTGAATGTTGATTCCTCGTGGCGTCAGATAAAAGAAAGAGATAGAATAACGAAATGCGCAATATATTACCTCGTTTTCTGTATATCTTGGCCGGTGCAGGGAAATAAGCCCACGGGAACTAAGTCCACTGAGGGACTTAGTTCCCACATAGTGGGAAATAAAACCACTTTAGCGAAGTGGACTTAGTTCCCATGTAAAGTGGGAAATAAGTCCATTTTTTTATGGGAACTTAGTACACATTCAAAAATAAGAAGAGGGAAATAACATCCAATATTTAGAATTAGACTAAAAACTGTAAAGTGCAGTTAGTTATCACACTCTTTAAGCAAAATCTTAAGCTTATCATGGTGACATAAAGCCCACTAATTATGGAATCTACTTGCGATTGCGTAACTAATCCCATAAACAGTACAATGCATATGGTGGGCATGCTGCCCCCCTGCAACCTCCCCGCTTGGGGTCACTGTTTGATTTGGAGTTGTATTTAAAAATTGTCAGAGTTACCTTCATCGAAAATTATGTTGGTACTACTTCGGCTTAAAACTTAAATCAGAAATTTTGAACATAATCAATTATTATTTGAGTACAAATTTCATTCTGATGTGGAAAAGTATGATTCACATATCCCCCCCCCCCCCCCTGGCTGCGGCTTTGGTACTAATTGATCTTAAATTTCACTTTAACGCAAATGCACGTGCCCTCCGGAATAGTATTGCGTATGTACTTTGCATTTTAATGGTTAATTAGTTAGCACTTTACAATTACACGTAGCTGATGCTCCGGTGAAAACCTTTCTTGTTTGATTAAACTTTCTTGCAGGTACGCCCTAACGTGTGTGTGTGTTTTTTTTTAATGTCATCCGACTACACCTACCTAATACCTAAATAGCCGGATGTATCTCATATATTAAATACGGTCCACATTGCACGGTTTCTACAGCCGGCAGCGGCTATGTGGATGAGGAGATTACCACTCATCTGCTCATTTGCTTGGTATAATTAAAGCTACAATGCGGCGAATACGTAAACTGACGTCTGGAAAACAGTGTCTGTGACTATTTATTTATTCATGCCGTATGGTAAAATGTATATTCCAGAGACTTTAGAATAACCCGGCTCAGATTCTACATACATACATGTAAACATCTCATTGTCATCGTTATTCACCCCTTAGAGAACAGCAAGTATGTAATGCTGCAACTAAGTAGATGGTAATTCCTTTGCTATATGAATCTGCCTGAAAAAGGAAAGCAAAGTTAAACTCCCTGTTGTGTTAAGGTGCAGAAATTTATTCTATATCAAGTGCTGCAGTGCACACGACAGTACAACTTTAATTCCTCATGGTTAATGCTGATTGCATTGAAAGGGTTTTTTTTGCTTGTCTGAGCTTTATGCGATAAAGTTCATCATGCAAGTTGCAATAATTCAAATTTACTGTGGAGAGTGGAGTGGGGAAACTGGGGTGCAAAATACCTAAAAGTTCATGTCAAGGCTTATAAAGAGTGTTGTTTTGTCGCCTTTCAGCACGGACCCGCTTTTGCTTCAAGGAAACAATTATTTGTCTGTGAAATTAGAACGGAAACGAAATTGTAATCAGAAAAAGTTTTGGAATTGCCAGGATTTGTGGCAATAAAAAAGCTTCTAATTAGCATATAAGTGTAGATTCTTTAGAGGCGCCGCGCGGCTTAAAATTGTTTTACATTTCCATAAATTGATTGCTTAGTACATAGTTGAAGTTTTTTTTTAGGTTTATGGAAGTTATACTGTTTGATAAAAATGAAACACAAGCTGGAAGTTCAGTTATAATTTGTGCTTGTAAGAAAGAGTCTTGTCATGGCTGGCGACTGGAAGGGAATGCGAGTGTAACGCTTAAGGCAAACAAATCTCAGAATCACAATTCAAAGCGTTTATTTCTGTAAAACGAAATCAATTTATAGAGGCTTTTACATTTATTCATTTACAAAGATATTCTTACCGCAGTTTTCTTTCCCTTCTTCTTTGTCGGCTAACAAATGGCAAATGCGCCAAATTAAGGAAACTTCGCACGTAAGGCGGATGGACACGAAGTCGAACAAGTAAATGTCAAAAGAAAGAAGAAGAAGAAGAGTAAGGTTACGTTAACATTAAGTTAGTTTATACTAGTCGTTCGGTAACAAGTCTCGATCTCTATGACCGATAAATGTAAAGCGTCTGGACCTTGCCTAAGTGGGTCAGTGGAAGGCCCCAAATCTAAAAAAAAGCAGTCATTTTTATAATGTGGGTCGCGACCCTCAATAGGTCCGTGGATATACATTCAGGGAGTCGCGGGCTTCAGAATAAAAAATAAAAAAAATAATTTCAAATTTATTTTTATTAACAATGTTATGTCCCGTGCAGGATAAGAATATCACTGTAGTGTTCTGCTGCCAACAACATTTGTCATAAAAGGCGAGTAAAGAGAAAAATCACATTGGAGCAATTTTAAAATGTAGGTACCTAAAGGAAGACCAAACAACAATTAATAATAGGAGCATGTACGTTTCGAAACGATACAAAAAAGGGCATGTCCCTAAAATCACCTCAATCGATTTCAAAACTTGACATCTTTGAAGACGTTATTCATTCAGGCATTTACAATGACATTGCAGCTGCTAGCTCTCTAGATAATGCCAATCTGCTTTCTGTCCGCTTTGCAGCTAGCTTAACGCTTCCAGATTGTGCTTTCTCTCCCCAGTACTAGAGAGCGTAGAATACACCATGGAACCAATCCACTGTCGCACTCGTACAGTTGCTAGAGTACTTCGAGATCTTGACAAACACAAATTCGCTGGTGCAGATGGTATTTCCCCTATCGTTCTGAATAGGTGTCCTTCTACGCTGGTAAAACCACTGCATAAGCTTTTCTATCTGTCATATTCTTCAGTGCTCTTTCCGAGAAGATGAAAAAAGGCGCATCTTCTTCCCCTCCTCCTACCGACCAATTACACTTACGTCCTTTTTCCAAAGTCATGAGAACGCTTAATGACCGGCAGTAGGGTGTTCGTAGCAACGACCCGTGAGTTGATGACACATCTTACCGAAAAGTGGAACCAATCTCTTCACCATGGTGGTGAAAGTAAGATCGTTGTATGTATGTCGCGCTTGATATTTCAAAGGCATTTGACAGAGTTTGGCATCAAGCTCTTTTGTCGAAAATGCATGCATTTGGCATCGATAATACTATTCTTCAATCAATTAGATATTTCTATTCGGACCGTGAACGAATGATTGCTGCTATTCTTCAAGGCTCTGTCCTTTCTCCGACTCTTTTCCTAATTTTTATAAATGATCTCTTGTCTGGTACTTCTAACCCAATCCATTCCTTTGCCAATAACAGTACCCTCAGCTTCTTATATTTGTTTCTTGGGTCAGGCCCCTCTTCTTCGGGTGTGGAACTGGAACGGCAACTTATGTTAAGCTCATTACATTCCGATCTTAACAGCATAAGTCAGTGCAGCATAACCAAAAGATTGGAATTGAATGCTTCTAAAACGCAATGCTGACTTCTGTCATTAAAGCAAATCCCACACACCCTGCCATTATACATGAATGGCACTTGTATCGTTGAGATCGAAAGACTTTCCATTCTCGTTATGTGTGTTAATGACAACCTTCGTTGGAATGATCACATATTCGATGTCGCCAAGAACGCTGCGAAATGTCTAGGCATCCTTAAGCGATGCCAGAAATATTTCTGCTCTTCTGATCTGGCTACAATTTATAAGGCGATGCACCAATAACTTATTCGGAGCTACTTGACAGGATTCAAAAACGCGCGATGAAACTCATTGGCGACCGAGACATCGCGAGATCGATTGATTGATCTCTTCAGCATCGTCACAATGTCTCCTGTCTCTCGCTATTTTGTTGTTATTTCCATCACAAATGCTTAAACGAAACAGTCAGTTGCATTCCAACCTTAACCAACATTTCAACCGCTATACCCGCCATGTAGGGAATGCTCATCAGCTCACCTTCAAGCCTGTATTCTCATGTACAGTAAATTTCCAAGAATCTTTCCTCAGCCATACAATAAGAATGTGGAATACTCTTCCACGCACTGTTTTTCCTTTACATTATAACCTACAAACATTCAAAACCTTATGCATCGGCATCTCTCCTTTTCTTCGCATTCTAATTTCCTTAACGTCCGCACTGTGTTACTATTACATGATTTTATATGATAAAAGAACTAATAAATCCCTTTAGTGCGTATACAATATAAAAAAAAAAAACAATTTAATGCAAATGTGGGCACATTATTTCCGACCATCCCTATTTCGGGTACAATAACCGCTCTAAGAAACACATCTGAACAATTATGCAGCGTCGCCTGAGAATTGTTTTGTTCCATACGCCACTTTTGTCGTTTTTGAGTTAGGAACGGATTCTATGGTTAATTTGTATGCTCTTTTTATACCCTATTGTAGGGGTATATTAATTTTGACGCATAGTTTGTAACATACCTTAATATTGCCCGTAGACCCCTAAAAGTTACTATATTTATGATCAGCATCGATAGTAATGTCGATCTAGCCATGTCCGTCCGTCCGTCCGTCGGCAAAAATTAGGCCTTTAAACTGGACCTAGAGAGCTGAAATTTTAACCATATACTCTCTAGGGTCCCGAAATAATCAAGTTTAAGAATTTTTGAAATCCGCCCACAGACACGCCCACAAACTCAAAAAAACAAAATTTTGGAAAAAATCGAATTTTGAGCTAGAGAGCTGAAATTTTTTATATATGATCTATGGCCCATAAAACTGATTGGGACATAAAATTTTCAAAATCCACCCACTGACACGCCCACAATTAAATAAAACAAATTTTGGGAAAAATTGAATTTTGAGCTAGAAAGCTGAAATTTTTTATATATGATCTTTGGCCCATAAAACTGTTTGGGACATAAAATTTTCAAAATCCGCCCACTGACACGCCCACAATTAAATAAAATATTTTTTTTGAAAAACCAAAATTTGAGCTAGGGAGCTGAAATTTTTAATATATACTCTCTAGGGGCCCTTTATGCTCATGTGTAAATATTTTCAAAATCCGCCTACTGACACGCCCACAATTATTTTTTTTTTATTTTTTAAAGTCCAAAGTTTGAGCTAGGGAGCTGAAATTTATAGTATATACTCTCTAGGTGGCCTTTATGCTCATACTTAAATTTTTTTTAAATCCGCCTACTGACACGACCACAATTAAATAAAACAATTTTATTGAAAAACCAAAGTTTGAGCTAGGGAGCGTTTTTATTTACAAAAGCTTAGTTTTTTCGATAAAATCCTTTAAATTTTTGTCACGCCCACTTATGAGATATAGGAATAAGAATAGGGTATCCAACAGTTCGCCCAAGCGGACTGTAGCCCGCCCCTATGTTTAAATCTGTGATTCGATTTGCACTTAGTCTTTCCAATCCCGAGATATCGAACATAGACTTTGTCCCATATCCACCAAAATCAACAGTTTGCAGAATTGTTTTGTGCCATAAACCATTTTTTGGCGTTTGGGACAAATTTTCCATATAATTTATCGCAATTTTTTTGTGAGAATTGGTTTGTTCCACGTGCATATCACGGCGACAAGAGATACAGAAAATATTAACAAAGTTGAGAATTTGTTTGTCCTACGTCCGCTCGTGTTAAAGAAAAGCTATGTATGTGGAACACTGATCGCAAACAAAATTTTAGTATTGGTTTGTTCCACCTCCATTACAGTTGTGTAGATAATATTCGATATTATAAAGATATGAATTCGGTGCGGTGATGAATAGTGCTGCAAACGAAAAACCTAGTTGCAGACGTACGAGCAGGAAATCATTGAATGACTATTTTTTTTTAAATAAATTGCCCTTATTTATAAGAGATACACTTCGTTTTTCACGTTACATCAAAAAGGTTAAAGACTGGTTGTTTAGTTAAACTATGAAAGTATTAAATCCTTTGTTAAAATTATTATTTTTTCTCAACACACAATTACGCAATATACTATTAATAATGAATTTGTTATTTATTATTACATATGGTTTCAATAGATGTGTTTAATGAACCTTAGCTGCACAGATAAGTACAGAAAATATGAGAAAAGTACAAGATTTGGTGTTCCATGAGTAAAAAACTTGCCGCAAAGTATTCTACATTCTGTCAATTTGTGTTCCATGAAGATGTGCAGATCAGTTTAGCACAAGCTTTTCTGTACCTAGTTTTGAGGTAGGGCAACTGAGTGAAATGTGTCAGATTTGAAAATTCAAATTGTACCTATGCCAACTGATTTATTTGTTTTTCATGAGATATCGTATTTCTTAGTTTAATGTTACAAATGTTCGCATATTTATTTAAAAAAATTGAAAGAATAACATGGAACGAGTTCAAATTGTGATCAAATCGACATCAGGCCAAACATTGACTGTGCAATGCTCACTCAAAACCCGAAATTCACTAGAAAACAAAGAGGATTATCTATTTGAAATTTCGCAGCTGAGAGGAGAACATTATGACTCGAAGCTGTACTTTTCTGATCTGATTTGATCTGCCATTTTTCACTCACTGGTTTAATGCTAAACACTTTGAATAATTTTCTTATTTTATTGTATTTTTTGAATAAAAACTTTGTTAACAAAGAAAGTTGAAATCGATTTTTCTTTTCAAATTGTAGCATCCAACTCCATGCTTTTTTGCCTTTCATATATTTTGGATGAGAATTGCTTTGTGCCATATCCATTTTTTTGTGTTCCACGTGTATGAAAAAAAATCAATTTCAAAATGTAGGAGCTGGGACACAAGTCAAAAATGGAGACTTTTACGTTAATTAACGTGGCTTCTTAACGGTTTGGCAAAAAACTTTGGAAATTGGTAGGTGAACTCTTTATAAGACTAACTTCAAATTAAAAAAATAAAAAAAAAATCGTATCACACAATTTCGGAGTACCAAGTACGCAAAACTTTAAATGCGTTTTTCTCGGATAAGTGCCAATGGCGTATGGAACAAAACAATTCTCAGGCGACGAGTTGATGATGATAAAAAAAACGTCTATAAATGAAATCCGCGAAAGTATGTATGTCAAATAAGTTCTTCCAATACCGAAATCAATCTTACAAAACGAGTCTGGTACAAGCTTGGGAAACCCTGTAACCCTGGCCAACAACAACAAGTCGCTATATTACGAGCGACTCCTATTGCCCTTTTCAACATAACCTAGCCGCCTTTCACTCAATGGTACATCGTCTGTGTAAACTCCCGTTATCAATCACCAATAACAAAAAAGAAAGCAAACAATTACAGAAAGTTTTTATCAATAATAGCTATATCCACTATCGGGATATATTTATATCGCTTTTTCGTCCGGTAGTTACCTATCCTGGTTAAAAGCATGAGACTTGGAACCAGAACTGGGCTCGGACGAATAATAGGGGTAGGTGGGAAATCGTACATGCGACTCTTTCTCACTTAAATAAGAAAACAAAAGGTTTTATCCTTTGTAATCGGCGCACTAGGTTAATAACGTCTCGAATTTGTAGCATGGTGTCATTGCAATGACCGTGAAGGCGTGTCTGTTGTTTGCGGCCAAAAAATTTTATTTCATCATTTTTATTTCAGCCCGCCCAACTGAACGTATTTCCTTATAGGACACAAGGAGATAAAAAACGTAAGACCTAACAAAAAAAAGAACGAACTGGCGTAAATTTAAACAAAAAAAATACTCGAAGGATTTATTAACCTTAGTTCTCGTTTGGTCACAACAAGCCATAGTGATATCGATGTGGAACAACTCATTGCTAATATACAACAGGCAGCAGAAGAGAGTTCACCGACCTACCAACAAAACATAGGAGCGGGCTACAGTCCGCTTAGGCGAATTGTTGGATACCCTATTCTTATTCCTATCCCTCATAAGTGGGCGTGACAAAAGTCTAAGTATGGTTGAATTGTTAAGAACGCTCTACATATTTTGTTATACAACATTTAAAGGATTTTATCAAAAAAAAAACGAAGCTTTTGTAAAAAAAAAAAACGCTCCCTAGCTCAAACTTTGGTTTTTCAATAAAATTGTTTTATTTAATTGTGGGCGTGTCAGTAGGCGGATTTAAAAAAAAAATAACACATGAGCATAGAGGGCCCCTAGAGAGTATATATTATAAATTTCAGCTCCTTAGCTCAAACTTTGGATTTTCAAAAAAAAGTTTTTTTTGTAAATTGTGGGCGTGTCAGTAGGCGGATTTTGAAAATATTTACACATAAGCATAAAGGGCCCCCTAGAGAGTAAATATTATAAATTTCAGCTCCCTAGCTCAAACTTTGGATTTTCAAGAAAAGTTTTTTTTTAAATTGTGGGCGTGTCAGTGTGCGGATTTTGAAAATTGTATCTCCCGAGCAGTTTTAGGAGATCATAGATCATAGATCATATATAAAAAATTTCAGCTTTCTAGCTCAAAATTCGATTTTTTTCGAAAATTTTGTTTTTTTGAGTTTGTGGGCGGATTTCAAAAATTCGTAAACTTGATTATTTCGGGACCCTAAAGAGTATATTGTTAAAATTTCATCTCTCTAGGCCCAGTTTAAAGGCCTAATTTTTTCCGACGGACGGACGGACGGACATGGCTACATCGACATTACTATCGATGCTGATCATAAATATAGTAACTTTTAGGGGTCTACGGGCAATATTAAGGTATGTTACAAACTATGCGTCAAAATTAATATACCCTTAGTGTTTAATAACGCACGAAACTTTAAATGGGCACAGCAAGAACTTAATTTTGGAGAAACGCAGCAACGAGAAAACAAAGACGAAGGTTACCACGTTATAAATTTATTTTTCCTGGTTGTTGAGTGACCGAGAAACAGATTATTTTTCATAATTTGCTAGAGGAGCAATTAACATGTATAACACTTTCATATGAGATGAGAGCCAAAATATTAACTAAACGGAATATGTACAAATACAAGTAAATGTAAAAGAGTTTCTAGAAGAGTGGATGCAACTGTAGATTGTTAACAAATATATATCAGATAGCAACAGAACATTTTAGGGTAAATTTAAAATAATTGTGAAATGTAACTAATTTAATATGTTTAAATGGAAAGATCAAATTTGGCAAATGTATTCGCAAACATTCCGGCCCCCCTGGAACAACGTTTCAGCACACGGGTAGAATGGCCAGTTTATGGATTGGGCGAAGAATATTGCCAGTAGATGTTTTGAGAGTGACAACACGGATATGACCATCCTTGCCCGGGTGGAGTGCGACAACTCGACCCATTGCCCATTTGCTTGGGGGTAAATTGGAGTCCTTGATTACCACCAGGTCGTTGAGTTTGATATCCGTTCGTATCTGTTGCCATCGAGGACGATTCTGAATAGATGTAAGATACTCTGTTTGCCATCGCTTTCAGTATCCTTGGATCTTCGATTGTAAATGTTTCCAGCATGACATCCGACTAATTGGGATATCCATAGATGGCTCTGGGACAGCTGCATACGATTCGCCTAGAAAGAAATGAGCAGGTGTTAGTGGATCTAGGTCAGAATCGGAGAGTTGGCACAACGATCGCGAATTAAGGATCGCTTCGATTTGCGTGAGGAGAGTATATAGCTGCTCAAACGATAGACAGTCTGTTCCTATTACACGTCGCAGATGTTGTTTAACAGATTTTACTCCGGCTTCCCACAAACCGCCGAAGTGTGGTGCCGAAGGAGGGTTGAAATGCCAGGAAATACCATCGCGAGCTAAGGATTCTGCTACGACTGAATTATGTTGCTCGGAGAGAACGAGTTCATGCATTTCCGAAAGACAACGAGCTGCTCCACGAAAGTTTGTTCCGTTGTCGGAATACATATGCGATGGTTTTCCCCGGCGCGCCACAAAACGACGAAAAGCGGCAAGAAAGGCATCGGTCGTTAAGTCACCTACGAGCTCAAGGTGTATTGCTTTTGACACAAGGCAAACGAATAGCGAAATATAGCCTTTTGTGAATGTTGATTTACGACCCGATTTTGTTTTTAAAGTAAGAGGCCCGGCATAGTCACAACCACAATGCGCAAAAGGTCTGCTAGCTGAAATACGTTGCGGTGGAAGATTGCCCATTTGCTGAGTTATGGTAGCCTTTCTTTGTCGAAAACAATCTATGCAATCATGGGTTATTTTGCGGAGAAGATTACGGCACCCGAGAACCCAATACTCTTGTCTAATCAGTGCGAAAAGAGCGGATACACCCGGGTGTAAAAACCGAATATGTACATCCACGAGAATTAGTTTTGTGAGAACATGTTTCTTAGGCAAGATTATCGGGTGTTTTGCATTAAACGAAATGTCAGCTTGCTCGATCCTACCGCCTACTCGAAGAATGTTGAAATTATCTAAGAAAGGAGATAAAGCAGTAATTGTCCTTTTTTTCTCGAAAAATCCATGTTTTTTGAAATATTGTATATATTCACCAAAATACCGATTTTGTAACCATTTGATGATACCAGTTTTTGCACGAAAAATCTCATTTGGAGCGAAAAAGGCGAAGCATTTTTGATCTTATGGCAACGATCAATAACACGATTTATTTGAGCAACAGTTCTAATATAAATATACCACCACGATATTCGACTCGAAAGAAGTTCAAAGGGATGATCATTGTAGGTTGTTAGATACGATGACAACGGCGGCAGTGTGGGTCATCTTCTATGTTCGTTATGATTGGACAGTGTTCGCAACCCTTCCGAAGCCATTGGGGACCTGTCCACCAAAGCGGGTGCTCGTGCAGTTGTGATGGTGGTATTCCACGCGATGCACAATCGGCTGGGTTGCATTCTGACATAACATGAAACCATCTGTCCCGTGGAATCGTGTTAAGAATCTCTGAAGTCCGATTTCCAATGAAAATATTCCAACGACGAGGAGGATATGACAACCAAGATAAGACTACAGTTGAGTCAGACCAGGCATACACGTCAGAAAATGTGATATTCAAGGCCCTTTGAACGGCGACGAGCAACCTAAGTTCTAATCGTGGAATACTGAGCAGTTTTAATGGAGCCACACGAGATTTGGCGGCTACGATGTTGGTGACAAAATGTCCGTCTTGGAGCTGATAGCGCGAATATATCACGGCGGCGTACGCGGATGTCGATGCGTCAGAGAACCCGTGTAGTTGGAAGGAAGCTTTAGCGATACCTATTATCCGAGGAATATTAATTTTGGTAAGAGTCGAGAGTTCATTCCTATAACAAC
The DNA here is from genome assembly GCA_949715645.1 of Portevinia maculata. Taxonomy (NCBI): domain Eukaryota; kingdom Metazoa; phylum Arthropoda; class Insecta; order Diptera; family Syrphidae; genus Portevinia; species Portevinia maculata. The sequence goes on from OX454526.1 coordinate 104,017,134, forward strand.
TCCACTTAGTCGAAATTACACCGGAGATGTCCTCATCCCAACATAATTTCCTATTCTACAGTTCTTGAAAGAAAATTTTTAACAGAATGACCGAAGGGGCAAGGAAACCGAGGGGGTCAAAGATACGTGCACCGTCGCGAAGAATTTGGCGTTTTGGGATCGGTTCGTTGGGGGTGTAATTTAAACGAAAACTAAATAAATCGCACTTTGAGTTCCAAAAAAGTCCGAGCACTTTGATCCACGAATCCGCGTCAGTGTCTAGGGAAATGTTCGGATCACTGGTTGTAGTTTTGTTTGGGATAAGTTCTTTGCTATTGCTTTCCCATTTACTAAGTTGAAACCAGCATTGTAGTAAAAGCTTTATTAACGAATTTTGCTTGAATAGCGCTTCACTTAATGTGTCCGCGCCCGAAACTACATCGTCCACTTAAAAATCATTCCGAACTAATTCCGACGCGATTGGAAACTCTTCTTTATAGTCATTGGCTTATGCTACATAAAAAGGTGCATGTTTTTTGAACTTGTACTAAATCCTTACTCGAAAGGACAACATAATTAATGTTTTACTTTTTTCCTTCGATTCAACATATTTAACATAATAACAACACGAGAATATAATGTTATTCATAAAAATAATAACAATATCTTAGTAATAAATAATATATTATGCTTTATCTGAGCGAAAGTTGTATATTACTGTAATGGGTACTTCGTTAAGAAACGCAGCTGTGGAGACTTAAATAGGGACAAGTCGTTTTCCACTACATATTGTTTTGGTTGTCGAAAATATTGATAGCTTTAAAATGTTCAGTCAATCACAAATTCGTCACTGACAAATAAATTTAGAGAATTCATTCGCTGTTTTTGTTTGTAAAACAACATTTTTAAAACTAAATGTGAGTAGAATTGCTTTTTTGGAAAGTAAAATAATATGTATTGAATAGATACAATCACTGGAACTTCACTTCCATAAATCTTATGAACAAAAAGCAGTCACAAAAGCATGAGCTTAAACAAAACAAATAACAACAAAATAAAATTAAATTTTAATACGTTTTCCCAATAGTAGTACTCAGCTGATTAATTGAATAATCAAATTATTTGCGCTATAAAATTGAGAAGGAGTACCTAAACACTATTTTTGAACAGTAAAACGTAAAAAATATTGTAGAATTGTGTACGACAAATAAAAATGAACTTTTGGCAAAAATGTTTTTTTTTGGAAACAAATTAGGTTGAACGAATTTGCTATATATATATTTTTAATACTACTAAGTATAAACGAACAAAAACAATTAATTAATAACAAAATTGTACAAAAAAATGAAAATGCCTTTAAATTGCTGCATCAGGAGCTGCACAAGTCATTTTGTTCAACATGTTCACTGTTTTCATATACTTTGTTTGCCCTGACATACTTTCTCAGGTTTTTCCTCAATAAGGAGAAAATTTCCCTTTGATTTCACCTAAATATACACTTTATTAACAATCGCAATAATTTTTCATACAACTTCTGCAAATTACTGAAATTGTGTGTTTCAATTTTTTCTTGACGTTTAAGAAAGAAATACGGCGCTTCAGAAAGAGATAGCTTTACGCACGTGCTCTATCGCATTTTGCTTGTCAGTGTTTACAATGGATGAATAATTTGTTGATTGATATTCATAGTACCAAAATATCGATCAATTAATAAATTTTGTCGACAACGATAATAAGGGTGTTTAATTAATTTAATGTAATTTGTATTACTGAGATATCGTTATTATTATTGTTTTTGTGAACTTAAATTGTATTTTCTTAAGGTTTCTCTTCTCATATCTGTTTTATTATATATGTTTTTGTTTTAGTGCTGTAGTGGAGTATTACCTCCCATGTGAGTTCAGTAATAGAAAAAATATATTAATTGTAAGTAGTAAATGTTGTACTTGTTCTTGAACTAAGTGGCAGCGCTGGTCAATAGGCAAATGGCTGTCATTCTATTCGGTCCATTTTTGTTTCTTTATTCATTCCATTCTGGATATTCCGGTTAAAAAAATCGAATATTCTGACTTTTCTATTCCTTATCCGGAAAAAATAAAGAAACACACGGAATATGTACGTATTGACGGAAATACAGAATAAATCACAGCGTGAAGCTATAACCAACGATAACAAGCCTCTGGATTTACCATCACTGGTAGATCCAATACCGCTTATGGGTATACGAGCATTTCTTAGTTTGAGACCAAGTCGTTGAACACATGACTCCGTAACGAATGAAACCTGTGAGCCTGAGTCTATGAGGATCCGAACTTCTTGATATACACCGTGGATATCTTGCACCTTACCGATTGCAGTTGGTAGTAGGGTCTGAGGTAAACAATGCGCGATTTTAACCGAGTGGTTATTAACTAGAAATGCGTTTGACGTCGAAGGATTATTTGGCGTGGTTTGAGGGACGAATTCTCGAATTGTATCTCTATTGAACGAATTGTTAACCGATGTATTAGCAGGATGATTGTCATTACGGTTTACGTACACGGAATCATCGTGCACCAAACTATGGTGTCGGGATTTACAGACCGAGCTTCGAAATTTTGATAAACAACGATTTGCAGAATGGCCAGGTCGCAAACAGTTAAAACAAACCTTAAGAGATTTCTTCGATAGTTCCATGCCAAGAAAGTCTGGGCATTGCGAAAGCATATGCGAAGCACTGCATTTGATGCAGAAAGGCGATGCTACATGCATACTTTTTACTCCGGAATTTCTCGCCCTATGGTTTTAACGAGAGCTAGTGTGAGCACTTTCCAGGGCATCACAGCGACATTCCAAAAAGTCTAAAAATTCGTCGATGGTTGGGCTGTCTATGGTAACACTCTCCTCTGACCACGCTTTGCAAGTTTCAGAATCCAGTTTGTTAAGCAGAAGATAAATAATCCACGGATCTCTGCCCAGTGAATTTATCGCTGTAAGATCTCTTACTATTTCATCCGCACCGTTCGAGATTTTCCGCAAATGATTGACGCTAGCAACGTTTGTGCTGGGTAATTCCGTGAATGATTTTATATACCCATTTATAATATGACGGCTTCACTAGCCTGCCCCACGCCACATCATATGTGGACCGTGCACCGTTAAATACTTCGTCTCGAACTCTTCATAGTCTGAAAGAGGATCTACGTATTCTGGATTTTCAGCGAATTCATACATACAAGTCTGAGAAGCATTGAACTCATCCCATAACGCTGTTGCTTTACTCAAACGAACGTCCAAATAACCTATTGAAACCTTGTCGTCTATAGATTCCGTGAACTTAACAAGCTTTGTCAGGGAGCCTTTAAGGTGACCGCGAATCGAGCGAAGTGCCGCAAGAGAAGGTGTCTCAGGCATCTTTAATGGTGACTAACGAATAAAACCGAAAAATATTTCACAACTGCATGGCGTTCACTAGTTGAATTCTGGTATAAAATCAGGTTGAAATGGCTGAAGTCCAAGAACGAAGAGGCGAACACGTGCGCCTTTAAATATTGCTTTTAGCAAAGAATAAGTGGAAACGACGGTGTTCCTCAACAATGAACACGATGCAGATTTCTTTGCGGAATCGAATTGGATTTAAATTGCGCGTGTGATATAACTTGCCACGTAAAAAACTGTTCAAATTATTCCTAATTGTCACAAAATTTTCAACAGTAAAATTTCTTTGAATGGACTGTATTAAAACGAAATACAGAAAAAATCCACGAAATAAGATCCGGCTCGAATTTGGACCAAAAAATGTTTAATAACGCACGAAACTTTAAATGGGAACAGCAAGAACTTAATTTTGGAGAAACGCAGCAACGAGAAAACAAAGACGAAGGTTACCACGTTATAAATTATTTTTCCTGGTTGTTGTTACCCTTCCTGTGTTCTGAATCCAAGTGACCGAGAAACAGATTATTTTTCATAATTTGCTAGAGGAGCAATTAACATGTATAACACTTTCATATGAGATGAGAGCCAAAATATTAACTAAACGGAATATATACAAATACAAGTAAATGTAAGAGAGTTTGTAGAAGAGTGAATGCAACTGTACATAGATTGTTAACAAATATATATTTTAGATAGCAACAGAATATTTTAGGGTAAATTTAAAATAATTGTGAAATGTAACTAATTTAATATGTTTAAATGGAAAGATCAAATTTGGCAATAAAATAAATCAATGTATATACCTAATGTATTCTCAAACACTTAGAATAGGGTATAAAAATGCATGCATCGGTAAAATATCCCACAGAAATTAGGGAACTAATATTAGAAAAATAAGAGCTAGCAGGAAATGGCAATATCTTTCGAGGAATTGTTAATGTCTCATGGTATACCTATTAAAAATAACAACTTGCATCGTGTTTTGTACATGTACGTAATAACTTTTTTTCTGTGTGAGTAATTGGCTTTTTTTTTATTTCCAGATTATTAATCAGATTTATTAAAACGAATGCTTGGGATACCGAAAAGAGGATTTGGTTAGTGCAGCAACCGTGCAGTGCCATGCTTTGCAGTCCTTCATTTCCTTCCAAAGGGAATTTAGGCGGGAGTTTGGCGGCACTCCCCCGAGTAGATGGACCATTATGAGCCTGGTAAACATGTTTACCGAATCTGGAAGCATCGCACGAAGATCGTACCATCGAGATCCCTTTATTCGGGTTCAAAACACAATCGCGGCTGTAGGATCGTCAATTCAGTTAAATCCAAGCACTCGAAACTTATGGGCGAAAATTGGAATTAGTAGACGGTCATTACAACGGGTAATTCATGATGGTTTAAACTTGTTTCCGTACAAAGTCCAAATTGCAAGCAAGTTAACCCTCTGGATTTGCCTATTCGAATGGAATTTCGCCAAAAAAATTATTGAAATTACCGAAGAAGACAACAGCTTGATAAATTGCTTGTTTATGTTTGACGAAGCCCATTTTGATCAAAACGGCAATGTAAATAAGCAAAATCGCTGTATATGGAATGAATCCAATCCAGACATACTCCATGAGACTAAATTGCACCCAACACGAGTCCCCGTGTGATACGCAGTTTCTTCAAGGTACATTGTGGGGCCATTCCTCTTTGATGAAAACGGTATAACAGTAACTGTTAATGCGGACCGTTATTTAAAGATGTTAAAGTAGTTTTTTACCCAGAACTGCGCCGAAGAAGTATCCGTTTCAACAGCATTTGTTTCTGTTAGAGATTGAGATGTAGAGGAAAAAACACCACGAGTTTGATAGTTCAGCGTATACTTTCAGAGTGAGTTAAATTTGTATGTACATAGTATAGCAGTAAGTTAGAATATCACCAATATAAGAGTTTTAAGTGTTACCATTAAGTTAAGTAGAGTAAAGTAGTAAGAATATATAGTAGTAATTTAATTTGTACTTTTGACAATGTAGATTTCAATACACCTCCTCAAATTAAATTTTACTATTAAATCCTAACATGTTAACAAAATGCGAATGTTTAATTCTATTAAAATTTTTCGTTAATATATCAGCAACCATATTATTAGTTGAAACGTACTTTAAGTTAACAAAACCCTTTTCATATATTTTTCTTTCTTTGAACATTAATATCTATGTGTTTACTTCTCGCATGGTAAACAGGATTCTGTACCAGCTGTTGTGCGCTTAAGTTGTCTCCATATAACACAATCGGATTCAAAGCGAGATAACCAAATCCCATGTCATCTAGCAGGTTTCGTAGGTACAGAAGCTCTTTAGATGCAGATGAGAGGGCCATGTACTCTGCTTCAGTACTGCTGAGTGCCACTGTAGGTTGTTTTCTGGACTCCCATGAAACCGCACATCCAGCAAGCATAAATACGAAGCCCGTAAAAGATCGTCTATTATTAGAATCTCAACCCCAATCAGCATCAGCATATCCAACCAATTTAGCAGAAGAACGTCTGAAAACAAGTTTAAAGTTTATTGTTTTATTTAAATATCTAAGCAGGTGTTTTGCTGCATTAAGATGCTCCTTATGAGGGTTCATATTGAATTGTGATAACTTTATCACAGATATATCAGGCCGTGTTGTCAGACTAATAAAGTTCAACGACCCAACGAGTGATTGAAACACTTTTGTGTCCACCTTCGCACAGTTTGGACATTTTGTGTATTTTTCCAATTTCGATCCCGGATCTAAAGGAGTACTTGCAGGGTTTACATTCCAGCATTCGAAAAATAGCTAAAATGTCTGCAATCATTTTGTGTTGTCCCAATTTGATTGAACCTCTCTCGCCGTTTCTCTCAAACTCCATCCCCAAAAATTATTTGATAGGTCCTTTGTCCTCTAGTTTAAACTCCGCAGCGAGTTTTATTTTGACATCATTTAAGTCGTTCCTATCTTTGAAAGCAAGGATTATGTCATCTACATAGACAACCAAAATATTAACAGTACCCTTTTGATTTAAAATGTAAACGCAATTGTCGTATTGAATGACCGTACAAATCCAGTTTTCAGCAGAACACTGTTTAGTTTCTGGTTCCACTGTCTACCGGATTGTTTGAGTCCGTATAAGGCTTTTTTCAGCTTACACACTTTTCCTGGGTGTGTTTTACTCACAAAATTTTCAGGTTGTTCAATATATATATTCCGATCCAGATCACTATGGAGATATGCAGAGGTGACATCCATTTGATGTAACAGCAGCCCCAACTCCACGGCCAAAGCAACTACTAGCCTTATTGTAGAATGCCTAGTGACTGGAGAGAAAGTTTCAGTAAAATCCTGGCCATACTTTTGACTGCAGCCCTTTGCTACAAGCCTTGCCTTGTTTCTTTCAATTTTACCAGTTTTATCTTTCTTAATATTAAAAACCCACTTGGCTTTTATAGCTTTGCGATCAGCTGGTAAATCAACAAGATCCCATGTTCTATTCTCCAGAAGCGAACGATATTCCGCCTCCATAGCATTATGCCACATCTGGGAATCTTGACTTTGAAGTGCTTCCTTTACGGAATTTGGTATATTCTGGCAGCTTTTGCCATTATTTACCATGAAACTTAATGCGTTCGATTTTTTTCTTTTCAAATTAACTCTGTTTCTTATTTTACCACTTCTTAAAATGCTAACACTAACCTGGTTATTATTTTCATTGAATATAGCATCGTCCTTTTCATTAGAATTTTCCTCTAATTCTGTATCTTCACAAGCTTCGTAGTGATCATCACCTCCAACAGCGTTGTCATCTTCAGATTCAGTACAATTTTCCTCTTCATTATCTGTCACTTCTTCATCAGCCTCAATATCAACATTATCAGTAGCTCCAATTGAAGCACCAGCATCATCTTCTGCGCCCACAATAACTTCATATGCAGCAGCCTCAACATCAGGTTTTTCAATTTTCCACAGATCAACCGCAACTTTGTTTTCTTCCGGCTCAAGATCATCTTTGAATTCAGCCTTTTCACCTTCATCTTCCTTTAATGATTCGATTAGTATGAAATCGGAGTCTGTAAGACACATTTTCGATCGATTCTCAATAAATTTAACATCGCGGCTAGTATGAATCTTACCCGTCTTACACTCATACAATCTGTAGGCTTTGGCCTCACCAGAGTACCCCACCATTAAACATTCTATGCCTCTGGGGCTAAACTTTGAATTACCTGGTTTCTTGATCAGCATAAACGCCTTGCACCCAAAAATCCGAAGATGGGAAACATTTAGCTTATATCCAAACCAGGCCTCAAATGGTGTTTGATGATCTAATAATTTCGTTGGCGACCGGTTTCTAAGATAAACAGAAGTGTTTATTGCTTCAGCCCAAAAACCTTGCTTGAGTCCAGATGTAATCAGCATACAACGCGCCATTTCCACCAGCGTTCTGTTTGCCCTCTCTGCGCACCCATTCTGCTGTGGAGTATAGGGGGAGGTTAGTTGGTGTTTTATACCATTACATTCTAAATAGTTTTTAAAATCTTTATTAACGTATTCTTTTCCGTTGTCACTCCTTAAAATTTTAAATTTGTTACCAGTCTGTTTCTCTGCCATTACCTTAACCGTCTTAAAATAGTTTAGGGGCTCACTTTTCTGACGCAAAAAATACACGAAGATCATACGGGAGTGATCATCTATGAATGTCAGAAAGTATTTCGCACCTCCATTCGAAACATTCCTTATCGGGCCACAAATATCAGTATGAATAATTGAAAGCACAGACTTACTTCGATTCTCCGACGACCCAAATGGTAAACGTGATATTTTTCCTTTCATACAGATTTCGCATTTGATTGCAGTTTTATTGATTTTTTGGGAGCTCACCCCACGAACCATATTTTTGTTGAACAAATAATGCAAGCACTGTCCTTTCAGATGGCCATACCTTTGGTGCCATAGTGTAAACACTTTGTCCCATCCGCCATCTCCAACTGAATTTTCAGCACCTCCAGCATCTACCTCGTTTCTAGCAGCCCCCGCATCACCATCATCTCTAGCACCAGCAGCAAGTGCATTAAACTGCGCTTCTTTAAAAACATAAACGTTATTTATTTTGGTCGAATACAGCAGCTTATTAGATGAAGTATCAATAACTTCTTCACGCTTGTCTGAAAAGACTACTTTATTTCCAGCACTAGTTGCTTTACTTACTGAAATAAAATTCATTTGTAGGCCAGGCACAAACAAGACATCTTTTAATGTGATCTTATTATTCGCAGTAAGATTTATATTACCGATCCCCGCTGAATTGATATACTTCCCACCAGCCAGTTCGATTTTCTCCACGTGGACCTTATAGCAAGAACATTTTTTTCTTTGCAGCATAAATGACTCGTCGACCCACTTTTACACATAATGAATTTAACAATGCAAACGCTGATGTACCCGCACTTGAAGAATGTTGTTGCTTTTCGTGACAATTTGAAGCCATATGGCCCTGGCGCTTGCATCGAAAGCACCTGCCTTTGAAGAATCCCCTCTCCGATGAACCTGCTCTAATAAGTTGTTTCTGTGCATACTTATTTTTTTTTGTTTTTTTTTAAAAATAATGCTCGTTCTACGGAATTCTCATTTAATTCATTCTCTCCGCGGCGATGACCTTCCTCGAGCAGTTTAACCTTCAAATTTTCGACCGATGGTAGCTGGTCGCGCGACTCTATTGCAATGATGAAATTTTCTTATGCGCTGGGCAAACTAGACAATAAAATTATCGCTAAGAGTGCAAAATTATCGCAAGAAGCTTGATGTGCAGTTCCTTGATTTTGTCTGCTAAATCGAAGAAACAATTAATAAGATGCTGAACATTGTTACCTTCCATTTTTAATTGAAGAAGCTGCTTGAACAGCGTTACTTTCCTCGCCCGTCCTTTGGGTTGATGAATTTTTTCTGCAATTGTCCAAGCTTCTGACGACGTCTTGCAATTTTTTATGCTATTTATCTGCGAAGGTTTTACGCACAAAAAAATGGTAGCTAAAGCCTTTTCATCTTTTGTGCACCATAGTGTGGATTCCTCTATTTTATCTGGTTCTGGCTTCACAGAACCACCGGAGACATAGCTTCATAAATCGTTGTGTATTAGAACACTTTTAACTAATACTTTCCACGAATCATAATTAAGTTCGCTTAATTTCTCAATTTGATATATTGAATTCGACATTTTATTTTAATAAAACGCGGGAAAACGTAGGCCCATAACCTTTGTTAGAGATTGAGATGTAGAGGAAAAAACACCACGAGTTTGATAGTTCAGCGTATAATTTCAGAGTGAGTTAAATTTGTATGTACATAGTAGCAGTAAGTTAGAATATCAGCAATATAAGAGTTTTAAGTGTTACCATTAAGTTAAGTAGAGTAAAGTAGTAAGAATATATAGTAGTAATTTAATTTGTACTTTTAATAATGTAGATTTCAATAATTTTCAACAAGATGGAGCAACTACACACATAGGCAGACCGGTTATGGCGGAGCTCTAACGAAAATTAGCGAACAAATTAATATCCAGAAACTCCACTTTCCGCTGGCCCCTATGGTCACCCTGACCTGACCGCACCAGACTTGTTTTGTGGGGTTATGTCAAGCAAGAGGTGTACAAAAGGAAACCAAGAAATTTGACTGAATGGAAGCAGTCCATTAAAACAATAATTGAGGCGATCCTGAATTCAACCCTTCAGGCCGCAATGAATAATTTTTGATCAGCTGTCGCATATGCGTGGATGAGCATTTAGGTCATTTACGGTAGATCATCTTCAAAAACAATTAGATATATAAAATAAAATTGAATTTTCTATACAATAAAAATAAATGAAATAAATACATTGATTAAAAAAAAGTTTTTTGAGTTTCTTATTGTAGCATTGGTGCGCCACCCTGTAGATTGTTCTTGTAACGGAAGTTATTAAAAACTACGCAATCCGTCACAACGAGCGTCTGTAGATGTATTATAAAATAGAATATACGATATAATATTCGTAGATTAAGGAGAACTAAACCTCACGAACTCATAATCGGAAAATAAACCAGAACCGGTATTTAAATTATATAACCTTCTTAAACGCAACTGAACGTTGAAACTAAAATCATCTCTCGATCTTTCTTGATTGGTCATGATTAGGAGGTGTTTTTTGTGCTGTTAGAGTCCCACACTACTTTGGGTGACTAACCCCATTGTGTTTTCGAGATTTTCGTCTTCACTAAAAAAAATAAGACAAAAGACCTACTATTTCTTCACGAAATTCCGCTCTCTTCAGCTTCGATGCGACGATATAAAATGAATGCATTCGTAGCAGCCATGTCAACCAAATGATAAAAAAAAGTATTGTCATTGGATTTCCAGACTTGAGTCGATCATGATATCGACACATAAGACTCTATCTTTCTTGATTGGTCATGAGGCTATTATATTCACGTATGATCAAGCAGTCAAATTCAACGTTTGCAGTTCTTTTTTTTCGATCGTAAAGCGATGCATTATTTGGATGATTAGGTGATCTGACATTTTTATTGTATCTCCAATAAATAGTATATAAAGGGTGTTCAAATTTGAGGTATCATTTTAAATTTTGAATGAAAGATATAAATTGTATGAAATCTGTATTTATTTTTATTGGAAATTAATGTACATTGGTTACGGTTAATAATGAAAAATAAAGTCGTCCAAGAGACCTCCTCTGCTAGGTCGACAGACTGTCAACCTTTTACCAAAATTTTGTAACACTTTTTGCATAATGATGGTTAAATAAGTGCTATTTGCTCGATGTTGTTGTCTTTGAGGTGTTGAACAGTTTGAAATTATCGGCATAAACTTTACTCTTCAAGAAAATCCATAAGAAAAAATCCACTGGTGTTAAATCGCATGATCTTGGTGGCCAATTCATGTCTGTTCTTCTCTCTAAAATTATGCGATTGTTAAATTTTTTCTTTCAAAAGATAGACTGAATTCGTTGCAGTGTGGCATGTTGCACCATCCTGTTGAAACCACATATTCTGCACATCAATATCTTCAAATGCACTCCACAAAAAGTTGATAACAATCGGTTGATATCGAGCTCTATCCACAGTAACTGCATTGCCATTTTCATCTTCAAAGAAAAAGGGACCAATTACGCAACCACACCAAAATCCACACCATACTGTAACTTTTTTGGTTTTATTGGCCTTTCAAACAATCCTCTAGAGTTTTATTCAGCTAAAATGCCACAGTTTTATTTATTGACATAACCGCCAATTTCAAAATGAGCCTCATCGTCGAAGATAATTTGCTTGAAAAATTGTCACTTTGTTGTTGCTTCTGTACGGCCCAATTAACGAATTGCCGACCCATTGTGTGGTCAGTTGGCTTTAATTCTTCTGTCAACTGTATTTTGTAAGCCTTTACATGCAGATCTTTGTGCAAAATGTTAAACAGAGTTGTTGGTTTGAGGTTTAACTACTGTGAACGACGACGAATTGATGTCCTTGGCTCTTAAGCAACACTGCTGCTAACAGCTGCAATATTTCCACTCGAACGACCACTACGATGATCGGCTTTACTTCTCTGATCTTGAACCGAACCAATTTCTTCAAATTTATGAACGATAAGTTTAAGCTTGAAGAGGCATTTGAAATAGAAAAAATAATTCCCACTCAGTCGTGAGTTGGGAATATATATTCGTTGTACTCGAAAATGAGATAAGTTTAATAGCACCGTTTGACGAAGCATTTTTTCTACCGTATTTTGAACGAAATATTTTTTCAACTTCTGCAAACTTTCACCATATTTAAAATAAGTTTTAACAATGAAAACACGTTGCTCAATAGTGTACCGATCACTTTTAGCCAACGGGAATGTATTTACTTCGTACCTGAAAAAACTTCGGTGTAATCAAATAGCTGTAAAAAAAAAGTGGCGGCCAATTTAAAATGATACGTCAAATTTGAACACCCTTTATGACAATGCCATACGCGTTACCTACACATTCAATTAAATATCCTCTATCTTCATTGGCATTTTTATCCAACAGAAGGTTACATTTTGAAATTCTGTTGCCTCTGACTGTTCATAAGGCATATATTCATCTTTCACGCAAATACTTGACCAATAAAGACTGCGTGGTATAAAATATGTCCAAGTAAACAGACAGGTCACCAGCCAGGTGAACAAAATTTAGAATGGTTTGTAATAATTGCAAGACTAAATTGGCATAACTTCCAATATCCGGTGTTTCGGGTAAAATCCTACTATCCCGGCAACATTGTATATTTCGGAGTGGTAAGAGAAGCCGTGAGCATCACATAACATCCCTTGTTTCTGAAGAATTCATTTCACCTACACGTTTCATTATAAATTGGTCATCTTCAGGTTATATTTCTTCTGGACCGTAATATCGATCCTCGAGTTATCATCACTAAAATCGTCTTCGTCTGAATCCAAACCCATGAAATCTTAAACCTTCGTCTATCTTTCGTCAGATAGTTTGGATACATTAAAGTATATATGCAAAGCTATCGCTCTCCTTGTTTATAATCTTTGTGTACATCACAAAACGTTTGAGAACAGCTGATTAAGTTGCAGAAGCAATTGTGGGCATTTGGCATCTGGTAATTTACCGTTTAGTTTAGACACTAGCTTAAGCTCGCTTAAGTTCATAATATATTATATAGTTGGTCCTTAAGTCCACTAAAAAAAATTGTTTTCACCATATGCGTTTGATTTGTGCGAATTAAGAGAAAACGTGTCATAATACGAGTAGCACAATCGTTCCAAAAAAAAATTTTCATTATACGCCCATGTTTTTCATAACAAACCAGCTGTTTTGGCACTTAGTGAAACCCAGGTTAGCGTTGGCTCTGATTTAACAGAGTTTAGTCTACCTAGGTACAACTTAGTGCCATTATTCTTTCCCCATCGCGGTATTGCCGTTTATATACGTAGTGACGTAGCCTACCAACTTCAGCCCCAGTATGGTCAGTGTTCCAATCCGGAATTTAATTTCATTTGGTTCAAATTTCATGTCCATAGGCAATTAATCCACTACTGTTTTATTTACAGAAGCCCCAACTTGGACAGACATTCAACTTATAATGAGTTTGATGCCCTGTCCGATTCCATTACAAGAATTGTGACCCTTCATCCTCGTTCTGAAATCGTTATTGCGGGCGATTTCAATATACACAATTCAGGCTGGCTTCGACATTCTGGTCAGACAACACCCGAAGGAAGGTATGTCGAGATCTTTGCTGAGGTAAATAACCTGGCTCAGCTTGTAAATGAGCCGACACGAATACCGGACATTAGCAGCCAAACTGCCAACACTTTGGACTTGTTTCTTACCTCTCACCCCGATAAATACGCTTTGAACGTATTATCGCCTCTAGGTTCGTCAGACCATTGTATCATATCAGCGAATTTCTCGTACTCCAACCACATAGTTAAAGAACAAACTGCAAAAAGAACCGTATGGCAATACGAGAAAGCCAATTGGGAAAAACTAAACGGTTGCTTTAAGAGTTTTAACTGGTCGCTGTGCTTCCTCGACAGCGACATGGATACTGCTGCTGATATGATCACAAACATAATTCACCTGGGCATGAAATCTTTTATCCCTAACAGGATTAAAAGTATCAAACCCAAGGTTAACGCGTGGTGTGACTCGAGCTGCAAAGAGGCTATCAGGAGAGGTAAGTTTTCGGCTATTCAAAGCCAACCCATCTGAGGAAAGCCGTAAAAAGTTTAAACGAGCCAGAAATGACTGCAATGCCCACATTAATCGTGTCAAATTCTCCTATGACCAAAAGTTGAGGCAAAAAATACAACAAAGTCCCACGGGTAGTAAAAACTGTTGGTCATTTGTTAAAAACATCAAGAATTCGGCCTCATCATCTGTCCCGACACTCATTTACAATGGCATTCCAGCTGTCAGCTCTATAGATAAGGCCAATCTGCTTGCTGCTCACTTTGCAGTCAGCTCAACGCTCCCAGAATGTGCTTTGTCTCCCCCTGTACTCGAGCGCGTAGAATTCTCCATGGGACCAATCCACTTTCGCACTCGTACAGTGGCTAGAGTACATCAAGATCTTGACGTTCACAAATCCGCTGGTCCAGATGGTATTTCCCCTATCGTTCTGAAGAGGTGTTCTTCTTCGCTGGCAAAACCATTGCGTAAGCTTTTCCATATGTCCTATTCTTCAGGACTCTTTCCGGGAAGATGGAAAACAGCATTTGTCCAGCCTGTACCAAAAAAAGGTGAATCTTCTTCTCCCTCCTCCTACCGACCAATTGCACTTACGTCCCTTCTTTCTAAGGTCATGGAAACGCTGATAAACCGTCAGCTAATGAAATATCTTGAATCGCGAGAACTTCTTAATGACCGGCAGTATGGTTTTCGTAGCAACAGGTCCACCGGTGATTTGATGACATATCTAACCGAAAAGTGGAACCAATCTCTTCATCAAGGTGGTGAAAGTAAGATCGTTGCGCTTGATATTTCAAAGGCATTTGACAGAGTTTGAAATCAAGCTCTCTTGTCGAAAATGCGTGCATTTGGAATCAATGATACTCTTCTTCAATGGATTAGAAATTACCTTTCGCACCGTTCAATTCAAGTTGTTTTGGACAGTTTCAAGTCTGCAACTACCCAAATAAATGCTGGTGTCCCCCAAGGCTCTGTTCTGTCCCCGAATCTCTCTTTCTCATTTTTATATATGATCTCCTGTCTGTTACTTCTAATCCAATCCATTCCTTTGCTGATGACAGTACCCTCAGCTTCTCATATTCGTTTCTTGGGTCACGCCCCTCATCTTCGGGTGTGGAACTGGAACGGCAACGTATGTTAAGCTCATTAAATTCCGATCTTAACAGCATAACTCAGTGGGGTAAAACCAATAGAGTGGAATTTAATGCTTCCAAAACACAATGCTGTCTCCTGCCATTAAAGCAAAACCCACACACACTGCCATTATCTATGAATGGCACTTACATCGCTGAAACCGAAAGACTTTCCATTCTCGGTATGTGTGTTAATGACAACCTTCGTTGGAATGACCACATATTCGATGTCGCCAAGAACGCCGCGAAATGTCAAGGCTTCCTTAAGCGTTGTAAGAAATATTTCACCCCTTCTGATCTGGCTACAATTTATAAGGCGTTTATTCGCCATAAACTCGAGTACAACGCTCATATCTGGTCTGGTGCACCAATAACTTATTTGGAGTTACTTGACAGGATCCAAAAACGCGCGATAACACTCATTGGCGACCGAGACATCGCGAGATCGATTGACTCTCTTATTCATCGTCGTAATGTCTCCTGCCTGTCGTTATTTTATCGTTATTTCCACCATAAGTGCTTAAACGAAATATCCAGTTGCATTCCTCCCCTCTTGAACATTTCAACCGCAATACCCACCATGCAAGGAATGCAAATCAGTTCACCTTCAAGCCTGTGTTCGGACGTACAGTGAAATTCAAAGAATCTTTCCTCAGCCGTACAACACGAATGTAGAATGCTCTTCCCCGCTCCATTTTTCCTACACATTATAACCTACAGACATTCAAAACCAACGTGCATCGGCATCTCTCCTTTTCCTCTCACCCTAATTTCCTTAACGCCCGCGCTGTGTAGCTAATACATTATAAGGGTCCCAACAAATCCCTTTAGTGCGCGCTTATTATATATAAAAAAAAAAAAAAAAACATCCCCATAAGATATAATTTTTCAGTTATTATTAGCAGACAAATATCCTAGGTCTTTTGTAGTCCGGCTGGTATTATTCCGATTGGTCCTGCAGATTAGTGTGCTGTGAAGCTACAAATCGCCCAAAGCAGTTTGCGCACTAAAGAGTAGACCTTGGGAGTTGGTTTAATAAAACAACGTTTTGTAAAAAATGCGAAATTATATGCCATTTATTCACTGATTAATACAATGTTTTGTTGTATTACTTATTTTTATTATTTCTGTTTCTTTGGTTCCTATTTTGCCTGTATTACTTGCAACAAATAATTATTGTGTTATTTAGTTTGCATTGTTTTTTACATTTTACAGCATAATTTTTAATAAATTAACACATACATATATATATAAATATTTGTGTTTTGTTTTACAACATTATTTAGCTCTTACAATAATAATAATACAATCGAAAGTCTTTCGAGTTATTTTTCCTTTGTTTTTAAACTATGTATATGTTTGTATAATGCATATATAAATATATAATTTAAGCAAAATAACTAAACCTTTTTGCGTACCCATCCATGTAGCCAATAATATACAACTGCAATAAAATGCAATAATAAAACAAGATTCATAGTTAAAATCCAAAAAAGTATAATATTAATAAACAACTCTGATTTCCATTTCACAACTTTGATTTAAAAACTAAAGTCAAAATAAGTTTTGCTTGCCGTTTTTATTGTGCTGCTGCGTATTAAATTTAATTTTTTATCAATAATATAGGTATGAGATTTTCATTAAAATATTATTTTAGGTTTTATTTTACATGGTTCTATCTACGTTTAATAAGAATACACAATTACTTATACATACAAAATTTATATGTTTTATTGCAAACATATTTATAATGTAAATATTACACAAATTATCACGCCGTATTGTGTTTTTTTTTGTCAATTTTCGCCTATTTATGTAAATAATTTAATTTGCAATATTGTATATGTAAGTAGTTTTCTTTTTTTCCAAAATTTTTAAACACAAGAACTAAGTGTTGTATATTTTTAATAGATTTTTAATTTTAATCTTACGTTTCAAGTATTTTACGAAACGCAAGTACTAGTACAGTGAAATGAAACTAGACGTAGGCATTTTTATTTTAATGTTGGATGTACTTTTTGCTCATCTGTGGTAACTGTTTTTATATTCTGTTTGATTGATGTTTAAATGATACTTATCTGGGATTTGGGATTGAAAAGGTTCGAGATATATTATGGAACTCGGCCGACATTCGTTTGTATCTTTGCTGGTACCAGAACCAACTACAAATTTTGTAGAAACTAGTCGAACTAAAACGAGTAGGTTGGTAAAATCGAATTTTGTCCTGGCTGACTACTGATTGACACTGATTCATCACCTCCAAGTGGAAACTGCTAAAGCTAGAACTATGCAATTTGGATATTAGTTCCGCTTTATAATTCCTCAGGTTTTGATAGAGGTGAAAGTGGTACACATGGCTGGCAAATACTCCCATGTAAGTCCGAAAGACCTCAGACCTATTAGTCTATCATCATTCCTCCTTAAAACGGTGGAGCGACTGATTGATATCCATCTTCGTACAAATATAAGCTCGCCACTGCTGTCTGCGGCTCAACATGCGTACTGCAAAGGCAAATCGGTGGAAACTGCTCTTGACTCTTTGGTGCGGACCATCGAATACTACCTTCATCACAAGGAGTACGCTATGGCTGTTTTCCTAGATATAGAAGGCACCTTCAACAACGTCAACACATCTGCAATCGCAAATGCACTAACGGAACTGAGTGCGGATAGCTCGCTTGGTGAATTGATCAATCTACTGCTCACAAGTCGGATTATCAACTCAAAACTGGGCGAAACATCTGCCAAGAAGTCAGTAGACAAACTTTCCTTCCTTCTCTGAAACTTGTTAGTGAATGAACTACTATGATATGCGTGGAAGGGGAGGGCTGCATGGTGATTGCCTATGCCACGATTAGGTCTCTAGGCTTAGTCTCTTCAAACTCTATCGTAGCCCTAGACTGTCGATCATCTTTTTATGAGATGGAGAAGCAGTTCAACATTTACCTCTGTTGGGTGCCGGGGCATAGAGACGTTCCAGGGAACTGTAGAGATGATCGCCAAAAAGGAACCACATTACCTCTTTCACCTAATAAAGGTTCTCTAGCTATACCTAAAGGTACCTAGCGTATTTAATCTCACTAAACCGAATCCACATTAGGTCTACTATAGATGTCATTACAGGAAACTGTCTTATAGGCAAGGACGCATCAAGGCTTTGCGTCTATTCAAACGACTTCTGAAGAAGTTGCATGGACGAGGAGGAGGAGGAGATTACACTTCACCTTCTTTGAACATGTCCTGTACTCTCCCATAAAAGAAATCTCTATCTAGGAGCCTTCTTGCTTAATGATCTTACTGACTTGGCTAACACAGACGTTAGAAGTCTATCGCGCTTCATTAGAAGCCCTAAATGGTTTACCGAGTAGAGGGAGAAATTCCCTGGATCCACATGGCATCACAATGGATCTCACATTGGTCTTAGTGTGTTGGCTGTAGCTGACAACCACCTCAACCTAACCTAATCTAACCTCCACTTTATTACACAGGCACCCACTGATAGAATTTGCTGAAGTTTAACATTTATGGGGTAAAAGACTAAGAACTAAGCAATCTTTTAGATCTCATTACGTTTCATGGCTGCTAGGCATAAGCGGTGTTTGCAAAGGAGAACATGGCTCTCTTTTCACATTTATAATTTGGGTTATTATGTTAACATAATCATTTCGGTGAAGCAATGCGGGGACCCGTGTAGGGACAGGGCTTCTGGCAAAATGCAAAAAAGGCGAAAATGGGGGAAAATCACATCTTGGAAATTTTAAAAACCAGGTAAGCCTAGCCACACAAATCACGTGTTGAAATCGTTTAAATTTAAGCAATATGAAAATGAACACTAATACAAAAGGCACTGCCTCGCCAGGTACCACTTATCATGGCTGGTATCAATCCTGGGACGGAGAGAAATGATCGTGTCAGAGCTATTCGATTTCTAAGGGATCACAATGTAATGCATAGGCTTCTATAGGCTTGGGCGAAAGTTGAAGAGTTGCATTTTGGAACGTTGCGAGTATGATTGGTCGTAGCTACTAGCTTGAAGAGATGATGGTTAGAAGGCGAGGGAACATCATGTGTGTTCAACAAATGCAATGGTGAAGCACCGAACATTTTTAGCGCAATTGGTATCATCCTTGCGGCAGAGCTACTTGGCGGCGTCTTGACCATCTCAAAGTTCAGTGATCGTTTTATGTCTCTTAAACTGGTGATGTAAGGTAAGGTGTGGAAAATTGTCAGTGCATGCTCCCCAAGTCAGATGCGAGTAGACAGCAATAGATGCATAATGCCTTGATTTTCATCTCATCAAGAACATCCCCAAAAAAGAGCTTTCGATTTATGGCGGAGGTTTCAACGGGCATGTCGGAAAGCACACGAAAACTATGAAGGCTGCCATGGAGGGCTGGGATTTACGGCATTAGGAACTATCCGGTTGAAGATATTCGAAGCATTTGCAAGTCATACTGTTTTATAGTTCTAATTACAATTTTCAAAACGGCACTTTCAACACTACATGAAGTGTCATGATAGCGGCGTTTTTAAAGATTAGTCAAAGTGTGCTTTTTTAATTTGAGATGAAAAAGCTCGCATCGAATTGAACTACAGACAAGTGAATCGCGAAGCGAAAGTGCGCCCAAATTCAAGGAGTGTGGAAGTGTTGGTTTGCCAAAATGAATCAGGCTTTCAACGAACTGACATAAACCAGCTTGAACAGGAGCACAACTTAGTTCAAA
Organism: Portevinia maculata; assembly: GCA_949715645.1. Lineage (NCBI taxonomy): Eukaryota > Metazoa > Arthropoda > Insecta > Diptera > Syrphidae > Portevinia > Portevinia maculata. The sequence goes on from OX454526.1 coordinate 104,037,120, forward strand.
ATAGGCGATTAGAGATGGGGAAATGTTTAGAAAGTCCGTTTGGCAAAGTTCATGAAGAATGCTTAGGGGCTGCTTCTTGTGGATTAACCAAAAATACTACACAGGTGGCTACAGGACTTCTCAACCGACAATTTCCTTGGATTTGGACCGGACAGAAACCCTCTGTTTCCTCGGAAAAACGGAAACATAGGGCCCATATGGCTCAGCATTCTCATCTCCAAACTGACGAGAGGCGATCCAATGCCTTACCAGTGGAGCGAAGGTTTTTTTTTATAAATCGCTTACCCTAAAGGGGTATTTCTGTAAGTGTTACAATATACTTATTGAGCTAAGCATGGCGATGGAACCATCATAAGCGATTATCATAACGTAGAGGGTGGCAACAGGGCAGTGGTATTGTAGGTGCAGGGAAATAACTTCACGGGCAATAACTTCACGTGGGCAATAACTTCACCTCGAGTGGGCAATAACCTCACTTTTTTTTATGAAGTTATTGCCCACTGATGGTGAGCAATAACTACACTTTTTTGTGGGAAATAAATTCTCTTAACATTTTATGATAATTCAAGAACTGTACCTCGCACCTACTCCAAATCAAACAGTGACCCCAAGCAGGGGGGTTGCAGGGGGGCAGCATGGCCCCCATAGGTATTGAACTGTTTATGGAATCTACTTCCGATTTCGCAACTAATCCCATAAACAGTGCAATGCATATGGGGGGCATGCTGCCCCCCTGCAACCCCCCAGCTTAGAGTCACTGTTTGATTTGGAGTGGGTGCAAGGGTCTTTAGTTATAATAGACAGATTTTCAAATTATATGTGGGAAATAACTTCACAATAAAAAGGTGAAGTTATTGCCCACTCGAAGTGAAGTTATTGCCCATGTGAAGTTATTGCGCGTGAAGTTATTTCCCTGCACCACTATGGTTTACCAATCGAAGACGATATGAGCTATATTTTGCAAGAGCTCTCGAGGCATTTTCTTCTACGTTAATGACGAGGTTATAATCTTGATTAGAAGGATCGTAGCTCTCCCAAAAGCCATAAGACTTAAGACTTAAGACTTTTTTTCTACCATTTATTTTCAGTTTTATAAACTCACGGATTTGTATACACACTTGTGGAATAGTTATACGATTTTAAAATGGTCGCTAGACTCACCTAAATGTTAAAATTGCCTAGTTGTGATTGGTCCTCTTAGTCGGATTGGACTACAAACGTTGTTAATCGGGGACGCCGCAGTAATATTTTCATCGCGTCCCTTCTCGTCTTCTCGAGGCATATCCCTGCATAAAAGATTATTTCGAAATTACTGTGGGAGGGTCTCAAGTAGTTTGCGGAAAAGACCAACTAATTTCAAGTCGAGACTCGCCGCCTTCCATCAGATTTAAAGCCGCTTATGATAGCATTCGTCGTCTACATAATTCGGGAGGGAGGCAAAACTGATCCATATTTTGTTATCTTGTTGAAGAACATAAAGTATTAGAGCACGTGTTAACGCGGCAAGGACTATCTATTGAGGTATCCGGACTATATAATCGGCATCAGTTCCCAGCGTGCCGTGGTAAAGGTTTTCACAACCATTGAATATATTTACAAACAAAATTAGTTGGTCTTGAAATCAACGAGGGCAAGGCGTAGTACCTGATATCAACAAATAAACAACCAACTGTCCACCGAGTGGGACAAAACATCGCTGTTGATAACAGCAACTTCGAGGAACTTAAAGAGTTTCTCGGAGTAAATAACAACTCAACGAATGGTGCCGTAATGGAGAGCAGACATAAGCGATTTACCCCAGGAAACCAGTGCTATTTCGGTTTCGTGAAGCAAATAGAATCAGAACTTCCGAATCGAAGGGTAAAATTCAACGTTTAATGCCCAGTAAAGTCGATGCGGTTCCCTGCAATCAATCAATTGCTTAAGTAACCCATAATAAAAGTATGTGAACGGAAGCAACTACCCGTGTTTTCCCATACAAAAAACTGGTTGTCAAATTTACGTTTTTTTAGGCCGAAAGGCAATAAATATAGGGTTATAGTTAAGTTTAGAACGTCTGCATAATAACAATTAATTTGGAATACGTAGTTTGGGATGGCGCCGTACGCACCGCTCCGACTATTATACTTTCGCCTTTACGCGGCTCGTTTGGGAACTTCTTCACCATCTCACGTTCGCTGATAAATTCTGAGGACAGAAAGGTATACATCGATTATTTAGGCAGTACACAACTATAGCTTGAAAATAATTGAGGGCCTAGTAGAGCGAATTGGCATCTACATCTAGTTTACACACACGAATGGTCGGCGAATACCCACAGGATACAGAAGTGACATCAGCAAGTGAAATACGTTTCGTATTTGATCTATTCCACTTCTTTGAACTTTGTGAGCCAAACCTTATGACATTGATCATCCAGAGTAACAAACATTACATCATTTCATACATCAAATCACAACAAAAACAAAACAATTATCAGTCCTATCACGGTATCCGTTCGGAAAGTTATTTTCTCCGCAATGCAAATCCAGTCTGACACTCAATTTACGTTTATACAAGGGCGGGTCAATAAGTCCGTGACTTTTGGAATAAAACACAGATTTTTTGATAAAAAAAAAAAAATATTTTTAACGTAGTCTCCCTTGCGCTCTATACACTTTGTCCAACGCTTCTCCAATTTTTTTATCCCTTCCAAAAAAAATGATTTGTCGAGGTCCTCAAAATAGGCCTTTGTTTGCGAGATGACTTCATCATTGAAGTCAAATCTTTTTCCACCAAGCCATTTCTTCAGGTTTGGGAACAAGAAGTAGTCGCTCGGAGCCAAATCTGGAGAATAGGGTGGATGAGGGAGCAATTCATAGCCCAATTCATGGTTTTTTGCCATGGCAACTGCACATGTGTGCACCCTTGCATTGTCTTGGTGGAAAAGAACTTTTTTCTTGGCCAAATGAGGTCGGTTTTTTTTCAAATCGTCATTGAATCGGTCCAATAAGTTGGCATAATATTCCCCATTGATTGTTCTTCCCTTTTGAAGGTAGTCAATGTGGATTATCCCGCGTGCATCCCAAAAAACAGTCGCCATAACTTTATTGGCTGACAAACCCACCTTGGCCTTCTTTGGCGCCGATTCACCCTTAGAAACCCACTGTTTTGACTGTTGTTTGGTCTCTGGTGTGTTGTGATGGATCCATGTTTCGTCCACGGTTACAAAACGGCGCAAAAACTCCTCCATATTGCGATTAAACAACGCCAAACCTTCCTGTGAAGTTGTTACACGATTGCGTTTGTGGTCGACTGTGAGCAAACGCGGCACCCATCTTGCGGAAAGCTTTCTCATGCCCAAGTGATCATTCAAAATTGAAACCACTGAGCCATGCGAGATCCCTACGGCTTCCACAATCTCTCGCACTTTCAATCTTCGGTCGGCCAACACCATATCGTGAATTTTTTCGATTGTTTCGGGTGTCGAGACCTCAACTGGGCGTCCAGGCCGTTCGGCATCTTCAGTGCTTGTACGGCCACAACGAAATTCAGTAAACCACTTTTTTACCATTGAAATCGATGGTGCAGAGTCCCGATAGTATTTTTCAAGCTTAGCCTTGGTCTCGGTAGTGGTTTTTTTTCGCAAGAAATAATGCTTAATAAGCACACGAAATTCAATTTTTTCCATTTTCTCCTCAAATTAGTGAGTAGTCTGATAAAAATAGCTGTCAAACACAAACTAACTGACGCAGCAAGTTTAAATTTTGACAGGAGTCAACTGACAGATGCCTGTTGACAGGAGCAGTGTTGCCGTTTCAGTAAAGAGGTCAGAAATTCAAAAAGTCACGGACTTATTGATCCGCCCTCGTAGTAACCGTTTCCAGAACGTATAAAATTGTTCTGCGACGAATAGTTGTCGGAGACAATCGGAGAGTAATTGACATTCGGCTGCCAAAAACTGACGCAAAAAAAGCATATCATCGCGATGAACCGGTGTGCGTTATGTTTTGTCGGAAAAATGATCCCAACACTCGTCCAATGAAGCAAAGATCTATGATTTATATAAAATGGGAGAATTTTTCTTTCGGAAGGATGCCATGATAGGATCGATTTGTACTACTATTCCTACCAACACAGATGAACATAAATCAGTACAATGCAATTACAGAGGTATAGTTGAAGGGTGAAAAATGCTTACGAAGATGAATATGCGAGGACAAGCGAATATTTACGATATAATGAGGATATGTGATGTTTGACGTTTTAGTACATTGATAGGTTCTTGAGCATTATTATATATATGTATATAAAAAAATAAAACAAAATCATACATCAATAAAGGTTTACATACCTACATATATTTTTTTATACAGAACATTTTGTTTCTTTCTTTATTTCAACAAAAGCTATGTAAAAACAAAAAACAACGAGTGAAGAAAATCATATAAATTAATGGCACGTGTTCTAAATTATGATAAATAAATATATTGCGATTTGACTTATAAATTAATTTTATAAACAATAGATGCAAAAATAAAAAAATTTAGAAATAATAAGATGGAATCACTAAAAATATATAAATTTTATTAATATTACTCCTTTGAGTTTTTTTCTTAAATTCGCTTAAATGTTTTCTTTCTTTCTTCTACTTCTATTTGGTTTAATGCATTAATATTTAAATTTTTAAACAAAATAAAATCACGCATTGATCAGTCTCGAGTGGTATTTGCAAAATTGTAAATGCGCGTTTGAAGTTTTTGTCCTTTGTTTGTAACTTAATTAATAAAAATAAAAACTGAAATAAGAAAATGAATACATATCGCACTAGTTAAATCCAGACACCATTCAATTGGGACGGGGAATACTAAAGTGAATATGGAACCTACGCGGTAAGCCTTGATGCTAATGGGTGGCTTACGCGGCTGCAGCTATGAAACAGAACTAGTTTCTGCAAAAGAGCTTGTAGTCAATAATTAAACAAGATAATTAATTCAAGATCTAAAGAATGGAAGAGGCAGTACGTTCGATTTTGAACCTCTTCCACATATGGACTAAAGGGTAAATATCACTGAAACACAAGTAGCGTCTATCCAACATGTAGGTGTACCTGTCGAATATGACAACAAACAAGATAAATTCCTCAAGGAGTATCCATATAATGGCGAACCTTCCTTCTGGTGGAATTGCTGTAGTTGCCAGCACATCGGGTTCAGGTGTGCGCCATCTGTACAGCGGAAAGTGAATTGCCATTAATTTTGAATTCGTGATTGAAGCAATCAGATTCAACAATCAGAATGTTGAAGTCAGACTAATTCATTCTCTTTTCCTACTTTCCATTCATTGAAGTTACTAGTTTAGTTATTCGAAGTCTTTAAACACAGTGCATTCATTTAATTTGCTGACGTCATTTTAAGTCTTTGCTTTACACTTCTAGGGATGTCGGTGTCAAATACAAATACACATAATATGTAGATTAATGTGGACTTTCCTATTAACGTTTATATTGTACAATTGTATAAGGTTGATGTTGTAAATAAATTGCGTACTTATCGTTAGTTATACCTCCATCAATTCAATAGTTATTCTATTTGTTCTCCTTTAACCCATTAAAGCCTGCCCACAGATTCCGTCGTAGGATTGTCTTGAAATTTTCTCGAAATGGTAATATAAGTCATAGAAGTTGTCTTGCAATATTTCAGATTTTTACGTTTTACCATGACCGAGTATGAAATGGGTATTTAAATACCCAACCGGCTTTAACGAGTTCCTATTTTACTTGCCTTTTTGAATAAACGGCCACCTACGTAAAGTTTAAATATGATTCACGGATGTGTGCATATCTGCTCGGGAATGCGGCGTTTCTAAGCTATTAGCAACCTTTTTATTTTTTGTCATTATCCAATTGGTAACTGTTTATGAGCGTGTATCAAAAGTAAAATTTTAATTTGATCTAAAGTAGATATTCGTTCGTGCCCCCGGTAAGTCTTTAGAGCATTATTAGTTTTCCGAGTAAGTTCGTAATTTTGCTGTTGTTCGCCATTTTTGTTTAGTTTTCTCAGTGACTGTGCGTTAATATGTTAAGACGACGAAAAGTTCTGACGGCCGGCGAATTGCAGGCAGAAATTGATGGTTGGAGTGACGAGGAAGACAATGGTCGCCATGCAGACAAAATCAATGTCATCATTGCTCCACCAGGTACCGTTGATGATGTAAGCGACATTGGGGAAATGGACGAAAATCTTCAAGTGATCAATGATGACAATCAGTTGCCTCATGAATTAGCGGGTCATTTTGAGATCGAATACCATTACGTCGACGATAATGTGCATTGTCGAACGCGCGATGATGATGATCCAGTAGAAGTTCGCGAGGAAAATAGAAATGATGATCTGCAGCGTCGCACCGAATTGCTTGATAAGCGTGAAAAATCGAGCTGGAGCCGTCTAGAAAATTATGAAATCAAGAACGAACCGTTCGATGACACAGAAAATGCACATAAGGCTTTGTATGAGAGGATTCGTAAGTATTAATCAATATTTTATTCCATGCTTTCTATTTATGCACATCGTTTTGTGTTTCAAAAGATTCGTTCGATCCATTGCAACTTTGGGAATGCTTTGTTCACAGCGAAGTAATCAAGTTGATTGAAGATTGCACGAATGAATACGCTGGTCAGAATAATGTTATTGGTTTTGGCATAACGACCAATGAGATAAGAATGTTCATTGGCATACGTACATCACTGGCTACCATACCAAGTATTCACGCATATTGGTCTAATCGAGCGTCCTTGGGATGCCAATTCATCAAGGATGCTATGAACAGAGACAGGTTCAAGAAAATTAAACAAAATGTGCATGTTTGTGATAATAAGAACCTTAACAAAGATGACAAATTTTCGAAAGTATCTCAATTGAATAAGATTATGAACCGCAATTTTATGCAATTCGGCGTGTTTTCACATAATCTTTCGATCGACGAGCAAATGATTGCGTATTACGGACGCCATTCCTGTAAAATGTTCATCAAAGGCAAGCCAATTAGATTTGGCTATAAGTATTGGTGCTTGGCATCAACAAATAAGGATGCCAATTATGGCCTTGGCGAAAACGTTGTGTTGCAGTTGCTGTCACATCTGGAGACTCCAACAAATCATAACGTTACATTCGACAACTTCTTTACCAGCTTCTTTTAAGATAATGTGCCGGCTGAATGCTCTTGGCTACTTTGCATCCGCAATCGTGCGTGACAATCGTCTTCATCCTCCAGGTGGCCGAGCTGTTAGTAACACTCTCCAAAAGACCAGGCGCGTAGGTCGCATCGATCATATTGTCGATAAAATGCCAAAACGCGCACGTTGTAGCCAATGCGGTACTAAAACAGAGTTTGGTTGCAAAAAATGTAAGTTGGCTTTGCATCCCAAGTGCTTCGCGGACCATAATGTCGTCCCACGTGATATGGCAAAGGTCAAAACGCCAAATAATGTAGAAGTTTCTTTATTTTCATTCAATAAGACAAATACCACGTATCCAGTTGTTTACATACAAAACTTTGTTTTTCAATTTGCATGTATATTTTGTTCACACTGTGGCCGGTTGGGTATTTAAATACCCAACAGAGTTTTTTAAACTCTAAAGACCTAATTAGTAATGCAAAAGTGCCGATTCATTTTTACTAGATAGATGATATTGAAGGCTAACTACATCTGGCAGGTTTTCCCGGACTTTCTATTTGTCCATCTTCCACAGCAAATTTTATGTAACTTTTTCAGTTTTCGAAAATCCATGATTTTCCACTGCAAAAAAGTGCAAGTAAACAGAAGAACTTCGACTTCTTTCTCCAGAATTGTTTACAGCTCCATTGTTCTTTTATCTTATGAAAAAACAATTAACTCGATATCTCCTACCTGCTGTTAGATTTTTGTTTTTTTAAGCACCTCTGTTTTGGGGTATTTAAATACCCAATAGGCATTAATGGGTTAAAGGAACTACTTTAAAACACTGTCAACAAGCTTATAAGATGGGCAAATCGCTGTGGGCTGGGAGTTAACCCTCACAAAACCGAACAGGTCCTCTTTTCCAGGAAATATAAAATCCCTTAATAGAGGGAGGGCCAATCCCTCTATTAACGGTACAAGGTTAACCTTTTCCGATGAAGCTGAATTCTTGGGTCTTATCTTCGATACGAAGTTAAGCTGGAAACCCAATTTACAAGAAAGAGTCAAAAAAGCTACAGCAGCACTTTTCCCTTGCAAAAAAGCCATCGGCAATAAGTGGGCCCTACAGCCACACATACCTCATAGGTTATACGTATCGATAGTGAGACCGATTCTGACACACGGGGTGGCTGTCTGGTGGACTGCTTTAGACAAAGCGGTAAACGGTGAAAAGCTGAGCAAAGCTCAACGTACAGCTTGTCTGTGCATCAGCGGAGCACTCTGAATGACTCCCTCCGCTGCACTGGACATTTTATTTCATCTGACACCCCTCGATATTTTTAGCAGGCAAATAGCTGCCTGTTCCGCTGTCCGCTTAAAAGCTACCTCACAGTGGATCAATACGAATAATGGGCACTTATCATTTTGGACTCACTTGGGTCTCTACCAAGGAACATCGACTGCATCATACCTTCGAGAAGAATTTCCAAATCACTATCCCCACCAGATCATTCTGGGAGGATGATGCATTCACGGAGGATAAATCGATCCACTTCTACACCAACGGATCAAAAACTAGTGATGGGGTAGGTGGGCGTGTTTTATCAGAAAGACTAAATATTAGTCTCTCTTTCGGTTTTCCTGATCATTGTAGCGTGTTCCACGCGGAAATCATAACGATTAAGGAAGACTGCACATTGGTTCTGCTATAGGTGTCAATACAGGACACTGTTTAATAGGCAAGCACGCATCAAGGCTTGGCGTCTATTCAAATGACTTCTGTAAGGGTGCAGGGACGAGGAGGGGGAGGAGACTATACTTCACCTCCTCTGTACTTGTCCTGCACTCTTCCATAAAATAAATCTCTATCTAGGAGCTTTCTTCCTTAATAAACTCATTGACTTAACTAACACAGATGTAATAAGTCTATCGCGCTTCATTAGATGCTCCAAATGGTTTAGCGAGTAGAGGTCGTTGCTCCGGGGGAGTTCCACGTGGCATCACAACGGACCTCATTGGTGTAAGTGTTTTGGCTATTAGCTGGCAGTCACCTTAACCTAACCTAACCTAACCATGACAATAATTAACAGTGTTTTAAAAAGATGCCAAGAAATGGCCGTTGAAGATGTTGTTGCTGTGGATAATCAAATCAAACCATTAGCGTTAAACAATATATAAAGGGCAAACCATTTCCATGGTTTGTGGTTGTGGTTCCATTTCCTATAATTAACCACGATTAAGATATGGCAAGTCACTGGAAATTTTTAGACAGCTAGTTAGTTAATTGACCAGAGAATATAAAATTTGTCACATACATGTCGACAATTGGCCCAATAGATATTCAACTGTAAAATACTCTGTCACAACCTAAAGTACCACCCGGACTTCAAATTGCTTTGGAACAAGTAAAGAGCGTCTTTGAAAATTATTTTATTCTAAAGGCGACTATAACATTGATGAAAATTGCACGAATATCACAAAATTCATCAGAAAGACAACGGAAGCACCGTTGAACTGAAAATTTAGTAGAAGGAATGCTGCGCAACCAGCTGATTTTGGGGATAAACAACGATGAGTTGTTAACCCGTCTGCTCTGCCACGATATCACCTTGAATCAGGCAATAATAAAATGCAGGACAACAGATAAAATTAGCCAAAGAAACTGAAACAGGTGTATCTTTCATCAGCAAGCAATCTAAACCCATGTAATCGATTGTCGAAATTGCTTAAAAACACACAAACTCTGTAAATGTCCAGCAATTAAGCATGTGTCCAAAAATTGCAAGAAAGAACACCACTTCGAATCGTTTGGTCGAAAAGTATAGCATAATAAGGCGTTAAAATATTCATTTAGCAGCGATAGGACAGGAAGCACAATTCTATGTAGACCAAGAATTAACACAAGCAATGCCAATAGCAAGGCATTCGTTGGTAGAATTCATTTGCGAAACCGTCAAGGTTTGAAGCAATGGATGGAAAAAATTATTTCTTATTCGGAAAAAAAATTAAACATCCAACCTGACACTGGTGCAAAGTGCAACGTCCTGGCAACTTATTTGGAACACGATGAATCATTTTTGCACCACGTAGAATCTAGTGGATAGTACACATCTCTACGACAAACAGTGCGAACAGAAGAAGTTATTGTCGTTGTGGAGCGCAGTGTTGAGGAGAATCCGAATGAGTCGATTCGCCATCGTGCACAGCAATTGAATTGAAACCACATGACACTAATGGCATAAAATTATCTTTAAATAAAGCTTATATCATAGACATTAACAAAAGCTTCAAGTATTTTATTTCATATTGAATTTGTATACCTCTAAAAAAACACCCTTTACTTTAATCACAAAATGTTTGCAACGCATGGGTCAGTATATAGAATTTTAATATTGAATATTTTTTTACAGTTTCCTTTCTCATCTCTAGAAGCATCTTTTCCGCACCCCAGGAATACCATTCTAAAATAAATTAAAATGCACTCCACCTATTTGCTGACAATAGCTGTAAACCTTGTTTTGTTTCCGCCGAAGCAAACTCCGAAAAACGTTGAAAAATTAAACGAGGATATTTAAAATCTAACGCCAATCTACAGGCAAACAAGGAGGATTTCTGCCTGGTTGTACAATTGATCGTTTCCGAGTCTAAGTGCTCTGGGATTTGGATTTCTTTTAAAAAAAAAAAAAGCTGGTCCGCCTGTGAGGTTTGCTTTTCTTATCACCTTAAAATAAAAAGCGATATATGGCTTTTTATTTTAAAGTTAACATTTGCGACAGAAATAAACAGTTCCAAAAACTAACAAACGGTATTTTTGTTGCATTCGCTGTTATTTGCAGTTGCGGAAAATCGGAAAATTCGTTGAATAAAACTGTCAGAAAATAACCTTGATAGCTCTGAACACTACCATTAACTTTCTGTCTGACTGCCACTGAATTTAACGAACGTAGGTATAACTATTTTTTATATACTTCCGCCTTTTTTCGTCAACTTATGAGATTCCAATTTTCTGAATTTAATCTTACCAGTGACACGGACACGAGGTCAAGTAAAAGTAGAGAGCATAAAAAAAAGTTTATAAGTTTTTGAGTTCTTTTCTTTACACTGTCGCAAGTATTCGAAAAAAACTGTTTTTTTTCGGAAGTTACAAATTTTGTCGCTTACAGATACAATTTTTTTTTAATTATATAATCTGGTTAGTAATATTTGTGTATTTGTTTTCCAATTGGTACATGCACAGCTAAGCAACTGTGCATTTTATCGAGGAGCCACATATGACTGTCTATGCATTTACAAAAATATCAGTCAAATATCGTCATACCATATTCGGCCTCTTCTGCGGAAACGAAAAAATAACAATTATAGTTTTGTCCATACGGTCCTGTTTCCCAACAAAAAGCTTTTATTCGATTTACTATGATGATTCGGAAAGTGAAAAAGAGATACCAGAGTCGGATGACGAAGCAGTAATTAATCGATCTTCGGAATCTGAAGAGGTGGTACCTGAAACCGATGAAACCAGCGAGTTTGATTCGGAAGATGAGTAGCCTTTAGCAAGTCGAAAAAGAAAACAGATCGGAAGAAAGAGCAGAAAATAATCTGGAGTGATATCAAACTTGGTACATAAAAAGAAAAAGATTTTTCATTTTTAGGAACCTGTGAACTGCCAAAAGCAATGTTGCAGGTTGGAACTCCAGCCAAGCTTTTTTAATTTTGTTCACCAAAGATTTGATTCAAATGATTGTAGATGAATTAAACCGAAAGGCTTTACAGGACAACATAAACAGACCGGCCAATATTATTACGCAAGAGGAAATGGAGGAATTTGTTGGTATTTGCCTGTTCATGTCAGTGGAGAAATTACCTTCAACGAGAGGATATTGGAGCTCCGATATTGGTCAACGTTTTGTTTTGGAGACAATGACATGCAACAGATGGGCAGACATTAAGCGACATCTCCACTTTGCGGATAACAACAAGTTTGTAAATCGCGGTTTGCCCGGACATGATAAACTATTTAAAGTAAGGCCTCTACTTAACAAAATAAAAGATCGGGTTCTTCTAATTTTAAAGAAGAATTCCCTGCAGTGGACGAGCAAACGGTTCCAACAAAATGTCGGCATGAACTTAAGCAGTAGTATAACCCCAAGAAACCTCACAAATGGGGTTATAAGAATCTGGTTTTGAATGCCGTGTCCGGGTTCAGCGACGACTTTGGACTCTTCGCTGGAGAACGAAGTAACACATATCAGAAGATGCTCCAGACGTTGGCGTAAGTGAAAATGTTGTTTCACGTTTAACTGCTATACTGTACCAAAACACAAGAATCACAAGATTTTTTTTTGAAAATTGGTTCAATAGCGCAAAGCTTCAGGCACATCTGACGAAAACCGGTCTGCTTCTGTTAGGAACGGTTAAAATAAACAGAGTGAAAAATATTGATATTCCTACAGAAAAGGAAAGTTAAAGAAAGGTCGTGGGAATATGATCGAGAGAGTGGCAGATATCGATGGTGAAAAAAGTGTCATTTGTATCCTGGTACGACAACAAAGTTGTCAGTATGCTATCAACTTTTGTAGGGTGCAATCAACATAAAAGAGACTACTGCAAAAGGAAAAAAGTACATCGAAATTGACTGTCCCAAAGTTATAGATGTATCCAATAAAGACATGGGAGGTGTGAAACTTTTGGATTTGATGCTTGGGCTATACCGAATAGGAATCCGATCAAAGCAATGGCCCAAACAAATTTTCTTCCATTTCTTGGACCTTTGTGTAGTAAATGCGTGGATTTTATGGCGTAAACGTGGCTCTTTTCGACTTCAAGATGGCGGTTGCCGAGCATTTGTGCAAGGTTGGTAAAACGTACAACAAAAAGAAAGATCGTCCAGCTTCCAACATTGGTACTCCAACAAGCACGAAAGGAACTTCGGATTCCCGTTAATCGACCCCGACTATCATTTTGTTCTTTATTACTATTTCCATGAAATGTAAATATAATCAGTAAAAACACCAATAAAATTGTGTGTAAAAAAATCGTTACTGCATAAGACCCCATAAATGGGATGTTTGAGGTTGAAAAAATACAGTGCATAAAACGCCATATATTGGGATCATAACCTTCTCATTTGTCAACTGCAACTGGTCCGCCTGTAAGGTTCGCCGGTTCAACCTCAGAAAATAACGGCAGGACTCCCGATTTTGAATCACTTCGTCACTGAGGCCCATCAAATGCTGGTGTTATTGCCTTTGTGTGATCCAGGAGTTTTTACGCCTGCCTCTCTTTTGCGGTTGTATTCTAGGTTAGGTTAGGTTAGGTTTATGTGGCTGTCGGCAGAAGCCAACACACTTAGACCAATTTAGGTCCATTGTGATACCACGTATTTTTTATCTACCTCAACTCTGTAGATGGGACTGGCCAACGACACGCGGTTGTTCTCAAACTGTCCCCCATCTACGTACTAACCGCGCCCAACGTCGTTTAATTACGGTGATCTGCCGAGAACCGATTAACTCGACGTGGTATGGTCGTTGGTTGGTTGTATTCTAACGTTGATTGATATTGCCTTTTTGACATGGTTCGTAGGATCTCTCCTTTGAATATGACAGTACCAACTGAGCCGGCCACGCTCCATTTTCGTCTAGATAGGTTCTTTGCCGTGAAGGCTTCCTCGGATCTTGGAACGCCTGTGGGGGTTTTCAAAAAACATTAAATAATCCGAACTAAAACCTGAGAATTCTGACAGGTAATCTTTCATTCACTGGATGAATGCATCGCTTAATATTCAGTACAGATTAAACAACAACACGGTTATACAACGACTTCAAGCTGGTCGAAAAGCTTTCAACTCAGCGGTTGGGATTGCTGTGGCACGTCGATTATATAAACACGGGCTTCTACCCGTAATTTTTTGTTCCTCGGCGGTGAGGCCATGATCTAGGGGATAGGGAACATTACTCATCCCACTTTACTTAATCCCTTCTGTTCCGACAAGGGATTCACGTTTCTTTAAAATCAACGGAGAAGGAAAATTGGACAGGGGCCTAAATTTAATCCTAGAACAGGTCAAAATTACGGGGGGAAAAATAAGAAAAGGTTAGGCCGTTTCACCGATCCATTACGTAGTAATGAAAAAGCGTACTCCTCTAGTCCTCTTCCCAAAAATAGTGTCCATGCTAAATATAAGTTCCTAATTAAAAACAAAAAAACTAAATTCGAAATTATGTGCAAAAGTAATTAACTGCTCCTTGAAACCGATTCGATAGACGAAGACGGATCACGGATATTGATGTTCTTTTTGTTTTCGTTTTTGTCCTGCTTTCTATTCTAATACAAGCGCGCAAAACCTAACGGTTATGAAAATCAAAAGAATTACAAAAAGTAAATTGTTAGTTTGGTATTTGCAGTAGAAATTTAACGGTTGGTGAAGTCTGGAATTGTTCGTCTTTCCCTTTGTTATTTTGTTTAATTTTTTTCTTGTTTGCTCTGTTTAAATCGTAAAATTGTGGCTTGCAAATAAGTGCGTGGGTGATTTCTTTGTATTTTGGTTTCAAATATTCGTTAGGTTTTTCTTTTATAGTCTAAGAAGCTAATAGCAATCGCATAGTTTAGATTCTTTTTTTTAACTTTGTTTTAGAAAGTGGAAATACTTAGATGTAGATTGGATTTTCCTGTCCCGTGAGGAGTCTAAACATCGAAGTAGGCATTGTTTTCATTAAAATCTGAAAGAAAAAATAGTAAATGAAAGGGAAGATGTTAAATGTGGGTGTAGATTTTATATTTTTATTAAGAATATACCTCTCCGACAGATGTCGCCAGCAAATTAACAATTTTCTCATGAGGTACAGCCACAACACTTTGATTATTTATTTCAATTATTCTATGACCCACTCGCACACCCCCACGTTCAGCAATTCCACCACGTAACAGACTACAAATCTGGAATGAAACGAATTTATTTATGTTATTGTAAGAGATGATTAAGCATGGCGTAAAGAATTTGCAAATATACGCCGGCGAATATACATTGTTAAAATTGGTAAAAATCACATAGACCTTTTTATTGTCAGAATTAATATGAATTTACTAGTTGTAAATTGTGTGTAAAAATGTAATCCAACAAAGCTGCTGGACCAGACGGCTTGAATGCCGAGCTTTTTAAGGCAGCGGGAGATGACCTGGTGGAGAGCATACACCAACTCGTTTCCAAGATATGGTCCGAAGAAAGTATGCCTGATGAATGGAACCTTAGCATCGTTTGCCCGATCCACAAGAAAGGAGATCCTCTTAACTGCACCAATTATAGAGGCATCAGTCTCCTGAATACTGCCGATAAGATCATGTCTGCTGTACTGTGTGAACGCCTGAAACCCTTCGTCAACGACCTGATTGGTCCCTACCAGTGCGGTTTTAGGCCCGGTAAGTCCACGACCGATCAGATATTCACACTACGGCAGATCCTGGAGAAAACCCAAGAAGTCCAAATCGATACCCACCATCTTTTTATCGATTTTAAGGCCGCATATGATAGCATCTATAGAGACGAGCTATACAGAGTCATGTCTAGTTTTGGCATCCCTGCCAAACTTGTCAGATTGTGCAGAATGACGATGGAGAACGCCCGCTGCTCCATAAAGGTCGGAAACAATCTCACCGAGACCTTTGATGTCAAAAAAGGATTTAGACAAGGTGATGCGCTGTCATGTGACTTCTTCAACATCATACTTGAGAAAATTGTGCGAAACTCGCAAGCCAACACTAGAGGCACAATTTTTCAAAAGTCTGTGCAACTACTTGCATATGCTGACGACATTGACATAATTGGCAGAACACAGCGAGCTGTCACTGGTGCGTTTGCAAGTTTTAGCACAGAAGCGGCAAAAATGGGTTTAGTGGTGAATGAGGGCAAAACCAAGTATATGCTTTCAACAAGAAGGGGCACACAGCATCGACGAATCGGACAGAACGTCACGATAGACAGCTACAACTTTGAGGTAGTTAGGGACTTTGTCTACCTTGGCTCCGCTATAAATTCTGAAAACGACATCACATCAGAAATCAAACGAAGAATTAAACTTGCCAACCGCTGTTTCTTTGGCCTAAGAAGGCAATTGACTAGTAAGGCCTTGTCAAGAAACACTAAGGAGACTTTGTATAAGACCCTCATCATCCCAGTTCTGCTCTACGGCGCAGAAGCGTGCACATTAGCAAAAGCGGATGAAGATCTCCTTGGTCGTTTCGAACGCAAAATTCTTCGAGTGATTTTCGGTTTGCGTTGACGGGCTTTGGAGGAGGAGATTTAACACCGAACTCTACGAGCTGTACAGCGACATCGACCTGGTAAAAAAAGTGCGAATCAGTCGACTAAGATGGCTAGGACATGTAGAGCGAATGGACACCAACGCTCCGGCCCGAAGAGTCTTCGATTCCAACCTGGAGGGACAACGCAGTAGAGGAAGACCTCGCCTTAGGTGGCGCGCGCAAGTGGAAGGGGATCTCAACCAACTTGGAGTGCGCAACTGGAGGCAGTTAGCCAAAGATCGTGCTAACTGGAGACGCGTATTGGTTGAGGCCCAGGTCCACCCGGACTGTAGCGCCACCTAAGTAAGTAAGTAAGTTGTAATGAAACTTGTTAAAATGAGTTTGAAGACACTTTCGAATAATATGCTTTTTTGGGCAGCCAAAGGGTAGTGAATCAAATATATGAGAGCAAATTCGTTCTCACGATAGCCAACTCCTACTCTACACCTCCACGCTGGTGGCTGCTGGGTGCCTAGTACCTCGGCTGGAGATTGGGTTACCAACCCCCTTTGGAAGGTCGTTGGTAGCAGCGGACGAGAGAGCGGGGAGGAGTGTTTTTTCACACTGACACACTTCCTCATGCTTCAGACGGCAGCGGAGGAATTGCCTAGAAGAGATCAACGGCGGCATCTAGCAGTTCCAGTCAGGTTTAACTATCAGTGTTATCCCTTTATGAGCTGCTTCAACATATTAGAATCCCAGGTCTTTAGGGAGTTGGTGGTGGATGAGCCCTAAATGGGCCAACGGCAGCGCTTATATCCCCGAAGTGGGTTACTGACTCCGGAAAAGCCGGCCCCTCGTCCAAGGGGTAAACATTGGAACTGGCCCTCCGGGTTCACCTACTTCGGTGAACTAGTTGATTTTATGTTTATCAAATCACCCTTAATTTGTAATTTGGCTGTATATGTATATTTAATACCCACTAATAACTTGCCTCCTTTGAAACAAAATTAATAAAAAGATTATCATAGCACTCGCAATTAAAACAAGCACACTATGAATATTCCTCTTTTAATGGCTTGAATAGGTGCACTCATTTCTTCAAACACCCACAAAAACATCAAGAATTCGGCCTCGTCATCTATCCCGACACTCATTTACAACGACATTCCAGCCGTCAGCTCTTTGGATAAAGCCAATCTGCTTGCTACTCACTTGGCAGCTAGCTCAACGCTCCCAGATTATGCTTTATCTCCCCCTGTATTCGAGCGCGTAGAATACTCCATGTGACCAATCTACTTTCGCACTCGTACAGTGGCTAGAGTACTTCGAGATCTTGACATACACTAATCCGCTGGTCCAGATGGTATTTCCCCCATCGTTCTGAAGAGGTGTTCTTCTACGCTGGCAAAACCACTACGTAAGCTTTTCTATCTGTCCTATTCAGGGCTCTTCCCGGGAAGAAGGAAAACAGCATTCGTCCAGCCTGTACCACAAAAAGGTGAGTCTTCTTCTCCCTCCTCCTACCGACCAATTGCACATACGTCCCTTCTTTCTAAGGTCATGGAAACGCTGATCAATCGTCAGCTAATGAAATATGTTGAATCTCGAAAACTTCTCAATGACCGGCAGTACGGTTTTCGGGGCAATAGGTCCACCGGTGATTTGATGACATATCTAACCGAAAAGTGGAACCAATCTCTTCACCAAGGTGGTGAAAGTAAGATCATTGCGCTTGATATTTCAAAGGCATTTGACAGAGTTTGGTATCAAGCTCTCTTGTCGAAAATGCGTGCATTTGGAATCGATGATAATCTTCTTCAATGGATTAGAAATTACCTTTCGGACCGTTCAATTCAAGTTGTCTTGGATGGTTTCAAGTGTGCAATTCATCAAATAAATGCTGGGGTTCCCTATGGCTCTGTTCTGTCCCCGACTCTCTTTCTCATTTTTTTATAAATAATCTCCTGTCTATTACTTCTAATCCAATCCATTCCTTCGCTGATGACAGTACCCTCAGCTTCTCATATTAGTTTTTTGGGTCACGCCCCTATTCTTCGGGTGTGGAACCGGAACGGCAACGTATGTTAAGCTCATTAAATTCCGATCTTAACTTCATAACTCAGTGGGGTACAACCAATAGAGTGGAATTTAATGCTTCCAAAACACAATGCTGTCTCCTGTCATAAAAGCAAAACCCACACACACTGCCATTATCCATGAATGGCACTTGCATCGCTGAAACCGAAAGACTTTCCATTCTCGGTATGTGTGTCAATGACAACCTTCGTTGGAATGACCACATATTCAATGTCGCCAAGAACGCTGCGAAATGTCTAGACTTCCTTAAGCGATGTAAGAAATATTTTTTACCCCTTCTGATCTGGCTACAATTTATAAGGCGTTTATTCGCCCGAAACTCGAGTACAACGCTCATATCTGGTCTGGTGCACCAATAACTTATTTGGAGCTACTTGACAGGATCCAAAAACGCGCGATAAAACTCATAGGCGACCGAGACATTGCGAGATCGATTGCGTAAATCTAATATATAAAAATCCAGTGTCACAGTTTTAGTGTTTATACTCCTCCGAAACGGCTTGACCGATTTTGATGAAATTTTATATATATATTCCGTAGGTATGAGAATAGGTTCATAACTAATTTGTATACCACTAAGTGATAATGGTGGTCTACCAAAAAGTTTGTATGGGGAAATGCACTTTGGGGGGAAAAAAACTGGGTAGAAATCGACACTTCAGATACAAAAAAAAAAAATATTTAAAATTTTAAAAGCAATTGTTGTTGTCAATTATTTTAATTATTTGCCAAGCAAATTGTTGTTGTCAACAATTTTGATTTTTTTTTTAAATATACCTAATAAGTTTGTTTATGTTTATTATGTTACACAAAGTAACTTTTTGAAACGGGGTCGATACTTTGATTTGTTGGATGGTGTTTGAATCCTTCATTTTTGTTTGTCAAGTATTTTCAGGATCCTTGCATTAGTACCTATGTGTGAGTAGTTTTTAACGATTTTGAGCTTGACGGTTTCGTTTGGGCCCTAGGAAGGACGAATGCTACTTTTTATCTCGAAAACAAAACTTTGACAGGATGAAATAGGGGGTGTCGGAACTTCGGGAAAGAATATCGCAAGAACAACGTGCAGTCGTCCGAACTGGAGACCGAGATAGACAACAACATAATCGTCATCAGCATCGCGTTCAAATAAATGAAAACCAACGAAGAAGAAGAAACGTCGTGAATGTAGAATTGCGGCGAGTAGCATTCCAATACCAATGCACGGTTGAATACAAACTCCTGTAGGACAACATGCGAGACGTTTCAGTGCACCAACAATCGATGAAGTTGTCATTGTAATGGTTGAAGAAAATTTGGAAGCAGGATATAGTTTTACATCGCCAAAATGATCAGTTGCAGCATGTGTATGAAACACACAAAATATCGTGTTCACTAATGGGAGCTAATATTGTAAAATTCGAGATACATATTTATAACTAAGTTGCATTCTTATAGGTGGCGCTATGGCGCCAGTTTTGTATATGTTGGTCGATTTCGTTGTTGACATTAAATTAGAATTGCTGCATGTTGTTAAACCGTGCGCATAACAAATTGATTGAAAGAAAATAAAAATCGAAGTTTCTTTCTTTTGTGTTGTTGTTCGATTCAAAAAAGTCGGGTGACATAGGCGCCTGCCAGGCAACTAGCACCTACCCCTAGCGGAGCAACGAAGTAGCGTAATCGGGCTAAGCAAAGCGCAGAAAAATGTGCAGTCCCTTTAACCACGGAACCGATTGAGCTCAAATCAGGCAAGCTTTGGTATTGACTTGAATATGTTTCTGTGAAGTTTGGTCAAAATCGGTCCACCAAGTTTGACTTGCAATTTTGTTTCTCATCAAAAAAAGACAAGTATTTCTTTTTGTTAGGCGCAGAGAACACCGAGTATTTAGACTCTTGAGCACGGGTAACGCCGGGCGGGTACAGCTAGTTATATATAAAAAAAAATACCCACGAAAGAGAAAAAAACAAACACAACAACTGTTCCATTTTTCAAACAACGATGTGAATATCATGTTTTTTTTTTTGTAAGATCACTTAAAGCACACTTGTCTTGCTCAAATATGTGTTACAAATTGAGTACGTTGATATAGTGCACACCTATGGATCTATCAAATGAATACATTCATGCAGACCTCTATTAGCTTTCAAATTTTCATTCATTATTGTTTTATTTGTGAAACAACATTTTCAAAATTAAAGGGTGTCAGTGGAATTGTTTTGAATAAAATACAGTCAACGGAACTTCACTTTCATAAAAGTCGTGTACAAAAAGTAATTCCAAAATGCATGAGCATGAGTCAACAAAAACAAAGGAAAAAGTTCACAAACATAAATTTAAGTCAACACAAAATTTATAACAACAAAAATTAAATAAAAATTGAACAAACCACAGAAAAAACAGTTTAACAACTTAAGGGGCCCTTACATGGACAATCGGCATCGTGTATGTGTGGATTGACGCTACCCCTTACACAGTTCAATCGATTGACGTCAAATTTTTATTTTTTGTGAGTTTTCGTGGTGTACGAATGTGCGATAAGGGAAACGGATGATTGTATTGCATATATTGCTCTTGCAATATATTCTTGAATTGTACTGCGAGATGCGCACGGAGATTCGCTGTCTTCAATGAAACTAATTTCATTAAAATACCAAAGAGTTGGTTCACTGAAATTATCAACACCGGATCCGCTTTTGTTTAATTCATTTAGACGTTTTAGCTCGCGCCGAAAATTCGTTCTCAACGTTTTTTTTTTTCTGGTGACATCCGCTTTTTGTGCATCAGGATACTTTTCTTTATACTTTTGCAGTAAAACTTTATATTGTTGCATTTTTTTGTTTCGGTCGCTATAATTTTTCACTTTGACATCCCATAAACTCGGTAATAACCGACACGTTTCAAATAATTCCGATACAAATGCTCGGTCTTCATCGCCCTTCAGTTTTCCGCACATGTTTTCGCTTCCGCGACACAAAACACAATGAAGTAATTACGTCAATCCAACCCTTACACGTATCATCATGCAAAATCAAACTTGCTTTGATTTTCGTCAATCAGACTTCACCAAATGTGTGTGACTCATACAGATACATTTTCACAAACACATGCTTGTGATTGATGTAATTCGATTGACCGTGTAAGGGCCCCTTTAAACGTCAAATTAATTGCAAATAAAATACAATTGCATTTTGCTTGTCAGTGTTTACAATAGATGTTTAATTTTTCAGTTGACAGTCATAATACCAAAAGGTCGATCGATTGATAAATTTTGTAGTTTATCAATAATGGATCTTTGACAACCATAATAAGGGCGATAGCTTTCGTAACCAATAATGCAGGCCGATGATATAGAATAAACACACAGAAGGAGCACAGGAACCGTGCATTAAATCGGAACGAAGTGTCAAACGCAAGGAAACGTCAACAAAATGCGCATTACTTTCGAATTACTGCAAAATTAAAAAAAACCGGTGTAACGAAAAATTTGGTTTACACTCCCTTCCCATCCCTCCCCTTCAAATCGCGAATCAAATAACTTGTGATTTTCAAAAACCTACGAGTATGGCTATCCAACATAATCAAAATGATAATCAAACAACTCCAATTATTGCAAACAATAAATTTTATTACCGCTGTTTGCAAAAGTCATCATACTCAAACTCGTTAGCATTCGTACTCATTTGAACTCTCTCAACAGAAACTAGCAATGGATATTAGAGTTGGGATAAAGCTTCATTTTACTGAATTGCTTTACTCACACACTCACTTCAGTTGAAAGCAGCGTTCACTGGAGCGATCATTTTGAAGGATTTGGTTGGGTCTATATCCTATATCAATATATATATATTTTTGATAAGATAATATGAAAAATAGCACATAGAATATAATACATATTATGTAAATATATAAATGTAGGTATATATATATTTTATTATTTTCTTTTTTATCTTTGAATGTATATAATGTTTTTGATTTGTTTTTAAATTTCACTGCGTTGAATCTGCACAATACTAATGCTTATGTATACAGTGAACTCTCTCATAAGCGGACACTGACGGTACCAAGAAATTTGTCCGCTTATTAGAGGTGTCCGGTTATGAGAAAAAATACTTCATTGACAACCTTGAAAAAAGAAACAAGACATATGCATTTATGGTACCTATGACATTTTATTTTAAAACGGAATGCATTTTTTGTGATAAACATTAATTGTAGGTAATAAAAAGGATAATAACAAAATATAAACAAGAACAAAGGGCCTTACCAATAACAAATTTAGTGTTGAACTTAAATTATTGGTCCCGTTCATTTAAATGTCCTTTTGCATATGAGTGAAAGGGATTACAAATTTAAGCTTTACACTAATTTTGTTATTAGTAAGGGCCAAAGCCTTTAAAAATTCATTTTTGGATTATGTACTTGAAACTATGTAGGTACGAGTATTTATGCTTCAAATTATGCATAGACACTTACACAAAAACCTACGTATTGCGTCACTAGAATTTTAGTCGGATAGTCGACAGACAGCCGTCGGCGCCGCAGTCTACTGTGTTTACATTCTTTACCGTTTTTTTTTCAATTTTTTGCTGGGTATCAAGGGTAAAGCGCAAAGAAAAGGAAAAAAAGCAAACAAAATAAAAGACAACGAAGTGTGCCAAATGCGTTTTGTCCGTTTAAGAGAGAGTGAAATTCTACTGTGGCTATGAAAACTGGTGTCCGCGTCCGGTTATAAAAGAGTCCGTTTATGAGAGAATTATTTACATTAAAAATTGTGTAGATTATTCCGTTCTTTGAAATTTGTCCGGTTATGAGAGGTGTCCGCTTATGAGGGGTGTCCGTTAGGAGAGAGTACACTGTATATGTATGGTATATATTATATGAATAAAACATATTTACGTTTATATTTTGTGAATATTTTGTTTCCTTATGTAAAAAAAACTTGAAAAGATCATTATTTTAATATTACATTATTATTATGCAGTATGTACATAACACCCTGTTAAAGCGAAATAAATTTGTAGTTAAGAGAGATACCTTGTCCCTTCCCTATCCCTAACCCAAGCAACAATTTGTAACCTCAGTTAGAGAAAGACTGAGGTCATAAACAAACCTAAATTAACTCTGGTCATAACATGGTAAGAAATCAGTTATTTAAATACTGTTAGTTAATTTACGGTAGAAATAAAGCTAAATATTAATTTAGGTTTGACTTGGGGTAAAATGTTCTCTCATTCTTACTTTGAAGTTGACTTGGAGTAAGATTTTTTCTCGATCAGAACTGTTTTCCAAAATCCGGGTTGAAAAAATTCATTTTACAACTGTGAGGTGAAATGTTCGATATTTGCTGACCATTTTCTAACAAGTCCATCATTTTAATGGTTTCAAAACAACCTATCTATGACCTAGGTCTAATTAAGGTACTTTTCCCACTCATACCTTATTTCCATATTTTGAAATAAGTTTTTTATTAACTATTTCTTAACACTTATTGTTATTTTGTTGGTTGAGAACTAACCAAAACTAATCTTCAGTTGTTAATTGGTTGTATATCAACCAAATCCAAATGAAAGCTTTGAATAAGTCAATAAATTATTCTTATTCAACATAGAGTAGTATTTATTGGTTAAAAATCAACCAAATCTAAATACAAGTTTTGAATAAGTCCTTAAATTACAATTTTTTAATACAGAGTATTTTTATTGGTTGAAAATTTACCAATGCATTTACATTACAAGTTAAAAATTATACTGTTTCTAAACGCAGAGCAATATTTTTGGTTAAAAAACAACGAAATACAAACATATGTTTGGAATAAGTGTTAGAATTATCTTCTGTAAACGAAATCCAGACAGACGTTTGGAATAAATCAGTAAATTATGCTTTTTCAAAAAAGAAAGCGTTATTAATTGGTTGGAAATCGATAGCATGTAAGCCTCAGGTATAAATTACTTTTATTTAAACCAATCTACAACTCCAGTAATATTTCACCTCAATTCAAACTAATATTCAACTCAACAGTCAACACAACCCTTCAGACACACGCCCATCTAGCTGTCGCATCCAAAGCAAAACTGTGTAGTGTGTAGGTATCTATCTATCATCATCATTAATTTATTGTGCTTGCATTGTGGATTGTGCGGAAAGTTAATTGCCGAGTGTCAAAAATATTTTAATAAAACAAAATAATTTAATAATAAGAGTTTTGTGAATCATTCAAATCATTAAATATAACGTGCTTTGTGGGGTGACTTAAAAAGTTTTTAAAAAGTTTTGATTTGCTTTTTATTGTGAGTATATATTTATCTATAAAAATTTACCATCATAATTTCTCAACTAAATGCATTTGTTTTGCTTGTTGGGATATTCTGGCCGTGCCTTTTGTTTTTGTTCTGTGTTTGGATCATATAAAATTTATAGACAAACATCATTTTTTATTGAGTTTTCAGTTCTATTTTAAGTTTGGAATAATAAAGAATTATTAACCGCGTTGGCTGGCATTATTTGTCGGTGTAATGTTACAATAACCAAACAATAACTACTTTTTGACTGTAATTAAACCTTAGACGCCATCAACTCACATTTGCCTTTTCATTTTTGTATGCATTTTTCATTTTAATTCATTCTGAGTACCATCAAGTTTATAATAAGTCCTTAAATTACGATTTTTTCAATCCAGAGTTATTTACTGGTTGGAAGTCAACCAATTCCAAACACAAGTTCGAACAAGGTTGTAAAAAGGTCAATTTTCAACGCAGGTCGTTATTTTTTAGTTGAAAGTCAACGAAATTCAGACGCATTTCGTTATTTTTTGGTTGAAAATTGACCTAATGTAGTTCTCAGTCATAAATTACACTTATTTAAACCAATCCACAACTCATTTGTATATTTTTGGTTACTTTCCCATTTTTTTTTGACCAATTTATAATTCATTATTCACTTATTCTTAACTTGGTGGTAATAACCAAACAATAACTACTTTTTGACTGAAATTAAACCTTAGACGCCATCAACTCACATTTTCTTCTTCATATTTTCCTATGTATTTTTCGTTCCGTGATTATAGTCGTGTTTTGGTGGTCTCGGCTTTTTATATAAGTTACTGATACATTTTTGAGTGTGGTTTCAAAATAAATTATCATGATAATTCAATAATTAAAAATAAATTATGTAGTAGAACTACATATAAAAGAAAAATTAAAAAGATCTTAGTTAAATTACGCGAACAGGACAAAAGGAATCCTGAAAACTTAATACAACAAGTCGAAGAGTCATATCCATCGGATGTGCCAGTTCATGATAATGACCCAGTTTGTGATAATGACCCAGTTTGTGATAATGACCCAGTTTGCCATAAGGAGTCAGTTAGTGACAGTGAAAGTGACAGTTTAAAAGACAATAGTCTCGAGGTCTCAAGTCTAAAAAATGATTTGACTAAGAACTTAGCAAACTGGGCTATTCAACACAATTTGTCTCATATGTGTTTAAAAGATATGTTAAAAATTTTACATAATTCACATCCTTTTTTACCATTAGACCCTAGAACATTTTTACATACTTCCCAGGCTGTTGAGAACGTTTTTATCGAAGTTCCTCCGGGTCGATATTGGCATTTCGGTTTAGTTCGCGGTCTAACAAAAGTTTTTGAAAGTATTGATACTCTTACATGTCCGAGAGAAATATTTTTAGACTTTAACATTGATGGCATTCCTGTTAGTAAAAGTTCCAAGGGCCAATTTTGGCCTATTTTATGTTCACCGGATGGTTTTCGTTTTCCACCGCTTGTAATAGGAGTTTATTATGGAATGGCAAAACCTTCAAAAGTAGAAGAATTCCTGCGTTTATTTCTCGAGGAGGCTAGCAACATTAGTAATTTTAATATCGGTTCAAAAAACATTATTTTTAAAATTAGAAATTTCATTTGTGATGCCCCCGCTCGGTCTTATTTAAAAGGAATCAAAGGCCATAACGGTTATTTTGCGTGTGAAAGGTGCAACATAGAAGGGGATTACAATTACAAATCTCACCAAATGAGTTTCCCAACTTTATCGAAATCACTTCGAACGAATGCTTCTTTCCGGGCAAGGATACACGAAGATCACCATACTCAACCATCTCCGTTAGAGGCACTTTCAATAGACATGATAAATAATTTTCCACTAGATTACATGCATTTATTAGGTGTTATGAAAAAATTATTGGTTTTATGGATTAAGAACAGATCCCTCAAAACCAAACTTTCCGCGAAAAACATAGAGAATATATCTAATACCTTATTGTCTTTACGAAAATGTACTCCATGCGAATTCAATAGAAAAGCTCGTGGACTTGATGTTATTAGCTTTTGGAAGGCCACTGAATTTCGTACTTTTTTGTTGTACCTAGGTCCGGTTGTTTTAAAGAATCAAATTCATGATGAAGTGTATGACAATTTCATGAAACTGCACTGTGCTGT